>OX451345.1:6862198-7462198 GCA_949629155.1 Myopa testacea | reverse complement strand
AGATGAGCACGTGCTAGAAACCGATCTGGTGGAGTATGAGAAAAAAAGTCGTGCGCAGATGAACTGGAAGAAGATCGTAATTGCGAACTGCCGCTACAGAATTGATTATGTTGTTGGAAAGGATGCGGTTGTTGATTCTGATGTGGTTGTTGTTGCTGCTGTTGACTTTGTTGACTACGTCCACGCACACGTAAACCACCGCTCGAGCTAACTTGAGAGTTTCGTTGAAGTGTAGATGAAGATAACTGCTGACTGCAAAGATACGAATTATTAAGAATTTTTAGTGTCGAGTTAAATTAAATGTAAGTAAATATTTTCTTACTTCCGTTTGAACTGATTACCCTGTATATGTTGCTCGCTTGGCACTTGCTCTCGTTCATCTTGTTCATCTCTTTCATTTAAACATGGAGAAAGTGAAGGTGTTGATGAGTCGCATGAAGGTGGTCCTGCCGACAATATACTCGATGACGATGAATATAGCAAATTTGAACTTTGTAAACTATTTGGCGATGGACTCCAATAGCCGCTACTAACCGCACCTGGAGCGGAAGCACCTGTTGTAACATTTAAGTTTTCACCAGAAGTAAAATATATTTGTTGTGAATGTTGTTGTTGCGGTTGTTGCTGTTGTTGTGGAGGGTGGTGATGTTGCTGCGACTGAGTTAGCGTATTGCCTTCCTCATCTACACAATTATTATTATTAGGTGCCGCCGGCAGATTAATTAATGAAACCACACCATTTTGGTAGTGTTGATGTTGCGAAGACACATGCTGTGTATGATTAGGAAACTGTTGCGGAAATTGTTGATGCTGAAGTGAAAATGCATAACCTAAGTCAATAGGATTTTGCACTATTTGCGGAGCCGTAACATTTTCCTTTGCAGAAGTGGTTGATGTGGCAGAAGACGATGATGACAGCGATGAGGCCTTAACTTGTTTATATTTTTGACACAGCACTTGTTGCTGCAGTTGTTGTTGTTGTTGTTGTTGTTGAACGCCTGTGGCCGATGCTCTAGTCGTTGAATGTGCAGATGAGGTGGAATCTGAGTCATAATCACTGCCAGCAATGATTGAACTGGAGGCAGACGGATTTGTAACGGCTGAATGTTGAGAATCATTCGAAGCACCAGCTACAGCGACAGCTGTTGTTGCTTCATCTAATTGGGAGCAACAGAGGGTAGCAGACGAGGGTGGCAGCAGAAGCGACGGCGGGGTTGCTGATGCAGATGAACACGAAGATGGAACGGTTAAAAGTTTTTGATGATTATTAAAAACATTTTGCTGCTGTTGTTGGGTTGAAAATGCTACTTGATGTTGTGGCAAATATCGATTTGTATTGCTTTGGTATGGCTGCTGTTGTTGGGGATGATGGCTGATATTTACTAATAAAGCAGGACTCTCACTTTTAACGCTCGTCAGCAGTTGCGGCGGCGTTGGGATCGGCGGCGTTGATGAACAAGGACTACAACCACGTGAATGTGAGGCAATGTTTGAAGCCGTGGCCGGGATGGTTTCGGGTAACACCGCCAGAGAATCGGTGGCAACATAAGTAAGATTATAAAAGTTTTGATGCTGCGGTGTAGTGGGGGTGTTGGATGCGTTGTGCTGTTGCTGGAGTTGCTGCTGATGAACGTGTTGATGCTGCGGATTGTTGTGATGCGTTCTGTGACTGCGATGGCCTGATGTGTAGTGAGATTTTGGCGGCAACGTTTCTATGGCGAAATTTAAATTCGACGTCGAGGATTTTTTGTCGCCATGTTGCTGACGATGGAACGAGGATGTCGCTGAGGCTTGCGACGATACGGAAGAAATAGATGAAGAGGAAGACGATGAACACGATGAATTTGAACTTGAGGAAAAAGTGGTTTTCTTATTCGGCTGTTGGTAATGCTGCGACGACTGTTGTTGCTGTGATTGACTGTGGTTGACGTTATTCTGCTGAGGATGTCGTGCATTTTGCTGCGACTGACTGCCACCGCTGTTGCTGTGATAGTTGTTGTGGTATGATTGTCGACTAGCACCACCACCACCATTACCTCCATTACCACCATTACCGCCATTACTAACAGATCGCGCAGATGCACCTTCACCAACACTATTATAAGCATGTTGTAACGATGTGTAGTTCGGATGTTGCTGTTGTTGGTGATATCGATGCTGACGGTTTTGATATTGATAGTAGTTCTGATAACGTTGCTGCTGATGATTTCCATAATGTGGTTGCTCATAGTTGATGTTGCTGTTACTACTATTACTGTTATTGTTGTTGCCGTTATTGTTGTTGTTGTTGCTGTTACCGACAGCAAAACTGTCAGTGAGCTCCTTCTGCATAAACGATGCAATCGTCAACTGCTGAGGCTGATGGTGGTGATGATGTTGATAATGATTACCATGCTGCTGATAATTATTACCATGATGCTGACCTCCAGGCGGATAACGATTTTGTCGATGACCCGTAGAATTATAATTGTAGTTTGTCGAGCGGGCAGGCGAAACAGTGGCACTCTGAGAGTTTGTACTGGTACTGTAGGTACTGCCTCTCAGATTGTTTGTGCTGCCGCTGCTCGCTTTGCTGGCAGCACTGGCAGAACTGGAACCACCCGTCATTTGAACACCAACTGAATGTAAAAAGTCCAAGCTGTATGAATTCGGTGTAGGTGTTGTTGACAACGTGTAAGCGGGTGGAGACGTAGATGTTTTCAAAACTGTTGATGTTGAAGTGGAAACAAATTCGGATGTTGTTGTTGTTGTTGTTGTTGCTGATACTGAACTGTTGCCGTCTGCGGGAGACAGATTTGATTGTAATGTTTTTGTTGCTGATGTTTCTACTGCTGTTGTTGAAATAGTAGCATTAGTTGGAGTTTTTGGCGAATTTTCGGGCGTGCTGGAGGCGGATGTATTGGTCGGTGTGGTCGAGTTAGCTGTTACTGTTGCAGCTAACGCCGTGGTCATTGCTGCTGTCGTCTTACAGGTGACAGCAATTGTATTGCATAAAAATTGCTGACAAGTCACTGTTGTTGGACATTTACTGCTCGCAACACTGTCAACATCATTTAAAGAAAAAAAGTCACTATTCCCTAAAAACTAAACGGGGAAAGAAATTATACAGAAGCCAGAATTTTTACATAATCAGAAAATTATAATTGAAAATATTAGATTCGATCTTTTTACAAAGGCAATCGTTTGCAACTTACTTTGGTTTCTACAGAATAAGAATCATCTAATGATTGTTGTTGTTTTTGCTGCTGCTGCTGCTGCTTATTTTTTGAATCTAAGCTTTTGAAATAAGATTTATTTTTCTTATTGTTGCTACCCTTGTTTTTATGCAGTACAAATTCTTGAAAATCAGTGTTATTATTACACGTTGTTGAGATGACTTGATTTTGCTTCGATTTTGACCCTACTTGTTGCTTATTAAAATTCGTCCAGTAACCGTTGCAGTTACTGTGAATCTGTTTACTTTTCCCGTTGGTAGCAGCCTGTGTTGTTGTTGTTGTTGTAACAATTGGTGACAATTTCGTATGGGTTTCATTCAAAAACAATTTTTTCTTTGTTGATTGTTGTTCCTGATCTTGAGTAGATTTCTGTGGAATAGATGAGCTTTCATTGCTGTAATTATTGTTAATAACAATTGCTGGTGTACAATTGTTGTTGTTGTTAAATATTGTGAGGTAATCAAAATCATCATTATCATCATTGTAATTATTATTATTACTGTTGTTGTGGTTGTTGTTGTTGTTGTTAACATTATCCACCATGTTTGGCAGTAAAATGAAATCTTCAACTGTGGATGTGGGTTCTGTTGTAGTAATAATAGTATTGTGATTTTTTACTATCTTATTGTTGTTGTTATTACTATTATTGTAATTGTTGTTGGTGACACTCTGTTTCTGTTGTTGTTGATAGTATTTCTTACGATTTAGTGAGCTGGTTGAATTATTATTATTGTTGTTACTGTAATTATTACTGTTGTTGCTGTTGTAGTTACTGTTGCCATTATGATGTTTCTTGGAGTTTTTACTGTTACTACTGTTGTTACTGTTGTTGTTGTTATTATTATTGTTGTTGTTGTTGTGGTACTTATTTGTTGTGTTGTTGAGATATTTAAATTTATTTGAATTCTGCGACTTCTGATTACTAATATTATCGCAGTTGGTGTTGTTATAACTGCTCTGAAGATGATTACTTTTCACGGCTGTCACATTTGTCGCCGCAGTCAGCGTTAAAATCTTTATTTCGCTGGCAAACATTTTAGTCTATTTATTTAATTATTTTGCTTTCCTCTTCTTTGTTTTCTTTATTTTATTTCTAGAACTTTAATGCTTAATGTAAATTTTTAAGCTTAAATCTAATAAAAACCGAAATATATTCTGCTGTACAGCCAGGTTTGAGTATATAAAATTCCTGAGACAGCTTCTTGTTTTTTTTTTTTTACTAGTGTTAAAATCTATATCTTTTTTCTGTTTGTTTTTTCGCAATTTTTTTTATTTAATTCTCTATGCTTTTGTTTCTTAATTTTCTTTTAAACCAATTTGTCTTTTACTTATTTGTGCAAAATTAAGAACACGCAGATGAAGTAAAGTTAATCTATTTTTATTTTTATATTAGTTTCGAGTGTATCATTCGAGTGTTCGCATTTTTTGTTTGTTGCTCATGTTGTGTAGTTTCTTTTTCTTTATATTAGAGATCTTTTTATCTCTGCTGAACTTTCGTTTTACCTTTTAGACTGCTGCAAGAGTTTGCTTGTCTTTGAACTTAATTTTGAAACGATCACGTGTGGATTCAATAAAATTTCTGCTGCATCTCTTTCTTTGCCTTTTGAACTATATTCTAATAATTCGCGGGTCCACTTTTTAATCACAATAATCCAGTAAAATCATTTATCATACAGTGTTTATATTACTTTTCCATGAGAGTTTGCATCAAACATTGCTAAAAATATTAAGAACAATTTTCTATATAAAATATAAATAATAAGAAATAAATTGCAATTAAAATGCATAATAAAAATGTTACCATATTTGAATTTCCCCAAACGCATCAAATTAATACAAGTGTGTTCTTGTTCTTACTTACTTTAAACTCATGTTTAATTCGATGAAATTCTTTTAGATTTGCGTACTAATATTTAGACAGATGCTAATATTAAGAATCAGACGTTCTTTAAATAACTTTACTAGGTTCTTAAATAATTGAATTGTGATTCAGGTCGTTTACGAAATGCACAAAAAAGAAAAAAAAACTCTTATTAAATGTCAAATCAAAAATTCAACTATGCGCAGTGTAAATGCACTTATTAACAAAATCAAGGAAGTCTATTCAAGAACACTTTCTGCTAGTACCTTCCTTACACAATGGGCCTCATGTCTTAACACAGACGCAACGCTTATCCTAACGTTATACTGTGCATTTTCGTTTCCCTAACATAGGAAATAACAGCGCAAAAGTGAAATATTTTTCTGTACAACGCACAATTTATTGAAACACACAAACCAAATTTTACCGAAATTAAAATGTGGGGTTAAACACGATGCAACAGCGTCAAAGAAAAAAAAAACCTTGAAGACGAGCTTCAGTAGAACAACAGCAATTGAGACGGAAACAGCAGAGAAATGAAATAAAAGTAAACATTATTATATAAAACTCGCATATGAAAAAAAAAACAAAAACCAGACGTAATGACATTTTTGCCTAGTGAAAAGGGGTAGAAACGGCGCAAATAAAATGCATGCCGCTATAACGGTGCTTCTTTAACAGAGCACCAACGAATGAAGAGGTGGACAAGTAAAATGTTTAATTTCTGCCCGTAATAATTTCAAGACATAAGAAGACTTTTGCAACTTCAACCAATTATCAGATTAGAAGGAATGTTAATGTTACTTATAAAAAGTAATGAATTAAGAAAATTACCGCGTGTTCACTGCTTCCTTTTAATCATTTTCTGCTGTTCTCTATTTTATTTTTTTTTTCATGGGTTGGGAATGCTGCAGCAGCTCCTTTGGCGCTCTCCGAATGTAACAGTTTTTCCTTCCGCTATTTTTCTTCTTTCAATTAAACATTTTATCTAGAGCACTTAAATATGTTTATTTGAGGATTTTTTATTAATCCAATGCAAATTACCGAAGATTAACTAAAATGTGTGTGTTTCCCTTCACTCTCAAAAATTTTCCATTCTATTTGACTTCATGATGTTCTATTCACTTCCACCAAAATTTTTTTTCCCAACTGCAATTTTTAATTCCACTTTTTTCTTTGTAGGTTTGCGTTAGTCTGGAGACTACTCCTTCCTTCGCTTTATCCCTTTTCACTTTTCTTTTAAGCGATGGCGTTTTTCTTTTTTCCCCAACTCTACTAATTAGTTCCCTTTACGTCTTTTTTTAATTTCCTCTACGGAAGAAATTCTTTAAACGAATTTATTGCTAATGCCTTTATGAATAATCTTAAAATTTGTCGGAATTCTGCTTTAACGAATGTTCTGACTTTTCTCGCCCTTCTTCATAGCCTATTTGATCTATGAGATTTTTGTCAGCGTTGTTTGTGATAACTACAGTTGCCAAGTTGCCACCTTTTTAAGATTACATTAACAAAATATTGCCATTATGTTGTAAATTTACTTTGGAGGCAAAATAAAGTTTTCTAACTTTAACTTGCTTTTAACGAATATATTTTTCAGTTTACATTTTTATCTCCTGGGCAGTGTTGTCTGCAAATCTTTGCTGAATATATTGTAAGATGAAATTCTGTCAGCTGTGTAGTTTTTCATGGATTTTTTAAATCAGAAAATAGCAAAACTAGGGAGCGCAACAATTGGCAAACTTGGCCTCGAAATAATATAGTGATGTTTTCGCTCTAGTTTTGCTTAGGTTGATATAGACGGAATTTTGATATTTTTTTCGATTTCAACTACGAAAATCAACTACGGAAAGAATTAAACAAAACGAGTGAAAAACGGAAAATGCGTTTATCCATTATAATTGTTCTAATACTCTAATATCTACGAGGAAATTATCGGTAGGAAATATCGGTCTTAATTTAAAACATACTTAAGCAAATGGCATGTGTGGATAGCTGACCAGCATGAGGATGTAAATAATGGAAATTGGATAGTAAGATAACAGTATTCTACGGGATTGTAAAGCAACTCAAGATAGACGACTTGAAAGCCTACAAATTAAAACTATTCAAACTTTACTCACCGAGTCTGCAGAAAACTTCTCAAAGTCAAAATACATTTATTCGTTGTTCTTCCTAAAGCAAAAATAAAAATATGTGTCACCCAAACCTTATTTTGACTGAAATGGTAATTTCACTTCTGCGAATTAAAATTTTTAAAAACTCCGGTTAAGAGAACAATTTTGTACTAATTGTTGTAATAATTATGTAGATTACAACATAACCAACCAACCAACACTTTTACCGAAAAATTACAAATTGTTTCATAAAATAAAATGTTCTCCACTTAAGTAAAATGAAGCTACCAATTATATGTTTTTAATAGTTTTTGATTTCACCTTTCCCACGGGATACGACATGTTTAGTTATCTGTTTAAGGTACGGTCAAACAGAACGCGTAAATAATCGCCGCCCCGCGTAGATTATCGCGAAGGCAGTTGCATTACACAGGTTCTTATGGAGGCAGTTAAACAGGATCGCTCTACTCGGCGTAAAAACTGACGCGGAGTAGAGCGGCAAAAAAGATCCGAGTAGAGCGTTGCAAAATTTTGCAAAATCTTGTATAAGTATGTGTGTATTTTCAGAGTGTAAGTAGAAAAATGTTTAGAACTGCAATTCATTGCGTTGCCATCTGCTGTGTTATTCAGATGTAGTTTTTTCGTGGTGCTGTTAAATTTTCTGTTTTTTCGTTGTTTTGTTAAATTTTTTTAAAAATGTTAGTGTTAGTTGGCTAGTTAATTCAATTAGTGAGGAAAAATCCATGCATATATAATACAACCCATCCGGACTATAAGTATGCTTTCAAGAAAAATGAAATTGAAATGAGAAATGAAACTTTTTAATATAAAGACATAAATTTTTGCAACACACTAATGTTTCGATGAAATATTTGTGTCTCACAACATATGGCCGTGCAAATATGAAATACTTTTTCCCTGAGAAATTTTTCATATCACACAACCAAATTCCCTAGAGAAAGTGACACATACCATGCAATAAAATCAATTACTATCAATATGGCATTCTACTATTCACAGACACGAACAGCTGATTTGTGTAAATGAAAGTTGTGCCGCGTTCTGTTTGACTGCCTCCGCGAATAATCTACGCCGGGCGGCGATTATTTACGTGTTCTGTTTGACCGTACCTTTAGTTTTATGCAAATTAATGGGGCAAATTCACACAAGATTGACACCAAACACGAGTTTTTTGCCCTAATCTTCATAATTGTTCATACAAAACCTAATCTCATAGTCCGATGTCACACTTCACTCGCTCGCTCTAATTGGTTGATTGCAAAAAGATATAGTGGGGTATCTTGAATCTTGTTTTGATATGAGTGATGCCTCAAGATCAAATATTTATTGTGACTGCGTCAAGGTTTGACATTTTGAGTTGACAGCTTAAATTATAACCTTAAAGTTTGCTTTATGGCTCCTTGGACAAAAATATAGTGAATATTATTCCAAGTTATTAAATAATTAATTAAAAAGTTCAGTTTGTCGTACAAGTATGTTGTTTACATTGCGAAGTTGTAAGGAGTTACCCTCCGCGGCGTGCCATGTAGGTCGGCGGCATTTTTTCTACGGCCGACAACCTAAACCACCTCAACAGCCGTTTTTAGATGAATACACCGAGAAGCCGGAGTATCCGAAAATACATGATCCCTCATATAGATCTCGAAAGAGGAGGGATGCAGAGAAGTGGCATCAAGAAATACGCGACGCGCGCACCGTCGAGGAGAAGATGATAAAAATAAACATGCCTCGGTACTACGGTTACAAGGTTGTTGAGCTTGGTGATGAAAGACTGCCGTATAATTGCCTTCCAGCGACACAACACTATACGCGTACGCTATTCACTGAGACCGCCGCATTAATCGGTGTCGAGTCAGAAAACAGTGTTGAAGCCAAGCCACAGAAAATTGACGACGGGCAGACTAAAATTGCACATGTGGAAGACAAAAGCGAACTTTTGGCCCGGAAGAAAAGAGAAGCTTTGGTGCAAGCATTGAAGGGAGATGTACAGGATGCGTTGGAGTTCGTCAATGACTATTTTGGGTATATTTAGAAAAAGAGTATTTTTAAACTCATACAAAATAATTCATTCAAAGTGTTTAATTACTGATCGTTTTTTATTCTAGACACAAATACAGAGAGGTTGAATTAGATCCAATTGATCGGGAGCGAAAGTTTTCACAGCTGGTCGTAGAGCAAGTCAATCGTTCTCTTATTAATACGTTAGCCGCTGATTACACGTATTTAAAAGATGTCGAAGTGGACTACAACCCACGTCACGAAGCGTTCTGGTTTGTGGGTGGTATCGATCCACCAAAAAGTGTGGTCAGATCCAAAGAAGGCCATAAATGGCAAAAAGAAATGGCAAATGACCCAATAGATCGTGCAATGCAATACGTTGGTGAACCTTACCTGGCGATAAGGCACCGCCAGCAGCTTCCCGCTTGGGCGCCAACAGACAGCAATGTCAACTTGGAGGATCTGCCAATATATAAGTATGACCCACGTACCTTAGGTTACCTAACTAGCTATCGTCATGGCACAAATATACCTGGTGAGTAGACCACAGATCACAGTTAAAATCACGTGCTTTTCTATGTTTGATTTTTCGAAGGGTTCTGGCCTGGCAGTCCTTACGCTTTCGGTTGTATTTCATTTCAATCAAGAGCCCACATGAACATACGACCCGCCTCCTGTGGTCCAGAGGATTTCAAAGAGGCCCTGAAGGCGCAGGCTATTCAGTCCAGTTATGCTTGGCTCTTGGCGCAATCTAATTATTTTGGCTTTAATACATTCAGCGAACTCACCTACCCAATGAACACCCAAACAATCATCACCAACGGTCGAGACTGGTCCTTTTACGAGTATCAACTGAACACGCTTCTCGTACATTCGCACCATGTATCGGAAAACCCAAAGGTGAATTACTGCCGCGGGACGCCTGAAATGCAACTGTACCAAGAGTTTGATGACAACGGTAAATGTATCGGTCTTAACGATGTGGTGTTGAGTCAACTCGTTCAGTTTTACGCCAACGAACCGTCTGTGAATCGAACTCCAGCAGAACTGACACCATACTTGCAGGACCCCAACGTGCAACGATGTGCCGACTATGAGAATGATGAGCAGCGAATATTTCTGGAAAACGCATTCAAGCGCATGGTTTCGAATCGTCCGCGTCATTTGGAAATTCCTGAGACCTATCTGTGGGAGAAGATCTATAAAATCGACAATAAGACACGACCGATGGAGGCGAAACGACGCTTCTTTGAGTTGGGTATCAACCCTTGGAAGCGTACCTTGGATCAACATGATAAGGAATATGTACCGAAAGCTTTACGGCCAGATGTTCCAAAGAACAAAAACAGATTTAAGAACACGTATTATCCATAGACCTAAGCAGAATAAGTACGAGATATTATTTTGTAATAACTAATTATAAAATATAGTAAAATCAATAGAATAAATTAAAAACTCGTATTTCTGTAAATTTAGTATATTCATTAAAACTATTCTAGTTTTTATTATCTGGTAAAGAATGTAAATCTTTTTTCTACAAGAAGTACTCTGATATGATTACTAGGAATCTACAGATCTTAGTTACTGACTAGATGCATAATTAATAGAAACGCATTTAATTTATTTAGAACAAACGGAATTCATATTAACTAACTTTGTTTTTAAGTAAATTTTATTTATTTATTAATACTATACCTATAATTTATTAATAAATTAGTAGTAATTAGTATTAATAAATAATTTCTTTACGTTGTTTCTTATGTATAAAAAGTTTAAGTTTTAAGAAAAACGGGATTCCAAAAAATATACGTGCTAGATGATAATAGACTACATCGAATGCCAAAAAATTCAACAAACCTTGAAGTAAGGACAACAACCACACCAACTGAATCATAAAAATGTTAATGTAACACCTGGCTAAACAGAGACACAAACCTTCGATTTGAATTTTGCTTTCGAAACATGAGTTTCTTTTAGGCCGAATTTTATTCAGAGTCTTACTTGTTTTTTGTTTGCTGTGTAATTTGCATTCTTCCAGAACTTATTTGCAGATTTTTTAAGAGGTATTTTAAGGAATTTTAAGGGAAGATTTTATTAAAAATCAAGATATAAATTCTTTCTCAAGCTTTTCGATGGCTTAGTTAAACAAACAAACAGCAAAAAATACAAAATAAAACGCATTTCTATTTATTCTTTAATTCAGCATTTATTTTTGTGTGTTCATTTTTAATTTCGTTTCATGTAATTAAACTTTTGCATGCAGTTTTTATCTTCACAATTTGTAACATAATTTTTGCTTGTGCATCAGCAGCAAAAAATTTTTTATATCTTTTCTTATACATATATAAGTATATGCATGTAGTTATTTATTTATTTGTATGTGTGTTTTGAATTTCATTAATTTTTCTTAAATTTTGTAGTGTCTGGTGTTTGGATTTTTTATATCTCTGCTGTTTCTTAAATATAATATTTTTTAATGTTTTCTCTTTCTTTAAAACAGTTTCTTTTTTTCGTGGAGTAGTGTAAATTTACAAATTTGTTAATTTGGTTTTAGATTAGTTTATTTTTGTTTATTTTTACAACCATTTTTTCGAACAATTTTAACAATTTTTAATTTTCTTTCATTATTATATAATTTTATGTTATGTCACGTCGTCTCATGTTATGTCATGTCATGTTATGTTATGAACTAGCGTTAATTTGATTTTTATTGTTGTTGGTGTTTAATGTCAATTGTTGCTTTTGTATGTGTGTGTGTGCTTGTGTATAGTTTAACCTTCTCTAAATTATTATTTTTTATGAATATTTTTGGTAAATAGTTTTTAAGTAGTCGGTTGTTTCTGTTGTTGTTTCTATGGTTTCTATGTTTTTATTATTCTTTATTCTTGCTCAAATTTCCTTTTCTTTTAATATTCTTGCTTTCTCTTAAAATGTTTTATTAATTATTGATTTCAATTGCTTTTCTTTCTTTAAATCTTCTTTTTTAAAATATATTTCTCAATAACTGAAATGTTTCAAAATGTTTGTAGTTTTCATCGGATTTAATTCCGTTCCATTGACACCGTTCAGAAGCGAATGTGATGGAGTACCGTTCAGAAGGGAGGCGTACTCGCATTCGGCAATTTTTCTGGGATTCTGCTGTGAGGCAGAATGAATTTGAGTTTAACAGAATAAATAAATTACGAAAGTATTTAAATGAAAAACCGAAGTTAATCACATTTGCTTCTGAACGAACAAACGAACTTTAGAGTAAATATTTTCCATCTGTAATAATTCCAAAAATGCAAAATATTTTGCGTTCTGTTTTTTCTCAGTGTTGAAAATAGTTTCAACACATTTCTTCACGACATAATATTATATTTTTTTGTCTTTTTTCTAAATATTTTTTCGAATAATTTTTTTATTTTGTAAATTTTAGTTTAGTTGTTTGTTTGTAACTTTAGTATTAGTTAAGTTTTTTCTTAATCAATGATCCAAGTGAATTTTTTTTAAAAAGCAAATTCTATTTTTTAATGTTTTTTCATTTAAAATATTTTAGTTTAACTTTTGTTTTGTTTTAGTTTAATTTAGTTTTATTTTTTACGTGCTTTACTTATGACTCGTTTGTTTATTGTTGTTGTTTTTGCTGCTTAATTATCTCTATTTTACATAATTTGGTTTTTATTCAGTTGTTTATTTGTGATGCATTTAATATTAATTCTATTTTAAAAATACTTTACTGCATTCTTGTTTATACGTATATAAATAAGAACGTAATCGTATTTAGTCTAAATCGTCCAAAGTCTTTAAAAATTTAAATAATGGTTTAGATTTTTGCGAAGAAAAGTAAAAAAAGTGGTAATTAAAAAAAAATATTAAAACAATTATGGTAATTAGTAAGAGTTCTTTAAAAAAAAAGGGGCGTGACAAAAGATGGAGATGATGGTGATTCGTATATATCAAATACCAGGCGCTATAGCACGATACTACATGTTGCTATACTCTACTATATATGTACTCGTCTATATACTCTAACTATATACTCTACTCTACACTCATATATTTGTATATACACCACCCTACTTGAGTCCTAAAACGTCGCGGGTTCGAAAACCAGCCGGTGGCCCTCCGTATATACGTATGTACATATGTATATGTATCTATCTAGTGTAGTATATAGTATAGTATACATGCAGTATATACTATTATTAAGTAAGGATTTCTGATATAATTTTCTGATGAGTTTTCGCTTTGTTTCGAATCTAAAAATCGGAATCGCAGTTCGATGATCGGAACTTTTAAGTATTTATATTTAACGGCGTTTATCTGCTCTAAATTCGTGTAAGTATTATGTACCTGTTGGATACATATATACAGTTATTTACTATAATTACTGCTAAGTGTATATTGTGTATATAGGTGTCGTACATATGTACATACACGTGTATATATGTACATATGTATGCATGGCCTTGGTATAAATATAGTATTGTATTTAGATATCTGCTTTACATCATGTCCTTTTTTTAGGACATTTGACTATTGTTGTTGTTTATGTAACTGCTACTTAAGTTTGGGTTGTTATTGATTTCGGTTTTTGTATTTATTGTTATTTATTATTTAATTATATTGTTTTTATTGTTAATCACTATTGAATATTAATTTTAATGTTACATGCGTATATTTAAAAATACGTACTATTTTTATTATTATTATTGTTTTATGTATATTAGTACTCATTTTAACTTAGAACTATTTCTATTTATGTATTTCGTATTCATGTATTTTTTATTTATTACTTACAAATGATATATTATTATTATGTTAACGGATTCACTGTATTTCTTTTCATAAGCTATCATGAACATGTTCATATATGCCTCAGGAGCGTCGTGATTGTATTATATATTCATTTCTTTTATTTGTGTATTTAATTTTATTTGTGTATTTAATTTTATTCGGTTATTTAACTTTATTTGTTTATTTAATTTTATTTGGTTTTTAATTTTGTTTGTTTATTTAATTTTATTTATTTAATTTTATTTATTTATTTAATTTTATTTGATTATTTAATTTTATATGTTTTTATATTTTATTGTTTGTTTAATTTTATTTGTTCATTTAGTTTTATTTGTTTATTTAACTGCATTTTCTGTAACTTTATTGCTTAAAAGTGTTTATTTTTTTAATTCTTTTTTGAGTTCTAATTTTTTCTAAATTGTCTTTTAATGTTTTTTCAAGAAACCGAATTTTTTTAGGATTGAAGAGATATTTTTTCAAGTAAACGTGAAATCTAAATAGTTTTATCATTTTTTTTTTATCAATCAATTGAACCTTTTTTCGGTTTTTCTGCTTCTTCTTTTTTATTTCTATTGTCAAAATGATAAGTTTTTGATTTGGATTTTGAAAAACCAGTTTTTGTTCTTGATTACTTCGTCGTCTTCTCTTTTTTTTTGTCAATTAATGGATTGTCTTTTATATTATACTATATTTAATACGTTTTTTTAATTATTTATATTTTTATATAATAGTTTTTCAATGTTCATTGCTATTATTTTGTTTTTATACTTTGTGTCTTAACAATTTAGAACTTAGGAAAGAATTACATCTGAAAACTACTATTTTTTAGTTTATCTTCTTTATTCGATTGCTTTAAATTCGAATGTCTGTAGACAAAAATGAAACCAGAAAACAGTTTTTATACCTGTTGAAGAATCTAACAAAAATTACCCTTTTTGATTACGTTTTTTTCGTCTCAGTTTTAGTTTCTGTGTTTGAAGCCGTGTAAAATGAATGTATGTCGATTTTTTTAAAGAAAATGCATTTAAAACATTTCGTTATACATTTCTCGCGAAATAAATATAATATACTGTATAAAGCTGAAGAGATCCGGATAGAATTTATGAAAAGTGATATTCTACGTGGAGTCGAGTTTTTTCGAGTGTATTTTGCTTGACTTTAAAACTATCAAAAATTATTTACGTACAGTATTATTATATATCTTTTATCAAAATAAATAAATAAAAATTTTAGATACATTTAATAAAAAAAATAATAAATATATACTGGCTACTAACAACTTGGAATAAACTTTTAAAGAAATTACAGAAAACTTGTCTTTAGTATTTCTTAGTATAGATACGATACATCGTCATATATCATAATATAAGTAAGTATGTATAAATGTGTGTGCCTGGGTTTATGTATGTACATTGTACATATGTATTTTACTAGTGCAAAAATGTATCTAAGGAAGACAATTGCGAAGTTTTGCATATTTATAGTAATATGGTTTTTCAATCTGCTTGAATTGCAACTATGTATGTATCTATATACATTTTTATATACTTAAAATGTATGTGGTATATATTAGAATTATGTATATTAATGCATGTATATAAATCTGGTATAAGTTTATATTAGCAGTGGTTTTTAAACGAAAACATCTTAGTAAAGTATTATTTTTATTATTAAAAAAATGATTATTCTTTAAATAAGTTACAATAATCTAATAATAAAATAATAGATAATCATAGATAGAGGAAAACAACTAATAAAGCAAAGAAATATTAGATACAATTTAGATAGATAGCAATAAATACTCGTATGTATGGATAATGGAAGTATGGAATATTTTCTGAAATACTCTGGTTTTTTAAATGTTTTTCGAATACATTTTATAAATCTTTCCGATTCGCTAAACTTACGTCTAAATTACTATATGCAATACTTTTTCTACACTACGTTACGTCATTTCAAATTCTTCACTTAATTCTAGCGCTTTTGTAATAAAATATGTGTGGTTGTTGTTATTGTTGTTATTTTTGGCACCTAGCAATTAATGTATTATTTTTCATGTTTTCCTTTTAATATTCTTTTACAATATAATTTCTATTTTTTTACTTGAATTTTTCTTCTTTTTTCGTTTCTTTTCAACTACTTTACGCATTACATATTTCAATATTGTATTTTTTATTTTTGTTTTATTTTATTTGAATTTATTTATATTTATTTTATTTTGTTTTTATTGTATTTTAGTTATTCATTTGATTATATTTTATTGTTTGTAAATGAATATTTTTTTATTTTTCTTTAATTCTAAATCTTTTTAATACTTAAAAAACTAAAATAAAAGCAGAATTTTTATTTTCGTTTCGGTTTTTCCGGGTTTTTTATTCATCGCAATTTGAAAAAATTTTTTCAAATAAGAAAATTAAAAAAAATTACGCTACTAACGATTTTTTCTGTTAACTTTTTACTTTTCATACGCAATTTTTATTTTAGTTTTTCTTTTTTTTTAACTTAGATTTATTATTACTGTTTTTTATATAATCATTTTTTTCTTCTTCTGATCTGTAATTAGAGACTATAGACTATATACTATATATTGTTATTAATTTTACTTTTACTAAAAAATAGTTAACTTTTTACTCTTTTCTTTACTATTTCGTGTCTTTTCTTTTGTGTGTCTTTTCTTTTATTGTGATTTTCTTTATTTTATCTTAGGTTTTCTTCTGTATGTTTGTTGCTATGCTTTAATGTAATATTTCGAGAGTATTTTACTTTTTTTAGGATTTCTTTTTTGATTGAATTAAGCTTTGGATTTTTTTTTAGTTTCCAATACTTTTTAGAAGCCGTTCTGAAGCAGTTTTTGTAAATTTACAAGAAAGTTTAATCTACTGTTGCTGAAAAAAATATTTGAAACAATGAAATATAAAAATAAACAAATAAATACATTAAATTAAATTGAATCAACTCTCAAATTAAAAATCAAAACTAAATGATTTAATTTCTAGTATGTATTTATACATTATATATATGTACATATAATATTTCTCTAATTAGTATTTATTGTTTATTATTTGTCTTCTAATTATTTTATTCATTAACTGTATTTTTCTCAGCTTTGTAAATTTCTATTTTATTTCTCTGTCTTCTTTTCTTTTCTTATTATTTTGCCTTCCTTCTAAAAATTTTCTTATCACAGCTTCAAACATGTTTTTTATTTTGTTTTCTTCTCATTTCAAGTGAATACCCAAATATTTATACAATTTCTAATATTATAGATTTATTTCGGTTTTTATTACTTTAAAGTAAATTAAATTAAAATCATAATTTCAAATATATATTTTTACCTAATATAATATTTAACAATAATTGTTTATTAAAAAATAGCAAAGAAAATGTAAGAAAAAAAGTTAAAAATACAAAACAATTGCTTTCAATATTTACTTTTATATTATATTTAATATGTTAGAATATAAACTCGCTGTTGCTAGGCACGTTCTTAGCCAAAACTCTTATACTATATTAGTTAAGCTACTTATTTAAGTTACATACTTAAATTTCTTTTTTCTTTCTTTCTTCTTTCTTTCTTTTCTTTTTTTTTTCTTTTTTAAAATGTTCAATATTTATCTGGAATTATTTTTAATAATTTATATTGTTATTTTTGCTATAATTTTTGTTTTTTATCGTGTTCTTCTTTTTTACTCCTTCTTCGTTTTCTTCCTACTTTTTCTTGGTTTTCTTTATTTTATTAATTTAACTAATCGAAATTATTTCTATATAGTATATATGTATGTATATACGATATATATCTGTGTTGCAAAGCATTTTTGGAAATTGTATTTGTTTGCTCTAAAAAATGTTCTCTCTTAAAATTAATTTCATTATTGTATTTAGCTGCTTTTGTATTGTTATCTGCGTGATTCGGATCCTTCTGCTGTTGTTGTTGTTGTTGTTGGTTTAGTTGCCTTTTATTATTATTATTGTTGTGGTTGTGGTTGTTGTTGTTGTTGCTTTTTGTTGACAATTTAAAATGTGCGATTTTATTGCAATATATAAAAATAAGTTATGGAAACTGTAAAGAAATTTGATAGGAAAACGTTTATTATTATTATCGACTCTCTTTTAATATCGTAATTATGTATTGTGAATAATAGATTTAAGGTAATTTAAATTACTTTATGAAGTAAAATTCATAGACATGAGATACTTACAATGAAATGCGGCGCTGAAAATAACACCGCTAAAGTTGCGATTATTGTGAAGAGCGTGAAAATAATAAGGCACAAACGGTCCACGACCATTGCGGCGAATTTCCAATCACGCGTGACGTCGCCGGTTTCATCCTCCTTCTTCAGCTGCAACAAATACGTAAAATGAATAAATAATATTGAACACTTTTCTACACAGTTGAATTATATCGCTAATTTGGTGAAACTGAATCTGTTCCGGATAAACCAAAGTTTGGAAGACCAAAAAAAACCAGTTCGTTTGAATGAAAACATTGATGCTGTCCGTGAAAGTGTTATTAATGACCAATCAACTTCTCATTTCCCCGTTGTTCCCAAGAATTGATCATTTCTTATGGCAGTTTGTGGCGAATTTTGCACAAAGACTTGCATTTGCGTGGTTTCGAAACTCAGTTAACACTAGAATTGAAAGAACGTGACCATTTGCAACATCATCTTCAGTGATGAAGCTCACTTCACATAAAAAAAGGTACGTTTTGGTATGGAGTTTAGTTAAAAAGCGTATAATCTCCATTCTTTTTCGAAAACGATAATGAAGATGCAGCTATAGTGAATGATGCATGTTATAATGAAATGGTTATTAATTATTTATGGCTGAAATTAAATGGAATCGACATAAGCAATGCTTATAGTATTTTCAAAGAAAGAGCTACGCCACGTTCGTGTGATTTCACCCGATTGGACTTTTTTCTTTGGAGATTTTTGTAAAGCCAGCCGTTTATGCCAGCAAACTAGCAACAAGAATGATTTCTTGAAATATTTCTCATGAAATCAAAAAACTGTAATTTATTCGTACAAAAATAATCAATCATCAAGTATTTTACATGCACTTTTTTCTCAGTGTACTATAAGATCTACGAACAGACAGAAACACATTCAAAGAAAATAAAAGAAAACCGAAAAAATCGAAAGAACACACGAAACGAGGGAAGTAAAAATAAATGGAGTAAAAATTTGATGTTATTATTAAACTGTCATCAATTGTGTGGAGGCGATGACAACGTCGATGATGAGTAGAAGATAATGATGAAGATGATGGTGATGACGATTATCATGGATGGTTGCTGATGATAACCATAACGATAACGATAACGATAACCATAACGATAACGATAACAACACCAACTCTATACAATTTTATCCACTCACCTGATCCGTGATCCATCGCAACTCCTTGAGGATGAGTGCTAATTCGTATTCAGCGGATGAGCTCAGACAGGTGTGCGAAATGGCTTCGTGTATCCTGGCATCGCCGACAGGACCAACACTTCCGTCATCGCTTTGTCTGGAAAGAAGCCATACAAGAGATTCACACACACCCGCATACACACAATCGCATCACGTACATCGAAATATACTCTTATATGTATGTATATCGTATTACATCGTACATCTTTATAGCTATTGACAATGTACTTACAATAAAAATCTACTATGTATGTGTGTATGTATATATGTAAGTATGTGTGTGTGTGGTTAACACCTTTATACACACACACACACACGCACAATGGTACGTATACGTCGGAAAGGCGTGATTATGTCAATTTTTAAATAATGCCCGGATGCATTTTTCCTTCAAATGGATTTAAGGTGGAGCCGGAGAAGAATGGGTGGGTGGGGAGGGGGAGGAGGACACTGACTTTAAGTGGAAGAGTGAGCAGATATATAGTTTTGTTTCTATATATGTATGTACATATACAATATATAAAGGATTAAGGACCAAGGATTAAAGAACAATGACAACTAAACGTGTGTAGAGGATGGCATGTAATTATTAATTACTAATTAATATAAATGAGTTTGTGGGGAAAAAGGAGCAACGATATTGAGAGATCAGTGAAATAGTCTCTTTACACAAGAGTTTGACTTTGATTTTACTGATTTGTGGGTGATCTTACATTCAACTTACTATTCGAAAGAACTGTGAATCTATTTGTTTTTTTGTTCTTAAACTAAATTGTTCATACGTAATTCTCACCTGTACATCGCTCTGTAGTAAGTCGGTTGATGTGGCAACGTTGCGCTGGCACAACGATGATTACATCGGAAATCATCATCGATGTCCAATACGTTGGCAAGCAAGGATTTTGATGATCTACAAAATTGAGTTTCAACACAGTTTTTTTTTGCGTAAACAAAGACAAATTACAAAAACACCATATAAAGTGAGATTAAGAAAAAGAAAGATTTTAGACTAAGTTACATAATATGTCTGAAAGATACTTAAAGTATGAACGATAAATAGTGATCCCATAATTAAAGAGAATAGCCTAGAAAATCTCTTCGTAATTTTTTACAATTTATTCAAATCTACGCTAAATCAGATTAAATTAAGTGATTATAGATACAGTACAACCTCCCTAATCCGGACACTCGCTAATTCGGACTATCCAGTAATCCGGACATTTAAATTTTTCGGACAGTTTAGAAATTTTTCCTCTATAGTCCGGACAAGTGATCTTTTTCCTCAGTAAAATTTCTTCGTTATTTTACCGCTAGACAAAATAAGCATTGTGTGTGAGCAAGAATTAAAGAAAGTGTAAAATATTTTAGTTTACTTGAGTTTGCGTGGAGTTAAGACGTAAATATGGCTCCCGTAAATAAACGACAACATAAAACATTAACGTTGGCAGAAAAGTGCAAAATATTGGATACAATTGATAGTGGAAAATCAATCAGACAAGTGGCAGTAATTGCTAACCAAAATATTGAAGAACTTGATAGTTTTTTGGAGGAGTCTGAAAATGCTCAAAACAAAGTCTCACATAAAGAGGCAAGTGAACTGTTTTCAAAAGCTATTTTATGGGCTGAACAAACTAAAGCGACAGATAAGGATATTTTATTTTTAAAAGAATTTAAAAATAAAGCTGACAAATTACATAAAGATACATTGTTTCAAACAAAAATAAATTCTTATTTTTCAAAATGAATTTTCGGTCACTTTTAGTATGTTCCTTTATGTTTCTGTAAATTAATTCAATACAAATGAATTCTTATGAGTACTTATGTTTCTTTTCAGAAATAAAAATAAATAATATATATGTACAAATATGTATTGCGCTTAAAATTTAATTTTAACTCTAGTCCGGACGATCCACTAATCCGGACAGATGCTGAAACTATATCTGTCCGGATTAGGGAGGTTGTACTGTACTTTATTTACCATTGAGTATATTTTAATTTTTACTTAAATTCGAAGAGAGACAACGAAGTAGAATACAAATAAAAACGATTCCCATGGCGGGTTATAAAGGGTGGGCCATTGGCTGGTATCTTTTTGAATTAAATAAATAGTTTAAAAATAGTTAAAGTACTAAAATATTGTTTTAAAAAAATTAAATTAAATAATTCAAAAGGAAACCAGCCAATGGTCCACCCTTTATAATCGAATAGTTTAACATTCTAGTTTATAAATCCGGTTTTTATTTTAATTTTGCTTTTTCTTTACCTTTCCTTGAGCTCAACATTTTGTATCTGCTGCTTCTTGTCGCCGGCGTTGGAGGAACTCGACGATGAGGGCGGCGGTGGGCACTCGTAGCCCACTTGTCCGGGCCTTTGCATTCGCAATATACAGGGTAACCAATAAAGGAAAATAACTCTTATCTGTGTGCGTGGTTTTAGAGCGCAAGAGAGTGTGTTTTTTGTTGTTATTGTTGTTGTATTAAAATTGTTATTCATTAAATTAGTTTTTTAATATTGATAATTATTAATATTAATACATTTGTTATTATTAATATAATTATTATTATAATTAATGTTTTAGTTTATATTTTTTTATAAAGAAAAATTTTTTTTTTCATAGTTAATTAGTTGCATAGATGATATCGTTGTTGTTGTTGGTTATTGTTTTTTGTGAATTTATTGTTGTTGTATTATTTGTTGTTGTTGTTGTTCGTGATTTTGTTGTTGTTGTTGTTGAAGGTGTACGCGTAGATAGCGTTCAGCGCGTTCGGACACAGAGTGATTGGAGAAGAGTTTTGATTTAAACACACAGAGATAGAGAAAGAGAGAGCGAGACAGACAGAGTAGAAGTTATGTTGGATATGATCACGGCCGATGAGCAGCGGCGTTGCCAGATTTTCGGTTGATATGGAAATTGAAGTTGAATGTAAAGTTTAATGCATTTTTTAATAATAATAATTTTATGCTTAATAATTTGAAGCATTGTAATAATGAATTAAGAATGAAGCTGTAGTTAATTAGTATTTGTTTTATATATTGTTAATAAATAAAGAGCGGCTATTTTAAGCAGTATAAAAAACTTGTAAATCTAACATTTGTTGAACTAAACTAAATAAAATGAAGAAATAAAAATAATAATAATAATAATAATGGTAATACTGATAATAATGAACTGATAATAATAATAAAAATAATGGTAATGATAACATTATAAGTAATGATAATAATAATTTTATAAATAATAATAAAAACAACTATAATAACGATAATAAAAATAATAAAAATATTGATTAAACCATTGGAAAAATTGATTCTTAAAAATCAGTGGCCTTAAATTATAAATTTTATTTAAATTGAATTTATTTAAAGTATTTAATGTGAAGCAAGCATTCTATTTTATGTATATGTTGTACAATGTGTGTATATATTTTTAAAATTTCTAATAATCTGCTCTAATAGTCAAATAATATTGAATATTTATTTTTTTTAAATATTTTTTATTGCAATTTTAGTTTTCTTTTGTAATTATTTACCAGGCATGCATGGAAATGTTATCACATTTGTAAGCTATTGTATACATAGTATATATATATCTTATGTATATAATATTTTTTTGTTTGTTTAAATTATTTGTCTTATTTTTATTATTGTTAAATATTTAAATAATTATTGAACTATGAACGATGGTTAAGTGAAGCAAAGAGAATGTATTTAAGAGTGTATAAAATAGAACTGAAATAATTAATCAGGTGAAGTAAGGAATTTTTTTGGTGTTAAGCATTTATTGTTGCTTTTTTATTTTCTAATTCATGAATGTTAATTTTTTTTCTAATTTGCGTTGGCTTTTTTAATGCGTTTAATGAAATTAAAAACAGTGTTCATAAAATTTTAAAAATATATACTAAATATAATTTATAATATTATCTGTATATTACGGAGGGAAAACTATGTAATAGTGTTTAGTATCAATTTGTTTTTAGATCTAGATTAATCACTAAATTTAATTGTGTTTGAAATCGAGTGTGTTTATTTTTTTGGTGTTACTTGGTTTTTCTTCTAAAGTTTTGCTTTGTTCCATGGTTTTCTTCTTTTTGTGTGTGTTTGTTTGTTTGTTTATTTCTATTTTTTTAAATAAATGTATTTATATAATTATTACCCATTCACTCATTTCATGCGTATCTGGATTTCTATGATGATAATTGAGGATAAGTATGGTTGACACAACTGACGAGGCCACCATAAACATAATGCAATTGAAATAAGTTCCTAGAAGGACACAAGAATTACACAAACATGTTCGTAAAAAAGAGCGTGTGAGAAAGAGTTAGAGTTAGGAGAGTAGTATTAGAGCAAGTGAGACAGTAGTAGAGTACTATAGATGCGTGTTTCACTTTTTCGCTTTTTCCTGTTTAATTTTATTTCATTATAAAAAACAATTGCTTTGGATTTCCAAAATGCAGTTTTCATAATATTCGTTTACAGTCTTGTTTATTGTTGGTTACGATATTTAATAGAATGTGGAATGCGTTTGAAATGCCACCGGATCTGCCGGTGTTCTGCTCGTCCTTTTTGATGTTGAGTTTTGCTTAAATCTTTGACTGTTACATCAGAAGTTAATATATACTGTGTACTTTTAGTATATAAAAAAATGAATATAAACATAATAATTTAATAAACAAAAAAGAAGACTAATTTTAGTTTAGGATACAATAAATTTAGTCACCTGGCAACTTTCTTATCAGCTGATTCAAAGGACAGGACTGATCCAGAAGCTTTAAGAGTTTCTCTTTTATGAAGGAGTCAACTATGACCCCGAAAAAATTTAATTCCCATCCATCTTGTAGATGTTTTGTTTTACAGTTAAGACTCTTTAGTCTTTAGACTTTTGAAATTATAACTAAATCTAGTCCAGAGTTTAATCTAATTAAGATTCGATACCGTTTTATTGCCTTTCGGATTCTTATGACGTTTATTATAAAATAATATTGTACATAATAATGGCGCATCAAAAAGGACACCAGATCACAAATTAGATGTAAAAAAGTCAAATAAATTTTGTAAAATAAAATTAATAACTTGAATTATATTTTTTAATAACTCTTCTAATTCTTTTTCCTGTCGTTCTTCTTAACAATCAAAGATTTAAGCTCGACACTGTGTAACATTGAATAATCATCGTCGTCTTCGTTTCAAATCTTTACTTTTTTATACCAGATCGTTTGACATTTCAGAATAAGTTTTATTATCTTTTTTGTTGTTCAAAAAAGTTTCATTGAAAACAGAAATTAAAATTTCATAAATAATTTAAAAAGTTTTTATTATACGATATAATAATTATATATATAAAGACCTATATTTTAATAAGGTCAAAGTTAATATTTAAAAAGAAAATTCATGATTAAATGCTCTTAGATAAGTAGGAAAAACTTTATATACTAAATATATGTTGTATATATGTATGTACATATATGTGTAGAGAAGTATTATACAGTTATATAAAAATTGTAAATGTAAAAAATCGTAAATATAGAAAAGTTAAGCATTTTACACCATATTTTAAAATGTATCAAAGAATTTGCAAATTTTTTAATTTTTTCATCTATATTTTATCTATAATAGGAAAAAACAACACAAAATTAATTATTTATATGTAAAAAAATTGATTGCCGAGACAAAGAGAGAGAGTGAGTGACAGTGAGAGCATAGAATAGAGATACACACAGAGAGATAGAAAGAAAGAACGAAAGAGAATATATAAAAATTCCTAACTTAATACGAGAGGAGCGAGTATCTCATTTCTTCTTCTTATTCAATACTTAAAATGTCACTTAAGCTGATTTCAATATGCTGCCTGAGAGTTTTTTTCAAAATCTTTTAATCATTTCATTATTGATGGGGAAAAATTTAGGGCTCAATCCAAGTCGAATAAAATTGTTAATCGTTGGAGATCTTCTGAGTATCTGTCAGAATCGTCTTTGATTTTTTTTTTGACAGTTCGAATTACAACAATTTTAGTTGCTGTGAACTGAACCCCGCATTTTTCTCAAGCTTCTAGGCTCGGCTTGCGCTAGCCTCAACCTTGTCAATTTGTAATCAGTTCCTTGTTTGTGGAACCGTTTTGGAACCGAACCGTGGACCCGGTTCTTTTTTCTCTTTCTTTTTGTTTCTTTTTTTCTGGAAATGTGAACAACCAATTATCCGCAATCATCATAACTTGTTAAAAATCGAGATTAAAATTGATTTGTTGTGAAGATACGTTTTACCTGTGATAATTTTTGTTGTTTTTTAGGGGTTTTAAGGGTGCTGGGCGGACGAATGTTTAGTTAGTTGTGTGTGACAAGAAAAGGAAAAAAAATGTTTGGAGAATATTGGGGAATATATTGATAGAGTCTACAAGTGAGTGATATACGATTTACGATTGGGTAACTACTACATCTCAAACACAGACCAGTCAACAGGTTACATCAACGGTTGTTGTTACGCAGAAACTACACACAAACACAGGAGGTTCAGGGTTAAAGCTACGAGAAGAAGAAGCTATAATCACATAGATAAATAGATAGATATATATATCAGATAGCAGGACGCGGGGAGATACGTATTGTGGGCCCTTTAATAAGATTTGAATGAATTAAATTATTTAATGAAATAAAATTAAATTTTTTAAAAAATTATACTTTTCCCAGCATAATGAATATAAGTAAATTAATTCAAGTATAAATAAAATATTCAACTAGCTGAAAAATAAAAAAGCAAATATCAAAACAAAGAAATAGTAGACAATAGATAAAATAAATAGCTTCTAAAAGGTTAACTTAAATGACGTATGAATATTTTTTCTGTCACTTAAAGGTTAACACTTAAGTATTAACGAAACTTCCTCAATTCAAAGATATTTACAATAAAAATGTATGTATAATCAACATCTCAATACAAATTAAGATAAAATACAATTAAGATACAATTTTGTTAAAGTATTAAAATTTAGATTTTAAAGATTTTGATTTAAAACTAATTTAATATAAGTTTAATAGTTTAATGATTAAACTTGATTTAAATGCAAAATTTAAATTTAACAGATTTTTTTAAATATCTGCCTTCATTTTTAAGGATTTAAGAATTCTTATTCAAAAGTTCTTGATTTATATTATGATCAAAATAATAGAACAACAAAAAAAAATGAAATTAAAAATAATATATAAGTTAAGAAAACAATTTATTAATTAAAAATTCAATTTCATTCTTATTATACTTCTAATAATATGTTTTTATATTCGTTTTTGAATTGACGAAGTCTAGAAATTACCAAAAATTAAACAGGAAAGGAAAGAAAATGCTTCTTTGATGATTTCTAGTAAATGGACTATAATCGGCAGGGGAGGGGGGGGGGGGCGTCATCAGCTGGTTTCCCTTGAATTATTTAATTAAATTCAAATGAATTATTTTCAAATTAATAATTTAATTCAAAAAGAAACCAATCGATGGCCCATCATATATGAATTTATAATTGTTTCTTTGTCTTTTAAATGATTATTAATTCTTTCTGGGAATATTGTTGTAGTTATGGTGGTTGTTGTTGATGTTCGAGGATAGCTTATTAAAGGGATTATTATTACATCTTCTGTGGATTATTTCTAAAACTGAATGAGGTTAGAAACGAAACGAAACAACTAAGAAATAAAACCAAATATAACAGAAAAACAACACACTTAGACTATATATAATAGTTCTAAGAGCAGTTGGGCTGGACACCTATACAGACTATAACATGGCTCAATCATAAGACTAACGGTAATTATATTTACCTGAAAAGCCTGCAGTAGAAGAATCCTGGCTAAGGTTTTTCTGTGCTTTTATTTTGTTTTTGTTTTATATATACGACTACAGAAGACAACAATTTTGACGATTATATATTAAAAACAACAATAACAAAAACAACAAAAATAATTACAGAATAAAAAAATAAATTTAAATTTTAAATACATTAAAAACAAATAATAATATAATAAACAAAACGTAAAATCATAAAAATGAAAATATATTTTATACATTATTATTATAAATAATATATATTTACAGTAAATAGTAAGAAATTGTAATAATTTACATTTTAAGTACATATTTTAATGTATGTATTGTTCTTTAAAATTTTCTATTAAAAACTTTTTAAGGTTTTGTCCAATTTTTAGTGTTTAGTTATTATATACAGGGTCTTATTAAAATTTCTTTGTTACAAAGAGAAACAAAGTGAAATAAAAGATTTGAAATTTCGATGTAGAAAATTTCGAGTTAATTAATTGAG
Organism: Myopa testacea; assembly: GCA_949629155.1. Lineage (NCBI taxonomy): Eukaryota > Metazoa > Arthropoda > Insecta > Diptera > Conopidae > Myopa > Myopa testacea. The sequence goes on along the minus strand of OX451345.1, from coordinate 7,434,488 downwards.
TTAATTGAAGTTAATTGATATTAAATGATGTTAAAGGAGTTAACTGAATTTAATTTATAATTCCTCATTAATTGATGTTTCATTAATTTTTTTTGGTGACATTTTCACTTTATTTCATCGGGTTTTTTTAAAAAATAAACAAGAACAAATTTAGTTATTAGTTAGTTAAGGGTTTAGTTAAAATTTTGCTGTATGTATTTGTGTATGATACAAATTCTATGTTGGTGTTGGTGTTGGCGAAAGTGAGAACGAGAGTGAAGCCATCATGAGTGAGGTTCGAGGATGTGCTACAGGAACAGAGTTCGCTCGCCGAGACGCGAACCAGTGAAGTAGTGCTTTTGAAGGAGATGAGCGCAAAATGAGTGAGAATAATCGAGTGTTATTTTTGTAAGTGTGAAAGTGTGTATCGAAAGATATATGAAACGATAGAGAGTGAAGGAGTGATAGACAGAGAAAGAGAATGTACATATGTATGAGTATGTATATTTTTTTTAGTGTTTTTGTTTACATGTGTTTGAGTCTCTGTTTGTCTGAGTGAGTGAAATTGTAAAGCAGCGCATTAGTTGTTCGAGTCACATTTAAATTTATTCTTATACGCAAGCAAGCCAGTGAGAGTGAAAAGGATGGCAATATGTCAAAGAGAGACACCTGTACACACTGAGAGAGAGTGAGAGATATAGACAGAGAAAGAGAGAGAGAGATAACGAGATAGAGGAAGTGAGGAGAATGGTAAGCTTATATTTCATATCTCAATTTCTCATTTGCGTGCTCAATACGCATTTTGAGTTTGAGTTTGAGTTTGGATTTCGTATTCGTTTAAGCCTTAAAATTCGGGATACTGATCGGTGCGCATCACAACTGGACTGTACTAAATACTAAAATGCTCAATATACATAAATACAATTAAAGGTGAGATTCATAAGAAACTGAACAAAAAAACAAAAAACAAAGACAAATTAAAATACATACACATGAGATTGAGATGAAACTTCATTTGTTTTTACATACATACATATGTACATCGAAGTAACCGAGTGGAATGTAAGATGGCAGTGTCATGTCAGTTTCAGGACTCAAATTAGATCAGATCATTTCAGATCCTTCCTTTACTTTACTTTGAATCGAGTGAAATTACTGTTGACTTCAAAAAGGGTTTGAATTTAGACTTTACGCACTTATATTATGGTGCCTATTATGCTATCTGTTACCTGCTTATACCATTGGGTTGGGATTGGTTGGGATTGAAAAACATCTTGAAGAAGTTTTCTGTATTTAAGAACGTTTATTCAACTTCGTTATATGAACAGATTTGTAATTAAGGTTCGATTAAGGAAAGGTTGAATTCAGTTGAATTCAGACATCCGAATATACTCAGAATATACTCAGGAAAGAACAGGCGTGGTCTGCCTACTTCAATATCCCAAGGTTTTATTATAGTTTTTTTTCTTCTATATGGTATTTCATTAGAAGCTTTCTAAAGATGTAGAATACTTAAAGTTTGGATATTTTTTTTATAAATAATTTTGTATAGCTTATTTGTTTAATCCACCCGGTAACTTTTAGCAGCTGATGGTATCTATGTACATATAGAAAGAAAATACATATTGAAAGAGACGCATACACAAAGCAAAATTAGAGAAAAATAATAAATATAGACACGGACAAAAATTATGTAAATATTTACACAAGAACATAAAATATATAAAATTGTACTATATAAACATACATATATCCATAAGCACAGTATATGGAGAATATACATATATGTATAATAATATGTATGTATGTATATATATAATATAGTATATAATATAATATAATATTATATAATATAATATAATATTAATACAATAAGTTGAATATTCATCCTAGTTTTCTTTACAAGTTCCATTAGAATGTAAAAAAATGGGGAAAAAGTAGAATTTACTTCGAAGAAGTTCTTGGAACTGGAATTTTTTTTGGAACCGTATATTTTTGCAGCTTGTGTTAATTTTCTATATTTTAATTTTTACCATTTCTCCGAAGTTTTCTAATTTTTTTCTTCTTTTTCTTTTCGTTTAATTTTCCTATTATTTTTCAGTTAACTCTTTTGGAAATACAGACATTAAAAAATTGTGGTTTGTGTGTGGGTTTTTGATTTACTTTTTTTTTTAAATTTGTGGCACGTTGTGTAAACCAACAAGAACGTTTTTTCTTTTACATTATGTGGTGATGGTCGATGGTTGATTGCAAGAATTTTGCTATTTCTTGCGCTTTCTTAGTTTTGTTGTTGTTGTTGTGGCTTTATACCTTATACACATTTTTGAAGGGCGGCTACACACTACACTTTTGTGGTACGCCGAATATTTTACGCAATGCAGACCGTATTTTTTTTGTTCTGAATTTGTTTTGGTTTGTTTTTATTTGTTCTGAATTTTGCTGCATTAAAATCGTGGGTGGATTTTATTTTGTGCTTGGATTTTAATACAGTGTGGTTCTTTTTGTTGTTTCTGTTTTATTATTATTATTGTTGTTGTTGTTGCTGTTATTTTGTATTATACGTGGTTCAACGATGACGTTTGGCAGCCATTTCGAAAGCCATACAAGTCCTCGATGAATTGTTTTTTTTTTTACTATATGCACACATGATGTATTGTATATTATGTATGTATGTATATTCTGTATGTGTGTATATTCTGTATGTGTGTATATTTTGTATATGTTGGTATGTGTAAAGTACTTATATTTAGTATGCAATTCAAAAGTTTCTTTCTTTCTTTACTTAAAATACGATAGTTTAAATTGTGGAAATATTTTTTCTTAAGGTTTGTTGTTTGTGTAATTTTTGTTGGTGGTGGTGGTGGGTGGGTGGGTGCTGCTTGCTTGTTTTTGTTGTTGCTGTAAAGCGTATACATACAGTTATTGATGTCGTTGTTGTATTTGTTTTTCGCCTAATATGTCGCTTTTTTTAAAACTTTTCTTATGAGTAGCATACGAAAAAACAATACAAATCTAAAAACTGTTACTTTCTCAAACTCAACTCAAAGAAAAAAGTTGTTTTTGTTGCAGCGAGCGAAGCAATGTACGATACGGACACACATACATATGTATATGCACATACATCCACATGGACAGACAGATGTACAAACATACAGACATACGGACTTAGAGCATGCTGTTAACATACATAACGAAAATGCATTTCCATGTATGGATATGTGTGTGTGTGTGTGTGTGTGTGCGATAATGTGCTAGAGAGAGAGAGAGAGAGGAGAGATAGCGTCAATATTGGTGAGTGGAAGAAAGAGTGAGTGAGATGGTGATTGAATGAGAGGGAGTTGTTGTGGTTTTTTTAAAAAATTTAATATACAATTTTCTTGCTCCAGTTTCCTTTTTTAGTGTTTTTATATTTTTTCACACTGTACAAAAAAAAAATATATGTTTGATATCTGCGATTCTTGTTGAAATCTTTCAATATCCTGATAAGTCTGAAGGAGATGATCTACTTAGATGTCTCGGATGACATCTTAATATCTGTACTCGTATATCGTCGTAGTTATGTTAATTATGGTTGGTAAGTGTTTGTAATCTCGTCCTGGTTTAAGGATTGTGTTTGAGGATTGCCTTGTATGGAAGTCGGTGGATTAATAGATTTCTAACTGACATAATACGTCATACTAACACCAACATCATGCCAAAAAGGAAGCTGTGAACTGTATTTAAAAGCGACCAACTTCGAAGTAGATATCATTTAACCTTGAACACTCTCTTCAACACTCAAGAGAATTTCAGGAGTGCAGAAAGACTTCTAAAGGATCCTAAAGGATCCTAAAGAAAGTTTTCGCATGTTTATATTCGAACTTCTACATACTTTGTGCTGGTTTTTTCTTTATTGTTTTTTTTTTTTGTCTTCTTCTACAACCGCAAAACGTCGCTTTTGTTTTCTCTCTCTAAGGGTTTAGTACAAAGATTAAGGAACTTCTATGTGTGAGAGTGAGAAAGAGGAAAGACATTTTGAAAAACTTTTTCTTTTGCCTCTTTTCGTTTTTAAAAAATACTTCTAAGTTGTTGTTGGCTATTCCTTTATTTAAGAAGATACGAGAAGTATCTGGAAGTATCTATATAATATACTAAGATAATAAAATTTGTTGATACAAAGTTGACAGGGTGCCAGGGAGTGAGAGCAGGAGAACATGAGATGTTTCTTGGAAAGTCTGTAGCTGGCTTGGGTACTCTTGGTTAGTTAGGATAGGCTTGAAATCTCTGGGATATAAACAAACCGTGAAAATTCAAGAATAATATTGGATACTTTTGATAAATCTTCGGTATCGTGAAAAGTCGGTATCTTCCTGGGTACTCTTTTTAGAGACTATTCCTGGATATTATTGCATGATTCGCGTAATGTTTTTAAGAACTCTTTGAACTATCAATTATGAGATATTTTTGTATATTCTGGAATAATATTGAATACTCATGATAAGGATTGGATACTCTGATATTGGATATTCTTTGATAGGTTGATAAGCCTTGGAGTTAATAAGCCTTGAATATTCTGATATTCATATATTTCAATAATCTTGGTAAGATAACCTGAGTAAAGTGTTTTGATAATGCAGAAAAGCTTTGTATAGTTTGCGGTATTCTTCGGTATTGCTTCTGGTTACTTCTGGATTCTTCTTGGATATTTATGGGTATTTTTTACCATTTCTTTTCCTACAATAGATATCTATCCAGAGTAGTTTTTGAGGTTCCTAAAAACAGTCTCGTGGATGGCGATTAGATATTGAAATGTCTGAACCAATGACAGATTCGATTTGGTTGACTTGATGTTAAAATGATTATGGCTGTTGAAGTGTTGTTGTTGGGGTGATTATTTTTTTTGGTTATCATTGACATTTCTTCGTCCCTTTTTTATGTAAATATAGTTTAATCTATATACACATGGTATATAGACACAAGTGAATTGTGAGTTTAGTGTTCGTTTAGAGTTTAGTTTATTAGTATAGTTATTTTCTTTCATTAAATAAAAATCAACGGGATTAAATTGATCAACAAGATCAAACAATAAGCCGAATATCATAATAATTAAATAAAAAAGAAACGTAAAAAATTCTAAATTTAAATTGAAAACTTAAAGTTTTAAGTTTTTTGGTTTTTTCTTTTTTGAAATATTTACCTTTTATTGGATTGGCGTGGATTTTAACATGAGAACATATATAATAATTTTTTGTAACATATATTTTCTGGTTACCTTCTTAGCACAAGCATACATTTATGTGGTATATACGATAATAATACGATTATAAACAAGCAACGTTAAAGGATTCTCTAACTATTTAAAGGATGTATTTAATTATAATTTCTTTGTTTTGTGTTGTTTGTTTATTTGTTTGTTCGATTATAATGCGTTTGTTTGGGATTTGTCTACGGTTGGGGTTAAATTCTTAAATACAAAAATAACATTAAAGTAGGGTGTGTGTATATAGATATGTATATAGAAAGGGTTGGTGAGAATAAGTAGATGGAAAGATTACAGTTTTTTATTTCTTACCTTTTCGAATGTAAGCTACGAAGGATGATAATCATTGAGTGTGATCGTTGATCGTGATTTCGATTCGATATTTTGTTGAGTTGGGTTATCTGCTTGTCTCTTCAGTCCGTCCGTTATCGTCTATCTGTCCCTCAGTACTATTATATGTGTGTCTGTTTTATTTCATAATACCTTTATACAATATTGTATCTTTTTTAACTTATATAATCGCTTATTTACCTTAAACCGGTGCAACAAATCCTTCAATTAAAATCAATTTTCTTTCAAGCCTAGCTTTTTTTATTCTTTCCTGGTTTTCTTTCGTAGTTTCGTAGCTACCTTTTTTCTTTTTACATTTTTCTTTATGAAACTCAGACACATTTAAACATTCATTCACTCACACACACTCACTTCTATCGTTTCTCCTTGAATCAATTCACTGTATACACCCTTTCATAATACTGAGAAATATTGTTGTAAAAGACGGACGTAGCTAAAGGATGAACCGTATCTATAGTAGAATAGTTAGAAGACGGTCATGTCTTCAATATTCTTTTCAATCTCATCTCTAATGTGAAACTAATAGAAAAAACTATCACTAGAGAGCTATTAGAGTGTGTAATCCTCTGCTGTTGTTGTTGTTCTTGTTGTTGTTATTATAGCTGGTGTTGATGTCGATGTTATCGACATACGTATTATACATCTACTCGTATATCCATGTAGCTACCATATTTGTACCAACTGCACTGCAACAAGAATGGTTGTTGTTGTGGTTAGCATGTGGTTTCGTTCGTAAATCCTTCAGATTTTTCCTGGTTGGTCGTTTTCTTTTTCTTCTTCTTTGTAGAGTGAGTTCTTTTAATAAATCTATTTTAGATTATATTTTTATTGTCTGTCTATCAGTAAGTCTGTTCTTTCGTTTGGTTTATCAATCTGAGCTGCAGGAATCTTCTTTGATAGATTTAAGTTTGTCATTTAATTATAATAACTCAAAAAATAATAAAAAGATTAATTAAAAGGAATTCATTTTGCAATATTTTAACAAATCATCAAACTGGTAAAATTTATTATCACTTTGAGACAGATGATGGATATATTTTGACAGTTGTTCGATTGGCAATATTGTCACTTTGACACACACACACGCACCTCATATACTTCACACATCTACACACTCGCAAATGAAAGATGCTCGAAAACTTACCCAGCAACGGTACAGCATCAGATGTGGCGGGCATCGTTTCCGCAACCATGTTTAAGAAAACCGTTAGTGATAGTAGAATGGTGACGCCTATAATATGTTAGTTTAGAAGAGACAGAGCGAAAAATTATAACAGAAAAGAGAAATATATCAACATTGAGATTGAGATAGTGAGAGATAAAGAAAGAGAGAGAAACAGAGAGTGAGAGAGAGAAAAGAGAGTCAGAGAGAAATAGTCAAAGAGCGAGAAAAGTATTAAGCATTTGCAAGTTAATGGATCCATTCTTCTATCCATATGTCACTTTGAACTGTCAAATGTCTACGAATATATGTTTATCTCGCATTTCAATGTAGATCTTTCAAGAAACATCTTCTCAGATCTTTTTTATTAAAGCACGATTTAATCGTTCCTGATAATTTTTTTGGTATTGTTTTGATGACTTCCTGCTGCACAGCTGATGATCTACCCAGAGTGATGTACAGGTTGGTGTATCTATGATGGTGTCTCCATTCCTTAAGGTTGTCTAAACTTTCACTCCGATTGTAAAGTGAAGTTTTACTTTGAGACGTGTTTTCGTTACGCTCCTCTGACGGCTGACTGGCAGGTTGATTGGTTGACTGGCTGATTGACCCCATTTACCGTTAGTAGTCATCACACAGGTGTCAAATAAAAAACTACTACCATATCCTCTGCGCTGAACCTCTTTTAGTGTCAGTTTAAAGTTCAGTTCAATGCTCAATTTAGTGTCCGATGTGTTTATTTTTTGTGTCTACTTTTGACTTGTTTGCAAACTTTTTCTACTTTATTTTTGTGTTGTTTTTTTTCTTTTTAGTGTTTTCTTTTTTTCTAGACTTATGTCAAAAATGACAGATAACGGTTCCGATAGAATTGAACATCAATGCGAAATGGTTTTTGTTGGTGTTTGAGAGTGTGTTACATGAATAAAAAGGAAGATATCATTCAAGATAGATTTGTGATTGAGAATTCGGCGGCTGCTACAGTGATTCATGAGTAACTGGGGGCTTCCTAGGACTTTCTAGACTTTTGTTCTATCAGAAAATAGCTGTATTTTTTGTTCTCTAGTATTACTTTTTCTGAGGATTTTAATGTGTAGACCTCCTCGTCTACTTTTTCCTCATCTCTTCTATCCAGATTTGTCTTACCTATCATCCACTATATACTTTCCTAATACTTTTCCTTCTTCTACCTTTAAGAAGCATCATTCTTATACATTTTTATCGCATTTAAAGCCGTCTTTTATGATCTTATTTTTAGTTTTCTTTCATTTTCATCTCACTTTTGACCCTTTCTGGATTAATTTCTATGAATACCACACTTTTTACACAATATCGATCAACCTTTTCTGCGTTTTTTATTCCTAGTTTTTAACTCTTTAAACCATCGCTGTCTTTTTTTTTTGTTTCATGAACAACCTCATTAAATATTCATCATTATTTATGGTTTCTTACGTGTAACGTGGCTAAAAGAAAGGCACGTCTCTAGTACACGTGACTTACTTCGACGAAACTTTCGACAAAAACTTTTCTCTACGCAACTGAAGTTAGTTTAGAAGGATAACGGAAGAAATAAAAAAGTTAAAAAAAGGAATACATGCAACACATGTGTTTCCAACATAATATATACACGAAGTATATCCACAAATGGTGCCTACTTAAAAAACATACCCCAAGTTTTTCGTCCTTGATGATTCTTTACATCGGTTGGTCGCACAACCTGACGTAACCTCAAAAGAACATTCTGCAACATCGACTTGAACTTTGAGGCTGCTCAAATTAAGTCGAAAGTACCATTTAATTGTCGGTAGTAAAAATCAAGAAAAACTAAACTAGAGAGACTACTTAAAAAAAAGAAATAACTACCAAACAAAACAAAGGAAAAAACAGAACAGAACGGAAAGAAATAGAAATAAAAATTAATGAATTCCCACAAAACGATTTAAGTTTGTGCATTTAAGGATTTAAATCGTTAAAGCAGGTCATTAAAACTATTTTTCGTTTTAAAACTATTTTCTATGTACTCGTAATTTAGTAAATTTTGTGTTGAAACAAGTTTCTTTCATTTACAGTGCTTCCCAAACTGTGTCTTGCGTGAAATGCGTGTGTTCGAAGACGCCAACACTTTTTCAATACATTTTTATTTGTGTAAACAACTCAGTGCTTTTTAACAATTATGGAAAATTTCATAATTACAAAAAAACACGCTTTAATTTTGGTATATTTAATTAACGTATTCAAGTAGTTTCATTTAATTAAATAATTTTTTCAATGTCTTTAATGTTTTTGTAAAAATTGCAGTTTATATTTGGAATCTAAATAATATTTTGTGTTCAATGTTGTTTTCATTGTTTTTTTTCAGTTGAGAATCGCTGTTCGTATTTGTTGTTGTTGTAGCTGCTGCTGCTGCTGCTGCTGCTAATAAACAGTTAGTTCAAAGTAAGTTCTAAAAACTTTTGTTTCTCGATTTTTTGCACATTTTTATTCTGTTGCACTTTTGTTGGTTTTGGAAAAACTTGGAAAAACTTTAAAGCTTTCGCTGTCTTGTCATAAATTATGATGGATGCAAGTTTAAACTCGATTTAATGGCCTGCAGTGAATAAGTGAGTGTGTTAGTGTGTGTGTGTGTTTTGACGTTTCTGTGTGTTTGTATGTGTGTTTACAATCCACAGCTGCCACCGACAACGAGATGAAAAAAAAACGATAAGAAAATACTTTCACTTTGGACACAGAGCAGATCAGAAGCAAGTGAGGCAGAAGAGTGAAGAGTAGAGGAGAGTAGAGTAGCGTAGAGCAGAGCAGCGGAGACAAGAAGAAGAGAGCTGAGATGAGTAAAGTGAAGTAAAGTAGTAAAGCTTTAGCGAATATTAGCCATGATGTATAACAAAAACAACAACAAAAACAATTGGACTCTCAGAAAGCGTAGCACCAAACCCAACAACAACAACAGCAACTCTCTTGCATTGGTTGCATTGGCAACCTTGACCCACAACGACAACCAGATCGCTGCGGGTGCATGGAGCATGTTGCATGGAGCAACGATGAAGTCGGACATCCCAAGGAAATCGTAACGGAAGACACACTAGAAGCTGGCTTGGTTCAGAGTGAAAGACGTGCGAGTGTCAGGAACAACACATGCTTTACAAGCACACACATACTCAGTGGGAGGAAGAGAGTGAGAGAGAGGCAGAGAGCGTGTTTATAACTCGTAAAAATAACTAAGAAATGCAGACAGAAAAACAGAACAAAATGAAAAACTACATAAAATTATAGACAGAGTTAAAAGAGAAAGAGACGGACAAGGAAAGAGAGAGAGAAAGAGACAGAAAGAGATGGAAAAACAGACAGACAGACAATCCAACTGACATTCAGCAGCTTATTGTCAGTTGTCCTAAAAATACTCTTTCTATTTTTTACGCATTGTGTTTTTTATTCGGTTGTTGCTGTTGTTGTTATTGTTCCCGTTCGTCATTCGCATTCGTTGCTGCCATTGAAAAGAACGAGAGTCTCACTCGAGTTACTTACATCAACGAAAAACAACAACAACAACAACAACGATAGTTGCGAAAAATGCAACTACTAAAGCTACAAACAATTACTATAAATCCAACAACAATGAAAACGACAACAACACGACTAAAGGAACCACGAAAACAACAACAAAAAACAACCCAAAAGCCAACAACAAAAACAACCACAAACAACACAAGTTACAACGATATTATTTCTGTTCCTATTACGGTTGTTGTTATTGTTGTTGTTGTTGTATTTACTTAGCTTTTTCATACAACAAAAAATGCTTTTTGCAATGGTTTCTTTTTTGCGAACATTTCTTTTTCAACGTACACAGCGAATGTGCATTAAAAAAGTTTCACTGAAGTGAACATGTGTGTGGAGTGTATGTGAATATGGATGTGACTGTGTGTATGTGTGATGCTTGTCTCTGTGTGTGTGTGTGTGCTTGTGTAAGTAGTTGAGTGTTAATTTATTACGCCTCCTGTCAGAAACATTCTTCAACTCTGTCGCTTTTCCTGCAGCTTTCTGTCGAAATTATTTTGTGTGTCTCCTCTCCTTTCCATGCTTCTTCTTCCCCTGCTTCTTCTTCCCTTTTTCCTTTCTATTTTCGTTTGCTATTTTTAATAATTTTTCTGGCACTTTTTTTCTGCTCTTCCAATCGCATTGTGTTGCTGAAACACGATGTTCTTTTATCGAGGTTTCACTGTAGCAGCCGAAACGAATGCCAGTGCATTGAGTACTGACTGATAAATTCATTTAATCACAATACTTGTACTAAACTAAAGGACACCGCTTTCAAAGGACATTCAGAGAATGTGTCTGTGCTTGTTTGACGTGTAAAAGTCTCTTTTTTTTTAGGGAAGGAAAGAAAAACAACAGCGATCTTCATGTGGAAAAACTTACCAAGCGAGAGCTTCTCGCCAGAGTCTGGTGGCAGAGTGAAACCTAGCAGAGCCATCGAGGCAATTAAAACGCACGGAACGATTAAATTGAAAAAATAGTACAGGGTCTTGCGTCGTATCAAAATGGCGAACGTAATGTCAATGTAAGGTTCGGGGCAGCAATTATAGTAGATTTCATTTCGTTTGCCGGGAACACCTACGCGAGAGCGAGAGAGGAAGAGAGAGAGAGAGAGAGGGGAGAGAGAAAAACCAGGAGTTTATATATTTTTATTACACTTAAACAAACCATTTATTAATCATCGTCTAAACAGCGGAATGAGAGACGTGCAAGAACATGCTTCTTATCATAAACATTAAAGTTGGTTTAAGTGACTGTTTACATGTAAAAACGGTGTGCCAGTTGATGGATCACAATTCTAATGGTTCTTTGATTTTTAATGAACAAAGAGCACAAGAGCACGTGCAAGAGCAAGAGCACAAAAACGATATAATATCATTTATTCTTTCATTTCGTCATTCAATTGAATTCAATTGTTGATTCAGTTGAATTGAATTGAATTGGATTGAATACAATTTGAATAAAATAGAATACAATCCGAATAGGATTGAATACAATCTGAAAAGGATTTTATACACTCTCAAAAGGATTGAATACAATGTTAAAAGGATTGAATACAATCTGAAAAGGATTGAATACAATCTGAAAAGTATTGAATACAATCTGAAAAGGATTGGATACAATCTGAATAGGATTGAATACAATCTGAATAGGATTGAATGGATTGAATTGAATACAATCTGAATAGGAATTGAATAGCAATTGAATTGAATTAAACTGGATTGAACTGAATTTGATTCGTTATTGTGTCCATTTTGCACACCATCTTTTTTTCAGACTGTTTACACGATTTGTATCTCACTTTTTTCCTACATACAGATATACACACATACATACGTATGTATATATTACGTAGTATGTATCTGTGATTGTGTGATCATTTGTAATTTATTTTTGTTGTACTTTACAATTAATTTTACTGAAATTTGAACTACATGATAACATGCTTGTGGCTGGCCCAGCCTCTTCGGCCTCCGTCCGCCCCCTTCTTACCCAACAAATCCCATTCGCCGTTGGTAATGAAGCTGGAGATGTCGCCGCCGGCTTCGTCCTGCAGCTGCAGATCCAGCTGCAAAAAAAAGGTGGAAAAAATGTGACAAAAATTAATATAAATTTTGCCATGGATGATTTTATTCGAAAATTAAATTTAATGAATGATTTTGAAATGAATTTAAAATGAACTTGAATGTAAATTTTGAATATTAATTTTGGACTTTTTAAGCTGATTCAAAGACAACAGAGAAAATGATTTCTGCATCGGATTTTGACTGGCGATGAGAAGTGGCGATATGCTACGATAACGTCTATAAAACCCTCATACAAAAACAATAACAACACCCTACAAATATTGCATCATCTTCACTTCACACACCATTTATTCGCCAATGAATTCGTGTTTTAAACAATAAATTTTAACATTCAGAATTCGCATGTTTTGTTTATTCAAGAAAATTAATTATGAGCAAAGAAACTTATTTTAATTGAAATGAGTTCTGTTCTGTTTCTTCAAGTGTTCGGTTTTTGTGTTTAAAGAAAAAACAAAGAAAACTTAAACTATAAAGAAGATGAGAATGTGTACAAAATAATGATACAAATGCATCGTAGTTGAAGTTTTTGCAAGAATTTGGATGTGTTTCTGTATTTATTGTGTGTGTGTGGGTGTGGGGGGGGGGGTGGGTGGGGAGAGACAATTTAATTAAATGCGCTTTTGACAGGATGAAATGAAATGATGAGGAGTGAGTGATGAGACTGCAATATTATTGTGTGTACGGGTATAATGAAGCAATTAATACATGTACAGCGTCACACACACAACTGTGTCTCACACATACACACAAATACAACATCTTGTTTGAGTTACTATTAAAAAAGAAACACTATTTGTTTAAAAGTATGTCGCATGCAGAATATTTGCCAAGTTTAACTAAGAATTCGTTTGACTGAGTTTCCAGCACGCAGCAGAAGCAGCATCAGCAGTGAAGTCAGTCAAGGTTACTTAAATAGAGTGAACTTTCTTTTATACTGTAATATTTATTTTACTCAAATTATTACAAATTTTTTCGAGTTCTTATTTTCCTTTTTCTGGTATTTCTCTGGAGCTGAAAATTTGTATCGCTTCTGCTTCTTTTTATGCTTCTTTTTATGCTTCTTTTTATGCTTCTATTGCAGCCATTTTTGCTGCTGATGATAAAAAGAGAGAGCTACATAATGCAACCACAAACATGTTCGTCATTCTTATGCTCGCATTCATTCAATGCAACATTCATTCAATGCACCACATTTCAAAATTAAAGAATTCGTTTCTTTACATTTCTTTTCATGTGCTTTTGTACGGTTTTCTCCTTGACTTTAGAAATCAACGCAGATGTGTGTGTATTTTTTTGTTGGTGTAGCAAAAATAACATGGCTACAATAACAACAACAGTCTGATTTCACTGAAGAGCATGATTTGTGTAGTGTTTTGGAAGTGTTTTTGTTAATAGAAAAAAAGTATTTTTAATTAACAACACATGAGTGTGGCTTGTTGAGTTATTCCTTTAAGAAAATCCACTTTAAATTTTAGAATTCTTCAAAAATAAGTTGAGTTGAATCGAGTGACCTCAAAATGTATTGAAAAATCTGTGACAACAACAACAGACAGAAATCACCCACTTGTACTTACGCCCACTTTCGCACTCGCTCTTAATTGAGTTAAAATCTCCATAGAAATCGACAGACACAGACTCCGACACCAACATCGACACCGACATCAACACCGACATCAACACCGACTTCAACACTGACATCGACACCGACATCGACTCCGAACTCGACATGAAAAGCAATAAAATTCACTTGTCTCCGGTGTTGATGTCCAAAGCCGTAGCTAAGAACTACCAGCATGTCTTCACTCCTCAACACCGGCGGCCATTTTAAGAGAACACCATACGAAAGAACGAAGAAACCGAAAGGAAAGGAAAGGAAACAAAAACTGACTTCAATTTAATTCGAATTAATTCCATGCTTCAAGGAAACTGGGTCGGAAAAATTGCTTGAAACTTCTCCACTCTGATGATATATTCACCTTCAAGTGATGCGGTCCACCTCACACTCTCCTTGACCACACCTCTCACTTAATCCCTCTCTCTCACTCACTCACTCACTCTCATCTCTCTCTCACTCTCTCTTATAAGAACACGATTTTAATCGTCAATAAATCAACAAAAACGAAACTTATTCTTGTAATTTTGCTTGTCAACATAAATTTTCTTGTTTTGTGAGGTTGGAGGAGGGGGACGGGGCGTTAGAAGAACAGAGGGGGGAAAGTGAGGAAGATAAAATGAGAGAAAGTTAGAGGGCTCGATATGAAGAGAAGATTTATTGGTAAAATTGTGAAAAATTTTAAAAATTGGCTTGAGTTAGAAGTCTCTTTTGTTTCTATGCGTTATCAATTTTCAAAACTTATTTTTTTGCTTTTTCCCTGCCTATCAGAGTTAAAAAAAGTTTCTATATTTTTATGCCTCCGATTTAAGAACAGGACAAATTTTTTTCTTTCGCCTTGTATCACAGAAACACGATCACGTTTCATGTATCGTGTAGTTAAACATATCGAATCATAAATCATAAATGTTTAAATGAGGCTGGCATTTTTAACAGTTTGCTTTATTTAAGAAACTATTGGACTAAAGACCATTCTTCACCTCTTACGAAATACTAGACGTGTACCTCAACCGTCACAATAGAAAACGACGTAAAGCGAGGAGGCAAGGAGCCTCTCCCCCCACACTCCGCTCTTTTGTACACTAACAAATAAAATCCAAGTAACTGAAACATTGATAATCACAGAATAATAATCATAAATAGTTACAAAGTAGTTTCAGCAAAGTTTCATGATTATTTATTATCTCAACAAGAAAACTTCATTGAGAACTTAAGTTCGGGAACTTTTCTAGAAGTGCAACTCTATTAAAATGGAGCTCTCTTTGATGGAGAATTCAGAAGTTCATCAAATACAGAATGCTTTATAATCTAATTGACCTCTAAAGTAAACAACGCGGAAGAACGATAAACTAAAGAAGAAACAAAAGATTAAGGAAATAATAAGAAACAAGATTCAGTTTGGAAAAAGTTCCGTAAAAGTAAAAGGTTAAGAGGACAAAAGAAAAGAAAAGTCATTACTATCTATTATCAATACTATTGTTATTATTACTATACTACCATACTGTACAATATTATAATGATGATGTCTATAGTAATGATATTGAGAAAGATGATGTTTTGTATGGCGATAGTTATGATGATAATAGCCATGAGGATCATGCTTGTGATGATGATGAGAATGATTATGTTGATAATGTTGACAATTATGATTATCAGACTGATTGTGATGATGATGAATATGGTGTTGAAAGTAACGTGTTATTAATGATGATGATGCGATGATGAAACTATTATGACAATGATAATAATAATAATTTTGATAATGATAATGATAATGATGGTGATGATAGTAATGTTTATATTCATAATGGTGATTATATTGATAATGATGATAATAAGTATGGGGATGTTGTTAATGATGATGATAATAATAATGTTGCTCCTGATGGTAGCGATGACGACGACAGTAATGCTCATGATGTTAATTATGATAATGATATCTAATAGTGATGATGATGATGATGATGTTTTCGAATTTGTTGTTGTTTTTCGATTTTTCTACAGAAATCTCAACAGTTTTCAGAAATTTCAACAGAGTTTCAACTAAATTCGAAGAATAAGAAAAACTACACTTTCAAGATTTCTACTTGAATGAAGGTAAACAAAAGATGGTAGTCGTCATCGGTAGAGGAGGAGTGGGGGGGGGGGTGAACTTTAATGAAGGGATGTGGTATGCTTCTGTGTCTGTGTGCGGTTTTTAAGTGAATAACGCCGTCAAAGTTTTTGGCGCTGATGAGAAAACTTCGAAGTAATGTAAAGAGTTCTTTTTGTTGTTGTTATTTGTTGTTTTTGTTTTCGATATCGAATCTATTACACTTTATTGCATGATAATTTTTTCTTTAAACTGTCTTCTCTTTCGTCGTTCTTCTCATTGTTGTTGTGTTGTTGTAATTTCATAATGAGTTTTCTTACGAAAAATGTTATCGTTGTTGTTGTTGTTGTTGCTGTTGATGTAATTCATTCGCGCGGAATGTTTTTAATTTGTTGCTTCATTGGATGATAATAAAATTAATTTTGTGATCCACTTGAAATCATTTGTTTGCGTTATTGAACAAACTCATCAGCCGAAGAAACGATAAACACAATAAAAACAAAATAAAAGTTTATAAAAAACACAAACACACACACAGTAATAATAAATTTAAATAATTAGATGTATTAATAACAAGAAAAAAAATGAGAGGAGTGTAGAATGGAATCAATAATCACTGGGAATTATTTTTCTTTGTATTTTTCACCTTCTCCATGCTTTCACTCACTCTCTCTCAAATGCGTTCTCTCTTTTTCATCTGTGCCTCTCTCTCTCTATCTTTCACTTTCTCTTTCTGGCACGCTTTTCTGTTCGCTTTTTATGCTTTTACTATGTTAATAGCACAAAAATGACGCATTAAAAGTGCAGAACCCTTCAAAGTGTTGTTGCTTTTATTGTTATTACTGTTGTTGTTGCTGTTGTTGTTTCATTTTAAAATGGGTTAAAATAACAGAGAAATGTTAAAAATAAAACCAGCAACACAGTGAAAGTGTGACCGGGTGAGAGGAAAAGAGAAGGAAAGAGGAAGAGTGTGAGAGAGAGAGGTGTGTTTGTGTGCTTGTATGTTGGTTTGTATGAGTGTGTTTGTTGCTTCACAGGATACCGGATATTCAAGGATAAAAAACGGATACACTTTCAGTGAGCCAGCCTGCGGATGTCGCGAAATGGAACAGAAAAGAAAAAACAGATAAAAAAAACAAAGAAAAATGCTCCAAAAAGAAAAGCGATAAGATGAAGCGAATGAAGAACATTAAGAAACCCAAAAATTAATAAAAAAATACTTGTCTCGAAGACAAGAGTAAAAAAATACAATAGAAATGCATTCAATCATCCAACAAAAAAAAAAGTGCTGCATACTTTGCGGCGATTCTATGATTTCAAGTTGCGGCAAAATTGTGACAAAGCGAAGGGAAACACAACGAAATAAGAACAAAAATAATAACAACAAAGCTACCAAATAAAAACAACAACAATAATGAGAACAACAACAAATATTCAACCAACTCAATTCAACTTTTGAACGAGCGCTCGCGCAAATAATCATCAACGCTGTCAACAGTCTGTACCAACAACAACAACAACAAAACAAAACAAAACAACAAAAACAGTAACAAAAACAACAACAACTACAATGACCAAAACAACAACAAGAACCACAACAACACCAGCGAAACTGCAGTAAAACAATCACGATGCTGGAAGTGGAGAAAAATGACGAGTTTTGATTTATTTATTTTGCTTGCTTCTTTGTTTATATTTGTTTTTTTCTGTACTTGTTTACACATACTAATGATTATGATTTTATTTATATTAATATTATTATTTACTTCATTAATTTGGTCAAATAATGAAAATAACAATGAACAAAAAGAAAAGAAATCTCAAGAAAATTAAAACAAAAGAGAAATAGAATTAAAGTGAAACTAAAATGCCAAAAAATTAAATGAAAAACTAAATTAATATTAAACTAAAATAAAGCTAAAATAAAAAACACATTAATTTAAAATTTAATTAAAATTAAATCGACCGAAATTAATTGACGAATATTAAAAAAAAATTAATATTAATTGATTTCTTGAAGATATTTTGACTGGCTCAGAATGTGCATTTGCTCCACTGTCCAGAGGCTGAGAGCTGGCAATATTTTCCACTCATTAAAGAAATACTCTAGAAACGTAGAACATCCGATGGTAAGAAGGAGAGCAGGGAACAAACAAGCTGAGATATCGTAATCCAAACAATTTTCCGCTGTTTTGATTTGGAACAAAGGAACAAAAAAAAACCAACTATAATAATAAGAAGAAATTAAAGAAAAAAAGATACAAAATTGATAGAATAAGAAGACTGGGAGGGGGAGTAAATTGAAAACAAAAACGACTGCATTCATGACGTCGCGCATTAAAATACAGCCAACAAGTGAAGGCCCCCGTCTTCCCCTCTCTCAGCACCTCTCTCCTTTTTGACCCCCTTCATTAGACGTAACTGCTGAATCATCGGATTGATGAAAATCTGAGAGGAGTTGAGAAGGCATTCAAAGAAGGATTGAGAAGGATCTACAGCCTCTTCGGGTGCTTCCTTTCTGCCTCTGTCTTGGATTCTATTTTGCTGATTCTGACTCAAGCTTCTCTCTCTCCCTCTCTCCCTCTCTCTCTTCCACTCTCTCTTTCTCACTCTCTTTTTCTCTCTCTCCGTTTACGTATGCTGACTCGCTTTGAACCCTTCTCACTCTGTCCGGTGGTTTGACTCCCAGCTAGCTGTTGGCCTGGAACCACGACCATTTTTCATCCAGTTTTTGAAGTCCTGACGTTCGTTTTTCTTTTACCTCCACTCCTTATTAAACTGCGATTTTTCATCATCGGTTCTTGTAGTTGTTGTTGGCTTTGTTGCTTTTGTATTTATTTTTTCTTTCTACTCTTAAAAAAAATGACTTAAAAAAATTGGATTTCATCAAATTGCATTACGTGTTCTTTCTCTGCATCTCTTTTTATCTCTTTTGTATTTTGAGGTAACAGTTTTTTATTAATTGGAAATTCATTTATTTTTTTATTGTCGTATATATTAAATTCTGTTCCTTTGTTCCTGTTCCTTTCTCTCTTTCTCTTTCTCTCGTTTCCATCTAATATATTCTCTGTTCTTCTTATTTCTGTTATTGTATCTTCTCTCTGCTCTGTCCTCTCTTCCCTTCTGTCTACTGTCTTCTCTCTTCTGTCGTCTATCTTCTAACTTCTATCTTCTATCTTCTATCTTCTATCTTCTAACTTCTATCTTCTATCTTCTATCTTCTATCTTCTATCTTCTATCTTCTATCTTCTATCTTCTATCTTCTATCTTCTATCTTCTATCTTCTATCTTCTATCTTCTATCTTCTATCTTCTATCTTCTATCTTCTATCTTCTATCTTCTATCTTCTATCTTCTATCTTCTATCTTCTATCTTCTATCTTCTATCTTCTATCTTCTATCTTCTATCTTCTATCTTCTATCTTCTATCTTCTATCTTCTATCTTCTATCTTCTATCTTCTATCTTCTATCTTCTATCTTCTATCTTCTATCTTCTATCTTCTATCTTCTATCTTCTATCTTCTATCTTCTATCTTCTATCTTCTATCTTCTATATTCTATCTTCTATCTTCTATCTTCTATCTTCTATTTTCTATCTTCTATCTTCTATCTTCTATCTTCTATCTTCTATCTTCTATCTTCTATCTTCTATCTTCTATCTTCTATCTTCTATCTTCTATCTTCTATCTTCTATCTTCTATCTTCTATCTTCTATCTTCTATCTTCTATCTTCTATCTTCTATCTTCTATCTTCTATCTTCTATCTTCTATCTTCTATCTTCTATCTTCTATCTTCTATCTTCTATCTTCTATCTGCTATCTTCTATCTTCTATCTTCTATCTTCTATCTTCTATCTTCTGTCTTCTATCTTCTATCTTCTATCTTCTATCTTCTATCTTCTATCTTCTATCTTCTATCTTCTATCTTCTATCTTCTATCTTCTATCTTCTATCTTCTATCTTCTATCTTCTATCTTCTATCTTTCTTATTTTTACTGTTTAACTACTTTAACTACTATTAAACTAATTTTTTCAATATCAATTAATTAAATTTATACATGCTACTCACTTTAATTGAACTTGTTGTTGAGAGTCTTTGCTGCATTTGATGTTAAGCGATACGATCTGTTTTTGGAATTTGTTAAACTGGGCGGGTTAATTAAACATGCGGGTCAGCTGGACCCGTCAAATAAGTTCGAAGTGATGATGAGATAAGCTCAAGTTTGCTTATCTAACTTTTGTATGCCAGACGCTGTTTTTGACAGACGCTTTCAAGTGTCTGCACAAAAATATTGTACACTTGTGCAATATTATGCAATATACAATTTGCAATCCAAGGAAATTCAAAATTTTATTTCTTCCTTTTTATTCTGGTACTTAATTAAAAGCTCCTTAAGTTCGAAGAGAAGGAGTTGAGAAGAGGACGAGTAAATGGATCAAAGGATTAAAAGATGGCGTCTGTTTTATTTTATTTTGTTGAGTTTCATTTCAAAATTTCACTTCAACTGCAAACTTCAACTTTTCAAGGTTTCTGGACAGCTTTTGTGAAAAAGTTAGCTCAAGAGAGAGTGAAGGAGAGCTTTAAAGGACATTTAATGCTAACGATAGAAATACACAGAAGGAAGGATCAGGAAGAAGAAGAAGTAGAAGAAGGAGTTGAAGCAGGTTGTTTTTATTTTTGTTCCACTTTTCAAATTGAAAACTTGTTTAGTTTAAAACTGTTGTTGTTTATGTTTGCTTATTATTAGGAAAACTTGCGAAGCTCTTCAAAAGTCTTAAGATAGCCGTAGTTTTAATTAGTTATCGCGAGTTGACTGCAATTTTGAGGAATTATCATTTAGCGAACTTCAGAAAAATAATCAGAAGAGCCAGAAACCAGAGGAAAGGAGAAAAAAATTAATAAATATTTCAACAGTCGATAGATTGAAAAAAACAATAGTAATAACAACAATTAAATGTAAAAAATAAAATAATAATAAAAACAATTAAATGATTTATTCTTAATGACAGATTCATTGATCAACTGATTGATTGGTGATAATTGATTGTTAAATCGAATAAAGAGAAAACTTTTGGTGCTGAGTTCTGAAGTAGATTAAAAGTTCGACACAAAATTAATTAAAACGGGCGATCACTGGTTAAATAACGGGAACAATGGAAGTAAACGAAACAATGATAGCAACAACAGTAAAAACAGGTCAACAGAAACTTTTCAACAACAACAACAACAATAAAAACATCAGGAAAACAAGAGTTGAACGGGAAACAACGAGTTACAAAACGGGAACAACAACAACAACAAAAACTTGATACAATTGTAAAGTATTTTTGACCAATCGACAAAGGATTAAATTATTTATTAGTATTATTCTATCGTTTAAAAGGATTATTCTATCATTAAATTAGAAGGGAAGAAGAAAGGAAGGCAGAATTACAAGGAAGGAAGAATTCAGAGAAAGGAAGGAACGATTGAGAGCCAATCTTTGACATTATAGAAATAATATTAATAAAAATATTTGAAAATAAGAAATTCTTTAAATAAATTATTAATCGATTTCAGTACCCGGTTTCAGTACCCAGTTTTTGTTATATCATGAGAAAAGACAGCTTAAATTTTCCATACATTTTTTAACAACCTGAAAATATTTCTTTTATTTTTCCTTTCGTTTATAAAGTAATCCGTATTCAGGGGGATATCATCACTAATTCATCGCTATTCATTCACTTGCCACTTTTTTATTCATTCATTCAATATTAAATATGATTTAATAACTCGTTTTCATGTCTCAATTTTCAAATCGATTGATACTCGTAGCTCTCAAAAAAAAAAACCAACCGATTTTACGTCAAAAAGAAACGTAAAGAATGTCAAAAATGAGTGCTTTATTTAGGATGTTGTTGTTGTTGTTATTGTTTTAGTTCTTTTTCATTGTTGTTGTTGTACTTTGAATGACCTCATTCATGTGTTTATCGACGCCGCATCTGATATGAATTCTGAATGTCATTTAAAAGTGACGTTTTATTTGTTCAGCGAGCAAAAGTGACGTTTTATTGTAGAGCGAGGTTTCACTGTATTCATGAGTGTATGTACGAGCATGTGCACATCATTGATTTGTTTATTTTTTACTTTCTGTGAAATTCTTTTTGTTCATTCGTTTTTTTCGTTATTTGTTTTAGTAGTTTTTGGACATTTTCGTGTGCTGTTGTTTTTGCATCAATCGGAAACAAACAATTCATCAGTTATTCATTGAGCAGAGCAGAGCTGAACAGTGATGGCCAATAAAAGTGTCCAATATTGCGATTATTTTATGATTCATTTGAGAAAGTGAGTGGATAGAAAAATAATAAAAGAAGTAAATAAAAAACTATAATACAAATATTAAATGTTAATGAAATAAATTGGTTTAAATTTTAATGAAATGGATTCATTATTTTTGGTTGCTACTGTAGATAGTCGGAAAAAAGATAGGCAATCATTCAATAGAAATGATTTCCACCCATTTTCGAAAGTGGCACAAATACAACAACATCAACACAAAAAAAAGCATACAAAATGTCATCACTGCTGAAAAAAGCTGTCAACGCGGTCATAAACTGTCGTTGTTGTTGTTGTTATTGTTGTTGACACAAATAAATTGGGAATTAAAAAAGCAACATGAAATAAAAACGACACAGTTTAAAATATTTACACGTCGCCTTAAAAAAAACAAACAACAACACCAAAAAACCAAAATCAGACAAACAACAAAACAAAAAAAAAAAACAATAACAAAAAAGCAAGCAATAAAAACAAATAAAAATAGTTGAAACATCGAAAAAAAGCACTGAAAATATTTCGAAAAAGTTTTAAAAATATGATCAACAATGAAGTTAAAAAAATTGGATATAGCATAGTATTTCTTTTTAATCTCTGGTTTTATGGAATTTAATTTAAAATGCTCTTCATTTGAATTTTTTGACAGAAAAGCAATTTCAAAAAGAAACCAGCCAATGGCCCTCCATAAATAAAACATTAATAAAAGCTTCGAAGAAATTAATTCAATATTAAAGAAAAACTAAACCTGGTAAATCTAAAACGACAATACTAAAAATAAAAGATTAAAAAATATTTGAAAAATATTAAAAAGAAAAAAGAAAGAAACCCCGAAAAGTCTAAAAATGAGAAATGAGTGGAAAGAATGTGTAACGTCGTCGCTTTTGTACAATTTTGATGCACATACTGGCAAAGCTTCTGTTCCAGCAACAACAACAACAACAACAACAACAACAACAACAACAACAACAACAACAGCAGCAATATTTTGTAGGTTTGTAGCTGGTGACCTGACCACATGATAACTTTTCGCTACGTTTTCAATTTCCTTAAAATTCTAGAAGAAGGTCAACGCGTGGCTGAGGCATCGATGCAGATGCACAGCAAATAATATTTTCTAATTACATCGAAATTCTGAAGCTGATGCTGCTGGTGATGCTGCTGATGCTGCTGCTGATGGTGATGCTGCAGTTGCTCTGCTTACGTAATCGCTGAAGGCAGAACAGAGCAACAACAGAAGTTCAACAACAGGAAAAAACCAACAACGGAAATGAATAGAAAATATATTAAAATAGGAATTCAAGGAATCACAAAGCGAAGCGTGGTGAAATGAAGAGAAGTGAAGGGAAGCGAAGTGAAGGGAACCGAAGTGATGGGAAGCGAAGGGAAGTGAAGGGAAGTGAAGCGAAGTGAGTGAGTGTATTTTTGAGGAAAATTTAAATGAAAGCAACATCGTCATCAGCCGCAACATGGAAGGAAGTGTTGGCACTGAAAAGTTGACACGTAAAATATTAGAATAGAATATTATTATTATTATTATTTGTAATCCATTCACATACATAAATAGACACACACACATATACACTCATTTAACCGCACTGCGCCTTTGCAATAACAACAACAACAGCAACAACAACAACAGCAACAACATCGGCAGTAAACGAATAAAGATCCACCAGAAAAACAGCCGTAGTCCGGGACGCCGGGAGTCAGGATGCCGACGTCGATTGAAGGACGACGCTACGCAGAGTGCGATTTACGAGTAGCCGCTGTGCTGCTGATGCTTCTTCTTCTCGTTCTGCTTCTTCTTCTTCTTCCTGTTCTACTGCTTCTAGATCTGATTTTAGTGCTGAAATATGAAGGTTCAAATGGCTGAAGTTGAAAAGTCAAAAGGAAGTGAAAGAGATAGCAAGAGGTTGGAGCAGTGTTGGGAGGGAGGGAGGGTGGAAAGAAAGAGATGAGGCGATGACGTGTTTATCTGAATATTCATCATATATTCACACGTGACACATGGCGATGTATTTAATGTAGTTTTTCAATGTGACGTTTTTTTCTTTCTCTCTTCGAATTTACGGTATTTTTCTCAATTTTTTCCCCCTCAATCCGAGAATAAACTCTGCTTTTTGCACTTGATTTTGGGCAATGAAAAGTTTGAAAGAAAAACAGTTTCGATTTTCAAATCTGAGAAGCGAGGCGAGAATTCGTTGCGTGGAAAGAATCGAAAAAGCAGTAAGAAAAAATGATCCGTTACTTTGTTGTTACGTTGTTGTTGGTGTACTCGTTGTTGTTGTTGTATTCGTTGTTGGCATCGACATGCGGCTATTCGAGTGGCTTCGAATGCAACTGAATGCTGGGGCGTGTGAGGTTGACGGTGTATGTGTATGTGTTTGACAGGGCGGAGGGGGGGGGGGGGGGGGGAGTGGGAGGGGGATTATTTTGTGTATGTACGAGTTCAAGTGTGTGCATGGGTGAGTGAGTGCGAATGAATGAATGCGGCGATCTTTCTTTGTTATTTTTCGCTATTTTTGTGTTTCTTTCCTTATACTCTCTTTCTATCTCACGCTTTCTCCCACCCTCTCTCACTCACTCCCACTCTTGTTCTTCCACTGAATCCTGTTCGACTGTTAGCCGAGCGGTTGCACTCAGGGGAGTATCAATAAAAAGGGGGGGAGGGGGCCAACGTAAGGCTCTCCTTCGACGCCATCATCACGTGCTACAGTTTTTATTCTCTTCACCTCATCATTTTGTGGATATTTTCGAATACTTTTCGTGGGAAAACTTGTAAAGAAACTTAAATCTGACATTTTGAAGGATATTTTTAGCCATTTTTTGAAGGTACTCAAGGGTTAAGGGACTCTTCAGACTCTTTTATTTAATCTACTTTGGATGCGGTTCCTGTTCTACAGTAAATCGCAATATTTAAGTGATCACAATAAAAACAATCGATTGATTGATTGCAAGCACTTAACACAGTTTTAAAGGTTCTATCGTATAATAAAAAATACTTAAATGAAAAGCGATGAGTGACTATCATCTGTCATGCTTTCTCTCTTTCTCTCTTCCCCTCTCACAAAATTAGCCCTAAATTCTTCTTCAAACGCAACGCAGCGGAATTTTTAGAAAATCTGCCCGACTGCAGCAGAAGAAGAAGCAGCGGCAGAGCCGCGGCGGCGTCGTCGTCGGCAACGCTTCGTGCACGTGCAAGCTTCAGATAAACATCACAAATGTTATTAGAGACGAGAAAATTGTTGTTGTTGTTGTGGTGTTTGTTGATATTCATTTACTAAGCAGTCAAGAATTTTGTGCTTGGAAGACAAACACAGGCAAAGACACACAAAATACACACGCACACACAGACACACACACACACATTCACATTCATTTACGCTTTATGAGTGGTTATGGTTGTGTGCCTAAGTGTGTGTATGAGTGTGTGTGTATGAGTGTGTGTGTGTTTAGCCTTGCACACATCCTGCGCCAGGATGCATGCTGAGCTGGCTGACTCGCCGCATGCACGCCGGAGCACGCTTTAAGGTAGAACAAGCAATAAATAAGCTTTGAAGCCGGAGATGTTTGCAGCTCGTTTTCTTTAACTTAACATTTCTGGCAGCTCGTTCGTTCGTCTGCTCGTCTGCTGGTGAGTTTATAAAATGCCAACTTTCAGTGGCAGAGTCACTCACTTCTCTCACTTCACTCGTTTCTCTCTCACTTCTCTGGTTCACCGTTTAATAAGAGAACTCAAAATATTAGCTCAACCACTCCGATAACCGCTCATCATCAGCTGTAGATGCAAAACTATTGTTAATAATGATTTTTTTATGATGTCATATCGACTACTTTTGAGTCCTTCAAGCGGCATCTCAGACCCTCAGAGTTGAAGTCGCTGACAGCGGAGGACAGCAACACTAGCAGCCGAAGCAGCAGCTCGGGCCAAGTGGCTGTCAGCGCTGTCAAATGAAGTGTAAGCATTCATAAACTTTAAACTGTGAGCTGTCATCATTAAATTTTCAAGCAAAGTATAGCAGCTGAGGGTAGAGAAGAGTAGAGTAGAGCAGAGCAGAGTAGAGTAGAGCAGAGTAGAGTAGAGTAGAATAGAGATGATGTAAGAGTGGAACAGAGAAGGATGCAAGAGTGAAAGAAGCTGCTGGTCTCCTTCTCTGTTCCTCTGCTTCGCGGCTGGTTGAAGGCCAGGCTAGAAACTCCTTCAAACTTGCTATTTAGAAGCTCGTAAAACGTGATTTCACAGCAATTTAGGGGGGGGGGGGGGGTGGTGGTGAGAAGGGCAGCTGTCGACATGGCTGACAATCTGTCAAGCTGGCTGCTGAACTGAATCGCTGCAGCAGATTTATGATTAATGAAATTTGGTTAAATTGAAAAACGTTGACAGGACACTTTGTGAAAAGTTTAAAAGCATCAGCATCGCCATCGCCATCGCTGTGAGTTGATCAAATTACGACGCTTTTTCTGAGCGCTTCAGTGACTGTGATAAAAGCTCATTTGACAGCGCTTTCGAAAAATTAATAATTTTTGAAAAGAGAGGAGAGGAGACGATGCTGAAAATTTTATATTCTAATCGAGATCCTTTGAAAGTAGAGTGAGTACTAGAAACGGTTCCACTTCAACTTCTGCCAAATCCAATCACATTCACATGCTGTGGCTCTCAACTTGGCAACGAAGAACCAAGCCAACTGTGCTCATTACCGTTAAACTAAAGGATATGACGAAAATGATGATGAAAAGACGCTGAAAATAGGTTACCCTAGAAAAGTGGTTACCCGCAATCACAAAAATCGCAGAATACATCGCAGAAAAACAAAGCAAAAAAAAAAAGAGAAAAAAATTAGATTAAAAAAAGAAGAAGAAAATAAAAAGGGGGGGTAGGAATAGAAAACTTATGCGCTGGAATTTTATTAGCCTGGCTGGTTGTTGGCTTCGCTAACGATGTACAAAGCGAAGAGCCAATAAATTACGTGATTTGGCCGACTTCAACATCAGCAGCAGCAGCATCGTCAGCGTTAATCACGTGAGCGATGCGCTGAAAGGGAACAACAACAACATCAAAAACAACAACAAAAGCAACATCAACAACAACAACAACAACAACAATAACAACAACAACAACATCAACAATAACAACAACAACTACAGGAACAACAACATCAAAAATAACAACAACAACACTGAATACAATATTAAAGTCACTTTCTTTAACATGCACGAAGGCAGGAAAGCAAACGATTGACGTAATCACGGGCACGAACGAGAGCGAAGTTAAACGGACAACGAAGCTGCATTTCTAACTTTTTATAGAATATGAGGATGGAGGAGGGGGAAAGGGAGGGAAGAAGGTTGCTGTGAGCGGCAGCTATTATAAAAAAAAAGAGAAAATGCAGTCTGCATGCAGTATTTTTCACATTTCGCATTTCTACGGTTTAACCTTAACCCATGCTGGATGGTTGCTAACCATGCTGTAGGAAGAGTGTTTGGAGAGGGGTGAGGAGGAGGAGGATGTGGTGGATGTTGGGAAGAAGGAGGATGTGGAGACGGGGAAGGATGAGAAGAAGAAGAATACGCTGAAAGCTACTGATAAAAATTGTAACTTGTTGCCACGAAACAAACGATGCTGACCGCAATGAATGAGGACGAGCAGTCGAATGAGAGAGAGGAAGAGAGACAGAGAGACAGACATTGACTATTGTTTAGTGTTTTGTGTGTGAAACTCCCCTCCCCCCCACCTCCCCATTTTCGGTTGCTAACCCATCCACACGCTGTTATTTTGGAGTCTATTGTGAACTTTCTGCATCGTATCATGTCGTGTGTGTGTGCGTGTGTGTGTGTGTGTAGCTGCTCTGCTCTGGTGCGCTTGGCTGCTGCTGCTGTCTCATTCAACACTTAACAATGCTTAACTTTTGTTAACACGTAATTTTCGTGAATGAAAGAAATGATGCCAAACCAGGGAATATATTTTTTATTATTCCACTTTTTATAAAGTTTATAAATTTAAGTTTATACGACAGTATAGAAACATTCCCTTCAAACAACAACAACAACCAGAAAAAGAAAAGCAAATCGATTGCATGAATCACTCAGACATTCATTCGTATTCAAAGATATGCGTGTTTATGGATTTATAATATTCCATGCATATCCACTGTCCTTGAAATTATTTTCAACAAACAGAGCAAAGAGGGAGAAGGGATAGAGAGAGAGAGAGAGAGAGGGAGGGAGATGAAGAGAAGGACACACAGAGGTAGACAAATAAACAAAAACATTCACAGATCCATTCAAAGAGACTCGGAAAAGTTGTGATTTAAATGTCAACAGCGTTTCCTGGCATCTGAAACCAACAACAACAACATCGACACCACCAACAACAACAACGACAACATCAACAACAACAACAACATCGACACCAACAACAACAACATCAACAACAACACAAAGCATACCAGGGGAAAAAACAGAAGCAGCAGAAGCTCCAAGTATTTATTAAGCAACGTTGTTGTTTTTGTTTTTTTTTGTGTTTTGTTTTTTGCAAACCTTGATTTTGATTTAGTTACTCGTCGTGTGGTACTCGACTCGTGTGTAGCCTCTCTGCTTCGGTTTCTGTTGCTACTTCGGCCGCTGCTGCTGAGGGTGTTGCTGAGGGTGTTGCTAAGAAAATTTGCTTGCATGAACGTCAAGGACTCAAACGACTCGTTTTAGTTATCAAAGAATGTAAAAGGAATCAACGTTGTTGTTGTTGTTCTCATTGTTTTTGCTACTCTTCTTGCATTCATTGTCATTAGTTTTGTTGTTGGAGTTGTTGTTCATTAGAGTTTTATTATTATACAGAGCTTATATTATTACGTAGAGTTTATAGTACATGGCTGTGTTTGTAGTTTTGTTGTTTCGTTGCTGTTGCTTAGTTAAAATCTAAATGAGTTGGCAAGTTTACAGCACTCGTGCCGATTTCGTGCACAATTCAGCAGAAGCAGAAATTAATGTAGAAAATAATGAAGCACACGAGTAACAAAAGCAACAACAAGTGAGGCAGCCGAAGCAGCAGCAGAGACAGAGCAGCGCTTGATTCAGCCAACGATGCAGTCCATGAGACAAACGAAAGTGCAGCCGATGAAGAAGCCGACGACGCTAACGAAGAAGCTGACGTAACTTCAGCAGCAGCAGCAGAGGTACAAACGAGTCGAGTAGCAAAACGTTAGCAAAACTTAATTATTACTGTTTAGTATGGTTGAGTGTGTGTTCGTGCGTGTTTCTGTGAATGTGTGTGCTTGTGTCTGTCAACCTGATAATGAGCGTGTGTAAAATATACTCCTGGGGAACATGTATTTATTTTAGGAACAGAGGAAGAGCGAGAAAGAGACAAGAAACTGCAGCACGAACTTGATACCTCTTGCATTCAGCTTTAACGCAAAGTAACTGCATGTGACAACACAGAAATGCACGAACACACACACACACACACACATACACACACACACACACACAAACACACACAAAAACATAACAGTTGAACAGAACGCACGCACCGTTAATAATATTATTTAAGATTTGCTCACATGCTGCGTGAACACAACCTTGAAAGAAATACTCGGTTGTTGTTGTTGTAGTTGCTGCTGTTGTTGTTGTTGTAGTTGCAGTTGCTGCTGTTGGCTTTCGTGCAGTTTTTATACCTGTGTTTATTTTGTTTTATTTTCTTGTATTTTACTGCATTTTCTTTTAATTTTTTTCATTTTTCAATTTTTTATTTGAATTCCAATCGAATTGCGTAGTTTCGAAATTTATTTCATTTCCACTCACAGCTGAGTTTCGCTGTTGTTTTAATTACTGAATAACTTTACACTTTAACAGCCAGAATATTTATTGTAATATTTTAATACTTGAATACTTTGCGATCGTTTAATTAATCGAGTGCCATCGACTCATGAAATGCAAAAAAAAAGAGGAAAAAAAAAACAAAATAATAGGAGTAATTAACGTAATCGGGGCGTTCCATTTAATTTAATGCGTTTCAATTTCACTACCATTTTCAGTGTTAAGCGAATCGTGAAGTGCGAAAGGAACTTCAGTTGGATTGCTGTTGTTGTTGTTGCTGCTGTTGTTGTTTTTTTGTTGTTGTTGTTGTTTTTGTTGTTTCAATTTTCTTGACTCATTAATAGTTAAAGCAGAGGAGATGACATTCGCAGCTGTTGTTCGAAAATATTATCGTATGTTGTTGTTGTTGTTGTTGTTGTTTTCCACACAAATCATTAAAGTGTACCACTTTGTGTAGGTGTGTGTATGTGTGTGTGATTTTGTGTGGGTGTCGTAATGTTTGCCGTACTTCTGTGGGCACGTGCTGGTTTCCCTGTTGTTGTTGTTGTTTTTGTACTTCCCTCACTGGTCATAAATACTACACTCAAGCATTCGGTCATCGCCATAAACCACAAACCGCAGCCACACCCACACCCACACCCCCGCCCACAATAACGGTATCCTGCAGTTATGCTGATGCCGATGCTACTCTGCAATGCGGTTAAATGCCGTTATTCGCAACGGATTCCGAACAAGATTTCCGAACAACAACAACAACAACAACAACAACCGAATTTATTACTTCACAAATCAGCAGTTAATCATTTTTATAAACAAGCGAGTGAAGCACAAAAAAAAAACACCCAACTAAAAAACAACAAAAATTCAGTATTTTTTTTTGTTGGCTTTCTTTTTACCAGGTTTTTTAATTGAATATTAATTTAATGATTTATCTAATCTTTTTCTATAAATTTTCTATGATTTCTCTATGATTTCTCGATGTTTTTTCTATGATTTCTCTATGATTTTTCTATGATTTTTCTATGATTTCTCTATGATTTTTCTATGATGTTTCTATGATTTTGCTATGATTTTTCTATGATTTCTGTATGCTTTTTCTATGGTTTTTCTATAATTTTTCCATGATTTTTCTATGATTTTTCTATGATTTTTCTATGATTTTTCTATGCTTTTTCTATGATTTTTCTATGTCTTTTCTATGATTTTTCTATAATTCTTCTATGGTTTTTCTACAATTTTTGTATAATTTTTCTTTGATTGTTTTATGATATGTTTTTTGATGATTTCCATGATTCAAAACTCTCCCCGAGTTGACTTTTCTTTGAAATATCGCATGAAGGATCCTGATTGTTTTTCTGTGAGGTTCAACCTACCTGAAAACCATCATAAGTCCAGGAGCCGAACTTCATCTCGCAACGCTGGTCGTCGAACGGGAACCACGTGATGTCGATTTTGCACGTGGACTTGAAGATACCGGGTGGTACGTACAGACAGGAGCCGTTATTGCGGACGACGACATTTGTGGCGTACGTTCCATCGAAACCCTCATCGGCACTGGAATAGAAACAACAGTAATTTAAATAAAACTACTACTCGAAGCTGTTTAAAAACAGAAGCTTTGTTTAAAACTAGGATTAAATGCATTTATTATAGACTCCTTTATAGAATGATATTACTTCATGGCTATCGTAGGTATAAATCACATCCAACCACGTTGTCCAACCCTACATTCTGTTTCTAAAAACTGATTTTTATTTAAATCCCACTCCAGCGCAGAGTTTTTGCCAATCTTTGAGATTAATTTTCATCTGAACACAGAGTAGAGTGTGAGCGGATTTTCTAGTGAACAACGGTTGTTGTTCGCAAAAGTGGGCGTGGTTTCTTACCTTTTCTACCAGCATACCCATAAGCTTCATGTTATTCCATCGGCTTTAAGTTTAAGCTTCTTTGAGAAGAGAGTTTTTCGTAGAGTGGAACATTTTTTTTTCTATTTCGAAACTAATTTGCACTGTATTGAAAATTCGAGCAGAAAGTTTTTCGTGTTTAGCAGAAGTTTTTCACTTTGAAGCTTACATGCTTTCAGTGTTAGCAGAGACCTCAACAAACCTGTGAAAACTCTGCCCTCATCGTTGAAAAAGGACACTAATTAAAATTGCAAACATGAGTTTTTTTTGTTGCATGTGATTAAATATGGAAAAGATTTCATTTCCAGTATAAATACTTGCATATGTAGAGAGTATGTGTATTAAGTAGCTGATCGAAGAAGAAGAAGACGAGGAAGAAAGGAAAAGAGAGACTAAAGTGATCCTTGTTATTCCTTTTATCCTTTGTCTCGAGAGAACATTTAATTAAAAAGCTTGAATTAGCATTTTCATGAACTTGAATGATGTTTCCTCTAAGAGGGAGAGAGAGAGAGAGAGTCAGAGAGGGAGAGACACACGGTGAAATGAGGTTTGTAGAGTAGATAATAATAAAAAGTTCGAGTTGTTGTTACTTTTGTCTGCGCTTTTTTAATTACTTTTACTTTACTTCATCTTCTAGTGAAATCTTCACTCAACTTTTTCGACTTCGTTGTTGAAAAACTTCGTGTTTGTATGCTTGGGATGATGTTGGTATGTCTGACATACTGTAAACACACGCAAACAAACACACATATACTCATACAGGTACGATAAAAGCTAATACAATTGTTTAAAGGAACAACTTTTGTCAGTTGCTTTTATATGCCAAAAAGTTACCATAAAAAAAAGGGTTCTTAAAAGAAGTGCAATAAAATGTTTATTGAAATGTATGAGAGAGAAAGAGAGACAGAGAGAGAAAAGGAGGGATTGAGAGATATTGAAATCGAATTTCATCATTTTTCTCGTTTCGTGTCAACTTTTCTTTACATTTCTATTCTCTGGTTCTTTACTCTTCTTTTTTCTTTATTTTCTCCTTTTATTCTTTTAAATTTCCTGATTTTCTTTTTTAACAACTCTTTCTTTTAAATTGTGTATTTTACTAAAATAAAGTGTCAGTATCGCATTCTTTACATGTTGTATTTTTTTAGAATCATGTTTTTAATATGGATAAAACTCAGTTTGTCACGTTTTCTGTATTACATAAGAATCACTCATTCAAATAGATCACTCATTCAACACACAGAGACGCGTATCTCTGGCCACACGTTGGTCCCTCTATGGCACCTCCCTCTACCCTTTCTTTACCCTTCCTTCCCCATCCAAAGACCTCTCCTAACACTCTCAGATATTTCAAAAGCATGCGTGGTATTTGTGACAATGACAAGATTTAGAAAAAAATGTCATCCTGCCGTTGGCGATTCTGAACAATCGTTGTCAGTCGTATAAAAAGAAAGAAAGAGAGAGAGGGAGAGAGAGGGAGAGGGATAGAGAAGGGAGTGAGCACCACCAGAGTCAAGGTCCACTATGTTTTTGCTTTTGTTGTTGAAGGGAAATCATTAATTTAAACACTGAAGATACGATCTTAGAAACTTCTTTATATTCATAGAAGAGAAAGAATTATAGAATTATTGCGATTATTATTATCAAGTCACCTAATTTACTCTATGAAGAAAGTAATAAAAATAAATTTAGCGAAAATAAAACCTATTTAAAGCGAATTCTAAACCATTTAAAAACACAAACAAAAATTAAACAACAATTTAAAGGGTAAAGAGCAAAAATGTTCACTCGTACAGACATTAAACACATCCGTAAAAGCACTTAATGTGTGAATACACACACACACGTGAATATATACACATACACTTATATGCACACACACATACACACACCCATTCAAATGCACGAAATGTCACCAGCCAGCGCAACACTTAAGTGTCAAGTGTGCCCAAAGCGTTGTTTTTGTTATCGTTATTTTTGTATGCTGCCCTTTTTTACTGTTGTTGTTGTATGGTTTTTCAGTTTGGATTTATTTTTGTTGTTGTTGTTTTTTGTGCGCCCAACGGTTATTTATTGTGTTTCAAAAAAAAAAGCGAATTCATTTCGATACGAATGAAGCAAATGCAACATCGCGGAAAAACCAAAAAAAGAACCAGAATTAAACACTAAAACTATTGAGTCCGAAGGGCAGATACAATAGTTAGATCGGACAGATAGATAGACAGACAGATATATAGACAGACAGACAACAGAGAGACAGATGGATAGAGAAACAGGTAGATTGTCACAGACCGGCAGAAAGAGCAAATGATATGGAAGAAACGAATCCAAATGAAATGAAAAATCGGAAGTCAAACATAGCGACACAATAGAAGAGAAGAATAGGGATGTGGGAGAAAAACAGAATACGAAAGTTCATCTAAATACAATATAAATAAATATGAAAAATATTTTGATATTTCTTCGGCATTAATATATGAATCCGTCGTGTCTCATACTCTTGAGTTCGAAAGAAGCTCTTATAGACCTCTAATGAAAGGTCTGCCATAGCATTTCTTTTAGAAAAGTCTTCCAGAAATAATAATTGCTTTAATAGCTTGAAAACTCTTTTGTTTAAAAAATAATTTGTAAATTTCGATAATTTTAAATCAAAATAGCGACAACATCGATGTCAAACATAAAAAGGATTATATTCTTAGATGCAATCACACTTTTAGGGAGCTTTAAAGACCTACACATATGATCTCAAAAATCAGTATTACTTGTTGGGTTTTCAGTACTTGTTTTTGTTGTTATTATTTGCTAACCTTTGTTGTTGTTCTTGTTTCATTGCTGTTATCTTGCTGTTATATTTATCGACTACGTAAGTTTTGTTGAACTGCTGAAGAAATTCTCTGGAAATCACACCCCTAAAGCACTTAAACACTTGTACACAGAAATACTTCTACAGAGATGTATTTCCACACATACATACATTTACATTTACACATATATACGAACACAGGTACACATTCACCCAGGCACTCATTCATGGTTCCGGGAGGAACCTTCGAAAGGCTTCATGGAGGGTTTTTAGAGGGTTAAAGTCTCGTACTTAAGATTTCTCCACCCCCCCCCCCCCCCCCCAGTCTTGTAAAGAAAAAAAAAAGGAAAACAAATCACAGTCACTCAGGCACATGTACCTTCTTGCCCCTCCCCCATCACCATCCCTCCACCCACCTCCTTAAGTGGTAACATATTGATATGTCGTTTTTCCTTTTAAGCTCTTTAGTTTCAGTTGATTCAACTCCATTTTCACTTCGCATTTTGTATTTCTTGATCCATACAAAGAAAGGAGGTATACAAGCACACACACATACATACATATCAGGGGTGACCTCCTTAACACATTCGGCCTACTTGTCCTGGCTTTGGAATGTTCGGGTCCTGACGTAGCACGTTGTTACATTTAGTTTATTTACTCGTAACTTGTAACTAAGTACAAGATAAATTGTTGCTGTCCGGCGATATTGTTGTCCAACTTTAAATTCAACTTCAACAGTGTTCTTGTTGTTGTGTTCTTCTTCTTCTGTGGAGCAGCAGAAGGAACACCAAAGAGAGTGGTTGCGGGGGGGCGGCGGAGTAAAGACGAAGAATAGGTGATTTTATAGTTATTTTTTCTCCTTTTTTGTTACCTTCTCTTTGTGTTTATGTGTGAGAGTACGTGTGTGTTTACGTGTGTGTGTGAGGTACCCAAGGATAGGAATGTAAACCATTGTTGCGGAGTTGGATGCAATATTTTGCAGTAACACTGACAACAAATGTACAATAATATGCAATAACAACAACAATAAAGGCTTATCAACCACAGTAACAACAACAATGATAATAATAACAACAATAATAATATGAAGTTATAAAGTATGTCAGCATAACATAAAATTTCCATTTCGAACAGTAGAACAGCAGCAGGGACAACAACTCAAGCAGCAACAACGACAACCTCAACATTGTCCACTGGAGAGCAACAGAATGAAAGAAAAAAGAGGGCGAAAAAAGGGGTAAAAATGGAAGAATGGTCAGGAAAACGCTGAAAACATATTTTATATCGCATGACATTAAAACTCACAAAGACAGGAGCGATGAAGAGGAGTACGGAGAGGAAAAGAGGGAGAGAACAAAAGGAAGGAGAGAAAGGAAGAGTAGAGTAAGCAACATATTGTAAAAATTTTCAGTCAATGAAAGCCGTTTGATTGCTAAGTTGGTCAACGGATATCTTTTTCATAACAACAGAACAGAACTCAAAGAAAACGTGTGATAGAAATCAAACGTCAATGAAATGTTGTGATTTTCTAAGATTTTTTCTTTTCCGAGTTCACTGGGTCATTTAATGCCCCATTTGATAGAAGTTCATCGTTTTGAAGAAGGTAACCCGAAAGGAAGTGGACCCAGAAAACTTATCCATCCGGTTGGGCACTCTTGTCTCACCCCTTTCAGATTTGTCTGGTATCCTCTCTTGTCTCCTCTATTACTGTCCCATTTTTTATGATGCGTTCTCATTTTGTTCTGTCCGCTTGGTCGAAACTTGTCCCGTGGCTTGTCCACTCCTGTCGTGAGCCATTTCGGTGTACTGTCTCGGTGTGGGATTGCACTGTATTGTCTCCCATTCTTTTTTGCCCGTTATCGTGTGGCATTCTGTTACATGGTGCCCGTTCTTGAATGTACGGATCCGCTACATTGTCCTCTGCCCTGTTTTTGTCCCATACTATTCTATGTCCCCTTGTAGCAACCCATTTCGGCCCATCCGATCTCGGCTCCTGATACCGATATTAAATTTTTTTTTAATTTCAATTCAAATTAATGCCCCATGTTTTTATTGTGTCTCAATAGTGTTTTGGTTTTATAAAAAAAAAGCCATTTCAACCAACTCAAAGTTTGAAATTAAAACTTGAAAAAGCTCATTAAGTTTGTTGGTTGGCAGCCGTGGTTTTTGTTGTTCCTATTTGTGTTGCTGTTGTTGTTGCTGTTGTTGTTGTGGTTGTTTTCGCAGAGGACGCCGTTCGGTCATGATTGTGAATTCAATCAGTAATCAAAAAAATATGAACGATATTGATTT
The DNA here is from genome assembly GCA_949629155.1 of Myopa testacea. Classification (NCBI taxonomy): domain Eukaryota; kingdom Metazoa; phylum Arthropoda; class Insecta; order Diptera; family Conopidae; genus Myopa; species Myopa testacea. The sequence continues at coordinate 7,397,311 of OX451345.1, read as the reverse complement.
ATTGCATCACCACAGGAACCGCAACTTAAATAATAACCACTACAGCAAACAACAAAAAATAATAATAACAGAAGCAACAACAACAACTAAACCAATAAGAGTACCACAAACTAAAACTAGAATGACGGCAAGGGCAACAACAACAACAACAGATCAACAACAGTCAAATCAAAAATCGTCAACAGTACCAAATCGCAAAAATGGGCTAAACTAATATACAACATCAAGTGGATAGAAGGACGACTGGGGGGCTGGGGTTTAGGGGGTTTACTACAGTAAAATAATATTTGATATCATTATTTGAACTTTTAAAAAATCGACGGTAGGGGAAAAAGAAGAAGAAGAAGGCAACGTTGTGGACAAGCGAGTGGTCCGCGGAGGGCGGGGGAAGGATGGTTGCACTGGTTCTAGGAGAGGGCTGACTACATTTAATGGTTGGTTGCTTGGTTGGCTGGTTGAAGTATTGGGTAGATGAGATGCTTTCTCAGTTTTCTCAAATAGAAGTCATTACAATCATCATGATTATTATTAGAATCATCATCATTATCATTATAGTCATTCTGATGATCATCATGATCATTATTATCGTCGGTATCATTATCTTTTCGAATGACTTCTGTTAATGCTGTGAGTTTTCCTCGTTTGATATTTAATAGCTATCACTTTGACATTTAACTCTTTATTCTCTGAGATTTTATATGAAGTGCAAATTTGACATTAAAAAATGGGTGAAATGAGTAAAGCCCGGGTCATCGAAAGCTAGGAAAAAAAGCCATAATGATTAAGGAACTTATGACACATTTAAGGAACTCATGGCACTCTTAAAGATCTCATGACACTCTTAAAGAACTTATCACATCAATAAAGAACTTATGCCAGAACATATTGTATGACACTCTTTGTGACAGTTGTGTCAAAATGGTGATTGTTCTTTAAAATCCCCCGTTTTCAAGATTGGCTAATTGATCTCTGTTGTTGTTGTTTTCTTGTATGCTTGCATAAAAAACATTGCATTAATTGAAATGAAAATTTAATTGAATGGAATTGAATTTAATCCTATCCCATGATTACCTTTATTGTTATTAAACAAATTAATACATACTTACAATATTTGTGAGCGATTACAGTATTAATTCGCCGTAGATTTTTTTAATGATGTTTTTCAAATGAATGAATGGCTAAATTAATGATTTATTATTACATGATTTAATTACAAACGAATGAATGCTTTTACATTGAATTTAAGATTATTTCAGACTGGAATTTTTTTAATTAGATGTTTTTTAATTATTTACAATTTATTTGAATACTCGTATATATTTTTCATAACATTTCAGAATTTAATTGAATTAAATAATGTAATAATGTAGCTTGGGTAAATTATTCAATTTGTGAGTAATTTATCACCAATTAATTAATACGAATGAATTTAATTAGTGACAATTTTATGGGTTTTAAATAACATGAAAGAACTTTTTGTTGGTTGAAATGGCGTCGGAATGGATTGAAGTGGGTCGGAATGGATTGAAGTGGTTCGGAATGGATTGAAGTGGTTCGGAATGGATTGAAATGGGTCGGAGTTCTAGAAAAACGATGATTTTATCTTTATACAGAACTAGAACCAAGTCCAAATTATAGAAGAAAACAAAGTTTTTTTTTTTTAATATATTTTCTGTACTCACCTATTGTACATGAGTACATCTGGTTTCCACAAACGGTGCGGTGGTATCCGGAGATCGCGAACGCCGCCATATTCACTGGAGTTCCATCGCAGATTCATGTCATTCCATTCCTGGAAGATTGACAAAGGAAACAAATGTCACTTATTAATTATAATAATCAAACTAAATGTGAATTATAAAGCATATTAATTTATTCTCTAAGGGAAAAATATTCGCATGAAGACAAATGAATGTTTGTTACTTCATGAAATTTCTTTATGGTCTTTTAATCTATTTTTTGTTTATCTCAAATCCCAAAGAAGATGATTAAAAGATTATATTATCTGATGAACGGTTAATTGTTCCCTTTTTGATGTTACTCAGTAAATAAGTTCATTTAAACTGCCGGTAAATTAAACGCTTTGTTAGTTGATCTCAACAAAAATTAGCTGCCTCTATAATTTAAATAGACTTAAGATAGAAAATTAGCCAAAAACTTCTCCCTTTCTTCACCGCAAAAGCGTAACCAAATTAAGAACAACAACAACAACAGGATCAACAACAACATCCTTCCCTTTTTCTCTTTTCTCCTTCCCTCATCAACATCTACGGAAAATTGCTTCGTATCTCCCCTTCCATGGATGCTTTGTATGCGGTTTCGAAGTATTAAGAAACAAAAATAAGGACAGAAACAACATTGAAGAAGAAGAAGAAGAAAACACTTTCAGTATCAGAAGAAGAAAGAAGCAGAAGAAAACGACGAAGAGAAAGAATAAGAAAAAAGTACCTGAAGAGGAATCAACTCAGGAAGCTTTAGAAAAATAAACACCAGCAGAAGATTCCAGTAAAGAAGAAGACAAAAGAAAAAGAAGAAGAAAAAGAAAAAGAAGAAGAAGAAGAAAAAGAAGAAGATTCACAAAAAATAATACAACAGAACGAGAATGCAAACATTTTGGGGAAACATTTACAGTTACTGTTACAGTTACGGCCCGTTTTGGCAACATTTACATTTTATAGCAATTTTTTTGGTATTGAGCCAAAATGTTGAGCGAAAGCATGCGAAACGAAGTGAAAAAGTAGATGAGTTTCAAAAAGAAACAAAAGAAAATTAACAAAAAACAGAGATACGAAATAGTTATACAAAGAAAGAGTGGGAGAAAAAAGAGCCGAAGAGAGAGAGAGAGTTGCTCTGTTGGTGGCGTTGTTAATTTCGATTTTCCCACCAGCAACCAGCAGCTTCAACGTTGTCACGGAAACCACGTTAATGTGTCAAAAGAAACACAGGAAATGTTGGGGTAGCTACAGGAAGGGAGAGGGGAAGGAGAGGTTTGCAAAAGTATCAAACAAGTTTTTAACAACATTTTCTAGGGGCTGAGTAAAGTTTGAGAGCAGCTAAAGACAAAAAACTTCAGAGTAGAATCAAACGAAAAACAAAAAACGATGGTTTTTCTGGTGCCAAACTGAAATCCACAGCAATTCAAACCTTACATGCCTTTCTTTTTAAACTCCCTCTACCCACTTTCGTCTCTCTCTCTCTCTCTTACTCTCTGAAGAGGATTAACGGCAAAAGCCGCCCTTCTCGTAACTACGGCGAATGCGGATGAGCGGGGAGAAGAGACAAGGCAGGACGAAACGTCTTAAGAATGTGGCACACGAAGGGTGACAGGGGGGAAAAAGGAAGAGAAAAGAGTAGGGGATGGGATAAAGAAGAAGAAGAATACAACTATTGTGAATAATGTGAACACCGAAAAGAGTGACAACGCTGAAGACGACTGCTACGATGATGACAACCAGAGCCCTTTCCAAAAACAAGACAAAAAACAATTAAGGAAAGAGGAAGAAAGCCATGTAACAGCAGAAGAAGGAAAAGAGGAAGAAGAACACGATGAAGAGGAAGCAGAAAAAAAAGAAATAATGCTTGCAATAATTTCAGCAACAGAAAACTTTTCAATTTCCGCAAAAAGCAATCTTGGCAAAGAAACTGCAATCGAAAGACAGTATCAAAAGCTGATGGCCGGAAGGGTTGCGGGTAGAGGGGTCTAGAGTAAGAGGGAGAAAGTGTGAGAGAGAGAGAGAGAGAGAGAGAGAAACAATGAGTGTTAGAGGTGTTCCAACAGGATGTGTAGAGAAGACACCATTTAGTAAGGAGCCGATTATCTTTTTTTCTCCTATTTTCCTTTTTCCATCAATAACAATACAATACAACAACAAGTAGAGAACAAGAATGTATAAAGGAAATGAAAAATCTATACATCGTTTCGAATGGATGATAATAATATCTTGATATCAATAAAATAATCGCATGTAATAAGAATGATAAGTTGTATATTTTTTTTAAAATTTATGATCATATTACTTATCAGATCAGAGATTTTGAATTTAAAATCTAAATCATTAGTTACTCGTATCTCATCTTCAAGTCTTAAAGTATGGTAAAGAATGATTATGGTTGTATAACCTTTAAAAGTGAGGTTAAAAAGAGTGTGAATCTGATGATTGACGATATAAAGATCTGAAAAGCTGAAGAGATGAAGAATATCTATGATGATAACGATTCAAAGATTGACGGTATGAAGATCGGAGGTCTGGTGATTTAAGATCTGAAGGCTGTTGATCTGAAGAATGATGATCTGGAGATCAAGGATCTGATGATTAAGGATTTGGGAAGAGGTAGAAGGTAACCATTGCTTATAAATTGCTTCATTATCCACATAAAATTTTATTGTGCAACATTTTTGTGCTCTTGCAGGATAAATTTGTAAAACTTTCTTCATGTAGAATTTCACGACTACATTTTTTTACATTAAATACTGTCATAAAATTTTTGTTATCCTTGTCATGTCGTGTCATGTCACTCGATGGATGTCCTCCTCATCTATAAAAAATTAATATTATGTTGTAAAAACTACTTACTAATTATTTAGTGATAACAACTTTCTGAAGCGAAGTTTTTCTTTTTTCTTGTTTTCGTTTTCAGTTTTTAGTATTTTCAGTTTTCAAACTAAATTGAAAAAAAACCAACAAATTTGTGTCAACTCCGCACGATAATAAAAAAAGTTTTAATCTCTTGAGTTTTTTAATGGTTTTTCTTATGTTTTTTATTATGTTGTTCTTTTGTTCTTTTTTGTTTTTTAGCTGTAATGTTTTAAGTGTTTCAGGCTAGTTAAAAATAACAAAAACGACAACCACAAAAGTGCACCTAAAAAAAGAGACCGAACAAAATAAACGCACAAAAAAGAGTCATGAAAAAATGTACACAGACACAAGCTTTGTTGGTTCTGTTTGACCAGAAGAAGCTTCTTTTAGTTGTCTCAGTTGCCACCTCCGCAGTCCTTCCGAAGAGTGACGGCAGCAATTTTATGTTAATGAAGTGCAACACTTGAAAATGTGTCCCATTTCGCGGTGTTGAGACCGGCGACGATGATTGCGACCGACAACCAGGCAACTCTTCGAAGCGCTTCTTTAAGTGATTAATAATGTTACCGCACTTTTTATGAAGCGCACACAATTTTTTGTTCGCATAATTTTTTGTGTTCGTATAAATTATGTACCAACCCCCACCCCCACCCGCTTGTAGTGTTTAATGAAGGGCATTCATTCTGATTAATGAATTAAATTTGGCCAAATAGTACATCAACGATTAAATTACATAATTTAAAGATTGAAAATTATATACAAAAATATTGAGGTTGTAAATTACAATAGAAAAGCACTTAAATTAATCTTATTGTGTAGATTTAATTTCTAAAATTTTGAATTTATTTAGTTTGTTATTTAATTTAGTACTTTTATATTTGCATTAATTTCATTTAAATTCTCAAATATTATTGTATTAAAAGTTACTCATACGTCGTGTTGTCTCTCGTCGTGTTGACACTTGAAGACACTCAAAAAGAACGAAGGATCCAATCCTGCAAATTGAACGTACTATAAAAGAAAAAGAAAGACTTTCTTTTCATGAATATAAACTGGAATTAAATTATTCCAGAGAGAGAGAGAGTGGAAAACAAACCAAAAATCCTATTAAATCTGCGTAAAAGCATGAAATCTTAGTGATGAGTGTTGTTGGTTTTCGTTTTTCTTGTTGCTATCATTGTAGTGGCTTTTATTGTTATTGTGTTTGGCTGTAATGGTTAGTGTGGAAGTTACAGTCACAATACACGCACACACACACACACACACACAAGGCATACATTATTCATCAGCAGATTGCTGACAGAAGTAACAAATTATTATGCGATGGAACAAACGATAAGATGACGACGCGTCGGTGGTAACGTTGATGGAGACGCTAGTGTTGATGTTGTTGTTGTTGTTACTGTATTCGTTGTTGTTGCTGTTGTCGTTGTTGTTGTCGTTGTTGTTGCTGTTGTCATTGTCGCTGGCGTGGATGTTGACGATTAGAGTGATTCGATTTCAGAGCTTCATACTTAAAGAGCTCAGCTATAAATTTGATTCAAGAAGAGACAAAAACAAAAAAATAAAAAAACCCAGACCCAGAAGTAAATTGAAAACAACAACAACAAGCACACACACAACCATACCAAAGAAGTCATTAGAGCATATAAATTAATATATTTAATGAAACGAACTCGCTGACGACGTTGTTTTTTTGTTTTCTTTGTGTTATTTTATTTTTATACACATTTGAAGAACGATAATCTTACAAAAGAAAGGACGACATGATTTCGTCGCTAATGTGAGACGCGCGTGATATGCTCCTTGGTTCCACGGGCGTCAATCGTGGGCGTGATACACCCATTTTTAAATATTCTGTCCTATTAAGAGTTTAAGATGGCAAAAAAACAGAGTAACAGTTTTTCTGCTATTTGTTTGTCTTCTTCTGATCGAAGAGAGCTACAAAAAACGATCAGAGGACAGAATCGTTGCTTCTTTTATGGCGACTTTTTTGTTGTTTAGTTTTTGAGCACTTTTTGTTCCTAGGTTCGCTTAAAAATGTTTGTTTTTCCTGTCGCTGTTCTCAACGAATGGAGTAAATATTTTAGTCGCCACAAAATAAGTTATGATTAAGTGACAACGCTTGGTGGAGCGCTATAGCTATAATTTCTAAACTAACTTATGAGCTCTGTTATTCTTTCTATCCTTTGCTTCGCGTATCTAATCCCATTTATGTCCCTTTCTCTCTCACTGTGTGTATCACTATCTCTCTCGCTCTTTCTCTATTTCGCTCTCCGTCTGTGGTTGTTAGGAGTCGTTGTTAAAACCAACTCTGGTCGTTGTTGTTGTTGATTTTTCGTTTCATTTCCCTTCTCAGTGATTGTTGTAGATTTTTTCGCATCGCTCTGTGAAGTCACAGATTAATTGAGTTGTTTTATTTTCTTATGTTGAAACTCTTTTTCTTTCTTTATTTTCTTTATTTTTTTGCATATTAAATGCTGAGATTTGGAGAAAATCCTTTAGACAATAATTTCATAAACCACAAAAAAATAGCGTGGATAAAGAAGAAGATGAAGCATTTAATATATAATGCCCTCAACTTAAATATGCAGAAAATTTATGATGGAATAATTTTTAATAAAATGTGCCACTAAATTAAGTGCTGCACTTAAAAAAATTATGATTAAGTATAGATTAAAGTATCACTTAAATATTCTGATTCAGCGGATTCTTCATTTGTTCCTTTCTCTCTTCTTTCATCTTCGGCTACTGGTTTTATATCATCATTTCTTCCACTTCCCCACTCTTCGTCTCCTCCTCTACTCTGCTCTTCATCTCCTCCACTCCTTCACTCCTCTACTTCTTCAATCCTTCACTCCTCCACTCCTTCACTCTTCCACTCCCCCACTCCTTCATTCCTCCTTTTTTGTCCTCATCTCGTCCACTCCACCTCTGATCTTTTCCTCATCTCTTCATCGGCTCACCATCTCATCGCCTGCTTCCTTAATTTTGCCGTACTTCCCCCCTCTCCCCCCCTTCCCCAACGCTACGTTATTATCTTTTTATGCTGCCAAAAATCAATCTGTCTGTCTTTTGTTTTTGTCCTTGTTTCGCTTTTCTATTTAATTTGTTTGCTGTCACAGAGAAGATAAATTTGACTCTGCATTGAATTTATTTTCATTTCTTGGTTTATTTATTTGTTTTTCATTAGAAGCTCGTTCATTATTCTACTGTTCTCTTTCTCCCTCTGTCTCTCTCTATCTTTCTCCCTCCCTCCCTCAACTCACATGCTTCTTAAAAATACGGGTTCTTATGCAAAACATTCGAGTATCTTCCAGAGTGTTATCCGAATTTCTTTGTATTTGCCGATATATACATATAAAGATGCGTATGTTTGTTTATATCTGTGTCTGTATTTGCGTGTATGTCCAAGTCACCAAATTATTGTTTTTATTTATACTAGAAACTTACCAATTTTAGCCAAATATTTGTTATGAGCAGCTGATTCTTCTCGTCCTGCAAAGAAAAGATGAGAAGAGAGAAAAAACTTGATATTAGTATTTATTGCTTGAAATGTCATTCTGTTGTTTTTATTAGTTTTATTATTATTATTTTTATTATTATTATTACTATTTTTATTATTATAAGTATAAGTGACAAAATTGTTGAGCTGTAAATTGATTTGTGTATCAATTATTTTGCATTCGTTTATTATATTTATTTGAGTATAATTTTTAATTTATTTCTACACTTGATAAATTTAGTAAACTCACGGAAAGGAAAAAGATTTATTAAATTCTTAGAAGCAAGAAGGATTTTATTACAGTTGTTGTTGTTTTTCCAGACAATTATTCATTAATTTAATTGTCAAATGTTGAGAGGAGATATTTTTTGAATTTAATATATTTTTTGGTTTAAAAACTTTCCCTTTCATTTGTGGACATTGTGATAAAAAAAAGGAAATGAAAATCTAAAAATATCAATAATATTATTGTGAAACTATTAAATTTGTATTTTCGTATAATGATAATAATCATGATGGTTGTTATTATTGTCTAAATTACACAGATTTTGGAGTTAAATCATTGTATTTTTAAGTCGTTGAATGAGAGTATTTATTCTAGTAGTCAATGAAGTAAAAAAGGGCCATTAAAGTTAAATTCAAGTGACTGAAAACATTAGAATGAAACGTTTTGCAAATATTTAGATACGCAGAATTTATGAATTAGCGTAAATTGTACAAAGCCGTGAAATTAAGAATGGTTTTTGTTGCTTTCTCTTAGTTGTGGTTTACGTGTTGTTATTTTATTGTGCGTTTATTCGTTGTTGTATTTAAATATTTGTGTATAGAGTTCAATGTATGAATAGAGTGTACCGCAGACTGATTGCAGAATTATTCACTAACTACGTAAAACGGAGAGAGTGTGTGTGTGTGTGTGTATTTGTATAGGTTTGTGTATCAATTGGAGAAGAAACACTAAAATTAACCCATTCGGAGTGCGCTCAGTTTATCGTTTGAGGGATGAATAGAAACATCATCATGCGATGTACTCACGCACTCACATATTTTGCTCATGTGCGTCCATGGATACGCTCACGTGCTGAATATTTTAGGTACGCGTACGATTATGTACCATAGTAAAGGCACCAATTTAGGCACCATCAAGACCTAAATACATATTATTTTCCTTGTACAATTAAACTGAAGGGCAAATATTTCAGACCAATGATTGAAAACAATCGACTGAAAACAAATTAATTATTTCGAGGACTACAATTAAAACAGACTCACACACCCATACACACACACACACATTTTTTTCTTCGAAATTTAATTTAAATTAAAATTGACTGAAACGCAAAACATACCCAAAAAAGCTGGCATTCCAAATCCGGAATCCGATTTCGAATTCAGCCAAACTTTGAACAAATTCATGTGAAACGTTTGTGGTTGATAAGGCGATGATGGTTAAAACAGGAACTTGCACACAAACACTCACACATACACACACACACAACACTATAAAATTTACGGTTCTCCCAAAACACAATAAAAACAACAACCACAACAACAATGAGTCGCCTCAGCATAAATAATTGATGGAAATTAAAAAGTTTAAACGAAGCAAACCATTCGTTGGTTGGTTGGAAGGCGCTGGCGATGGCGGTGTTTGTGGTGAATACTGAATGTTTACTGTAATTAAAACAACAACAATAAGAGCGATAACAACAACAACAATAGAACTGAAGCAGAGCCCAACAAAACAAAAGGGGGAAAAACCTGGAACAACTGCAGACAGAGCAACAAAGTAACAACAGAAAAGAGAGCGAGAGAGAGGGTGAGGGCGAAAGAGCGATACAGAGAGATAGACACCAAGAAAGGGAAGAGGAGGAGGGAAGACTGAGGAGAGAGCTGAAGTAGATGGATAGAGAAAGTGGGGGAGAGGGGAAAATTATATTAAAGGAAAAAAGAATTGCGTAAATATTTGTGTCTATCTTGTTTTTGTTTCGTGTGTGTTGGTGTGTGTGTTTGTTTTTTTCCAAATCATTAATTAAAATTCTCGAAATTCTTCTGTTACAATATGTAAAAACAGCAGTTGTAGAAAAAGTAAGAACAACAACAGAAACAGCAGTACAGAACAGGACGAACCTGAACAACAGCAAAAACAAAAGTAATTATAATAACATAAACATAACGGTAACAACAACAGAAACAACTGTAACAACAACAACAGTGACAAGAAAGTTATTACAATGAAAGCAAGAAGCGGGTTTCAAAAATATTATTTTATTGCCTAGAAAAACAATACAAATATAGGAAATATCCTTGAGGGACTTTCATTTAATAACCTTCAAAATGGGCTTGAAAATGTGGTGATATAAAATATTTACAAAGTTAGAAGTAAATATGAGGCTTTTATAGACTTTCGGTAATCAAAATTGTGATTTAAATTGTCTTGGAATTTTTGTTTGAAGTAAGTAATATAATCATAATTTTAATCAATAATAGGAATCTTCTTTATTATCACGTAACAAACCAAACCTAATATAATCCATGCGAATTATATTAAAATAATATAAGAATCAAAGCACAATAAATAGAAATTTCAACATAATTTTGTATGACATTTGAACATCAGAAATCGTTGACCTCAAAGATTAGAAATTATTTTTGAATGAATCCCAGCGGACAAATTTTTCGATTTCGTTGATTTCTCCAATGTTCGTATGTAATACGTGAATGAGTACATATTCTGTATAAACAGAGAAACATACAAAGACTCAAATTTACACAAACACAAACAGACAGATATATGTATTTATAGGTACATATATTGGTATAGGATATACATACATATGAATATAGTATAAGCTTCATATATTATTATTGGTCTACGATTATTGTGTTTAATCGTGATTCTGTGTGTAAAACTAAATTCGGGAGTAGAAAATCACCACAAATAAAGCTAAAAACTATAACTGTTGGGATTATATAATAATAACAAATACAAATAATAATAATAATAACAAAAATACACCAACATTAGCACAGCAGCTCTAACAAGTCATTAATATTCAGGTCAAAACCATTTTTGCTTTAGGATAAAAAACTATATGGTTCAATATAGGATATTAGGATTAAAAGGGATATTTTTTTATATTATAAAATATTTATATTTATGAGTTTATTTATAATACTTTAGTCCGTTAATGATAACGAACTAAGTTGATAATAGTCTGAATTTATTGAAGTAGGGACTGAATTCTAATATTTATAATGACTGAGTATAAAATATTAAAATATGTATGATTCAATGACTCTAAAGAGTATAATTAAAGCTTCAATTAAAATTTAACAAATTTGGTTACAGATAAAATGTCCGTATTTTGATTTGAGGAAGAAAAATTTTGAATATTATGAAATGTGTTGAAATTTGTATTGATAATATTGTAAATATCATAATACATCGTGGTTTAATTTATCTATGCGAATGTTTAAGGGTATATTTTGTTTGATTTGTGTATCTATTTGAGTCAATTTTTTATTAAAAGTAGTGGTCCTTATACAGTGATTATTTTTATATAATTCTCATGAATAATATAAAGTTTGGTCCTTTTTTAAACATAGAAAAAAAGGAGAAAATAACTTTTGGACAATATTTCAATAGTTACTTAAATTCCACCAGTTTTCATGATTAACTTTTTTTTTGATTAACCTGAGTTCGAAGAATTTCAACGCAAATTAAATTTAAAATATATCACATGTAACATGTCAGTCAAGAGCAGAGAAAGAGAGACAGAGAGGGAGACAGAGAGAGTGAAAATAGCGGCATGCAACATGGAACGTCAAGATGTCATCACATTCTTGCCGCTAGAGGGCGCTCGTTGCTGCAGAAAAGTACCCTTGGCATTGAGAGGAAAAAAAATGATGATGTTCTATCAAGAAAAAGCGGCTTATGCACTTTTCATCCTTTCAGCTGTAGTGAAAAACAAAAACCAGTCTAGAAAAAAAATAAAAACGAAAAAAAGAGAAAAAATATCTAACAGTTAACAACTTCAGTTGATATCCAGCAAGCAGTTTTGAGAGCTGAATAAAAAAACATACACATAAAATATTAAAAAGTTTATTTAACAGGAAATAAAATAGGACAAAGAGGAGGGACCCTACACCCTCTCCTACTCTAGTGTAGAAACTAGGAGAGAAAAAAGATATGACGCAGGATTATAAAAAAAAAAATTAAAAACAAAAAACAGAAGCTGGTTACCTCAACGTGTCAGGGGCCTGAAATGTGTCGAGGTAACCATCTCTGTAGAGAGAAAAAAAGTAATAATTTTTTTATCCTGCGTCATTCGTGGAAAAAATCCCTCTCACTCTACAAAATATCTCTCTTTCTATGAGAAGAATTCATTCGCATTTTGTTTTTGTTATTATTTTTATTATTATTATTAAATTTTCTTTTTCCTTTTAAAACAAGGATAGCATCATCATCATCATCCTTGTGAAGGCTTGTTTGTTTGCTTCCTTGCTCATGTTACTCTCTTTTGATATCCTTTAAAGGATCCACTGACGTCAGTGTTTTCGTAACTGGTTGTTGTTGTTGTTGTCTGAACAACCGACTCTGTCTGAACACTCTGCAGATATCGCTGACGGACGGACTCTCTGACTAAATTTCTGGCAGACTCTCTCACGGAGTCTCTGACGACCTGACTGACTGACTGACTGACTCCAGCGGTTTGTTTGTGTGGCCAAAAGTTGGAGTTGTTTTAATGAAAAATGCAGATTGGCAGAATGGTGAGTAAAAAACAAAAGAGATGAAAAATAAAAGGATTCACATATTGCGGAATGTGTTTCAGTGAAAGAGAGAGATAGGGAGAGATGGAAAGAGAGAGAGATAGAGAAAGACAAAGACAGAGAAAGAGAGAGAAAGACAGAGGGAGGTGAAGCTCATATTTTCAGTTCTTTATTGTCTTTATTTACTAACTCGATTTTCTTCTAATTTCTGTTGTTGTGGTTGCGTGTTGTTGTTATTTAGGGATAATAAATTCTCTCCCTTAATAAAAGTGAAACCATGAATTGAGATGGGTTATTTTATTCCATTTAATCATGATTAAAGGGTAAAACATAGTAATTTGTTGCTCATTAAAATATGAAATCTCACTCTACGAGTATCAGCTGTCCATCATCTCTTCTTCCCACCTCGCTTTCTCTATACATGTCTCTGTCTATCGTTCTCTCTCTTTCTTTCTCTTTCACATTCTATGATTTTCTTCCTGTTTCTATTCTTTCCTTCTTGTCCTTCATTATTTTTTCATTCTCAACTTAATTCGAGCGAAGTCATTAGATTGTTTGTTTATCTCTGTCCACTCTCTTCACTCTCCTCGCGTGTTGCCTTCTCTTCTGGTCTCTCGCCATCACCTGCATTCCCTTCACTTGTCTTTTCCTCTTTTCTCTAACAGTATTTTCTGCTTCTCTTTCTTATCATTCTCTTTCTTCTCTACTGCGTTAACATTCGCAATCAAAATCTAATTAGCTCCACATTTCTTTCTCTTTCTTCTTCGTATCCTCCTTCTTTTCCTTTGATGCATCCCTTGACTCGTATCTTTTAAATTAAATGTCTTGGCAGTGTTGCCAACTTAAAGCAATTGAATAGCGTAGACCAACGTAAAGCTGGAGGCTTTCAAGGCTGCGAATTTTTTTTTTTTAATATAATATGTAGAAACCTTTTGTTTTTGCTTCTGATTTTCTTCTTTTTCTCCATCTTCTTCTTCTTTAACTTCTTGTTTTTCTTATTCTCATTGTTTTGGTCGTTCCTCCTGCTTTTTTGCTGCTTCTTTGCTTCATGCTTCATATTTTTCTTTATTTTTTCCCTCAAAGTTGAAGTGAGGCAAAGATTTTGTTACGATTTTATTATTTCGAATTTTAGTTAATTAAAATGCTTCATTAATTTTTATTTTGCATTTATAAGAATTTTTGTACCTCAAAACGAAGTCCCCAGAAAGCAAAATTCACACAAGAAAACATAAAAAATGATAAGAAGAAAAGGTAATAAAAAATATACAAAGAAAACTAAAACAGAAACTCAACAAGGAATTAAAAGAAAATGTAAAAAAAGGAAAAGAAAATGAAGTAAAAAGCGAAAAGCAAAAACTTTATTTTTTCAGATCAACCCAAGAAAAAACCCGAATGAAAAACGGACCACAAAATTTTCATTTTCATTTTCAGTTTTGTTTCTGTTACTGTTACTTTTTGCTTTTTTTCTTGTGTTTATTTTCATGTTTTACGCAACACTTTATTATCTTCAGCTAGTTTTGTGAGTGTGAGTACGTTCATGTGTGTTTGTGTTTCTGTTTTGCATTTTGTTTCTTTCGGCTCTCGTTAAAAATGTAGAAAAAATGGCTTACTTTTAGGCCACATGAAACGCAGTTGAAACAACAGATATTTTTTCAAAGACACCCGTCCACAACCCCTCCCGCTTCTCTTCACATACGATCCTTCCTCCTTCCCTTTCTTTCCACAAAACCAACAACAAACCAAAGCTCACTCTACACTCTTCATTCTTCGACTTTCGACTTTGAATTCATTCCATTTGAAACACATGACGTTGGCCGCTCTTCTCTCTCTCTCCCGCTCTTCTCTCTCCGATTCGTTGCAGTGTTGCATTTTTTACAATTCCATGCTAATTGAATACGGCCCAATGTTAGTGTGCTTATGTGTGTGTGTCAGTGTGATAGTGTGTGTGTTCAGGTGTGTGTTTGTGTGTGAGTGTGCGTACTTGTTTTACTGGGCCACTATTCAAGTTTAGATTTATGTGAGCCCTCATTTTCTATGAACGCTTATTTTGTGGCCCACTTTTTCCTCTTTCTCCCTGCTCTCCCCTTGACGATCCCTTTCAAAACAATATGAAAAAAACAACCCAAAGGTTTTATTATGCTGTTGAAAAAGTCATTGAAAAGCGTTTTTGTTTTTAGTGTGAATAAAAAATAAAATAAATTTAAAAAAAAAACTAAAATTGTTGCTTTAAACATTTAGATAAAGAAACTAAACAAAAATGCAAAAAAATTAAATTAAAAGACTAAAAACTAAAGAAAAGTGAAAGTTTCATTTGAAGGCACAAAAGAGCGAGAGAGAGAAAGAGAGTAAGTGGGAGAGAGAGCGAGTGAGTCACTGGGTCGAATTACGTAACTTTCATGCAACAAGGTTAAGTAAAATATTTTAATCTAAATACTAAAAGCGAAAGAATAATGATGTTCTGTGATGAATAAAAATGTTTTAAATTCTGTTCTTAATTTAAAATTAATTTTTTAAAAGCCATATAAACTTTGACCCTGGGTTTGTGAATGTATGGATGTATGTTCATATAGTATGTGTGTGTGTTTAGTTACGGCTATTTTATGTCCAGGGTGCAATATAATTTGTAGTTGTTGTTGTGGTTGTTGTTGGTCCCTTCCTGGTGCCTTAGAGTAGGTACTCGTAGCACGTTGTTGTTGTTTGTCGTTGTCTGCTGCTGTTATTGTTGTTGTTATTGTTGTTTTTCGGTGGTGGTAACATTGTTCAAAATGAATGCACTAAATAAAAATGCGAAAAATATGCTAACCATATCTGCTCTATGGTGTCCATTCAGCTCTTGCTTCGCTTCCCATCCCGCTCTCTCTCCCTCTCTTTCTCACACTAACATAAAATTCAGTGATGCACTACAGAGTAGACGTGTGTGTGTGTTTGTGTGTGGGTCTGTCCATCTCCAGAGTTACACCCAAGTTTTCAACATTAAAAACCGAAAGGCGGGTCAACAACGAGTGCTCAACACCATCCGGTACATATACGCGTATATATACATACATATATACAGATAGAGTTTTTTTTTTTTTTTGTGAACTGAAACCATTAAGGATTCACTTGCCTTTTGTTTTGCTTGTCTGATGGTACGTTTATTTGGGTCCTTTGGATCTGACACTAAAAGCACATTACAGCAAAGAAAAACAGCATAAAAAAAACAATAGACACAACAACAAAAACAATAGGGAGATAAAACAAAAACAACAATAGCAACAGCACATAAATAAATATAAAAATAAGTATAAAAATAAAATAACAAAATAGTAAAATCAGAAAAAAAAGAAGAAATATAAAAACTAAGAGAAAGAGGTAAATAATTTTATCAGAAAAGAACTTCGAAACAGTAATAAAAAAAAGCGAAAAACAAAACCAACAACAACAAAAAAACGTAAAACTCGTAATAATTAGCATCAGTTTATGTTTATTTTGAGGACGAAACAACATGTTGAAGAACCGGGTCTCAAATAGCAACAAAAATAGGAAGTACCCCCTCAGCCCCCCCAAAAAAAAGAAATCAAAAACAACAACAAACTTCCCGTGAACACAAAAAATAGGGTTAAAAGCAAAGGTTAAAAAAAAGACGTTTCTTCGAGTCTTCATCCAAAATTTTAGAACAACGAAATGACTTTTAACAAAAAGCTGAGTGTTTTTTTTTTATTATTTTTTACTTTGTTTTGCTAACTTAAATGCTGGAAATCCGATTATTGTATTTCTTTCCCTTTCTTCGTACCTTCTTCTTTCCTTTACAACTCATGATATCTATTATTAATTTTATTTTTTATCTATCATCCTATTTTCACTTTATTTTTGTGCAGATATCCTTTTTGTTGAGATCCACTTTTTAGGGAAGAATTCTTTGTACTGAAATATTGCCCTCCCAGACACCCTCTTTTTATTCGTGTACATTTTGTGGAAACTCCGTTTATGTTGTGGTCTATTTTCCTTGTTAATTGAGAGACCCTTTTTCTTCTCTTCTAATAAATATCCCCATAAAACAAACATTTTAACACCTCTTCGAAGGTTTTCAAAGTTTGTGTAAATTGAACTGTCAAAGAGTGACAATTTGATGATGTTAACCATAACAATTTAGTTTTCAAATTTACTGTTATTTGATATTCAAATTAGATGACATTTTATTGTCGAGTGGCAGACTATAAGCAACAGTAAACAAAAAAATTAAGTGAAAGGAATGAAAACTCAGTTGTTATGTTAAATCAACAAAGGATCTGTCCTGGATCTATTGTACCTAACTCTAAATATGTCTTTGGTTTGATTTGCTAGAGTGATTAAACTGCGCCTGAGGGATATGCAATGTTATATTTTTCTCTTTTGGATTTCCAGTAGAAACCAGACCAGCCACACTAAAAAGGGATTAAAACAATAACAACAAGAAAGTGACTGTCTGCTATTAAGATCGAGATTGCGTTAAATGTTCTGAACACATCCAAGTTCTGAATACATCAGGATTCTTCGGTTGTCTGTTGGTCTCGCTTCCTACCTCCATGAATAACTGCGAGACACTCTTTCAGCCCACTTCGCCTGCCTCATGGCCCTCCTGCCTGATCACCTGTCCAGCTTCCTATTCCTTGATGCTTCTATCTACCATCAGCACGGATTGAATTTTTTTTGTTGCAGTTGAAATCGTATTGTTGTTGTATTTAAGGATTACGCCACTCGCTCTCATCACTCGTTTCTTTTTTCATTCACATTTTTTATTAATTCTCTGATTTCTCTGTTTTTGAAGTATGGGATTTACGATGATTCAGATATGCTTAATTATTGGATATATTTTTTCTCTATGAATTTATGGATTTTCTTTCTCTCCTTTTGCTATTGTTTTCTCTCTTCAATTTTGTCATTGCTTTTATTTCTCTCTGTTATTTACTGTTATCTCGACCTGTCCATGTTCAACAGTTCAGAAATGAAAATGAGCTTTGATCCATTTTTAGAGCACAGAGCAAATGTTTAAATGTCATGCTCTGGTTGTGGTGTATGTCATAATCTCTGTTGTTGTTGTTGTTGTTGTTACTACTGCTGTTGCTGATTCTGTCCAGCGACAGAATTGCCAACATAACGATGTCATGTCAATCTTTAGATAGGAATTTCAGTTCCATACAACGCAACGAGACAGCAGAACTGACAGTGACGAAAGAGGAGAAGGATAGAGAGAGAGAGAGAGGGGATTGAGATAAAGAGGGAGAGAGATGTGAGAGAGGGAGAGAAGCAGAGTGAAAGAGTAAACATATAGGGGAAACAGATAGTGAGGGACAGAGTTGGATAAATAAAGAGTGAGAGTGAGGATGCTGTCATATTTTGCATATTTAAAATTCCATAGTTTCAAGATTTGTTCAGATTTTTACTCATTAATCTGTGGAAGGGAGAGGTTCAGTAGAGTAGAGAAGGGAATAGAAGATAAAAAGAGAGACAGTGAAATACTGAATCGTATTTGTTTTAATTATGATGGACATTTTTTACCATTTTCGGATTAAGGCCAATAACACTGCAATGCAATTAAATGCTTTAAGTTAGTCAAGCTGTTTGACGGGCAGAGAGGAAGTAGAAGAGAGGATTGGAGAGAAGAGTAGAATAAAGAGAAGAAGGCAAGAGAAAATATTTGATTTTATTTGTATTCTCTGTGGAATTCTCAATTTTTAATGTTGGGATTTCACATCCATCTACTTTGGAGAGCAAATAAAATAATAAATCTAACAAAAAAGATTACTAAAAATACATGAATACATTCTATATTTACCATATACGAGTATATATGGAATATAATCATATGCATATATTTGCAGTTCTCATAAAAGAGCAGCGCCATCTGGTGAGTGTCATAAATAGCAGTACGTTTTATTAAAATAGCGACGACAACGATGACATAAATGATGCGGTACGAAATCGTGACAAAATCGTTGAAGAAAACTAGAGAAAAAACTCTGAGAGACAGAAACAAAAGCTATTTCAATAGAGACCACATGGAAAAAGGCTAAAGAAATACCGAAAAAGACCAAAAAAGACCACATAAACGATAAGTTGCATATGTGACAATTTCGGAAAGCAACAAAAACAAACAAATGTTTGCATATTTTGTTTTCCTTCTGTTTCGGGTTGACTGTTCAGAGTGGAAGATGTGCGATGTGAAAATGGGCGAGCATGCAAAATGGAGAAGAGGTCAACATAAAGTAAATGAAAAACGAAGCGACCGCATGAAGAGTATTAAGATAACGTCCGATGTTCTGTCAGATGTTCTGTTCGATACCGTAATTGAGGTCGTTGAGCTCAAAAACGCCATCGATTTTATAGTCATGTTTATAGTTTGGACAGAAATTTACGTAATCTGAATGCTGTCAAAATTTTATTTTTCATAATTTTACAATAAAATGAGAAGAACTTTAAGTGGTTACAATTTATATATTTATATATGATTATTTTCAATGTATACATGTACTTTGTATATAAATTTCTTCGTCTTCTTTATTTTATTTAATGCAAAGCTGTTGAATTGCTGGGTTGTTCTACAAGCGAGGTCATTAAATACATATAATCACTTAAGGTTCTTCTGATACTAACAACAACAACAATAATAATAACCACCACACCAGAACCAACAACGATCTAACGGATATCCTGATAGGATACGTCAAATAATTTTCATGTCAAACTAATTACCCGGAAAAGAGAGATACACAGACAGAGAAGAGGAAAAGTGCCACCGCATGTGGTAACAAGGCGTGTATAGAATAAATATTTCTTTATTTACAATAGCAGACGTAAATGATTAATAAGGACGTCGAAGGAGCTGTCAAAAACAACCGAACGGTATAAAAAAGAAGTGGAACTTATGTATGTGGGAAGAAAGATGGATTAAATACACTTTCTGTAATCGATATGATGACAGTAAGAGTAGAGGAAGAGAGACAGAAGGTAGAGAAGATAGGAAGAGGCGAAGTTAGAGAAGGAGTAGAAGATAGAGAGTGACAGCCAAACAAAGAGAGAGACGAATATAGAACTCAAACATAGACCAACATACACCCGACTGACTTGACAACCTGACATTCATTGATATAATTTTAACCACGGACTGAAGCTAATTGAATCAAATCAATTGATGACTGAGCTGACCAATCGACCGGCTAACAGACTGACCGACTTCAGTTCTTCATCCCTCTGGATATCATTCTCAATCAATACGGAACTTGTTTATGCTCATTACTTATACAATAACAACACTTTGACACCCATGAAATCATGGGGAAATGGATGAGAGGAAGAGACAAACGAGAGAGAAAATGTTTCTTGAGAGTGAGACTTTATTGTTGTTGTTGGTATTTTTTTTGCTATCGTTGTTGTTGGTTATTTTTTTGCTATCGTTGTTGTTGTTGTTCTTGTTGTTGTTAGTGATGACCTTATCGACATTTTTATGTTGCTCGTACGTGAAGATGTGGAACAGAATTATTAGTGAACACATGATATGGTTATTGTTGTTTGTTGTTGTTGTTACCCCAGTTGTTGTTAGTAGTACTATTATTTTTAATGTTGTTGTTGTAATGAGAATTAATGTTGTTGTGCCTGCTTTCAATTCGCTTCTGCTTTAACTGAAATCGTCTCCTGCGACAGAGAGACGTTTTTTTCCGTTTGCTTACTTCAGCATTTTTAGTTTAATTCGATTTATTTTATGGGTTCTTTTCTTTTCTTATCTTTTTTCTTATTTGACATCGTATTTTATTTCTTATTCATCTTCTGTGTGCGTATGAGTGTGAGTGTGTGTGTTATTTTCGTCTTCTTATTCGCTCTCTTCTACTTTTTTTCATTTATTATAGTATATTTAGTGATTTGTTGTTTAAATTATATTGACATCAGAATAGTAATCATCACGCCCATCCACCACATGATCCATTCATCCACCGATGAAACAACAACAACAGCCACTTCAAGTAGCATTCGATTTCAAGCTACTCACCTCCTTAACGTGAATACTTGCGAGGACAAACGCTAGAATTTTATACACTCAACGTGGCGAAGAAAGAATGCGACATCGCGATGGTCACGAGAAGCGATCGCACTCCAAGTCAACTGAACTCTTAACTCAACTCAACTCGTAAACTATGACCAGCTACGAGTACTCTAGTAATGCAAGTGAAAGTCGAGTGCACGACTCTTCGTTGCCATCATCCATTCGATTCTACGCATTCTTATGGAGGGGTGCGGCGCAGCGGAGAGCGATATGAAGGTTGAAAGAGAGAAAAAGTGTCACTTAAGCGTGATTTATGTTTGTTCATCTCTAAGAGGGTGATTTAACGCTCTGCGGTTGCAACCGAGAAACCGAGCGGAGTGAAGTGAGAACCGAGGAGAGTAAACTGAGGAGTGTGAAAGATAACCGGGAGACGAGAGAAGAATTAAAAATCACTCACTTGCAACCTTGCAGAAAATTTGAGCTTTCTTTTTAGTTTTTTGCGGTGGCACCAGAATAAATTCTATGTTCTAACTTTTCGAATGGAATCTCACTTGAATTGCGGTTTTCTTTTTTCAAATTAAAAAACCCCAATTAAAATAGATGAAATAATTAGAAAAAAGAATAATAGTAAAGAATAATAGTGGAAAGAAAGTAGAAAGGAAAGAAAAGAATTCAAAACTTTTCCATCCCGAAAATCGTGAAGAAATTTAACACCACGAATTCAGAGAATAGTTTAAAAAAGAGAGAAAAGAAGAAAGAAAATGAGATCCAGGAAATAGCGAAAACTTTTTGACCCAAAAACGATGCATTTTAGAAAATAATTCGTGTGCTTTTTTCTATTGTATATAAAAACCATTTTTTCGGAAAATTTATTGTTATCTTTTTTCATCATCATATTTGCAGCGTTTCTTTATTAAAATCTCTTCTCTTGATTCCTCCCCTGTTTTTTCTCCTCCTTTTTCTCAATCTTCTTCTCCTTCTTTCCCCTTTGTCATCGTTGTTCATTTACATTATCATCATATTTTTGTCAGTGCTTTTTTTCTAATACTTTTTTGTAAATGCTTTCTTCTGTGAAAACCTTTTCTTTGAATACTTTTTTTTAACACTACCGTTTTTTGTTAATCCCCTTTTTAATCTTTTTTATTATTATCTCCCTGTTTACTACTGTTTCTGTTTTTTTTCTAAACTTCTTACAATTCATATTCAAAGTTTTCCATCAACAGCGACTCAGCTGACGACGCTGAGAAATCATCTGAAGCTGAGGAAGGATTTGTCCCACTTTCGTTTGTTGTTGTTACTGCTATTGTTGTTGTTTTCCTAGATTTTCATTAGCGAGCATTCTTTGTTTCGGTCGATCCTCGCGTAAAAACTGGGCCAACAGCGAGCGACCGAACAAATGAATGAATGACTGAATAAATGAGTGAGTGAACGCGAACGTCAATTTTAATTAGGGCCACTCTTGCCGCACGCATCCGTTTGCGCTTCAACTTGGCGGCGGTTTTCACTTCCGTTTTCATTTATTTCATACGTGAAATGGTCTTTTGTGCTTCTGTGGCCATTGTTGTTGTTGTTATTGTTGTACTTTATAGCATGCTATCTCTTGTTTTTAGTATTGTTGTTTTTTCGTTATTGTTACAATATTATTATTGTTGTTATTGAAGGTGATGATTTTGTTGTTGCTGGTGTTGGTATTTTAAACCATTATCACTCCGAAAATGAGAGTCTTTTCCGAACCACGTGGCTAATTATAAAGTAGATTTTTCACACATTCGCTGAAGATATACGAGTACATATACATATACAGGGTGTAACGCATAAGGCACGCCAAAAAGCTAGGACGGGTAGGTTGGGTCGAGACAAGAAAAAAATCGTATGGGAGGGGGGGTGCATTTGCCCCCGTTTAGGCGGGAGGGGCCATTTTCTAAAAATCCTACTTAATATCGAAAAAAAAATATTAAAAAATAACGGTTAGATCTAGATAACTTTTGCTCACTGATTTTCAAAGCCAAATATCCGCTTCTTCATATCCTTTTTAAATTAGGTTCCTAAGTCAAACAGTTTTTGAGAAAATTACTGTCGAATTTAAAATTTGGAATAAAAATTCTAAAAAAAAAATTTTTGGTTTCAGAAATATGAAAAAAGTTTAGTTCGTAATTCTCACCTTTCTCGGAAACTACAAAACATAGATCCTTTATCTTGCCCAAGAAGTTTGTGATTCTTTGTGATTTCTCCATTTTTGCTTTTCTCCCCATTTTTGAAGTCGCATGTTTTTGACTTTATTTATTATTTATTTATTATAATTCGCAGTGGTTTTGTTTCTAAATCTTTTTTTTTCTATATGTTTTTTTTTAAGTGAATAATATCACTTTCTGAATCCCCCGAAAAACAGGTTAACCTAAGAAAATCTTAGAAATGACAGTTTTTCAAGCAGCATCCGAGAGGCATAAATTTTCAGTTAAGAGCACTCGTTGCGGGTTTGCGTTGAGGTAACTTTTTCTCGACTTCTTTGGTTTTTATCCCTCATTTTCTCGGGTCCGGGACTGAATTTAATGCCCTTAATTTTATTTGTAATGCTATTTTTTCCAGAAGAATACCCAAGAATGAGAAGAAGCAGAATGGGACCATAGAATTATTGAATGGAAGTGGATTTATTTTTGAAGGGTTAACAAAAAAGCGGGTGACAAATGAAGAGAATAGATAATAAGAAGAGAGTGAGAAGAAAGTGTGAAAAGAAGGGTGTGTGTGCGTGTGCTTGTGAATAACTTAACGGTACTTTAGAGGTGGTGTTGTGTAAAGAATGACGATTTTGTAAAAAAACTTTCTTCGTTCTCGCAAAGTTCAAAACGAATTCAAAGCAAAAAAAGCTGTGAAAAAGGATTCACAGGTTTAAGAATAGATTTGCCCGGTTTTGGTGTTTTCGGGGTCGGTTTTGGGATCGAAGTCGGGTTTGGGAATTGGAGTAATCGATGTTGATAGAGTAGTCTTCGTTGTTGTTTTTCTTTTCTGTCTGTTTTTCTACGTAAACCTCAATTTAATGATCTGTCACATTTTTTATATTCACACTCGATGAGGACCGAAACGAATAATTCTGCTTTTCATGCAATTTTCACACCCAACTTCTCCATGCTTTATTCCCTTTTTTATGCTCCAAAAAGACTCCCTAATTTGTGGGCGATTATATTAGAAAAATCACTGCATTTCAACAGATTTAAAGGAGTTGTTGTCAGTACCTTACCCCCTTCTCTGCTTCTTCCCTTCTCCCTGCCATCACCAATGCCTGCCTTGACCATTTTTAAATCATTCTAATTAATTGTCTTGGTCTCTTGATTTAAAATGTCGAAGTCGCAAAAAACTCAGCAAACTTGCAACTTAATTTTCTCCATTTTCGCCATTTTGTTCATTTTTCCCATTTTAACCTCCAGAGATTTTAAACGTCGACTTCTTTTGTTCCTGTCCCCGTTCGATCTGAACATTTTGCAGTTTTTTTTACCACTTCGCCTATCCTGGTCTCTCCCGCTCTCTCACTCTCTGTGTGTGTGTGTGTGTATTTGTGTGTATAATTAAAGAGTCCTTGCTGCGGGTCGAAATTTATTTGCACAGCATCAAAGGATTTCGTTTGATTTCCTTTTCGTGCTGGTTCAATTAATTGCGAGCGCTGAGAGTACAACAAGCAAAGCGTTCGTTCAGAAAGAAACCCATTTGAATTTGTTGCCAAAACGAAAGACCCACAAAAAAAAAAAAATTAAAGGGCTAAAATTATAGTTCTTGTTTTACTTACCACGTCGATGATTTGCATGAGTGTCAAACCGAAGCTGAGCTGCAGGGGATCCGATTCGTTGACGACGGGACGCTCCAAGCTGTTGTAGTTATCAAGCAACGCGTGCAGCAGACGCTTTTCATGGGGGCCAGCTGAGCAAACTACGAGAGAGATAAAGAGACAGAAAGAGAGAGAGAGAGAGAGAGAAAATAAATAAATCACTCTCTTGAAAGTGGAGAAGCAGATGATGAAAAAACAACATCAAAAATTAAAATAAATTATGCGAAAGTAAACTGAAAGTAAACACTTTTTTGCTGGAATTTTTAGGGATGTCTTTTCGATGAACTCTGGTTTCATTCTGGCATCATTATCATGATTATGATGATGATGAGAAAATCTGGTGTTGAAAATGGTGTATGAAAGAGTGTTCAGAATGAAGGACACACTTGAAGGATAAAACGAATAACATGCTTTGTTCCAATGAGCTTACTTCAAATGCTCTTGTTTCATTTAAAGGAGGTTCTTCATTCATTTAAGCTGCAAGGCAGGTCATCAGATCTGTATCGAGTACCACAAATACTCTTATAATCAAATACAAACACACAAATAACAAACACACAAACAAACACAGACAAACACAAGTGCACTCACTACAAGCAAACAGCAAGCAACCCACAACAACAACAACAACAACAACGTTACGATTGTAATTTTATCCTTAGTATAAATAAATCATGAAACCACAAACCAACAGGCTCAAAAATCAATTAAAAATAAATCAAGATAGACAAATGTTCTTCCTCGATCTTCTCTATTTTACCATAGTGTGTGTGTGTCTCTTTCTCTCTCTCTGTTTCTGTCTCTGTCATTCTTTTTTGCTGTCTTTTGCTTTCTCTGTCGCCAGAGTTTTATTAATGATCTAATGAAGAAATGAAAAATAGAGAAGATGTTGTGTACAAGAATCCTGTAGAAGTCATTGAAGTGAATCTTGAGTTATTCTATTTTTAGAAAAAAGTATTCCATTACATTCATATCTCGCTTAAACTAAACTCAGACAGAATTTAATATACTCTTTTATTAAGAAAAAATTGTCTAGAAGTGGTTAATAGAGCTTTCTAAGCTACAAAGAATTAAGTATTAAAATTAAACGCACTTTAAACATCCTGACAAAGATACTGATGGACCAACAGTCAGACAGACAGTCAGAGAGACAGTCAGAGAGACAGTTAGAGAGACAGTTAGAGAGACAGACAAACAGATAGACAGAAAAGTAGACAGAAACAGAAGACCACCGGAAGTCGGCGTGGCAACAATAAAAAGGCTCAAAGAGTACTTAATTATAATCGTAGCGGAAAGCAGGCAAAGAAAAGGCGATTTAGACAAACACAGAGGAGGGATGAGGGGGAATGGAAGGAGGTGGAAGCTGGCTGAGGAGGTGGGGCGGTGAACAGAATGTAATTGAGAAGTAAAGAGAAAGTTTGCAAGCCAATAATTGAAAACGATTAACTGTTGCAACAGCTGCTGTAGCTGCTGCTGATGACGATTTCAACGAGATGATTAGGATGATGATATTAATGGTGAATTTAATGATGTCGTAATGACTTTGTGAAAGCCTTTTTTCAATCCTAAAAAGCTTTTAATTCTTTTAGTGAGTTAAAAAAATAAATCTCGTGTAATGTTTAAGATTAAGCAATCTTTTCAATATTTTAGAAGAATTTTAAAAATATTTTCTAAAGTTTAAAGCCTTTTGAAACACTTTTAAAGAAACAATAAAGGTTTTTTCGAACATTTCAACATTTCTTTTAATTCTAAATTTTGCAACTTTTTAAATCGTTTATAAGCCTTTAATGAGAACAATACAAACATTTTATATCGTTATTTAAAATTTCGTTAAGCTTTTCATGAATTCAGCAACTTATAACTGCTTTTATGACGACGTAGACGTGTTCTTTTCATTTCATCAGCAATATGAAAACTTTAACACGATTCAGCGAAGATTTTGAGACTGTTATGAATTCAGTGAAAGTATTTTAAACCCAGTAATAAATACAGTTAAGCTCTGGGTGCATTCAGCAACGCTTTGCAGCATCTCAGGGTTATAGTAAAACCGTATTGAATTCTTTTATATCCAAAAGCAATCCTTTAATGAATTCAGCTTCGCTTTTCATCCTTTAATGTAAGCAATGGAAATCGTTTAAAGCCTCTCATGATTTAATTGTGTTTTATAAGAATGCTTCTACACTTTTTGGGTTGTTTTTATAAGCTTAATTAATACTTTTCAAAATTAAGGCAAAACACGAAGCCTTCTGAAATCCCTTAATTGAACCTTTGAACATTTTTACGACTTGAATATAGATTTTTAATGTATTTAGCAAAGTTTCTGAAACACCAAACTCTGAGACTTAATAATTTCGTTAAGAGTTTAATGAAAAACTCAATTGAATTCAGCGCAAAGGCGAAGTTTTCGAAAAGGCTTTAAAAAAAAATCGAATGAAGTTTGTTCAGATTTTTGAATAACAATTTAGAGCTTTGCACTGCTTTAGCGAGTTGATGATGAATACCACGATGATGATGAATATCACGATGATGATGTTGTTGACGGCACTGATGATGTTGTTGACGGCACTAAATATGGGGATGATGATGACGATGATGATGGTGATTATGTTGTAGCTGCTGCTTTCCTAGTTGTTAATGACATCTGTATTAGCAGCAGCTGCTGCAGCTAATATTAAAAGAATGTCCCAGACCTCGTGCACCCCAGCGCATTCAGGGTCACGCGTTTATTTAGGTGACTCGAGAGCAGCGCCCTCTAGGCCACAACGAGCCAACTAATTGCTATTCAGCGCTTAATTATACGCTCTGCGGATTGCAAGCTTTGTGTTTGTAGGCATGACTTGGATGAGGGTAGAGAAGAAAAGAGAGAGAGAGAAAGAGAAAGAGAGAGAGAGAGAGAGAGAGAGAGAGAGAGAGAGAGAGAGGGAGAGAGAGAATGGAGGCGGGAGAATGAGCTATTAGAAAGAGTAGGTGGTCACGCCCACTATTAAAAACACACTCTTTAGTCGCTTAAGTTGCTGGAAAAAATTTTACATTCCCTGATGTGAAGTGAAAAAACACCATGAAAGATTAGCTGGAAGCTTTGATGTTGTCCTTGTACAGGACTTGGCCATAAAGTCCTTAAAAATTCCGTAATAAACTCAAGGAGGAGGAAAATAGTTCTTTAGCAAAGAGAACATATTAATTATCAGAGTGAAATAAACTCCAAGGATCGACATACTTGAAACTTCGAGAGATTTGATTTAAGAAGGATCTCGGATAAACTGAGAGACGGTAATGGAAAGCTTTAAAAGTTACTAGAGGAGAGAGAGAGAGATAGAATGGGAGAGCGAGAGCGTGAGGGAATACCGCGGTACTTTGACCCGCTTTTCTTCCTCACAGCATTCAGTTTTTAATCACATTTCGTTGCCATTTTCTGACACCGGCGCGCCGACCCGAATTCAGGGTCCTGCGATGGTCGCCAATAAGATTACGAATACTTTTCTGCAGCTTTGAAGCTTGAAGTTTCTAATGCAAGAGCTAAAAATAATTTTAGAGATTAGATCAACGGGAAACAAACAGAATTCAATTCTAATTTCTGGCTTTAAGTTAACCATAATGTGACCATAAAACACACGCAAACACATCCTTTCTTATGGCGATGTTGTTGTCCTTGTTTTCTTCTTCCCTCCTTCAGTCACTGTTTTTACACGACTTCGGCCACGTTGTGGTCCGTCTTTGAAGACCCACACCAACAACAACGCCATCAAAAACAACAACAACACCAACAACAACACCAACAACAACAACAACATTAACAACAACAATAATCACCACAATAAACAGAACAGCGACAGACAGCAGCCGTCTCTGTCTCTGTCGGAATACGTTCGAGGAGTGGCGAGGAGTACGTGGAGTGGAGTGGTGAGAAACGACGGGAGGTAAGTATAAGGCAGCAAAACTTTTAACGGTATTCAGTTCGGTTTTAACGGCAGGACGGACAACGGCTGTAAAGTAATAAAATGGAGACGACGAATGTTGTTCTTGTTTCTGTTCTGTTTTGCTTTGAAGACACTTTAATTTTAGATACTCATCTAAATTGCGGGCCATTTATTCACGGCGCAAAATTAGAAGGAGGCGACGATGACGACGAAAAAGAAAAGGAAGAAGCAGCATAAGGAGTTACTTCCTCTCGGGCACTTCAGAAGCAACTCTACTGAAAGCGAATTCTTGAGACTTTTGCTTGACAGTTTAGTGAAGGTGTTGAAATTGAAGATTCAAAAAAGTTCAAAACCATTTAAAGTAAAAAAATGTTCACAAAAAAAAAAGAATAGCAACGTAAGGAGGAGAAGAACATAAATTTTTATAAAAATTAAAACTGCATTCGAAACTGCATACTTTAAGGATGTTAAGGAATAAATCGCTGTCAGCATGAATTCTGTTCTGCCTAACATATGGACACACATACACACGCTCACATATCCAACACATACATAGACAAGTTGTTGATAACAACAGACTCGCTGCTTCACCAACACAAGTACAAATACAAATACAGAAACTCTTCGGTATTGAAAATCAACATCATCAACATTATCAGGACTGAAGTTGGTAACATGTTGTTGTTGCTTTCGTTGTTGTCGTCATTACACGAATTTATTTGAGAGAAAGAAAAATGGCGATAATAAACACACAACAATGACAAATGCAAACACAATTTAAAAACACACATACACACACAAAACAGCTGCACCACCATCAACAGCATTCAGCAAACAAACTGAAAGCAGAAGCAGCATCAACAACAACAACGATAAGAGTAACAATGAAAGCAACAACAACAACACCAAAGGAGATAATTATGTAGGCGGAATCGTTAAACGGAGCGAACGGCTGTACTTTGTTGTTGTTATTGTTGTTGTAATGGTTGACTTCAATGAGTTGGTGAGTGCTGAATATTCTGCCTTCATGCAGTCGATTCTGCGATGTATTGAAATATTGTATATCTATCGATAGAAATAAGAGAGCGATATACATACATATGTGTATCTTTCTTTCTCTCTCTTTCTAACTCTCTACATGTGTGTATTTCTATTAAATACTTATTCTTGTTTGCATTACACTTTAATTGTTGTTGTTGTTGTTGTCTCTTCTTCTGTCGCTGATGGAAAGCGGATGAGTTTTAAATTGATGACTTTTTTTAATCATTCCACGAGTACCTCTTTTGTGCTTTTTTCAAACACCCACACAATCTCAAGCCTCTCTCTCTCTCTCTTTCGCTAAAGTAGATGCTTTTGTGACTTATGAATGAGGCTCTCCTTCTCTTTCTTACCTCCTTCGCTCTCTCTCTCTCTCTCTCGGTAATGTAGTGGCTTTTGTCACTTTTGTATGAGACTCTTTCTCGGTACCTTTTATTTTTTTCTTGCCAGATTACAAAGAATTGCTTTTGTTTTCAAATCTACAGAAAATTATGGTTTATTGAACCCTTGGGTATTGAGACATGTAATGAAAAAAAGCAACAACTACAACAACAAAAACAATTAAGTTCTGCATTGAAGTGAGAGAGAGTTATGAGAATGCGACTTTAGATTAGGAATTAAAAAAACAACACCGAGCACTGAGCATTGAATACTGATTACTGACTGCTGATTACTTAAATCCTTCAACGTATTGTAGTTTTTCATTTTCTTCTCTTCTTTTAATACCAGGAATATTAAAAAAATATGCCTTTGAATTCACAAAGCTTCGATATTCTGATTGACGGTGCAAATTAATAACTCTTAAGAGTCATTCAGGTATGAAAACAATCATATAGGAACTCGAATAAGTAAGTGAACAGGACAGATTAACAGAAGGATAAAGAGACAGCTAATCAGACAGATAAACAGAAAGATAAGCAGCCAGATGAAGAGTCAGATAAACAGACAGAAAACCTGCTTCCTTAAAACGATCAACGAAATCTCATTATTTAAGCCATTTCTTTCTAAATCACTTGTCTAACTTTGTATTGATCACAAATCAAATCGAAAAAGCGTAGAAATACCGAAGAATTAAAACAGAAATCAAAGTTATTCAAAGAAGAAAGAACAAAGTAATAAATTGTAATCAAAGTTCAGGGTAAGAAACACGCAAGAAACTTCAACTTCAACTTCGGAACAAGACTAAAAAATATCATCAGAGAGGGTAGAAAATCGCTTCGAGTGGTAAGGGGAGCGAGAGAGGGAGAGAGAAAGAGAGAGCGAGGAAAGAGCGAAAGGAAGTGAATAAAGTTTTTAATAAGTTTCCAAAGTTATAGAAAAAGTAGTGCAAAGATTATGAGAGGTTACCTTAGCACAAGAAGAAAAAGTATGAGTCAAGAAACGGAGAGAGAAAGGGAGAGAGAGAGAGAGAGCGAGGTGGGTAAGCAGGGGATTATTGTGGAAAAATTGGTGGGGAAACTAATTAATTGACAGAACATGCCATCAACATTCAAATACTCACTCTAGCAGTCAGAATTCAAAGTGACACAATTCAAAGAGCTCCACGGTTGAGGAAAATGACAGATGATGAAGCGTGAAAGAAATAAAAAGACTAAGAGACCAATTAAAAAGTTAAGAGAGTGCTTAAGAGTGTGCTCAAGAGTGTGTTGTTAATTTATAGCTTCAAATCATTTTAATTACATGAAATACAATATTGTTGCTTTAATGGATTTGTTCGTGTTCATGTGTTTGTTGCCATTTTACTTCCTCGCCTTTCTCTTCTTCTTCTTCTTCTTCTTATTCTTCTTCCTCTTCTTCTTCTTAATTTCTTTGTTTTCCTATACAATTCCGTTCGTTGAATTTTACTCATTAACATGAATTTAAACACGCGACTGTTGTTGTTGTCAGCACCCGGTGCTGAATGTTATTTGCTTGTTGTTTCCGCTTCCACCATTTTTTCTTAGTCTCCTTGTTTTTTTTTTCGTAGCCTATATACGAGAGCTTTATATAAATTAAATTAAAACGAGCATCGTTGATGCGGAAGTGTTTTTAATTTTCCTGTTTTGCTGCTGCTGATAATGTTTCAGCTCCTGATGAAGGTTGCTGAAGGTTTGCTGAATGAAAGTGCTGACAACAGCGGGTGTGAAGTTGAGTTACTATCAGGTTGTTGTTAATGAAGTTGATTTACGAAAGGAGTGTGGAAGGGAAGGGGGGAGGAGGAGAGGGAGAAACACCATAATATTAGGTGTGAGTGACTCTGGGGGATTTTTTCTTTCTTATGCAACTCGTTTTTAAGTTTTCTGGTTCTCCCTTATCTAAATTTAAAGACGCTCTAATGGAATGGACTTGAATTTATGTGAAACTGTTTAAGTTTTTCGAATCACCTTCATTTTGATTATATATTTAAATACTTAAAAATTGTACCACTTTTTATTTGAATTTATGTGATGAGAAAGAGGAAGATTATTTATTATACAATACGTAATCATCACTAATAAGCCTAAATAATGCTCAGCATTTAACACTCTCTGCGATTACGACTAATAAACACGAAGAAGAAGAAGGAAAAGAGTAATAATAAGAATGAGAAAAAAAAGTGAAAGAATTTCCTTTCATGATTTTTATTTAGTGTCCTAATTTTTACAGCTTTTCCTCTTTTGTTCTCCTTTTCAAATCGTCGTCAACGTTTCATTTCCGTTCAGATGACAGAATTTTTCAGCCTCAAAAATAAAAACAAAAACAAAAACAAAAACAAAAGCAAAAGCAAACAGATTCAACAAAGATTCGACAACGAATTGTTTTTTAGACTTGATATTTATGTTCGGTGAAAAAAAAAACTGGGGTTTCTTGATTGTTTAGCAAAATATTTGCATTGTTTGTTCGTTGAGTCGTTCGTTCATCCATCGTTGTTGTTGTTGTAGTAGTCGCTGCAATTGTCATTTTTATTCTCTGCTCTTCTGTTGTCTGTTTTACTACCTCTCTTCTACTCCCTCCACCGTCCCCTCAGTCCCCCCTTCATTTCTAGGAATACCGTTATAATGTAGGCTCTACAGTATCTACTTAGTTAAAACTTTTGTTATTCGGTGAGCTTTTGTTGTCACTGAGTTTTTGTTGGTGTTAATGTTGTTGTTGTTCTTTTTCGGTTGTTTTATTTTTATTTGTTTTTACTGTTTTATTATATAGCTTATAGCTTATTGTCATCATTACATCATTCCTGTAGATACCAATTACTTTTGTTGTATTGTTCTTTCATTTTGTGAATACTTCCTAATAATTTTTGACAACTGAAGGATGAATAAAAAGTAATGAGTTGATTTTGTGTTCATTTGTGTGATATTTAAGAAGCATTCATTCAGAACAAAGGCGTTAAATAAAGGATATGAGAGAACATAAACAATTATGAGAGATTTTAAACTTGTTAGAAAAAGAGTTCTGAAAAAAAATAACATAATGAAAAATAAATAAATTGAAATGTTTTTATAGCCAATTTTTGATTTCCAACACCAGAGATTCCAAGACTAGAAAATACAAGGTGGGAGATTCCATTTCTAGAGATTCTACGGGTACAGATTCAATTAAAATTATTTCAATACTAGTAATTTAAAAGATAGCGACTCAAATATTAACTGTATTTAGTTTGATATTCCTAAAAGACGCATTAAAGCATTCAATTGAGATTTAATAAGATTTATCATAAAATTCTGTTATGTGATTAGAATTTGGAGAACTACGATAGTATAAATTGTACTTAGTTCCCATAATTAAATGTTTAATACATCATTTAGCGGTTCTCCTGGAGAGAACACTGAAGGTGAAGAAGTTAGATGAAGAAAAAAGTAATGAAATGAGCTTAAAAACGAATTTAAAGGACTCACAGATCTGATTTAATTTACTGTTGTTTTATTCACTCAATCTAACCGATATGTGTATCTTCCTAATCGAATTAAATCCCAACAAAGTTCGACATTTAAATTGTATACAATTTTCACCGTAGTCATGCACAACTCGTTCATCGTTCGACGTGAGAGCGATTTAACTCCAGCCTCTTCACTCGGTTGAGTGGGTTTCCTAGTCTACTTGAAAAGTTACTGCTACAGTTTGGAGGGACTTCATTTGAATTGCGAGTGCCATGTTTCGAGATTCAGAATACTCTGTGCGATGGACGCAATTGTGAGCGATGGACGATTTGAAATTCCAAAATCGAAATACAAAATTTACACTTCATCGCTCATGGAAAATCAATTTCATGCTAATATTAGCACGCACTCAGTAAAGAAATTCAATCATCAATCTTAATATCATGAGAAATCTTAATATCACAAACATGCTTGGCCCCATTTATTTCTGGACTTAAAACTTTTTTAATTATTAAAGTACGAGTATTAATTACTTTACATATTTAGGAACTCTGAGAAAAGAGACGAGCAATTTTTTTAAGAGCTCTACAAGAATTTTATTCGCTTAAATTCATCTTCTGCTGCCTCGTAAATATATTTTTTATTTTTTCGGATTTTTACTCATAGTTTTTGTTCGAATCGAGTGATAAAAGCGTGTGATTTTCCATTTTCACTTCTTCAGCTTCAGGAGATCGTTCAATGTTTTTCACTTCACTGCGTATGGCGATGAAATTTAACACTCGAGGCACATTTTTACACAATCGCTCTCGCACACATGAACGAACACGCACACAACGAGGGTGGCAACACAGTCGCACTGTCGTTTAAAAGAATTACGAAATCGGATTCATAATTTTGGTGTTCGGAAGAACGTACGATAGTAGGGAAAATGGAAGCAATAATGGAGGAAAATGGAACAAATTGTTTCTTTGCTTTCATTGAGAATGCGATTTAAGAGTGTGAAATATAGAATATGTCCGGAAAGGACATGTCCGTAACTTCTGTGTAAAAGTGCGACACTCATCAGTAGTAATCTGAGTGATATATTCATCAGTTACACTCTGGAGCACTACGGATGAAGGAGACTTAACAATGATAGCAGTCTTCTCTCAGACTCTTATTTCAAGCTCTTCCATTAACCTCTCCTTTCCCTCAACCTCTTCTCTCAACATCCACCTTCTCTAAACCTCATTTATGGTTACTCCAAAGAGACTTCGAAATGTTTTCCAAGAAAGAAAGCCTCAAAACCCTCCTGGCACTATACAAGACCTCTATCAGACCTCGTATTCAGAACCACTACCAGCTAAGTTACTTTACAAAAATCGATCTGTATCTGGGAAACAATGTATAGAGTTGACCTTTAGAGAACTAATGATCTTTAGAGAATCTATCTAGTGAATATTTTTATCAATGCTAGTATAAATTGGTAACCACACACTGATGTTTAAATTTTAGTACTCGCATTCAGGAATATTTTTGTAAGGATTTAAAATCCCTCAACAACCTATATAATCTGCTGCTTTTCTTGCATCTTCATCCCCTCTTCATCCTTTTTTATCTTCCATCCCACCATCTCTCTTCCCTTCTCCCTCTCTCTCTATCTCTCTCCCTCTCTATCTCTCTCTACCTTCCCCGTTCTCTCTTACACACTTCCAATCTACAATACAAAGGAAGGAAGAGAACCCATTCAGGAAGTGTAACCATTTCGCGTCATAACTCTCGCTTTGCCACTTGTCTGTGGAACTCCGTTATTATCATAGTTATTGTTGTTGGTGGCGTTTATGTGCTCTTTTATCCTTCTTCTTAATTTTACAGTATATTCCTCGTACATTTTATATTTATTATGAATTGAAATCGCGTTAACTTCAACTTCACTGAACACTTTATGAAGCATGAATGGAGTGTTCATAGTTTTGAGTGACAGAAGGATGAAGGAGGGTGTACAGTGGAAAAAGAGGATGTGGTTCTTTCGTGAAGTGAGTATAAACTGATAGTGATATAAACTAAAGTATTACGTTTTCGATGACATCCGTAAATATAATTTAACACTCTTCTGGACACATTTATTGGTCTTTCATGCTTCCAGGGGATTCAATCATCTTCCTTATTCTCTCTTCAGCTTCCGGAAGAGAAGAATTCTTCTAAAAAAAATTTCTATTCTCTTTTGTTTTACCATTTTTCCTGCTTTTCTGTTTTCCTTTACTTTAGTTCAGGGTCTTTTACATTTCTTACAATATACATTAATTAATACTCCCAATTCTTCTTCTTCTTGCTTCTTTTAATTCTTCTTGTGTTTCTCGTTCTTCTTCCTTTCCTTTTGCTGTAGTAACTTTGTTGAAAACGATTTCAATATTCATTTTCAAATCATGTCGATTTTCTGCCTCATGTTATGTAAACCGACAGAACACAAAAGCAACAGAAGCAGAAGCAGCAGCAGTCGATGTGTAGGAAGAGCGGTGAGGAGAGGAGGTGCTTTGAGGATATCTGAGGTGGAAGGGAGGTGGAACTCCGGAGAGGACCGAGCAAAGTCAACAGAATGGAAATCATTCAATTTAATTGAGATTAGATTTCTTAAGGATAGTTTTTAAGACTTTTTTTCTGATGTGTTTTCATTGATGAAAATTGTGTAAAGATTCTAGAAAGAAATATAGAGAGAGAAAGAGAGGGAGATAAAGAAAGAGAGGGGCAGAAAGAGAGAGAGAGAGACCTAGATATTGAAGTGTATAGATTAAAAAGTGTAGAAATTACAACATGAACTCGAAGTTGAAATTAACTCTTATGGTCTCGATGTTTCTCTCTTCCCTTTCTCTTTTTTTGATCCTTTTTACTCTACCTTCTTTTTACCTAATTTTTTTTAATCCTCCTTATTTTTTTTTAACTGCTTCAGGAAAAAACCCGTTCTCAATAAACGTATTCAGCGTTTAGCTGCTAACAACTCTTGTGTTTTAATTGAAAATTTTAAAGTCACACCAACAAAGAGCGATGAGTGGCAGAGGGCTAAAGAGAGCCGTGTAGGGGGGAGGGGTGGAGATGACAGTGTTGCCAACCGCGTAATTGAAAAACATTTATGCGCTTACCTAAGCACTCAAAAGCAGAGGGTTTTGATCAATAAAAATGCCAAGAATGCAATAAAGCAACTCGAAGTCATCATCAACTTCATCATCATCATCATCATCATCATAATCATAGCTATGATAGTCATCATCAATTATAATTCGAGCCGCAAGCGTTATGTTCGAACACTAAAGGGCACACTCACATTTGCTAGTGCGCGTCTGGGTGGTTGCATGTGTATGTGTATGTGTCTGTATATGTGCATGTGTGTGTGTATACCATACCATCACTTCGCGTCACTTAAGAGTGATAGCAAGCGGCAGTCGGCATGAGTTACGCGACACGTGACGCGCACCAGCATCGCCGCTGTTCTGCCACTCAACCAGAAAGATTCAATTGCATCGATTTTAAGTGCGTTTAACGGAGTTTTTTTTTCTGCCACCATCGCAGACCCGCGTGTTTCCCGTTCACTGGCGGTAGGCAAACAAACCAAACCGAAGCCAAGCAAAGCAAAAGCGTTCGCGTCACATTTCTGCAGCCGCAATGGAAATTTTAAAATATATCCAAAGCAGAATTTGATAGCAAAACTGTGCTGAGTATAATAATCTATACTATGATGGGAAAGAAGGGGGAGAGGGGAGATGGAGGGATGTGTGGTGAGTAGGAAGAGCAATTATAAATTACATATGTGTGTGTGTGTGTGTAGGGGTGGATGGGACGAAAGGCCGTGTCCTGTGGTTAAATCATATGCTACATTAACACCACTGAAAGCATTCTGAGGGCGCTCGAAGCGTGTTTTCGACAAAATTCATGCACATACAAGCGCAAACGCACACACACACAAAGCACACACACAGAAACTCACAAATAAACCCTGAATAGATTGATACACTGAAATTATGGTTTATTTTGCCTACAAACACACACAAAGAAAACGTTACACATACACACACACACACATGTACATGACGTATATGTGCGTGTCACTTACACATGACAACGAAAACATATTGCATGTTTTGAAGATTGTTACTCTGCTTTATTGACACAAAATTGCGATTGACATTTCGTACGCACAACGGAAATACACACAACCATGGATCTACCTATCTCACTCCCTACCTCCCTCTCTTTCTCGATCTCTTTAACTCTCTCTCTCTCTCTCTCTCTCTGTCTCTCTTAGACCCTAGAAGGTTTTCACTCTTGTTCCGTAAAAAGTCTCGTTGTTGTTGATTACGTATTCCATGGTTTGAATGACGCTTCTTCTTCAACTTCTCCTTCTTCTTCTTTTCCTGCTTTCTCCTCATACTCTACTTCTTCTTCAGCTTCTTCTTCTCCTTCTAACCAATTCGAAGCCGAAGTGAAACCTCCTCCTCAATTCATTTTTTGGTATTTGTTGCTGTTGTTGTTGCTATCATTGTTTGGCTCCTTCGCTCTATTGTTTGTTGCAAGCAACATTTCTGTACTTGATGCTGCATCATCATCGTCATCAGTTTCTTGTTTGTTGTTCGTAGTTAGCTTTTGTTGTTGTTGTTGTAGTTGTTGAACTCCGTCATTTCAGCTGTTGTGATGTAATGTGTTGTGTGTTTTGTTGTTGTTGTATTTGATTATGTAATCGCTTCCATTCAATAATATATTTGCAATTCAATTTCGATGTCAATTCTATCAAATTTTTGCTGCCGTTTCTTTTATTATTATTGTTGTTGTTGTTACTGTTGTTGTTGTTGTTGTTGTTACTGTTATTGTAGTTGTTACTGTTGTTGTTGTTGTTACTGTTATTGTAGTTGTTGCTCTTGAACTACTATCCACCTCAGGGCAGGAAACAGAATCCAATTTTAATGGTTTGTTGCTTGTTTTCGATGCTTTGAATGCTTCGAATGTATTCCATGCTTTTGAGTCTCTAATTGGTGGAAATAATTTGACGCAATAAATCAACAAAGCGACTGCATCGGTTTTGCATCAGCATCGTCATCAGTTTAGCATCATCATCATCGTCATCGTCAGTTGCTGCTGCTGTTGATGTGCATCCTTCATCTGCATTTGAATCTGCTTTTGCTTCTGTTTCGCTTTACAAAACGTTGGCAAACTGAATCAAAATGGTCAAGGATTCTGCTTTCGTTGTTGTGATTACTTTTTCGAGCTCTTGATGGTTAGAAAAAAAAAACAAAAATACACAAACAAAAAACAGAAAAAGTAAAAGGATACACTTTATTATATCAGAATACTGATTCTATAGCATCATCATGATAAACTAAGCAACAACAACAGCAGCTGTTTTGCTTATAAACTTTTTACTGTGGATGCTGTTGTTGATGACGATGACGATAATGAGAACGATGTTGAGAGAGAACAAAATGTTGCTAGAGTTGATGAGTCTGACGCAACTTTGATGCTGTGTACATTTTAAACACAATGCAGTGAAAATCGTCCGAACAGCGGAAGTCAATGGCTGCATTTCCGGTTGCTCGTGGCGGGCATAAATTCCGTTATCTTTCTCTCTCTCTCTCTCGCTGTGTCCCTTCTTCTGTCCTTGGTTCCTTAGCATCTGCAACATCAACCGCAGGTAGCAATGAAAAGCGCATTAAAAAAAAGAAAAAAAAGGAGCAAGCTTACTGCAGATCAACGGACGCGAACGCAGCCATAATTTTGTGCAGAATTTATTATGATTTCTTAATGAAGTTAAAACATCGTCGTTTCTTATTTTCCTTGTTTTCTTCGTATTATTTATTTTCTGCCACAGAAACAGTGTAGCTTCGAATACCTTTTAAATGTGTGTGTGTGTGACTGTAAGCAAACGTTTTTTTTTTGTAACTGAATGCAATCCTTTATTTTCATGTCCTGGGTAAAAACGAGATTCTTTCAAAATAACAACCTACAAATTCCTGAAGTGAAAAATTTCCCATTTCTTAAGTATTTAAATTAAATCCATTGAAATGCATCATTGTTCAAAATCGTTTGTTTCTTTCTTTGTTTGTGTCATCCTCTTCTTACACTCTTCCCCTCTCTCTTTCTTTGACTCTCCGCTCTAAAATCAAGAGTTCATTAACTCTACTCTGTCGCTGGTGTTCTTCTTCTTATTTAAGGTACTCAAAATTTATATTCATCACTTTCTTGTTTTAAGCTGCTTTTAATAAAGACGCATGCCACCGACACATACACAAACAGACACACACGCACGAACACATAAACAACAACACTATCAAGCTTAAGTATTGCTTTAAGTATGCGCTCACTGAGGCCTTGACCACACTTGCCATCACAATGCGTGCATCACTCATGCTGATAGGTTGGCCCATGGCAAGGAATCAACCTGATGCACGCATCGTTTGGACAAGTGTGACATCGTCCTAAGAGTGGCAACGACACCTTTCAGCTTTCATTCATTAACATTACAACATAGTGAAAGTAATGCTTCACACATACACACGCACACATGTAGTTGTTATATGAATATTAACGTGTATAAATACTTGTATATTTTGTATACCTGATACATGTGTATCTCTTTACTCTTCGTTGACACTTTTATCACACAATTAATTCAATTTATTACCACAGACAGGACAGAATTCATATTAATTC
This sequence comes from Myopa testacea, assembly GCA_949629155.1. Lineage (NCBI taxonomy): Eukaryota > Metazoa > Arthropoda > Insecta > Diptera > Conopidae > Myopa > Myopa testacea. Next base: position 7,357,180 of record OX451345.1, on the reverse strand, counting down.
GGGGTCCGAAGTGAAGCACACAAACTGCTACCCCCCCTTTCCCCATCCCCTGACCACCTATGCCCCTCCCCTCTTCTTCAACTTTTACCTGCTCTTTCAGCACATTAGCCAGTGATGTGGTGAGATTTAACCGAAATACCAACCAGAAAACAGCAAGAAAGCAGAAAAAAGGATTTAAATTTTCATTCAATTACAAAGGCGAAATATTAAAACAAAGTATTCCGATAATCCTATAAACCTCATATAATTCTTGGTTATTTTCTACTTCTTCTTCTTCCATTTTAAATAACCACGGATGACAGCAACGAATCGATTCATTTAATAATTTCATTAATTTATGGTCACTCATAAAAATATTCATTTATAACGACGATATATTGAAATATTGAAATTTTTTTTACTTCAAAATATAATTCGAAGTTTCATTGAATATTAAGAAATCTCGAGGATAATCAACTCGGATAATCGAGAGATCGAGATTCGAGGCGTATCAAGTGTTCTTCATTTGGGTCGTGAATATTCTTTAATACACTCGTTTATAGCAAGAAAACCATAAAATATTTGTTATAGTCTATTTTGTTTTTTAAGGACAGCGTAAATGCTAATTTTATTAAAATATTGCCTATTTTTGGGCATTTATCAATAAAGTTTCCGTGTTGGCTCCGAGTTCGATGTACTTTTGTTGGCTGTGAAAAATAATACCTTTTTATATATTTATATACAACTATATATCTATACATATACATATATGTACATATCCATATAAATGTTTTTAAATGTTTTTTTTTTATTTGTTGTCTTTTGGTTGCTGTTGTTATTGTTGTTGTTGATATTTTTGCTTTTGCAGGTCGACAAGCATTTTTTTGTAGTCAGTGTTCAATGTTCACCTGTTGTTGTTGTTGTTATTATTGGCGTTACTATCATTGTTATTCATGGAGGTTTTCGTTGTTGTTGTTGTTCTTGCTCCTGTTATTGCTGTTGTTGTTGCTCATGTCGTTTTAGTTGTTGTTATTGTTTTTATCTGATACAAAAATCGAAGTGTTGCCGTTTAAAAGGTCAACAACGTCAGAGTGTTGCATACGACTATTACAACAACACTAACAACAACACCAACACGGAAAGCTGTGAGGGTGACTGAAACGTTGACTGAGACAGCGGAAAAAACTGAAAAGATGCACAAAATGGTGGGAATATTTTGACTCTGAAAGGGTTGCGGTCCGGGAACTGGTACTGGTACTGGAACTGAAACTGGTTGAACAACGGTGACGACGATGACGCCGAAAACGACGACGACGACAACATCGACGATGATGACAACAAAAAAGGAAGGAAGTCAGGAAGGAAGGAAATCAAAGGCAGTTCCACAGAAAGGCAAAACTATAACCCATTCGTTGTTGTTGTTGTTGTTATTGTTGTTGGAATCGTCTGCCTTTCGTGTGATTGTACCTGTGTATGTGTGACTTGCTCTCATGTGTTGGTGTTGTGTGTGTGTGTGTGTGTGTGTGAATGTCTGTGTTTGGGTTCATGTAGATATTCGTTGGTTCTTTTGCTCTGCCAAAAAAAAAATGAGGATGCGGAAGCGAATGGTTCGGAAATTGTGAAAGTTTTATTTAATACTTTTATTGGTTTTTTTTAAAAAAAGCTATAGAGACTATTTTTCAAAATTGCTAAAATACAAAGAAGGAGAGAGTAAAAGAGAGAGAGAGAGACATAGAGAGAGAGAGAGAGAGAGAGAGAAAATTGTTCCTTGCTAGTTTCGGGCAGCGCTTTCCGTTTATCTGAACTTTTAATCAAACGATTTTTGACAAAGAAGAGAGGCTTTTTGTCTTTTTTTATTCTACAGGATGTCATCTTTTTTGAGGGTTACAAAAAAAAGAAGCCATACTATTTTGTTTACTTTACAATGTTTTTTTTATATTTATAGTTTATAGTGATTTCTTGTTGCTGTTATTATAACAACAAAATTATCTAAAAGGACCCAAAGAGAGGACCATCTGTACAAGATGGCTGCCGTAGAGAAAAATTGAAGGATTTTCTCTAGTTATTTATTTTTTGTTCATGGTTTTCTATTCCATGCACATCATTTAATTGAGGTCTTTGAAGCACTTAAATGCAGCTCCCTCAAATCTGTGGTGAGCAACGTCAATGAAGCGAATTCAGAATCAGGTTAACCACGGCGATGGCTGTTGTTGTTGTTGCTGTTGTTGTTGTTGTTACCGCTGCTGGCTTCCATGTTGTTATCTGGCTGCTTGGAACTCGTGTTGTTGCTTCACTTTAGCATCAGATTCAGATACAGCTTCAACAGCAGCAACTTCTTTCAGTTCCTTGTTTTTTGTTTATATGTATAAAGCTCTGGCACTCCCTCACCTCTTCGCTTCCCTTCCCTTTTCTTCCACCCCTTCTTTTCCTTCCCTGCTCTTCCGTCGCTCTCCTCCCCTCCCCGTTCCATCTTTTCTTTTTCCATCCCTTTCGATCCCTTCTGTATATCGTCAATTCATTTTTTAATTCAGGGACCTGAGCTCAGAATACTGCCAACGAGGGAAGATGGAAGGCGAAATGGTTGGGGGAAGAGTGAGGAGGAGGAAGAGGGGAGGGGGGAGAGGATGGAACATAAGGAGCCTTCACAGTAATCCTTGTTTACCACCGACAACTACACAGGTTATCCTTCTCCTCCTCATCGTCGTCTTCGCCATGCAATCCTCATCCTCACTCCTCTCTCTCTCTCTCTCTCTCTCTCTGTCCTCTATCTTTCCCTCTCTTTCTCGCTGACCAACATTGAATTTATGGTTCATTTAAAAGCGTCTCGGCATAAATTTCAGTTAGCCGCCAAGATTTATGAGATAATTGAACGCAAAATAGTCACCGTTGCTCGATTTAAATACGACGAACGTAGTTTTTTATTGTTGTGTCTTCTTTTCAGTCCTCGCCCTGAACTGATTTAGGTTTTGGGACAGAGGATTTTATACATATTTCGTATAGTTGTGTAGCACATATGAAAAATTATATAAGATTATAGAAGAGAGAACCATAAAAAAAGGAATTTTATTGTTATTTTTACCAAAGAGATCATATTACGTTCATTGAAAAGATTGTCTGTTTTTCACAGAAGACTGTATTAAAGTATGTCAAAAGATTTTAGTGATTATTTTACAAAAGTTTTTCTTTTTCTTGCATTTTTTAAATATATACTCAATATACTCGATCGAAAGTCGAGAAAGTGACAGAAACTTCTGTCAATAAAGAAATAAACACAAAGAAAAAATGACACAAAAGCTTTTTGACTAAAGTAAAGAACAAAGAAATGAATAAAATGTCAAAACAACTGCACAACACACAAGTAAATAGAAAACAAAGCAAAAACAAAACACAGACATGGAAAAACAATTAAAGTCAAAGAATTCGAAGAGAACAAAAAAAAAAAAAAATAACACCAAAAGTTGTTACAATCGTGATTTTCTTGTGAACAAAAAATAAACACAAAAAAAAATCTATAAAAAATAATGGAATAAAAATAAATGAAAAATGAAAGAAATAAAAAAATAAATTAAAGTAAAAGAAAACAAGAAAAAAGACAACTAAAATGATAGATTGAAAGTAAAATGATAGAAATGCGAGATATGATGTGCCGAGTGTATGGCAGAGAAGCTGGCAGAGAAGCTGGCAGAGAAGCTGGTAGAGAAGCTGGCGGAGTTGCTGGCAGAGAGCAGTTTTGTGAGTGTTTTGCTCGAGGACAACAGATTTGAAAGCACTTTGATAGCATACACGAGACTGTGTATGAGTCTATGCGTGTATATGTGTGTGTATGTTTGAGTACATGTGAGTGTGTTTAGTGTGTGTTTGTTTGTGTTTGAAAGTCAATAGAACTTATTTGCTAAAGCTTTTTATTGTAACATGCATTTAATTGCAGCTGCATGTAGAAAAGCTGTGCAAGAAATAAAACAAAAAGAAATTCCAATCGAATGTATCCAGTTTATAGTACAATAGAAGGAGAGAGAGAGAGAGCGAGAGAGAGAGAGAGAGCGAAAGAAGGGAGGCCTGAAGAAAGAAGTATTGAAAATGTTCTTTTGTTTTCTCTTTTTTCATTCCAAATGTTATTGCAGAATTAATGTTATTGCTTTATACAAGAACGGGCGCAAATACGATATTCGAAAGTGAAACGAATAACTGTAACAACAAAAAGAACAACAACAACAACAACAGCAACTAGTTCACAAAATTAAAACATCAGCTGCTGTGAACATTTATTCTTTTATTATTGGGTTTCAATATATTGAAGCAAGTTTTCATTAGAAAGAAGACCCTCTCTCTCTTAGATCTTAACTACTTGCATCTCTTCCTTCCTTCTCAGTCTCTTTACTATCATACTTCTCTCACCAGCTCTCTTTCTCTTTCTCTCTCGAGGACGAGAGATCATGCCATCTGCTCACAGGTTCCGACCCACTGATAAATGTAGCGAAGGCCTTCGAAAATCATTGATGATTACGTACTGATTTTGTCAATGAATATCAAGGTACAATCAAGGTACAATCAAGTATGGTGAATGGAGTGAAGTGTGAAGGAAGCAGTAACTCTCCTTCCAGAGAGCTTTATAGATCCCCATAAGCATCCGGCTTCCTCCCCGTTTCGCCTGTAAAAGATTTCTAAGGTACCCTTTCTTAAGATTTCCGAAAGCATCATTGTTTACTTCCGAAAACTTTAAATAATTTGTTGCTCTTTGGATTGGATTAGTGAAAGAAGAGAAGAGAAGATACTCGGCGAGAAAAAAAAATAATTTTAACAGATGAGATCCGTCTTTAATTTCCGGCTACCAATTTTCCACATAAAGAGGCGTGTCTTGACGACAATCTATATATTGTAATTAGTTTTACTTTTCTCTATTTTTTCTTCATAATAAATTCTTCTCAGTTTTGATTTTTTTAACCTTGTAACCTTGATTAAACTTCGCTATTATTATTTTTGTCATCGGAATAACAATTTTAGAACAACTTAAGGCCAATAACAATATCATTATAGATAATATAATTCTGAGTTAAGAGGACAACTCGGAGCTGACACGAATAAATTGTATTGCAAATAGCAATACTTATGTAGATACGAAATCGATTCTCTTTCTATGTTCTCGTTACTCTTGCTGACACCCAAGTTAAGTGCCCTTTTTCGACTTTGTTCTTTTCTCCCTTTTCTCTTTTTGTTCTCTTTATTCTTGCCCCCCCTCCCTCCCCACTCCCCTCTCTGACCTGTTTGCCTCCTCGTCCACTGAATGAACAGATAAACATGGGCTCATTTCATTTAAATAGGTTATTTTGGAAAAACGTGTATAAAATCTCAATAAAGCGTCAGAAACGGAATATGTAAGAAATGTGTTAAGGACAGAGTGTGAGAGAGAAATAGAGAAAAAGTGGCAGAAAAAGATAGAGAAATGGAGAGAAAGAGAGAGAGAGAGAGACAGAGACAGAGAGAAACATCATTGATAAACGAGCAAAATTTCGACCATAAGCATTGAAATAAATTTTTCTATTTATTATGATTACGATTACTGCAACTTATCGAATTCTTTAGTGGCTTCATATACCATAATATTGTAGAGTGAAAGAGATAAATACTGAGGTAGAGAGACGGAGAGAGACAGGAACAATGCTTCCCTACCAAAAAAACTTTATATGAGTGCAAAAATAGATATACTAGTATAATTTTCCTATCTTTCATCTCCCAAAATCCATTCGTTGCTCTTTTTGATGTTTTAATTTTTATTTGTCATTGATAACCATTATAATTCGCATTATGTTTTGGTTTTTGTTGTCATTGAATCAACAAGCGAATAAATTAAAGCAAATGTTTTGATAGAGCTACAAGAGTATAATAAAAGCAACAACCTAACAAAAGTTTCAAGTACGACTTAACCAGAAACAAAGAGTAAAAAAAATTAAAAGTCAAATTATGACAAATACAACAAAGGCAAAGAAAAGAACGTCGAAGAAAAACAGAGGCACAAGAAACCGACAAATTAAACACATCTGACAAGAAATTGAAACATAAAAATAAATGTACACACAACTTACACACTCACACATACACATACATAAGTATACTCACACCTGAAGGTATACTGCGTCTCTCTTCCTCTTTCCGCTCTCTCTCTGTCATTCTTTCGTTGTATTGTCACATTGAAAGAGATGATGGAAGTGTAACACCAACAGAAACAACAACAACAAAATAATAGCAAGAGCCGCCTCTATGTCAACACTTCTCTCTGCATCTCCATATACCTCCCTCCCTTCCACCCTCCCTCTGATTTCTGCGATCCTTCACACATTCTTGCAAACATTAAGCAAAGTTTGCACCTTCTGAAGTTAAAACTTTTTATAAACTTGACACACACACATAAAAACAGATACACATACATCAACACCTATTCATACACACGCATATATACACACACACATCAACACAACATTTATTCAGCGCCTTGTAAGCACTTTTTACCTTTCAGCAAATGTTACTCACGCCACAAATTCTACTACTTTTAAGTTTTCTTGCGTTTTTTTTTTCTTTTTTATTATTTGCTTTGTGACTCTTCTGCGTCTTCGCCTTTTTCTCTTCTCTTCAGCTTTCTTGTTTACAGAATTTGTCTTTCTTTTCTTATTAAGTTTTCTGTTTTTTTTACTCCACTCATTTAATTTTCGTCCCATTCATACGATTTCATTTTGCATTCCTTTTTTTGTGCATTATTTCTTTTATATACGCTTTTTCAAGTCTCATTTCTCCCTCTTACCTCTCTTCTCTTATCCTTACCTAACCTAACCTTACCTCTCCCTTCACCACTCACCTCTCTCACCATGTCACCGCTCACCCCTCTCACCTTCTCACCGCTCACCTCTCCTCTCTCCTAACAATTCACCTCATCACTCACCTCTCTACTCACCTCACTACTCCCTTCACCTATCCTATGATCTTGTCATGGAGCCTCCCTCTCCACTCTCTTCTAACAGAACCACCTGCCTAACGGCGTCTCTCCACAAACCGTTGCTCTTAACATTGCCCCTGTTTTCACCCCTGAACAGGGCCCCATCCCTTTCACTGCTCTCCTTCTCATCCTCTCCCCTTTGTTTTCTTTCTTCTCAGCTACCCTTCTGAGCACTCTTTCCTTCGCTTGTGTGGAGAATCTAATTGCAGCAGCGACCGGCATTAAAATCAGCAACAAAAGCGACAGCGATATCATGCAGTTTGGTTAAAAAATAAGCCATGCTGCGTCTCACCACACCTCACCACACCTCACCATACCTCACCTCACCTCACCACTCCACCGTGGAGCTTCTGGCTAAAACAAATGTGCTGATGGTGGTGTTGTTGTTGTTCTTGTCGTTTTTTTAGTTTTTGTTTATTTCTATTTCTATTTCGTGTTTTATTTTGTTGCTTTAGTTCGTCACTTCAGCTCTTTTTTTTCTTACTCTTTCTTCTTCTCTCTCACTCATTCTTTCTCTGTCTATCTCGGTCCCTTTCTCTCCGCGTCCTTTCAGCATCCGAGTCTTTTGTGCTGATGTCAGTGCATCATTGATGCAAAAGTGTTTGGATATCTCTGCATTTTGCTGCACTTTTTCTTCTGCTCCTTTTCTGTGTTTATGTTTGTGTGTGTGTGTGTGTGTGTTTGTGCATCTCTGCGAGAGAGTTTCTGCTCTTTTAAGCTGCTTTCAAGTTAAACATATTATTATCGCCCTTCATGGCATCGTAATCAGCAACACAAACATCATTAGAAGGCCATCAAGTGTTTTGCTTCTGTTGCTGCTGCTGATGCTGATGCTGATGCTGCTGCTGATGCTGCTGCATTATTCAACAACTCTGCAGCCTGCCGAGTGGAGTGTAGATGAGTTCTGCAGTGAATGTGTTTATTTAGCCTCCTTTAAAACCTTCATTCGTGGAAAAAAACCATAGAAGAGTTGAATCATCATCATCTACTGAACCTGGACATGTTGTTGACTCAGAGGACAGTGAATGAATGAAGTAACCGTGGAATCGAGTATCCGTCCGAGTGTCCTTTTCTAAGGGACACAATTAAATTGCTGCTACACGTACAACAATTATAATAGCAACTTATTTTTATTTGTATTACGTATTCATTAAACAAGAAAACTGGCTAATTAAATCTTCTTTCTTCTGTTCTCTCTCAGTTTTTCTCTTTTCAGTTTTTTATGCAAATTTAATTCGTCCCCCACCTGAAAACATGTGAGCAGAGTGACTTCACCGTCTTCTAACCACAACCAGAGAGTCTCTCTCAATCTCAGTCATCACTCAGCTGAAAATCACACCAAGAAGTCACTTCAAGTGGAGGTTTAAAGGATTTTCAAAATACAAAAGCAACATCATCAACCACAATAATAATAATAAATTCTATCAGAAAAACAAAAAATGCGATTGCAAAAAATAAACGAACGAAACTATCAACTGAACGAAAGAATGTTTCAACGAATAACTGAACGAATGAACGAACAGCGAACCGCATGAAGTGTCTTCGAAATTGCCAATTAGTCACTTGTCAACAGTGATGGCAGGGGCAACACTAAAAAACAACAACAACAACAACAACAACAACAACAGCGACATACTTTGCCGGAGCAACAGTACCAGAGCAGCAGCAACAACAACAACAACGACGCCAGAGTTGCACTTGGAAGAGCAGCAACTTCTCTCAACGTGTCACACCTGCAACATTCACAGCTGTTGTTGTTGTTATTGCTGTTGTAGTTTTTGCTGCGCTTTCATTGTAGTTACCACAACTGCCAGAGCAGCAACAGCACTCGATTGTTGCTGCTGTTGGTGTTGCTTCACTCACTTCAGCTTTTAAGCAGGTCAATGATTTGGTACGTAGTTGGCAACAATTTAGCAAACAGCAACTAAAGAAATTTGCTACTTAAGCGGACATTCAGCCAGAGTCAGTCAGGGAGTCAGTCTGTCTGCGGTTTATTCAACCACCCAACACAACACAGCATCGAGTCTGCTTGTCACTCAGTCACCCAGCGAAGCATCGAGTCTGCTTGTCATTCAGCCACCCAGCCAAGCATCGAGTCTGCTTGTCATTCAGCCAGCTAGCCAACCCAGCCAGGGTGTTATTCCGTGAGCAAGGAAGTCAGTCAGCCCGTGAGCCAGGCTGACATTCAGCCCGTGAGCCAAGCTGACATTCAGCCCGTGAGCCAGGTTGACATTCAGCCCATGTGTCAGGCTGTCATTCAGCAGTAAGCCATTCAGCCGGCGAGCCAGCTTGCCAGACTGCCAACCATCTTGACCGGTTGTAACTCATTTTTGCAGGTGTTTAGAGTAGAGTTGGCAACACTTTTTGTTTGGTATAACAAATTTTTTTTTTACCGTAGATTGCAACAGTTGCCACAGCAACATGTAAGTACCACAAATGAGTGAAAAATAACTGGATGTCAAATAATAACATCAACAAACTTGACACAGTCAACGGTGACTCGAGGCTGATGGAATTGGTTTGCGTTGGAGGGGGAGGGGGAGGGAGGGGGGTGGCAGGGATGCAACAGTAACAGTAACAGTTGGTTGCTGATGATGAGATGTTGGCTGTCAACGCCTGATTCTATTTGAGGAAGATGTACTCTAAATTAATGCAGTTTTTCGAGTGAAGGATCTTTCACAAGCTTGTTATTTTTATTGTTGTCGATGTCATTTTCAATGAATACCATGAGGAAAGATGAGGCTAATTTTCTCGTGGAAGATTGGGTACATTTTCTAGTTAAATTAAAGAAAATGTATCCATCTGTCGTTATTCGAGTACTCGCAAAATAAACGATGGGTGTGCTACGCTCTTCTATAGGATTACCTGACCTGATTTCTCTTTATCTATAATAGTTATCAAATGTATTGTCTGTAATCTCTTCTTTAATCTATGTTATCACCTACAAAGCAATTTAATTGCATCAGTATCTCGGTAAAATTTTGGTACAAGCAATTAAATTGAAAATATTTCATTTACTTCGTTGCACTTAATTAATTTGAAATTATTTAGCATCATTCACGCACACACACACTCTATAAACAACATAAGCACACATAACATACATACATATCTATATATATTTACACAAATTATATGCGACATTTAAATAGTAGCATCAACATATTAAATACATGGTTGCTTTTTCATTATTAAATTTTCGCTGACGAAACGGCGTGGCGGAGGGGGGGGGGGGAAAGCCTTCTGTGGCTTAGCGACATATTTGATATATTTTCTGATTGTATTGCGCTTGTGTTTGTAATATTAACCACACTTTGTGCAGAAAATACGTTTAATTTGGACATCTAAAAAATTTCGCAGACTTGGATTGTGTTTTACGTCGACTATTTAAATGATATTTGATCATAATTGAAAATAAATAAAATTTAATAATAATAAAAGCCAAAATGATTGTATATAAAATTTAACAACAAATGAAATAACATCTGAAATCATCGTATAGTCTAATATTTTAAGAATAACAAATTTTATTTTAAGAAGAAAACAAAGAAACCGAAAATAACTAAAAACAGTAAATAATTTTTAAATTTTTTAAATATTTCAAAATCAAAAAATGTATTTAAAAAATAAATTATTAAAAAAATATAGGCAGAATGTCTTTACCTCAATCATATTTTAAATATCTGTATAGTATATCTACAAAGGAATATATGTTTATCATCAGCTTTAATAATCCTTTAAATCTCATCTTAAATAATCCTTTAAATCTAAATTATGAATGTTTATTTTCATAGAAAATGTTCTTAAATGTTAATCTAGTTAACAAGATTAGTAGCTCAAATAACTTCTTTAGTTGTTGTAGTTACTTGAGTTACTAACGCGTTGTTGTTGTTGTTGTTGTTGCTGTTGCACAGCTGTGGCTTTAATTCTTAAGCTATCAATTAGCATTTATAATTCCGACTTGAATTAACCTCACTTATGCGTCTTTGAAGCTGCTCAGCGTAGAGTGCAGAGTTAAGGGGCATTTAAAGCATCATCATTCAAAGCTTTGATGTGACGTTCATTCAACGTTTTTGCACCTGAGCTCTAATAAATTCATGTAATTTTATGATAATACGTTGAAGAACGTTTCTTTTTCATACCTTCAGTTTGTGCAGAGAGAAAGTGGCACACAAGACATCCAGACACTCAGACTGAGAAGCTAACAGGATAGAAAAGAAACTCAGTCAGTCAACCAGCCAGTTAACCAGCCAGTCAACCAGCCAGTCACTCAGTCAGTCATCCAGAGCGACAGACCTGCGTAACTACACACAGTCTTCTATTTTAAACACAGCGTTTATCACTGTGTTATATCTTATATCATTATTATTATTTCTATATGTGTTTTTTCCTACCTTTTCTCCTATTTTATAGCCAGCTTTTAACTCTTGGCAAATTCTAAGCCTTCAAAGGGACACGAAGGTGTGTATGTGTGTGTGTTTGAGTACGTCGATGTGAGTACGTTTGTGAAACGCATGTGTTTCATTATAAATTCGAACAGTTTCTCGACTGTTTACTTTACAATAGAACTAAATTACCTTAATAATTGATAATTCGACCCGTGGGCCCTACAATTACTATCTATCGATGTGAGTCTGTCATTCGGTTTGCCTGCTTGCCATTCTTTTTTTCAGGCTCACTGTCTGGACAACGACTCAAGAGTCTCGTTCTTCCAAAGAGTTAGTTATCTCTCTCTCTCTCTCTCTCAAGCAGTCACTCGCTCACTCTATCTCTCGGTTGCACTCTCTCTCTGTCTCTGTCTCTCTCTCTTTTCTCTCAATCTTGAGTCTCTCATCTTCAGTCTACTGAGTTTCTAAAATTCTGAAATAAAAACCACTTTTAAATGTTTTCCGTTGGGTTTCAATTTTATTTTTGTTTGTTTTTTACTTCTTTTTTATATTATTTTTTTGCAAGTTTAGTTAATATTCCGCTACTCTTCTGCTCTCTGCTTCGCTTCTCATGCATTTAAGCACTGTTTCTCGTTGAGTGCTTCTGTCTGCCTGGCCGAAAAAATTGCAGAATCCCACTCTTGCTGTACTCATTCTTTGTACTGCGTTCTGTCAAACTCTAAACTAAACTTTCGCTGCACTGCAACTCAACCCGGTTTACGCAAAATTCTGTATAATCTTCTGAACACCTCCTCCTACACCGTCGCCGGCAGGGGAACCGCCGCTCTTAACCCCAACCGCGCCGCCCACCGCCCTTCGGACAACTTTTCATGTTAATGTCATGTTCACGCATACAAACAACAACAACAACAACAGCAGTAACGCAGACATTCAAGCATGAGTTGCGTTGCAGTGCAGCGCTGCAGCGACTCCTTCAAAACTTCTTAGACGTAATTTTTTCCCTTAACGTCGCCTCAAGCGTCCTTTCATTCGGCTAGTGTTTGTTGTTTTTGTTGTTGTTCATGTCGGTAGCAATTTTCTCATTTCATCATTTTCTCATTTTCCATTTTCGCAGCTTTTGGTTTCATTTCTTTTTCTGAAATCTTATTCTTGTCTTTTATTTTTTTTAATCTTTTTTTCTTGCATTTTTCTTTTTCTCTTTCTTTCTTTCTTTGCGTAGAGACTCGTTAGTTGTTGAGTGATGCGGAGGGCGGTTGAAGGAGGCTTCTGTTGGTTTTGGTTGCCTGTTATTTGCACTCGAGACCCTCGAGATATGAGCGAAGACTCGAGATGAGCCCAACTGCTTCCAGCAGGCAACAACAACAGCACCAGCAGCAATAACAACATCCACAACAGAAGCAACAACAACTGCTACAGCCTTCAGCCTTCTGCATAACGAAGTCGGTTTTAAGTTCTGAAACGTGGTTGAAAGAACTGAACAAAAATTTCGAAGACGGAGTGAAATTTTTGTGAAGAAATGGAATTGAATTTGGCTTCTTTGAGTGCGGTTTATTTTGCAGAAACTGATTTTTGCTGAGCAGACTTGAGTACATGAGCTCGATATAATAAAGCTGCCGAGAACTATTTATACAATATTTGGTCAAAGCAATGGAATAAACAACAATATTTTGCCCAAAATTAACTCTTCTTAATGCAGATAAATACAAGTAGTTGTCCAATGTAAAGATGGGGAAATGATTACAAACATTTATCATGTTATTTAACATTTCATTTAGATGAAAGATTATTTGAAGAAAATCATAACTCAGAAAATATAAGGAAGTATAAATGATAAGCATGGAATTTAGAGCAGATGAAGATGAGGACTAGAATGAGGATGAGAATGATTGTGAGGATGAGAATGAGAATGAGAATAAGGATGAGAATAAAATGCTGCCTATGTTCTCTATAAAAACAACTTGTTCTCTTCTCTGTCATCAGTTAGTTCATTTCTTTACCACATCCGTACCTCGGTGGTAACATAAATAATGATCATGATCAAATCCCAATCATTTACCACTCCGTAGGCACCTCCTCACCTATCCAGCTACCCTGCTATCCACCTGTTAAAGATTCAAAAGCTAAACACTCGATTTGACAAATGAACTCAATCTGTAAACAGTTCATATGTTGGCTTTATTGAAGCCACTCTTTCCGGCTGATAGCGACTATCGAGGGAATTATTATCCCACGCTGTGAAAAACAAAACATTTTCCGGAATATTTGAGTGCTTTTACCATTTATCACACACACGCAATTTTATCACCAGTCCACGCAGTTGGCTTCACGTCCACGTCCTGCTCTCGGGTTTCCTTCCTTCCTCAGTCATTCAGTGAACCAGTCATTCAGTCATTCTTTCATTCATATTTTCACAATTTCCATGGAATTTTACAATTCAATGTAATTTTTTTTGTTTCGTTCCTCTTTTTTTTACATTTGGGAAAAACCGAAACTTTACAAATCTAGGAAAATCCCGCCTTCCGCACCCTCCTGCAGACCCCACCCCCCCCCAGCCCCCCGCAGTGTGGCATCATTTTACGTGACAGGTGAGTCATGGAAATTATGAATTCTTACCGTCTGTGATGCAGTGCGGCTTTCTTCCGGGGCCGGAAAGGAGAGGGACGGAGTGCGGCTGAAGGGTCGCGTGGAATTTATTCAATAATGAATTTCAAAAACTTTTGGGTGCTGTGAAAATTTGTACATCAGAGCTGTTTTTAATGTAATCGTATCTTTTCGTATATCATGCCAGGCTTTAAATTGGAAGCTCTGAACAAAGGTTAAAAATGGGATGGATACGAAAAATGGGACTGATGCAAAACAAAGCGACTGGAGAAAGAAAACCGTAATATTTTTTAGATGTACTAAAATTCACCATTATATAAAAGGACACGAATCACTCACAAAAGATCTTTCGTACAATTTTTGAAATTTGAAAATCAGTTTTTTAACTTGAATTTTAATATAAATTTGGTTTTCGATAAAAGAGTAGAAGAATTTAAGATGAAGAGAAAAATTCAAGAAGAGGAAGAGAAGAATTAAAATGAACGTGAAGAATCGCAAAAGAATCCTTAGAATTGAAGGACTGAAACAAGAAGAATCTACTTCTAATAGAAACAAAAGATTTTATTGTTTTATAAACAAATTGAAAATGAAAAACTTCTAAGCAGAGAATAAAATAAATAAAAGAAAAGAAACACAAATTCTATTCAATTCGTAGAGGAAGCAAGGCACAAGGAACGCAAGAGGATGTCGAAGAGTTACTTCAAAAGATGTCCATAAAAAATGACATGTTAACAAACATCAAAAAACATGTGTGTGATTTTGTATTTATTTTCGTTATTCAACAGAATTTCCATTCAACAAATATTGTGGATTATATTTGTGCTTTTTATTGTATTGAGTGGAAAACTTTCAATCGAATTCTGTGCTCATATCTGCCGATATTTTGTAACTTTGTAAAAATATTTCATGTTCAGATATTTTGAACTTAAAAAGTTACAAATAAAGCAACATAAAGAATAAGTTTCGGAGAATAGAAGAGAAGAGATGTTAGTGCCAAAAGGATTCGAAAGAGAAAGAGTGAGAGAGAGAGAGAGAGAGAGAGAGAAAGAAAGAGCGAAACAGACTAGAGTATGAATGAGAGTATTATGTGAGTTATGCTGTTATTCTGTGTGTGGAATCAAAGCAAACAAATAGAAGAGCACAAGGATAATTATTTTGTAGCAGCCAGAAGTTGAACCCGCAACCGCATTCAACGCTACTGACATCCATAACTAAAGGAGGGGGATGGTTATTGTTGTTGTTATTGTTGTTGTATTTGCACCACGCCGTGTCTCTTTATTGGCACTCGAACAAGCAAACAAACACAAGTGAAGTGAAGTGAAGTGCAACGAAGTGACTTCAACAGCAGAACTGAGAGCATATTTAGAGTTGGTAAAAGTGATTTATACAAGCCGCCTACAGTGCCCACTACGCCCACCACCCATCGCCCTTTCATGTAAGTCAATATTTACATTGAAAAGAAGCAAACAAACACAATATGAATCGAACAAATCGCACAGCAGCAGAAGCAGCTGCACCGAATGTGGCTGTGGTTGTGGTTGTTGAAGAAAAATAAAATAAAATTCATAAAAAATAAAATAAATAGAACAAAAGAATAGTATTTTAATAATATTGTGAAAAACTTCTTTTAACTTCATATACTCGAATGATGTAAATAATAATGTTGCTCATACGACGTGGTGTCCCCTGGTAATTAAATTTATACAAATGTGAATAAATTCGGAATAACTATCGATCAGATTTGAAGAAATTCCGTCTATTTCAACGTCTGGTAAGATCCTGGAATATTTTTGATAAAGTTTTATTGAGGTTATTTGGGTTTAAATCGATTTCTGAATTGGTTGCCCTTAACATCACCTTAGATCATTAAATGTAAATAATTAATATTGTATAATCATATAAAAATGTATTATCATATATAATACAATCACTAATAAACATGTATTAAATATCGATCAGATTTCTTGGCAAATACTTCAACTTAGCGTAAGATTCTGAAATGTTTTTTACTCAACTTACAATCGATTTCACAAGCTAAACGATTTTGCATTGATTACCATAATTTGATACGCAGCTAAATTCAACAACAATGCAGACAATACAAATATTAAGAACACTTTCACTAAGCTTTATTTGAACTAAATTCATACGTCTTTAGATCGATTTCATACGCTTTTATATTGATTTCATATGTTGATATGTTAATTTAATATGTTTTTCATCCCTCCTTCGTAAATTTCACTAAAATAATCAAAGTAAAATCATCAATTTATACGACGACGCGAAGCGAAATGAAAGTCATTCTTGATACTTTTCATCCTTCTGTAGAATGTTCCTGCCAGATGATTCAATTAGCTATAATCTTACATTTACTTTAGAAATTGGCTTCTTTTGATAGGCAAGCACATCCTCAGCACAGGCTGAGACCAAGCCACATGAGCCTTTTTAACAACATCCTACTCGGCCTCACCAGCCGTACACTTTACGGCATCACTTTTGCCGCGTTCAATTTTTAATGTTCATTACTTATGCATAACATTGGCGGGGGGTGTAAACGGGGAGGAAGACAGGAGGCCTGCTATCAGCCGTCGTCTAAACCAGAGCTAGAAAAAGAATCACGGGGAAACCAAAGCATCCTGCGGCTTCGGTTGCACAGCTTTAAGTAAGAAAACCGCAATTTCGAAGTGAAAAATAAATAAAAAAAAGCACGTATGTGGCTCACGTACTCACAACTCATCCTCAAATTTAATAAATCATAAAATATAAAGTAACGATCTCTCGTCGCTGCGGTTTAGCTGAGTAAGTAAGGAGTGAGTGTGGGTGTGTGTGAGTGTGTGTGTGTGTATTCGTGTGGGCATGTATGTAGGCGTGTATAGGGCTGAATAGCGCTTAGTTAACTTTATATGTACTCGTATATGGAGAGAAAGTTAAAAAAACTCCATAAAACATCACACAAAAGATGGCGGAAGCGTGCAACATTGTTTCCCGTGCAGATTGCGAACATTTAAAGGATTAAGTGACTGTTGTCTATGGAAGCGTTGGTGCCTGAGCTCTGAGCGAGTCTGAGTGAGTGTGATTGTGCTGCCGATGTGTATGGTAAAGTTTTGAAGCCTGGCGATAATCTCGGCTCATTGCCAAGGAGGCGTGGAGGACAAAAGCTGCCTACGTCAAGCGGCATGGATGGCATCTCAGGAGCAGCATCAGAATAGGGGAAGAACCGAAGAAACGAAGAAGAAGAAGAGGAAGTGGAGGAAGTACAGGAGAAAAGCAACTCTCAGCATAGAAAAGCAGCTAATTACAAGCTCAAGCACAATCGCCTGAAGAATCTTTCGCTTTCTCACTCTTTCTCGCTCTGTTTCCGTCTCTGACTCTGTTTCTATACCTCTCTTTCTATCTCCCTCTCTATCTCCCTCTATCCTTCTTTCTTCCTGTCTTTCGGCCGTGTGTGAGCCTTTCAATGGGCCTCAGTCTGGCTCATTGTTTTGAAGCCTTCCCGGAGACGTCTTTTCACAAAAACAAAAGGAGCAAAAAGCAAACAGCCAGGACATTCGAAGGACAATGACGTGACTCGTGAAGGTTCTCCGGAACCCTCTCGAACTTAGTTTAAGGATAAGAAGAAGTTGTTTTCTCCCTGTTCTCAGCCAGGAAGAAGAACTGCATTTGAATTAACTTTTTTTTAGAAAGCAAAAAAGGACAGCAGAGAACCATCTGTGTCCCTGGGCATTTTATTTTCTTACTATTATACTTTTTATTATAATTTTTTTGTGTATTATACCATTTTTTCCTCCTTTCTTTTTTAGATCAATAATAAAAAGAAGAAACTACAGAAAAAATTTAGATAGAATCGGCTATCGTTATTCATCCGGACAACAGACTGTATAACAACAACAACAACAACACCAACAGCGACATGGTATGGCTCTTTAAAAGCCTAAACAGTTTCGTTCGCTTCAAATTTAATACCTTAAGGATTTCTTGCTCCTTACTTCGCAGCGCTGCACTGATGATTGCCCGCCTCTGCACCGTGTTTTCCTCCGCTCTGTTGATGTTCTGTCCGTCGTTCATTCATTCAAGCATTCGTTCATTCGGTCGCTCATTTGCACACAGGATGTTGCACCAAAGCCGAACCGAAATCCCTAAACAACTCTTAGAGGCACCGAATTCAGGACGCGCGCGCATCCTCCGCACTTTCCACTTCCGCGCTCACGATAGCCATATCAAATCCACATCCAAACCGGATCCCCAAAGAAGAATCAGCAGCAGCAACACAAGCACCAGGACCAGGACCAGCATCAGCATCACCATCATGAGACCCGTACCAATAAAAATGGATTCAACGGCAGCAGCAACGCCATCATCGACGCGTTCTGATGCGGTCCGAATTGTGTTCAATTTTTGTGTGTCTTCGAATCCGAATCAGAGTCACCAGTCACGATCCAGTCTATCAGGCTCGTGGTACATAAAATTTAGCACTAAACGATGGCATTGCTTTTGATGTGGCTGGCGGAGGGCGAAAGAAGGAGGATGGAAGATGCAGGAGTATTGAGGATAGAGAACTATGACGATGCGGCAGTCATAAAACCACTAAATAACTAGGAATCAATATCAAAAATAAATGCTGCTGAAATCTTCCAGAAAAACAGGATGACGTCCGTAAAGTTGAATGGACTGAGGATTTGTGGTGCAGGGATTTTTCCGAAATTTCCGTTTAAATTTAAAGTGAAATTTAAGGATCAATATAACGAGTAACAGAGAAGATTTCATGAATGCTGAATGAGTTAAAACCATCTTCGTTAGTATCAGAACAATTATAATGAATAACAAGTAAAACTGAGGATTCACTGAATCATCATTGAGTTAAAAGGCACTTCTTGCCGTTAAAAAGAAAGAGATAGTGTCTAAAGTTGTTTTTAGCCATTTTAATATTGTTAAATCTAAGAAGAAATAATTGAAATATAATTCTTCGGTCAACTCAAAATCGACTGAATTCGATTCTTCCATCGCCATCACCATTGACATGGATACTGATTAACATTCAGAGAGGAATGTCAACGACTGCCTCTACGCGGCATCTGTTTAGCATTTTGCTCATGTATTGGAACAGTCTTGTATGTGTTGGTGTTGAATTCGCTGGCTGCTGCGTGTATCACACTCACACAGACACTCCCAGAACATCAGAGAAATCAACATCTGCAACATCGAAATTTCAACAAGGTTCAAACTTGTTAGGCGACGATTTTCAATCCTTTTGCTAAGGATTTTCAGTGGCACAGGATATTTGCATAAATATCCGTTCATCACATACATACATATATTCATACATGTGTGTGTGTGTGTGTAGAATTTACGCTCAGTGACTTTAATGGCCGTTGGTAATGTAAACGTGTATCTGTGTGTCTTTAAGAGTGTGTGAGGTGTATGTTAGGATGTGTGAGAATAGAGCGGAGGTCGAAGGCCGAGGTTAAGGGTTAGGACGAGCACAGATTGTTGAGGGTGAGGGTGAGTGGGTGTTTATAGCTATTAGTGACTGTTTGTATTTGATAATCCTCCATCTTCCTCTTTTATATCTCTTTCCCTCTCTTTTCTCATCTTCCTCAATCTGTCTCTCTTTCTTGTGTGTGTGTATGTGTGTGTGTGTGTGTGTGTGAGTGTGTGCAATGTCCATATATCTTCGGTATGCTTAAAATTGTTCTCGTGGCACGTTTCGCTTCGGCAGCAGCTGATGTTGACCGCTTTGCTAATTTTTCAATCTAATACGACATCGTAGATTTCTTGATAGAGAAAGAAACGTCTACTGCAGTTGTTGTTGCTGTTTCTAGAAATGGCTACTACTAAATCTTCGTCCTGCAAAATAAGAGAGTCTGAAAGGAATGCTGAAAACAGGAAAAACCGAATAAAATACTAAAAACTAAAGAAATTCCCAAAAGTAGTGAAACATTTCACCCGTCAATTCTTCAAACTAACTTACAGGACTTAAAAAAAACTAATTTTTCAAGAGCTAGACGTTTTTTTTTCTAATATATACTTGTTCTTATCCAAACAATACTGGAGCAGATATTAAAATGTACTTAGAATCTGTCTTCATATCTTTCAGCTAAATATTAGTGAACTTTTGCCTTCTCGAAATACTTAAAAATATTCAAAATAGCTTTGCGAAGTAAAATCTTACATGTTACATGAGACGTTGCATTTGCTGGTTTGTTTTCAGATACAATTTATTGCAGAAACCTTTAAAACAGTTTCATACATTTGGATTAACACACAGATTTATTAATTAAAAATATATATGGGCAAAAACCTCAGTATATTTCATAATAATTATAATTTAACAATTAATCACTCATACGTCGTGTTGTACTTAATTTTATTTCAGATTCAATTTACTCCAAGAACATTTACAAAAAATTTATACATTTTATTGACACAGAGATCGATAACACATAAATATATAATCGTATATAAATACGTATATAGACAGAAGAATCGTCATAAGCATAATTTAATAATTAATCACTCATACGACGCGTTGCACTGGGTTGTTTTTCTTATTCAATTTAATTCAAGAACTTTTAAACAGTATTCATACTATTTATCAAGATACAGATGTATAAACCATAAATATAATATACTCGTATGTAGATAAAAAGGTTGTTATATTTCATAATAACTATCATTAAAAAAATAATCAATCATACGACGTGTTGAACGTGGTTTTATTTCTTACTTAATGTTATTTAAAACATATAGACATATATACATTCATACATACATACATATATACACACATACATACACACATTCATTCATACATATATACATACATACAGTTCATACAAATAGCAGTGTTTCTGAGTTCATTCAACTATATACAAATATAAATATATTTAAGAAGTATATCAACAGATTAATAATTGTTAAATGCGCGTCAATGAATTCTGATTCCTCCTCCTTCTTCTCTTTTTGCATCCTTCTCTCCATCCGTTTTTCTCATCCATTCATCCATTCATTCATTCATCATCATTCTATACAATGCATGAAATGAAATCTAATTAAAGTCATTAAAATTCAATTTGAAGCCATCTCCAGCATCTGACAGTTTAACTGACTGATTACTGTAATTTCGGCCCTCAACGTGGGCGCACCATTGAAACCACTTCTGCGGTGGCTGAAGGAGCATCATTCTTACCTGGCAGTGTTATTAATAATCCACATCCAAGGACAAACACGGAGACAGCCGCTGCTCTGGTTTTTGTTGTAGTTCTTAAGAGGTTCATCATAATTTGCACAACGAAATTCATTTTAAGTATTTCCAGTATAAAAGCAAAAAGAAAAACACAGACGATTTCAATTTTCTTTCACTTTAATTAAGTAAACGATTTATTTTCGTGGTTTATTATTCACTATTATTCAAGTCGAATCATTTGAAGATTGTTTATTTTAAATAAATATTGGAAACTTATTCAGTTCGCTTTTAAATTGATTTCGATTTCCTTTCGTTTTTTTTATTTTATTGCCATTTTATTGTTTTTCTTAAAGATCGCGTCTTCACAGTTGAGAGTAGTGTAAGAAAGAGACTTAAAGAGCAGAGAGACACAGAGAGAGAGAGAGAGAGGGAGACGAAAAATAGAGAAAAAGAGGGTCTCTCTCGCGTATTTACGTGAGTCCTTATTTTGTTGTAATTGTTATTATTTCTGTTTTCCTCTGAAGATTATAAATATTAAAAAGTTTTCACGATTGTTTTGTTTGCGTTATTGTTTCGTCTCTCTTCAGTCATTTAATTCAAAAAAGTTTCTCAGAATAGATTGGAAAAACTTGTGTAATTTTGAAAAAATTAACATTTCCCGAAGAATCACTTCCGTTAAGTGTAAAAAACCGCCTACTTTTTCTTCTTCTTCCTTTTCTCTAAAATTGAATTTCTTTTATTTTCTTGTATCTTTTATTGGTTTTACTGGTCTTCTTTGTTGTTGTTGTTGTGATGTTTTCTTTAGTTTTTACGATTTGACGAGCTACTCGATGTTTTTATCGTCGATTTCGTA
This sequence comes from Myopa testacea, assembly GCA_949629155.1. Classification (NCBI taxonomy): domain Eukaryota; kingdom Metazoa; phylum Arthropoda; class Insecta; order Diptera; family Conopidae; genus Myopa; species Myopa testacea. The sequence goes on along the minus strand of OX451345.1, from coordinate 7,335,191 downwards.
TCATTTGCTAGATGCGATAAAAATGCAAAAAAAACATTTTTAAATACAAAAACAACAACATTGATTTAAAGGTCATTGGCCGAAATGTCGATGTGTTTGTTGTTGCTGTTGTTGTTGTTATTTTATTGTTCTCCTCACTGTCGACGCTGCTCGAGTGAGGTGAACTTTGAAGATGTGTTGTTATTGTTTTTTCTGCTCGTTCAACTCCTTCAACAACGTGTTGTTTTCTTCCGTTTCTCGGGCGGTTCTCTTTTCTGTCTGGCTTTTAAGCTGCTGCTGTTGTTGTTCTCGTTTTTTGCTTTTACTGTTGTTTTTATTGTTTTTGATTTTTTATTATCGTCTGCTGATGATGCTTCTTCTGCTTCTCCTTCTTCTGTTATTTTGATAAATGTTTTTGTTCTGATTGTTGTCTGGATTCTGTCAAGAAATATTTTTTTTATTCTCTCGTATTACTTAAACTTGTCTTCTTCTTCCTCTACTTCTCCTCTGTCTTCTTCTTCCTCTTCGTCGTCGTCGTTGTTTCTGTGGTCGTTATCGTCGTTGTTGTTTTTGTTTCTAATATCAATAATAAGCTTTTCAGATTCTATTTTTGAGCTCTGTTGCTTTATAATTCAAGAGTTTCTTGAGCTTTTTGTTGTTGTAGTATTTGTCGAACTTTTTATTTCAATTTTTATTTTTATATCTTTTTGCTTTATTTGTCTTCGTTTTATTTATCGATATGTTAAAAAAGTTCACTGTTAACGCTCACTTAACGCTCCCAAAGCGTCGAACCTGTTTGATTGATATTAACGATGTTTTTCTATGTTTTTTCCCCTAATTTTTTTTTCTGTTAATTAATTTTTTTATTTTATTTATTAATCAGCCATAAAAAATTCGATTTTTACGATATTTTTTAATGTACGATTTAATGTTGCGCGTTTTTATTTTAGTCGATGTTCGAACTTTTTTCTATATTAGCAATTATTTTAAACGATCGGGACTCAAAAGCGTTTTCAAATCTAAAAATGAGAAGAAAGGAAATTTTATTATATTTTATATAGAATTTATTATAAATAAAAAACAGTTTTTAATAATATACTCATAATAAAATCTGCAATTTTTGAAAACTTCGTTAAATTTGGGAAACTCAGATGCAAATTATTCATTTCAATTGAAATTCAAATTCAGGGAAGCTCACGAATTTCTGAGATTAATAGAATTGTTGTATTTTCTTGGTATTTTTTTGCCAAATCCAATTCAGCTCGAATTCAATATTTGTTCGAATTAAAATGGTTCTCGATTATTTACTCAATTCGATTCCCAACTTTGACCACGTTCCCTTCTTTATTCTTCTTCTTTCTCTTCTTCCTCATTTCCCCCTTCTCATCAGTCTTCTTCTTTTCCCTCCTCATTCTTCTTCTTTCTCTACTCTTCATTCTTTCTTTCCTCGTTCAACTAATTAAAATCAACTCCGATAATCGAATTTCTTCCCTTTCTTTCCTGCAACTCATTCAGAGTCATCGGAATACAGAATTCAATGTAATCCATGAAATTTAATGAAATTATTTGTTGGTATTTTTTTCCATACCAAACCAAGTAAATTTGCGTGCCTGAATTTTCATGTTCTATCAAAGAATTCATTCATTCTTCTTCTTCTCGTCTTCTTCTTCTTCTCGTCTTCTTTTTCTTCTCCGTCTTCTTTTTCTTTCTAGTATAAAATTCTGTCACGTATAAATTTCCAGCTCTTGATTTTGTCATTCTTTGAATTTTTTGTTTACGATTTTTTTAGGGACCAAAAAATAGGCAACCATTTTTTCCGATTTTCTTCTTTTTTATTTATTTTCGTTTTTTTCCCTCTAATCTGTAGATCCAAAAAAAAGGAACAACAATAAAAACCATTAAATCGATTGCCAAAAATGTTCTCTTAGTTTATTCCAGAAGAGCAGAAAGAAGAAGAAGAAGAAGACAAACAACAACAACAACAGCATCAACATCGACGTTGAGGATTAAAAATATTGCATCAACAACAGGCTCAGCCTCAGCGTCATCCTGAACCTCAGCATGGAATCGATTCCCTCGAATTGAGTTCGAGTTGGAGTGAAATTTTTCATCCCTTCTCTACAAAAAACAACGGAAAAATAGAGTGGAAGGAAGGTGGGGGGGGGGGGGTAGAAAAGTGGATCTCGTTTTTTAAGACATGCTGTTTTTTAGGAAGGAAACAAATAAAAATATAGAATGCGGCGCGATCCGTGTTGATGCCAAAAATAAAATCGACTTGTTTTCGAGAGCCAAGAAATTTTAATTGTAACTATTAAGAGTAGGAAAGAGAGAGAATTAGAATGAGAGAGACGGGTGCTGAAGAGCGGGTTTAAAGGGTAAACAACACGAAAATAAAGTGGAGCAAATCTATTGAAGGATGCATTCGAAAGTGTGTCACAAAAGAACATTCTAATGTCTCGATATGAGTTCTCTTTAATACGAATACAAACAAACATCCAACTAAAAAATATTAACAACACTTTTTAAAAAAAGGAAAACAATTTGAAATTAAAAACATTCTTTTTATACTCTTTAAATTAATCTCTTTATACGAGTATTTTTTAGATTTTTCTTTAACCTTTTCAAGAAATTCTTTCAGAAATTTAAATTGGGTTTAAAAATTGAAATAAAAGCATAATAAAAAAGGGAGAGGAAGAAGGAGAGATAGATGGGAGAGAGAGAGGGAAAGAGAGAGAGCGAAGGAGATGGGAGAGCTCTTCACTCTTGAATGAACATTTGAATGAAAAGCTGAATGAAAATTATGAAAGTCATTTAAAATCATGAAAGTTTTTCTGCACAAAAACAAAACAAAAATAAACAACAAGAACAAAATTAATTAGATTCGCTTTACACCTATTTTTACAGTTATTTCGAAAATAAAACTAGAAAAAAGAAGCTTCTTCTTCACCGCCGAACAAAAGAAGTTCGCATGACTGTGCAAATAATGAGAAAGAAAGAGAGTGAGAGAGAGAGAAAGACAGTGACAAGAGAAAGAGAGAGAGAGAGTGAGTAAGTGAGCGAAAACTCACCTTGAAAAGTGGCAGTGAAAAATTTTAATAAATATGATTTGCCGAACCGCATCAAAGCAGCCATCTCTAAAAAGTGCTCTTTTCATCCTTTGACTCTGGACTCACCCAACAAAAAGTGGCTCTTTTTTATTATTTTTGTTTTTTTTCTTCTCTCTTTTTTCCCTTAATTCCACTCTATTCTCAAATTGTGCGCACATCGTAAGTAGCGGAAAACCAGGTGACGAAGGGAGAGAATGATGCGAGTGTCAAGCAAGGATAGAAAACTTTACAGTTTGTGTGATAATCGTCAACCTCTTGACATTTGAAAGAGATTTGATGCTTCAGTAGGACTTTAAGAAGAATAAGCATTGGGTATCATGATAAATAAAGCGAGGGAGAGAGAGGGAGAGAAATGATGGTGAACACAACGAGAGCTAAAAGTGAAGTGGAGTTTAAATAAAGTTTTATGGAACAAATGAATACAACAGAGTTTATGGAAAGAATTCAAGTGACTTCGTTGAATGAATTAAATTAAGTTAACGGAATAAATTTGATTGGATTCCTGGAACGAATACTAGAGAGTTCATGGAATGAATCCGACTGATTTCATGGAGGGAATATGAGTGAAAACATAGAATGAAGATCAGAATGTACCGAGTTCATTATGAAAACTTTAAATCATAAGTTGATAAATATTGCAACTCAGCAGATCGTTTATCATTCCCTTGAGAAGAATTCTTTTGTCACATCGCTTGATCTAACATGACTTCACTTAAAGAACAGCGCAAACAACCTCCTCAATTTAAAGCCAACGTGGTCACAAATCATCGTTGTCCAGACAGTACCACAGTAGGTACTTCTACAGTCTGATTCACAGAAGAGGGTCCTCGTCTGGGATCGTCATGAGCTTAGAATGAAGTAGAAAACAAATTGTGAGCATATAAAACCGCAAACAAATACAAGCAAACGAAGATAGACACAACGAACGGGGGGAAGGAGGGGAGGGGAAACGAGGCTTATGCAAAAAGGAGCCAAAGATAAACGTCATCGTGATGCAGAATCCTATTAAAAGTCAAACAACGATGAATCAACCGACACACAAACGATGACGTGTGTCGATGGGGAGGGGGGAGGAGTAGGGGGAGGGGGGAAGGTTAGGATTGAGAATGGCACTGACATCATCCTGCTGAGTAAAAGTCCACTGGGAAAACAGCAGGATACTTTATTTTTCTAAAAATTGAGCATTTTAATTTGTAGACAAATCGAATTGGATGCCAAGAAGAAGAGAACGCGTGAGAGAGTAAAAATGGTGATTTTAAAAGAGCAAGGAGCCCCTCAAGAGAGTGAAGGGCAAATTAGAAATAACAAGAGAACAGAAGACAGAAGAAAGTGAAGAATAGAGAGAGAAAAAAGGTATCGAGAGAAGATCGCAATGAGATCGAAAGAATATCAAAAGGAGATCGAAAGATGATTGAGAGAAGATCGACAGACGGATAAAATATGCAGAGTAGGATAAAATAAACAAGCGGATAGGAGATTAAAATGAAGAAGGAGATGGCGAGAAGAAAACGAAGCAGAAGAAGAGAAGTGCAAGCATAGAAATAGTTATAAAAAATATCTAAACTAAACTAACATTTCTTACCCTATCTCTCTTCTTCCTCTCTTCCTCTCTCTCACAGTCTTTCTTTCCCTCTCTCTCTCTCTCTCTCTCTCTATCTCACTAACCTCACTCTCTCTCTCTAGTTCTTCACCAATTTGTCGTTTCATCAATAAATCAATTTTTATGGCTTTTTTATTGGATTGAATTTCATTTCTTTGTACCCGTCCCTCGTTACGAATGAAGACAGAAAGTGCATTTAAAACAGCATCCACTTACAAAATATCAGAAATGTTCTGCTCAACGTCGAAAACAACAACTCCAGTGATGCCAAATCAAACAAAGTGCAAAACTAAAATGAACTCCAACCTAAACAGAAGCATGAATTCTATGAAAATTCTGTGGATCCATCAATCCATCCAATTCTACCGCAAGCATCGAGATAAAGAAAGGGTGAGCGGTAGGTAGTAAAGAGAGAGAGAAGTAAAATGAGTCACGGAGAGAGAGAGAAAGAGAGAGGGAGATACGCTGACTAAGCGAATTTTTATTTATAGTTTTGCATATCTTGGAACACAAAACAATGGCTACCAACGCAATCACGTGATGGACACACAACCACACACACACATACATACATACATGCAAAACTAATTCCCCCCCTCTACCCTTCCTGTCATTCATAGATGTACGTCTGTATATCGTGTAAAAAGCTACAAATTGAAAGGATACTCGAGAAAAGCAACGAAACCAAAAATAAAACAATTCGTAACATCGGAGAGTATACAAAAAAAATGAAAAAATACCGTTAGATACGAGTACCATTGGGACATGTGTATCGGAGAAGAGAGGCGAGAATAGAAGTGAGCTGAGAAGATGGGCGAGGAGAGCAGAGACGACATAAAATCTGAAAGTCTGCGTCTGTTCGACACTGACACAGATAAAAACGCACGTGAGCACACACACGCACACTCAGTTACACACATGAACATACACACATTCACATACACACTCATACACACACTAATACTCCATCCAGTGAGTGAGTTCAACTTTTATTCATACATACATAAATGAAAGCTTGTCAATATTAAAGCCTCCTTCCTCTTTCCCTCTTCCTTCCCTGCGCCCACCTTCTTCTCCCTTCCCTCTGTTTAGGTGTTTCTTTTATTATTAGTTACATTTTTTTAATTTTTTATTTGTCATTCAGAAGAAAAGAAACAAGAAACAATCAAAAAAGAAATTTTAAAAACTTTTCATACAAACTAGAATCAAAAAAAAAGAAGCGAAAAAAGAAACAGAACAACATCAAATAAATACTGTTGCTTTACAAAAAAAAAATGTAAAAGTTCTCCACAAAAAAAAAATCGTACACCTTTTTTATCGTAAAGCAGAAAGCGATTCTCATGGGTAATCGTTTGTTCATTTAATGAAACAATAAAAGATTCATGTTCAGGAATTAGTTTCGCAACAACATCATAAACAACATCATAAAACAACAACAACAACCACGACGACGACATCACAAACAACTATGTTGTGGAAAGGGTTGAGGGGCAAGGGGGAGGGGGGGGGGAAGGGGAGAAAGGAAAAAGAATAAATTCCATCAAACGAACTGATTTCATGAGTCATGAATCATTTTCGCGGTTGGTATTTTTTATGTACTTTATAAAAAAAATGAATCCAAAAAAAACTGACAATCAAATTGAAGCATAAAAAGAAACTACGATAGAATTGATAAGCATTCAAATGCATTATAGGAGAATTTAATAAAGCTTTCGATGTTTGAGTTCACTAAAAAAATGTTAGTGAACTCATAAAATATGTATTATGAACAATAATAACATTTTCCTATACATTTTCAGAGAGATTTAATTTTATAGATATATTCTATCCTTTTAAAGGAAAGAAGAATAGAAGAAGAGAGATAAACCGTTAAACCGTTAAAAAAAAGTCTCAAAAACTTTAAAACTTTCATTCGGCGACTTAAAAAAGAGAAATGAAATAATAAGAACAAGAAAACCAAAGATATAAAAAGACATTTACTCTTTCTAAATTACGAGTTACTAATGAGATTTCCAATAAACGCGGTAGAACTTTCGGTTTAAATTGAAGAAGAACTACAAAAGCAAAGAATTAAATTTCTTCACTATATTAAAGGATGTTCTTTTACTATACATTAGTTAATAAATAAAAAATATTCTATAAAGTTCAGTGATACACAATAACTTCAATATATTAAGTTATCCAAAACGTAATACGAGATGGAGAGGGAGGGAAAGGGAGAAAGAGACAGAGAGAGAGAAAGAGAGAGACAAAGAGAGTGAGGGAAAACGAGAAACATAGCTAAGGACTTGGAAAGCAGGGTGGTAAGGAGAGAGAAAGAGACATAGAGAGAGATTGAAGAGCAGCACAACATGATGCCTGTAGAGTTTAAAACGATATCCTTTCTAAGGATTTCCAAAGCTGACCTGATGAGATGTGCCACAAACAGCAGCTATAGAAGAAACCCAACAAAAAACCAGTGACAACCACAATAACAAAACCAAAAACAGAATCCAAAAATCCACGCCAGTGACAGAATCGCAGTCACTTCAGCTGGCTACAAAAAATAAAAAAAAAAAAATATTAAAAAAAACTGGACAAAAAAGACACTCAGATGCGTTAAATTATAACCGAGTACGGCACCGAGTCCCCACATGAACGTCCTTGACATTTTTTATATATTGTATACGTTTTTACGCATGCTGAATGTGAGAATTTTTAAAAAAAATATTTTTGCTGTCCATTTTGTTGCCTTTCGTACCAAAAAGTTTTGTAATATTTTATTTATGGTATGTTTATTCACTGTTATTTAAAAGATTTATTTAGACAGAGCAAACATACAACATATTTTGGCACATATTCAAAAGTGGCACAAGACAACAACAGCAGCAGTGAGCTTTAAAAATGGAACCGTTATGTTTCGCTAAGATTCGATGCTTTTTAATAATTTAAATAAAAATTTAAATTTTTTATTTTTTTTAATTTAAATAGAATTTAGATTGATGATCGAGTGAAGATCGGCTGAAAGTCGAATGAAGATCGAGTGAGGGAGGGGTAAAGATCGGATGAAGGTCGAATGAATGAATGAATGGATGTCAAATTCATATCTTCACTAAAGTTTAAGAGAAAATCTAGTGAAGATCGAATGAAAATCGAGTGAAGATTCGAGCGACTTTCGACCCAAAGAAAGCAGAACATATTTTTCTATAATATTTATATGAAATCCAATATTATAGTTTTCTCAATAAATCCTGTATATCGTAGTTTTAAAGTATGTACATAAAATAGACCAAAGAATAGTTTTAAAGTATGTACATAAAATAGACCAAAGAATACATTCTCTGGAAAAACTTTTTTGAAAAATTTATCCTAGATTTTTCTACTTTCCACGCTCAATTTACTCCCCACTCCATCCCCCCATCATATCTCCCAACTCAACTCAACTCGTTCGCTTAACGTATCACTCACGCCAACATACATTATTAGTGAAATTCCATTCTTATCACAGAAAAGATTTAAGTTTTTCCCTTTAATAGAAAATACTTTCGAAGTATAAAATTCTTGAAATATCAACAAAGTCGCATGTTGCTACAGTCGGTCGTTGACGACTTTTGGTATAACTTGAAAAAACTGTAGTTCATTCTTTTCAAGAGATTTCAAAATGTTAGAGATATCAATCGAAAAATATTATATTATAAGTAAAGGTTTTTTTATATACCCTACGAATAGAAGTGGGAAGTGCACTGTTAATGGGCGTAGTCATCCCACTATTATATTATATACTCTAAAAATTACCTGAAGGGAAGAAAATGCTGTCAGATGTGAATCATGGATGAAAAATATACAATATGAATGAAGTCTTGAATATCATAGAATAACTCTATCGGAAGAGGCGTGGCTCTCCCATTTGTATCATGCTGTACCATATACTGTATATTTATTATATTTTGCTTCTTCTGCATTGCAGTGGATGTGTGTAGGGTATGCGTTCACCAAAAAAATTCCTTCATTTTATGCGAGGGAGGAATTTTTTTATACAAGAATTATTCACTTTCAATTTCGATGCAGATTACGTACTCGTAGTTCAAAAGAAGGTAAAAAAGAGGTCGGTGTGAAGATGAAAACGAAAACGAAGAAGAAGGAGACAACAACAACCACAAAAACAACAACAATGAAGACAGGAAGCTGTATAAAAACAAGGTTGATATACATTCTCAGCCAGCATGGAAACAGAATGATGTTGAGAGGGTGGGCGGAGGGTGGGCGGAAAGGATTTAAATTTTAAGCTACTGCTACGTGATTTTATTCCCGTGAGCCACAATGAAGGCGCATTAATTGACCAGCCGTAGTCTGTTGTGGACACTCTGCGAGCTCTGAGTAGCCGCCAGCAGTCAATCAGTCAATCAATCAATCAATCAATCCATCAATCATTCAACATGGAATTCAAGAATCAGAAGGCAAGGCAATCAATAAATAACAGATGCTCGTGACGTTGAAGTGAATGTTTATTTCTGTCCGCAAGTAGTTAAAATGTTCGTGTTGTAGTTGTTGTTGTTATTTTTCTTGTCGTTTTTGTTGTCCTTATTGCAGTTATTCTTAAACGGAAGTAAAACTGAAAAAAGAAGAGAGTGAAGAAGGAAGGCAGCCGATAGCGTTCTTTATTTGGTAAACAGTAAAAAATGCTAACTTTTTTCGTAGTAAAACTTTTAAATAGTACTTTATTTATTATTTGAAAATGAAAGCGAAAACTTTTTAATTCGAGTTTTATTTTTCTCTGAGTAAATTTTAATTGCAGTCAATCGAGGAGTTTACAGTAATCTTAATTGAGAAAAAATGGAAGAAAAACAGAAAAAACAAATCTGAATTCCAGGAATCAATTGATATCAATGATAGTTGTAAATAAAATAAATGAAGAAACTTGTCAGAAGTGTTAACAAATATCGCCTTTTAGATGTATTTATATATTTAGCTACCCTTAGCTACCGGAAAAATGACCCAGATGAGGGTTTAAGGAGGTTTCAAGGGTCCCAAACAAATATAGAAAAAAGTACATACATAAACAAGAACAACAACAACAACACACCAAGAGCAACAACCAGACCACAACAACTACAGCAACTTCAACAGCAACAACAACCACAGTAAAAACCCGCACTCGTAACTTGACAAATAAAATTTTTGCCTCGAAAAATGTTTTAAATTATTTCCGGTGCTTTACAAATGCTTGTAAATGGTTGTGTATGTGTGGATGTGTTTAAGGGTATGTGTGAATTTGTGTGTGAGCAAGTGTCGTTGTGTATATTGTATGTGTATGTGTATAATACATCCATATAAATTCTGTATTTCGCTTTGAAAATTTGAGCAGTCGTTTAAAGTACGCACTTCAGATGATCACCACCGCAATCAGATGGTGAGACATACAAACAGACAGACAGACAGGCTCTCCGTCGCGTTGATGTGGGTTCTTCCGGCGGAAACGGAAGTTCGAAAGAATTCTTAATACGGTTTCTTGCTTGTCGTGTGTGCTTTTTTGGTGGGATTTTTTCATGTTCCCTTTTTAATAAAACATGAATAAATGAGGAGTCAGAAAAATAAATCACTGGCAGCTCTGTATGTGTGTGTGCGTGTGTGTAATTGTATGTGTGTGTGAGTGCCCCTAAGGATATGCGTACCTCTGATATGCTATCCAAATTATAATCACTCAAAGAGTAAAACAAACAGGGAAAAAATCCATCCTTAAGCAAACAATTTATCACGCATTCATACGCACTCGTGGGACCAGAACAGTGATGGCTAAAAAAGTACCTCTATTTTGTTAAATAAAAGATATTGATTATATGTAAGTAAGAATATGATTAATTCAAAAAAATATCAATCAACATATAAAAAATCCTTAAAAAAACGAAATAAAATATTGAATGTTGTTTAAACACAATTTATCGCTTTCCCTCATCGATAGATTTATCGACATTTTTTTATTACAATTTGGATTGGATAAAATATTGGTATAAATTTGTTATAAACCATTGTAAATCATCTCTACATCTAAAGTAACTACATTTTAAGCTCTCTTTCTGCCTACGTCCCTTCTTCCCTCCCTCTCTCTCTCCAACTTTTCTATATTTCTCTCTGTTTCTCATTCCCTCTTCCTCTTTCTTTTATCTGGGTGTTAAATTATCTCTTTTCTTTTTATCATTTAATGATTTTATTGAGGTCAAAAATGAATTCTTTATCATTAAATGGAAATTTTTTTCTCTTCTCTACTCTTGCGTTCATTTATGACTTCCTTTATACATATATTCTTTATATTTCATCCCCCGCCCTCGTCAATTCGTCAGCATGTCCAACATGTTCTGTAATCCTTTAAAATGCAGAGCCATTTTATAGCAGAAACACAGTTTTCTATGTTGTTGATACCCTGAGCTGCTCTTGTTGTTGTAGTATTTGTTGTTTTTACAGTTATTGTTATTTCTCGTCCACCTGCCAGAAACAGCCCTTTCATCAGGTTGTTTTAAAGTGTTTCTTTTTTGGTGGGCGTGGCACTGTGTTGATTCGATTCTTAGCGTTTGGTTGTGATTTTATGAGCTAACTTCTGAGGACAGAACCTGCTACTGAGATTACGGAGAGGATGAGGATGAGAGTGAGACTGTGACTGAATTTGAGAGGCTGGTTCAAGTTTTATTGTCCAGGAAACAGGATAATAAATTGTTTAGCAGTTCAGCTGATTTTAAGTGCTTCTTCAAGCTTCGACTCTGACTCTGACTGTCACTCTCTTTTTTTTTTACTGCCTGCTCTTTTTAGTGGTTGAGCAATATTCCAACAACGAACAAAACGCTTTTAAGACTCACTACATTCAGTGTGATTGTTGTTGTTGCTATTGTTATTGTTATTGAAAACGCAGTATTAAAATTTCGTTAAATTTCAGTTTATTTGACTTTGGCGAAAATTTTACTGAATGACGTGTTTTTTTTCTACTTTTTTTATTTTCCTTAATCTTGGCAGACCATTTTTTGAGTTTATTTAGTTCATGTTTTACATTACATCTTACTTTAAAATATAAAGTTTAATCATCAACATATTAAAATTATAATAATTCTTGTCACTCTCTGTCTCCCTCTCTTTCTCTCTCTCTTTCCCTCCCTTCATTAAATGCAAATAAACCACGACAACAACTCATCCAAATGCCGTTACAAGCGACATACTGCGGCCGCCATATTAACGGTATCCGACCGTTGTTAATTTCGATAACGTCGTTAATAATGATATTTCATCTACCATTCTTATGTACATATTATATATCTTTTTTTTTTTTTTGTAAATGAGGTTAAATAAATATTTCCCTACAAAAACAATGCTTAAAATTATGTTCATTTCAGCTGTTGTTTGTATTTAAAATAAATAAAATGCATGCTTCGGCGTCAACAAGCCAAACAAATGGATTCCTTTTTTGTTTGTGTTTTATTAATATTATTATTATTATTATTTTCCTTACTCATGGCAACTTAAATGAAATAAATACTAAATGACATAAATACACTCATTGAACTGAATAAATCAATAGAATTAATAAACCAAAACTTAATATGTTACATTTAAATACTATTAAAAGTTTTCTTGCATTTAATTTTGTAATTTTTCAAATATCGTAATATTTGTCTTTATTGTCTTTATAAAAAAAAAATATAAGTTAAAATTAAAATTAAACAAAATAATACAATATAATATAATATAAAAATAGATCAATGAAATTTAAAAGCTTTTTTAAGCAAGTTTTTGGACACATAAACTTGTCTAAAATATGTCCATAAATTAAGATAGACATCACTTTAAAAATAAGTCGAATTTAAGCATTTTTTCTTCTTAAAGTTTTAAAATAAATGTTAAAATTATTATAAAGTAACTTATTTAGAAAACTCATTTCAAATATTTATATTATAAATTAGAGAAAATGTAACAAAAAAAAACTCAACACTTAAAAGAATTCAAAGGAAGATTATTAAAAATTATATCTAATTTAATTTATTTAAATTTCTTAATTTTTGATTTCTTGAAATTCTTTTTGATTATAAGTTTATCGTTGCTTTTATCTAAAAATAATAAATGAATATAAAATAATTTTTGGGATTATTCATTTAACGCTTTAAATTTGTTTCTCTCTTCACTTTAAAACTGCAAACCGGCAGAAAGAAGATCAAGAATCAAAATCGAAAGGAGGAAGGAAACAAGGAAGAAAGGAAAACTGAAATGAAAGTAAAGAAATAAACAACGAAGGAGAACAAAAACAGAAAAAATTAGCAGAGTGGATGGCTGAGCATTGAGAAATCTCTGCAGACGACGTGAAAAATTTAACTTAAAAATTGATTTTTTTCATTCATTATTTTCACAAACTTTTTACCATTTCGACTGCGAAAAACGATGCTGCGAAGTTTTCCACTAAAATCAGTTGATCAAAAGTCGAAAACACTTTAAAAAAAACACACTTTTGCACACTTTTTCAACGACGACGCTGTCGATTAACGCTTTGAAGCCTGAAGCAAGCGATTCTTTTTGTCGATTTCCGTTTCAGTCGGCACGTTTTTGACTGATTAATTGATATACTGCGAAACTGATACCAGAAAAAAGGAAAAAACTTAAAAAATGTGTGACCCAAAAATCAGCGAAAAACTTCTCAACAAATTTTCGGCATATTTTTCAATTCTGCAACTTTTTTTTGGGGACTTCGTTTCGTTTCTTTCTTGTTTTGGTTTGTTTCTTGCTTCCTTTCGTATCTTATCGCATTTTTTTTAATTGCTGATTTTAATCAGTAGGTTTTTTATTTAGTTATAAAAAAATTACGCAAAATCTAGAAATATTTAAAAGCGGTTCCGAAAACTTTTAGCATAGAAATTTACTCAAACATCTTCGGTTTTTTGAGAGTTTGTAGAGTGAAAAAAGGAATGTTTTTTAATATTTTTTATTTTTGTCTACTTTTTCTTCTTCTCCTCCTTTCCAATGAATAGTAGTAATAATTTCAATAATAATGATAATAGTAACAATTAATATTGAATACAATATTAAGAAAAAGAAGAAGCGAGCCACTCCAACGATTTTTAGTGTGTAGTTCTTCTGTAACACAGAATATTAACAACGATTCCGATTCTGCTGACTTTCCGAACGAACGAACCGTCGCGTTCAAATCAACGTCCTGAACTGAATCGTGCTCGACGAACACTCGAACGGTCCGAGCCAAGCGAATGAAGGATTTCAGCTGCACTTCCTCTCGTTTTCACATCGCTGCCGACGACGCTGCAGTGTTTGCCACAAAATAATATGTAAGATTTTCCGGAAAACTGGTGAAAAAAACCGAACTCTGAAACTGAAACTCATTTCAACTCTCATCTCATCTCATTTCAACTCGCATCTCATCTCTCAGCTCATCTCATCACCGCATTGAAAACCCTCGCAGACCCCGAAACGTGTGCAGACTGAGAGTGAGCGTGACTGATGCAAGTGCGAGATCCAAACAAAGCGACCCGACCGGACCATGTGACTTGTGAGCTGGGTAAAAATCGGTGGATGTTGCGTGGGCGGGCGGCTGCAGGAAGGACGATGAAATGTAAACAAACAAATAAATGAAGGACTCTGGACCACGTGTTATCGGCTGCAAACATAAGAAAGCAACCACCGGGAAAAACAGAGCGAGAGAGAGGGCGAAAAACAGAGAGATAATGAAAAAGAGAGTGAAGAAAGCAAGTGAAGAAAAACAGTGGAAAATGAGACTCAAAAAAGAGAGTTAAAATCAAAGGAAAACAAAACAAAAGAAACGGAAATCTGAAAAGAGAAAACATTTGAATAAACGAAGAAAGTAAATAAACAGACTTGAAAGATTTAATTTTTTTTAACAAAACAAACTGTAAAATAAAACTTAATGATTAATAATAATAAATTTAATATTTTAATCAATTAATCATGTATCAATTAATCATGGCTGGTTTTCAAGCCAAATAAAATTATATAGGGTGGGCCATCGGCTGTTTTCTTTTTTATTTAAGTTTGGATTTTTTATTAATTTTTTTTATTAATTAAATTATTAAAAAAGAGTGTTACCGTTCTCATCAATTGCCAAGCAACCAACAACAAACCCATAGCAGAATCAACCATTGCATCATTTGGATAAACGAAGTGTTAGAGTCCTTGAAATTTGCAGGACTTGGTCACTGAAAACATGCTGCAGTTTTTTGAGTCCTTCTTGTCGATGTTCTTCTGTTCTGTACTTTGAAGCATTGAAGTTCTCTTAAATGTCGGGCGATACAGTTTTCTGTACAACCCAAGTTCCACTTTGTCATTTTCAACTGGAGAAACCAGGAATCCAACCTCTCTTCTAAGCACAGTCTGGCCTCGAGAAACTCACCGGGATGGAAAAATTGTTTCCCTTAAACATTTTGATTTTATTTATTCTAAAAGGTGACTAAAGAACCTCAACGCACTCTCTCAGAGACTCAGATATCCTGTCGAATTCTCGAATTGAAATAAATAAATAAAAACCTGTTAAATACCCTGAAAACTTTATTGAATGCCTGTGGATAGAAACCAAATTAGAAAGGAGGTCCATAAATAATTTTATGAATGTATGTAATTTGAGCTATTATAGAATTCTGTATCAATTTAATATCTTTAATATATTTATTTCAAAAATATTTCCCCACTGTTATCGGTTGAATACTGTAGCTATGGTGAAATATTTTCGCTCTCATAAATCTAAAGTTGAAAATAAAACCTATAAAATTGAGTTAACAGAGACTCCGAATTTATAGTGCAACAATATGTTTATACTTTATATTTATAACTTTTTATATGACCAATCATAAAATATACTATAAAATTGTGGAAAATTATAATTCAAATATAAATATAATAATATTATAATATAATTCAAAGTTTGTTACACAAATTTTACTCTAAATTTATGGAAAATTACAATCAATCGAAATCTCTATAAAGCTCAACAAAAATAGCAGATACAAAAACCGAAAAACAATGGTTGTTGAATTGGAAAATAAATGCATGGATATAAAATTTATCCTGAACATATTCTGCATAATTTTAGAAGAGTTGAAGGAGAATTCAAAGCGAAATACATACATCTCTTAACACGCCCCGATTGCTTATTTACTAAATGGTCAACTTTAAAGTTTCAATGGTATAACTTACAACAATGTTAACTCATTTCTTTTATAGTACAATTTAATCAAATTTTGTATCTGAAGGAAATAATTCATTGAAAAGAAATCTTTAAAAAACTTTGTCTACCATACACAAAAGTCTGGAATGAATCGCTGAATGTTACAGAATCTTTGCAAAAGATGTTCGCGAACTTTCGAGTTGTGAAGTTCCTTTCCTTTAATGCTGTAATTGTTCTTTAGTTATTTAATTTAACTACTTGCTACTTGGTTGTAATTCAGGTATGTACATATGTCTAGCAACCATGTACCAATTACGACCAATTTAAATCTGAAGGCGTAATTGGACATTTTGAGCGAGTTGTTCATTAACGAACCCTGCTGAATGCAGCTTCCGGTTCCGTTCCAACTCGACTCGAGAGCCGTAAAGAGCTGTCAAAATGTCTGTAAGAGTTCGACACATTTGACACATCTTTCATAGTTTTACTTACAGCGACGGAATTCTTTTCGGTACGACGATTTAATTTCCTTGGATGGATTTTTGCTCAGATGGAGGAATATCTGGCTTAAACTTGGCTTAAACGTGACCTGGAATTCATTATTATTAATCAATGGACTATAATAATAATCAAAGTCGAAATGTTCAGAATGACGGACAGCTCGATGTTACAGTTAACCTTATTAACTGTAACATAACGGGTTTTTAACGAAAGAAGCATTTTCAAAAACGAATCCAGAAACCAGAAGGAAAAACAGAAAAATTATAATTTTTAATTTAATTTTTATCTTTTTTTATTGTACTTCAATCGTTTTTTTATTCACTTTATTTATTTAATAATAATTCAATTATAATAATAATAATAATTTATATCTCACTGTTTTTTCTAAACATAATGTATTTGTTTTTTATTTTTTCCTAAAACATTCTACATATTTTGTTAATTTTCTATATTTATAATATATATTTTATATAAGTATATATTCGTTATTTATTTTTTCTTCTTTTTATTTTTGTATTTAATTTTTCACAAATAACTTTGCTTTTATTTGGTTTTTTCTGAAATCATTTTTAATTTTTAGTCATTTTTACTCGGCGTATTTTTCCAAATTTTCTTAAAATTGATATTCTGCTCTTTATTTTTCTTTTTATTTATTTTTTATATATTATATGTTTTCATAGAATTTTGTCATAGAACTTTTTCACGTTTCATGTTCATGTAAATTATTTTTTTTTTTATATAACAATAATAATTGTAATAAATAGTTTATTCAACTTTCTTTGTTGCTTTTCCTTTTTGTTGTTGTTCACATGCAACTAACCATATATATTTTATATACGAGTATATATGTTTATATATATTTGCTAATAGGTTTATATTTTTTCTCATAACAACAGCAATATTTTAGTTACTTTATATTTTTGAGATATTCTTTAAATATTTATTTATTTTTTCTATTTATTTAGCCTTTTCTATTTTCTATTTATTATTTATTTCTTGTTTTGTTTCTTGCTTTCTTTGTTCGTTTTAATTTATTCTTCATTAAATATAGTAGTTTTTTATTTAACATTCTTTAATTTAAGTTAATCATTAATTCGGCTGTTTTTGCTTTTATAACTGTTTCTTCTAGATTTTTATTATTTTTTATAATCAATCGAATTCCGTGTTAATAATTTATTTAAGCTAATCGTAAATATATATACTGAATATATATTTATATATAAATACTAAATATAAAGTTATAAAGTAAAATGCAATAATTTAAATAAATAAAGAATTTTTAGGAAAAATGTAGTAGAACTTTTTTGAAAGTTTTTTGTTGTCCTTATTTTAAAAATTTATTGTTAAAATTTTACTGTTTTTAATATTAAAGAAAATTGATTTACTTTAAATATACGAGAATAGTTAAGTAATGATTTTTTTCCTTTTACGTATTTTTATTTATATTTATACATATTTAAGTAAATATTTATTTTGGCAAAACGTTTTCTATTTGATTACATTTTTGATTGTTCTAAATATCGTTATTTATTGTTTAGATAGATAGCATTTTATTGGTGAATTAAAATAACGGTGGTTTCATTTGATTTTATTGATTTTGTTTAAAATATATAAATATGTATTTGTACAACTTGGATAAATAAATAAATAAATAAATAAATAAATAAATAAAATATTAAGCAAATGTAATTCTGAGTAAATACAAAAAATTCTTAATACGAAATCATATTCTTGATTATTGGTTATTATTTTAAAAGTGAAATAATTCAAATAAAATTTTCTTTATTTGTTCTTTACATTTTAAATGAAATGAATGTTTTTCGCTCTCATGTTTTTAATCTTTATACTTTAATCCTCAGTTCAACTAATATTCAGTGATTTTTTCCGTTTACATGATTTCTAAATTAAACAGTCCAGGAACTAAAAAATTAAAAAAACCCGAATCGAAATAAATCATGTATTGAAGGGAATCTTTTTAAAAAATCAAATAACAGAAGAAAGGATATTAAATTAACATTTGTTTTTGATTTAAAGATGCTATTTATTTAGTATAAAAACTACTTATATATAAAGTTAAAATTTAAAAAATATATAATTATAATAAAAATACTGTTGAAACATAAATTTAAATAAAATGATACTAAAATTGAAAGGCAATTTTTCATTATTTTAAATTCTAAATAAAATAATAGGCAATAATTTTGCATAATTTTCTGAGCGTGGTTTTTCATTAGTAATGATTTTCTGGTTTTTTTAAATAAATAAACAAATAATATTTATACATTATGGTAAATAATATTATAATAATTATATATTAAATATATTTGAATACTTTTACTTTATTTTATTTAATAATAAGTATTGTATTAATAAAAAATTAAATTTTTTCAAACTAAATATAAATAAATTTTTATAAATTAGATCTTAAAAATATGGAAGATTTTAGAAAAAATTGAAGAGTTAAATAAAAGTGGAAAACAAATTTTCTAAAATCTGTAGACGATATATGTATATATATTATATAAGTACTATGTAATATATGCTTTGAAAATAAATATTTGTAAATCTTATATAATATTATATATTATGTACATATGTATGTATATATAATATATGTAGTTAGGGGATGGGGTGGGGAGGGCATAAATAAAAAAAAAATATAATATAAATATATGGAACTTTTCTTCGACGAATACACAAGAATTTTTGCATTTTATTTAATTAAATTATAAATTAATATATACGTATATATATATTTATATAAACACATATGCACTTTAAATATATATATAGTACCTAAAATTCTTTTTGCACTATATTTAAATTTCTTATGACCATATATTTTTATATGATATATATATAATTTATAATGTAATATTATAGTTATATTTTTATAGCTATATTATTATAATTATTACATGACAATACAATACATTATAATTATAATAACTGTAGATCCTTTGTAGATATAATTTACGTTTGAATAAATATTTTTTTTTAATATTGTTTTTATTAACTAAACTAAATCATGTTCTTTCACATACACATAGACATACATATATTATATTATTCTTGATCTTATTTTAATAGTCTACTACATACATAATAAATTAAATAATTTTGCTGCTAAAGATTTCTCAGGTTTCTGAAACACTTTTTTCTCTTACTTTTTTATAGGATTTGAATTGTTTTTTTATTTTTTTTTTCTTTTGTAATATAGAATACTCTATCTCTTTAATAATTATTTTATTTTCTTCTTTATTTATTTATCTTTTTTACTAATACTCTATTCTTGTGGTGAGGTCTTTAATAATGTGGAATTTTTATTTGTGTTTTTGTTGTTTTTTAATATTTATATTGTATTTTGTACTAATATTAAGAGCACACATAATGACGACATCAAACGATAACTAGGTAAGTAGTTGTTTTTTGATTTTATTAGTCACTAGAAATTTCCTTTGGTTTTTCATTAATACTCGTAGTAGTTACAGAATTTTGATTAAAAGTTTTTTTTTTGTGGATGAACAATATTTGATGTAATTTTTTAACATTTGCAGTAATATTTAACTAACGTAAAAGTAAAAGAATTCCTTACTAATACTACAAATTCTGTGATACTTAAATCCTTAATGATAATTTTATAATTTAGTTTATTTTATCTTCAAGCTCCGATTAATTTCACTCACTTTACTCTTTTTACCTATTTCATTTTAGATTATTTGTATTTTCTTTAAACTCAATATAATAATTACGTCCTACATACGAAGTTTTACTTATACTCGTTTCACTCCTTTTCTTCCATTAGTAACGCATTAAAGGAGGCGTGGCAGGTATAGAATATACATTTTTGATCAACGTCATCAGCGTTTTATATCAAATATTAATTCATTTGAGGGTAGAGCTAACTTTCTTAACTTGTAGAGTGAGTTAGAAGATGAAATATTGTCCACCTTCTCAGCTAACGTTCGCACTTCCAGAAATAGGCGTGGTCCGCCCATTTGTTACTAAAACCACGATTATAGGAGAACGAGTAAATCGTTGAAAATTCATCACACATCTTCTCTATCATGTACTGATTCCATTATATCAAAAATTTTACCACTGACACGCCTACTTTCTAAGCAAATATCCATTGATGGTGCTTCCGATTTGAGACCAGAATTTATTAAATTTCTTATTTATTTGTAGTAATTATTTTTTATTTTCTTTTTACTTAAAATTGTATAATTATTATATTTAGTTTTATTTTATTTTATTAAATTTTTTTTAATTTATCTTCTCCTAATATCTCTCTATTCTTTATACTCTATTTTCTGTTATTGTTATTATTATTAATTTTGTGCTTTTTTAAAATTTCAACTTTTGTAATAAACCTTATCTTTTCTAATTTTTGTGTTTTTTTGTGTCTTCATTTTTTGAAATAATTTGTAAGGAAATACAAATCATTCAAAAACATTTTCAACGCATTTACCGTTACATACTCTTGGGGCTCTATAGAATTTGTTAGTATGTTCCGTTAATGCGTTATTCATTTCTACTCGAAATAATTTAATGAAAAAATTCTTGTGTATTTCTTATTCAAATTATAATAATAAATGTTAATTTAATGATAAAATTTTAATTTTTATAATAATATTTTTGTCAAATAGGAAAAATTCTTTAAATAAATAACTATGTATTATATAAATACATACATGTATATAATTTATGTATGTATGTATTAATACATCAATAATTTTTATCATCACGAGCTCCGAAAATTATGCAAACATTTTTAAAAATATTTGCTATTATGAAACTATAGAATTTTTAGTAAAATTTTTTTACTATAATTTACCGTAAATAATACAAAATCGTAATGTATATTCATGTGTATACAATTAATATACATAATATATTAAAAAAAAATTGCATACGTGAAGTTCCCAAATGAATTCAAATTATACCGTAAATATTATTTAATAAGTATATTTATAATATATTTAATAAGTATTAATAACTGAAAAGTGAAAATAAAAATATCTAGTAATATAAATTATTAATATTATTTAATAATATAGTATACTCGTGCTTTCTTAATAATGATATAGATGGATAAATATAAATAATTTTTACTTTTATTTAAGCAATTAATAAAGGCAAAATAATTAACCCAACTTAATTGACAAATATATGATTAATTTAGCATAACTTTAAAATATATTTGCAAATGCAAAATATGTTAAATAAAATATACTAAAATGTATTCGAAGATATTTTAAATATATCTTTACTAAAATTTCATTAAAAGTGATTTTATTTAAATGCATTAATAAGTATGTACATATATACTGTAAAGTTGCATATAAAAACATAGCTTAACCTTTTTAACTTCGAATAAATTTATTCATAATAAATGTTGGAGTACATATTAAAGTATATCATCTTTAATTTAATTAAATACATTAAATTAACAAAATAATAACGTTGTGAATCACTTTGATATTCTTTTTTCCAAGCGTTTTTTCTGAAGATTTTCATAACGAAAAGATGGTCGCTTATAATTATTAGTTTCGTTTCATCGTTTTTTTTAATTAAAAGACTTTTATATCGTAAACAACAAAAATTATTAAATGCTTTCCTTTTTATGAATTCTGATCCTTATCACTAAACAATCATACATCAACATTTTTTATTGATTTAATTATTCTACTTATTTAATCATTTCTAAATTTGATCTCTCTTCTACAAAGAGTAAATTTTTTCTTCTCTTTTCATTTAAATCCGTTGCTTCGTTTTGTTTTATCTGAAATAGATTTCAATGCCTTTTCGTCGAGTTTTGTTTACTATTTCTAGTTTCTACTACTATTTCTACATTCTATTATCTATTTTTAATAAACATTTTTTACTTTCATAACATGTAATAAATAATCTTTTTCTGATTCCTTGATGTTGGTTTCCCTTTTCTATGATATTGTAGTTTGCTTTTTATTTCTTGTATTCTATTTAACAATTCTCTATGTGTTGTTAGTTTTTTTTATGGATAATATCAATTCATTTTAATCTAGGTTAAACCTTTTACGGTTGACTCGTTCAATTCCTTTTCTGGTAGGAAATCTCACAATATCTATTCTTCTCATCATAAAGAAGACAGAAAGATAACAGGATTAAGATATACACATTCACATCTCGAGCCTCTCTTCTTTCTCATCTTTCTAGATCCTTTTTTATCTCCTTTTTATTCTTCTCTAAACCACAAAATGTTTGTTCTTAATCCCAGATATCACAATCATCACCATCATGACCATAATCATCATAATCATTATAATCATCATAACCACTATCATCATCATTTCATTTTATACTTTTGATTATAGTTCAATTACATATTATAAAGTAAGTAGAAGCAGTTGATTATTATTAGTTATTATTGTTAAATAATTATTTTAAAATTATTTTTTCATTGGCTTCATGTATTTATGAATCACAGATTTATATCTATGTAGCCTTATTCATAAATATCCAAGGGTCGCATAGGTCTTCACAAATGTTCCATCGCTGGGGCTAACATTTCTGAAAAAAGGTAGAAAGGGCTTATCAGAAATATTAGCATTACTATATTTTAAACCTATTTTAAATCTTGAAGAGAGACTTTAGTATCTAAAACTATAGATTCTAAACCAGTAAGTCAATTAATTCCAAATCTACTAAAGAGTCTCTACTTTACTCAATCATAAACTGCATCCAAAAGCCATATTTTCTCAGAAGTCTCAGAAGATCTATTAGATCCTCTTTTAAAATATATACTTAATTCTTATAACTCCTAAATTTTCCTACAAATTCCTCGATGTATTGTATTAAATTACGAGTTTAATTAGATCAAATATTATTCATTTATTACTTACTCATCTTCCCAAGGACAAACAGTGTTCCGTTCCGTCTCCACTTTAGCGCCGCCCTCCACTGATGAAGTTGTTGCTTTTTCTTTCTCCTCCAACGATACCAGCCTCTTACTCTCAGAGCTGCGTTTCTTTCGACGTTTCCTTCCCTCCTCCACTGCAGCCGCTGCCAAAGTAATCGTTTCAACGGTGTAACTGGACTCTATAATAACTGGCGACTTGGGCGGTGGTACTTCTTCCAAAGGTGGTTCATCGTCTACAGTGTCTACATCCAGCTCAGCTAAGGGAGCCATTGAGGGCGCTGGTGTTGGGGCCGGTGCAATGTACCCGGTTCGTGAATCCGTGTCGACGATATCATAATCGTAATCATCTTTGCTATCTGCCCCGAACTGCAATCCTTCCTGATACTCGTCGGTGGTGGGCGAGAGTTCTTCTTGCGCAATAGAACCATCATCATCGCCCAATTGTTCCTCATCCATGGGCCCGATTGGTGGGAGCGGCGGTGGAATAGCGTGACGACGCGATTGTTGCATCGCAGAATCGGAGGAAATTTCTTCATTCAGTTCTTCTAGTTCTTCCACATGCAACCCTTCAAGTACTCTCTTCGGGGACTTGGGGGAAGGTGAATTCGAATTCGAGTTTGAACTGGAGATGGCGGTCACCTCAACGCACTCTTGCACATTTATTGTAGGTGTGGCAGACCTGCTCAGCGTTTTGTCTTTGGACTTGACAGAAGCCTGCTCGATGCAGTCTTTCTGCGGAATGTTGCATGGATCCACAAAGTTAGTGGTTTCAATTAACTCGATTTGCACCTCTTTGATGACTTCTTGTGGGGACGTCTGCGACGTGGGCAGACTGTCGGCATTTTGGTTGTCAACTGTTGCGACGGAGATGGACTCAGCGGTGGACGATGGCGATGCTGATGCTGACGATCGTTGTTGTGGCAGTTCGGTTTCTTTCGGGAAATCATTTCGTGTTTCGTCACGTGGTTCCTTTTGAATGAGACCGGGCGGATCCAGGGGTGTATAGAGCGGTGGAAACGTGGTGTCCATGACAATTTGGCTGCCAACTGTGGGCGATGGGGTCTTAGACTGGACAGAGCATCCTGGTGGGTGCTCGGAGAAACGACTAATTTGATATCGAGAAATTTCTTCATGAATGCTAAAGCAAATGAAGACTTGAATTTCATTAATACGTACTTCGGGGTAAAGGACATCGATGCTCTTCGTTGTTCGGTAAAAGTTGGCATTAAACGTTTCATGCCCGCCTCACCACTGTCAACGGTGTGCTGATGACGAATGCCGAGCGATGTGCGCTGAAGACGGTCGGAGACCTCGCCGATGTCCGATGAGCTGCTATAAGCAGAAGAACCAGAATATAAAAGATAACAACCGCACCTGGTTTTTGGGAATTTACTCGCACCTATTAAAATGAGGCGGAACGATTTTTGCTGTTGGCATTTCTGGCAAAGAATCGCTTTCATCCTGCTCCCACGGACAAATTGAGAGCTGCACCTGCATGGAGCTGGTTCCAGGCGAAGAACTCTTTTTAATCGGTTGAACTGGTGCTGCTGGTGTTGTCTTTTGTGATGAAAGCTTAGATGGTGGAGGCGCTGGCCCTTCATCGGAGAGATCCCACGGGCAAACGGCATTCCCGGTGGACTCGACAGTGGTCTCAAGACGTGCGGCTAGCTTAGGTTTTACTGTATCTCTACGTAGAGTCATAGAATAGTAAAATCGAATAAATGATCATCGGATCATCGGTTTAAGCGACATCGGTTAAAACGATCGACAACCGAATACATAATTACGACAACAACAACAAATAAAGTTACATGAAGTAAAAGAAGATCACACAAAAAACCAGAAAGTGGTCCCACCAGGCTCCACAAAAGATATGGTGATAGTTGAAAGTGTTGTGACAAGAGAGATAAGAGCCAGAGGGTAAGATTTTTAAGCTTATGTTATCTGACATTATCTGACAGTTAGTTAGTAGATGTAAGAATAAAAGTACGCCGGTGAGAGTAAAAAGAGAGAGTAAAGGTTGATAGAACAAAGTATTATACATGAGTTAGTTTTGATTTCTTTAAAGAAAAGAGAGGAGGAGAGAAGTTCATGGGTGATTCGGAAAATCAACATCAATTAAAGGCAGTACAGTAGAATTTAAATATGGAGATAACAGCTGCTGTTCAATAAAGCTTACAGTGACAGAAAGACAGAGAGGAGTTAGAAGGGAAAGAGCGATAGAGAGATGGGAGAAAGAGAAAGACTTTTTCTTACTGAGTTGTTTTTAAATGCATGCCACGTACTCCATGGGCAGCAGAGACACAAGCATTCATGGCCACCATGCGTGTCGGCATGTCGCCCCTGTAAACGGATTCACTGTGACGCGGGAACGTGTGAAGCGATTCGTGTTATGCGTGAGTGTATGAGAAAAAAAAATATGGAAATGAGAACAAAAAACAATAATAATATGTATTATAGAAACCAATTCAGAGCAGAATTTTCCTAAGATACACAAATAATGAACTTAATAAGGGTCAATACTCGGGAATTACATTCAGGAACGTTTCGCGGAACTTATCTTCAAGGGGTAATTGAGAATTGTAGGGTCCGAGTAATATCGGTGACCGGTGAACATTCGAGAAATATTCGATATGTCACACATCGGTCCAGGACGCGTTTGAGGAGAGTTTGCTTAGAGATCATACTGTGAGCAAGTCTAGTATCGTGCGGGAAAATTACGAAGATTATGTTGGAGTATCTTTCCATAGTTTGAGGTTATTTTTATAATCTTATAATGTGATTTCAAGCTAACCTCCGATTCAAACCTCTATCTCACAAGGATTACTTAACTTAACCTTAATGCTGAAGATTGAGGAATTGTTTGAGGTCCATTTGATGTCAATTTAAGGTTAATATATACACTATCTGTACAACTAACGAGGGAAATTTTGTTTCGCTGCCGGCTGTCTAAAGTAAGTCAAAGACCTAGAACTATATAACAATTCTCAAGTCCCAGGTACATCAAAAAGTTGAGGATATTACTCAAGATTTTTAAAAGGTTGCTATTTAAGGATGCTTCCCAGAGTTCGATTTTATCGAAAACACATTCACTCACCTGTACGGCATCTCACTGAGATTGCTTTGCGAGTGCGAATGTGGTACCTTGTTGGTAGCATTCTCCTTGTTTACCCCAATCACAGCCAGTTCGTGTGCAGAACCCGTCAAACTCCGGTCGCTACCTCGTCGCCGCGCCAAGCTACCGGGTGGCGGAGCGGCAATCATGGCTTTCGAAGTCGATGCCTCGCTTAGTGTCGCTTGGCCCGAGAGAGCGGCAGTCATTTTCTTCTTAGCACCGCCGACACCGCCAAAGTTGAAGAAGCGCTTCTTGTGCAACGGCTGGACGCCGTTTTCGAGCAGACGCTTGTAATGATCTGAACGGATGAAGCGCGGATAGCAGTCCTTCTTCAGAAGCAGTGTATAGATGTGCTCCGAAGCCGAGTCGAAAGTGAAACGGGAAGGATTGTAGAGTGCCTGTAGTACGCTGGCCATGGTTTTGCTGTCGATGTTGATTTCGCAGGGTGCGCCCGGCATAAGGAATTCTCTGAAAATAGTATTAACAGTTAGAAACCGCCTCCAACCATCCAAAACTGACAAAGATTCCGTTC
This sequence comes from Myopa testacea, assembly GCA_949629155.1. Lineage (NCBI taxonomy): Eukaryota > Metazoa > Arthropoda > Insecta > Diptera > Conopidae > Myopa > Myopa testacea. The sequence continues at coordinate 7,308,319 of OX451345.1, read as the reverse complement.
ACTCACTCGTAAATTTCAGTGGCCTTGCGTGGCACCTGCGATTGCGACGAACGACGCAAACAGTTCACTTCATTCCAAAACCGAATGTTTTCGTGTGAGTACTCCTTCTCCAGAAAGTTTGTGAACTCCTGCAAACCCGTGGGATCGCCGACCAGCTCCTCAATGGAGATGGCCCAGCGTCTAACACGTTTCTCGGTCGGCGCATCGACATAAGTGTTGTTCAGCTGCCAGAAGGTGGTATCTTCCGTGACCCAGGGATTCGAGGGTAAGGGGGGCTGCATAAAGGCATCATACTCCGCAAAGGTTTCCGCATAGTTTACGAGAGATTCGCAGGCCTGCGACATTTTCATGCGAGTACGATTGATAGTCTTCCTCAAATAGTCGACTTCTCGTTGCACATCCTCCAGCGCCTTCTTTTTCGGTTTGGTGCCTTGACGATCACGCATCGGCACAGGACACGGCTCCAGAGGGGTGAATTGTCCAGGCGGTGGTCGATGAACCCGCCAATAAGCACGTTCCTGAAACCAGAAAGCGAAGTGAGGAAATATAAACAGATTTGTAAAGTATTCCCTCTTCCATACCTGTGAGTCCCCGACAATTTTGTCGCCCTTCTTTCGCTCCTTTGCCAAGCGCACCTGCTCCTCTGCCTGCATCGAGATTATGTCCCATTTCCCTTTGAGGTTTTTGTGAAGTGACGACAGTGCCTCTGTTTCGTAATCCTCCAGGGCGTGTCTCTGTTTATTGCGTAGAGAACGCTTCGCCAAGTAGATGGCGTACTCAACATTGTCGGGTGCTTTGTGCTGCCAGGGCCAATAGTAGGGCGTCTGAAAGCGGTACAGAGATGAGTCGTCTTTGACCACCAGCGTTTTAGTATCATTGACGGGGAAAAAGTAGCCATGTAAACACAACTGATTGGCAATGTTAAGAGCCTCGGATTCTTCGATGAGCAGTCGGTCCATCAGCCATTCAATGAGATCATAGCCTAAATGTATAGATGCATATATACAATATTAAAGAACTAACTATTAGAACTAATCAAGCAAAATGTTTCGAATCTGATTAAGTGCAAGCTTACCCATGAAAGCATACGGAATCGAAGTGAGAAACATTTTTTGTTGGCGTACAGGGACACCATTCTCAGGATCCTGCATTTCGCGCACCAAAGACTCCATCTAAAAGAAATTAAAAAAGATTAGAAGAAAAATTAAAAAAAGATTTAGTCAGGGAATAATTCTGAATAAATTCTTGAGTAAATAAATTGCTGTTATAAAAGCGATGTCACCCTAAACTTATCGATAAAAGCCAATCATTCAGATGAAGAGGGGAGAAACTAAACGCGGTCGTAGAGTGCTTTCACAGTTCACCTTGCACCACAATCTTCGTCCTTTCCAATTCTTCTTCCACGCATTCTTTAAATTTTCCTCTTTTCATTTTCCTGCCATGTCATTGCATTCATTTGAATGGCTCCGAATGGAATTCCGAAAAAATTCCGATATATTGCACACAAACAATTAATCATTCATGCTACGAGTCGATTGAAATTAAGCGGTTCTGTCATTCATCGCCATGCACCCATCATGATTGCACCCATCCTCATAGTTTTTTGCGGCAGGGATCCTTCGTTCCGAATACATGAATATTTCTGGTTCACTCAAGAGCTTTTAGTGTGCCATTGTTGTTGGCAAACATGCACAAGAAGAAGTCCTTGCAGTGTGCAGTGCTTCAAATGAACGAGCCCGCGAAAACTCGTTAGTTGCCTCACCCTCATTCTCAATCGGGCTTCTTCTTTACTCCCTGCCTTCTTATTGGTTTGGTCCCCGAACGGTTTCATCATTCTATCGAACCGTTTTGAGGATTGTGAAGCACCATGAAGGATGCAGACCGTAGCTTGGCATGCATGCTGGTGAATAACTTAACAATCAATGCTAAATATTATAAAGGACCTTCAGGACATTATAAGGATTTCAAAGCAATTAATTAAGAAGTAAGATGATTTATTCGTTGATGATTTGCTTCGAGAAACTGATTGGCTAGAGAATTTCCATATTTGACCTTCATTGGAAAGGGCAGAGATTGTTATTGTCAGAGATTCTCTTGCCAAAAAGGGTGCTATTTCGCCTTAGATGTTTATAAAAAGATTATTAGAGAAAGTCTTAAATTAACCGCTGTATTTGGCGCTGTATTCAAATCTTTCATGAGGACTTCACTAGTTCCAGCACCTTTCTCAAGCCATTCATTTATCAATACAATGAAAGCTTTCGGTGAAATTATTTTAATTAATAAAAATTCAACTTCACATAAAAAAAATATTTAAGAATTTAGACAAAAAAGTACTCGTCGAAAATATACTTTGCCGAAAATAGTCGCCGAAACATTGATCTCATTGATTTCATTGTCGAGAGTGAAAAAATATTTTCTGCTTGAACAATTTTATTGAACAAAAAAATTTTATTTCCTAAAATTCTTCTCAAGAAATATATTTATATAATTTTTATACATGATATACTCGAGAATGAAGATTTTTTTAGCGTTTATATTTTTCTCAAGCTTTGGTAAGTTTTTAATCCACAGATAAAAATAGATTTAAACTAAATTCTTTGAAATTCTTTTCTCTGCTCTAAATTTTAGCGGCCTGTTTAGAGAACGAAAGCAGTTCACCCCTGCGCAGGATTAAAAGGTCCTTGTCACAAATGGCACCGCAGAACAGTTCTCAAATAGCACACGACTTTGTGCAGCTGCAGAATTCGAAATCAGATGCCGACATGGGTAACAAAGCTTTGGCCAACAGAGACACACAGGCACAGTTGACTCTAACCGAAGTGATGATACCGAATGAGGAACAGAATAGACCAAGTTTGCTTAGCAGCATCATAACACTGAAGAACAAGAAGGACGCCCTCAAGGATTCAATAAAGAACCGAGAAGGTAGGACAAAGCGAGCTAAATCAATGAGATCAAAGAGCATATTTTTTTAATGAATTCAAATGTTTCAGTTCAAGGAGATTCTTCCGGAGAAAAGATCAAAGAAAAATCGGAACAGCAGCAACAACAGCAGAAACTCATAGATCTTAACAGTAAATTAGCTTTCTTGCCCGGATCGCCGAACCCATTTCTACCCGTGAGTCAACCCGTCATCAATGTGGAGAAAGATGGTGTGTCTTATATATTCCAAGTACCGGGGATCGATAAGCCGGTTCCCAAACCGGATACTGGTAAAATCGATGGTACCATCGCCGTCATGAGCAGTCCTTATAATGCGAATCTCCAATCAAACGATCAGCGTGGAATTTATTTTTACCGCAACCCAAAGTTACAAGGATCAAATAATGGATCAACGATGATCCTGTTGAAAGGTAACAAAAACAATAGACACGAAAATAATTTAGAGACACAGATTGTAACGGACAACAACAACAACAACAACAAAGATATGGTTCAAAAGAATATGATGGCTGGAATAGAGAATACCGATGACAGACAGAACAATGATAAAGAGCAGAATAACAACAACAAGAAATTAGTAAATCTTCATTTCAATGTCAATAAGAATGACATGTCAAATGTTAATGAAGCTGGTGATAACAGTCAACGTACCACTACCACCAACAGCAATAACAATGATGATACTATCAACAATAATAAAATCAGCAACGTCAAATCTAATCTTCGTCCGGTTCTCTTGAAATCGTTTGCTTATGTAACAAATAATGCCGAAAATAACAACAACAACAACAACAAGGATGCGATGAACCCAAATACTAATAATAATAACAACAACAACAAATACCAGATATCTTTAAAACAAACCGAACCAAATTCTGAGCCCCGAAACCTTGCAAATATTGCACACGATCCTCCAGAACAGCCCATTAAAACTCAATATCAGTTAAATACTCAAGTACCAGCACCCGTACAGGGTCAGCTACACATTCAGCTGACTGGACCACCGCAGATGATCCGCACACCTACAAGTGGAAAATTTTCCCCACTCGAAGGTTTGGTAAAGTTTGCCAACATGTTGCTATACAAAGTGGGACTCGGTGGTAAGTTAAACATTTTTCTATCCTCTTCTAGATTATCTCATATATTTTCTCTTCTCTCTCTCTCGCTCTCCATTCTTCAGACGGCACAACACCTTTACAGACACAAGGGGCACAAATTGTAAACCCGAACGGAGCCACCAACAGCCAATCGAACGATATCGATGATCTCGACTCCATTGATTACCTCTACAACTCAGTAGACAGTGTACCACAGACCATACACTCACATAGTCCAAGCTCAACACTAACATTGCCACTACCGTTGCCGCTACCCTCTCCACTTCCTGTGATGCCGCCTTTAATCTTTCGGTCTCAGTTTATTTCCAATGATCGTGATCGCGATGAGATGAGACCATTTAATATGTTAGAGAATGCAATCGATTCGTTGTTGAGCGGTAATGGCGCTGGCTTTGGAGGTGCCAATTTTGGTGGTGGTGGTGGTGGCTGTAGTGCTGTTGGCGGTGGTGAGAACGTCGGCATCCATGCAACCGGCGATAATGATGAAACCGATGATGAGGCAGAGTTAGTCTGTCCAATGCACCGCGAAGGCAACAACAACCCATCGAATGATAAACAAAATGATTTGATTCAAGTTTGTTCTTGTCGTTTCTATAAAAAGAAGAAGAACATCTAAGACGACAGACAGTTTGGCAGATCCGATGACATGATGATTCAACTCTCTCTCTCACTCTCTCACTCACTTTCTCTCTCACTCTCTCTCTCACTCTTGAACAGTCGTCCGTCTGTTGAAGATTCGGTTTCTTAAGGATTTCTTTTTATTTGTATTTAATATATATAAAAAAAACTAACAAGAAAAACAACTATGAATTGTATGAACTCAGGTTTCTGTCAAAATAAATAATGCAATCTTGAGAAAAAAAGAGGACCTCATTTTATTTATGGAACGGTTTAGTCCCGGAATGGTTTCGTTTCGGAACGGTTTGATATTGGAGCAGTTTTAAATATATTTTTAATGGTTCCAATAATTTTATTTGGCGAAACCGGGACGAGAGGGTTAAAGGTTACTCACCTTATCAAAAGCTGCCGGGCGGGATAATTTTTCGATCGGTTGATGAGACCCTCCACCGCTGATGATGCTCGTTGCTGCTACTGTAAAACTTGAGGTTGCTGATATTGAATGTTGTTGCTGTAGTTGTGGTTGATGATGGTGATGCTGCAGATTCGGTGAATGATGTTGCATTTGATGAATGTTGTGATGAGCTATCGAACTGCCGCTGAATGCTGTAGCTGCATTTGTTGTTGCCGATATGGCTGTCGCTGTTGTGGCCAAGGCTGGAGTGCTGCTATTAGTTGTTGTTGTTGTCGCAGCTACTGTTATTTTTGTTGCTGATACTGATAATGTGCTTGATGATGTTGCCGCTGGTTGTTTTGTTCCATTGTTGGCAGCAATCAAAGCTGGTAGGGTTGCTACTAACGAAAGCTGATGTTGCTGATGTTGATGCTGAATGAGGAATAATTTTAAGTTAAAATTGTTGTTGTCGTTTTCGATGTTATTATTACCAAATCGCTTCGCAATGGTTCCATGGCCTCACTGAACTCTACAGATGAATGCGGCTCTTATCGCTTCGATGCCGCTTTGATGTCGCTTCAATGGCGCTTCGATGTCGCGTCGATGACGCTTCAATGTCGCTTCAGTGCCGCTTCGATGCCGCTTCAGATGACGATTCAAGGATTTCAATATCGTTCAATCACTGAATTTTCTTTATTTTTTTATATCTTTTCTTATCTATCTTCTTTGTAATCCTTTTCAACCTTTATTTTTGAGATTTTGAGACCCTTTCTTGAATTTATTTCTTTTTTATTTTCTCGTTTGGAGTGCTTTTTTTCTGATGCTGTATGAAGCTGAGTTGTTTATGTGTTGTTCTTGTTACTTGCTTTGATGTTTCGTCGGATGTGGTTGCTTTTGTTGTTGTAACTGACACTACTTTACCCGAATTCCATCATGTCAGGGTGTAGAAAAATATTTGCTGCAATAAAAGAAGCTGACGCTGTCGCTGCTGTTGTTGTTGCTGCTGCTCTGGAGAAACGTGATGAGTTGCAATTAAAAATTATTTGAAACTCCTTAAAAGAGCCTTCTGTAGAAGAACACTACACTTACAATATTTTATTTTGCATGGCTGCTCATCGGTTCAGAATGAGTTGAGTAAATTGAATGTGTTGACTTGTTGTTGTTGGTTGCTTGTCAAGAGGCTTCAAATTTTATAGTTTTATGGTTCTTCTGAGTTGGATAAACATGTTGTTTATTCCGATCATCTGCTGGGAGCAACCAAGGAAGTAAATTTACATTAATAACCTCATCGACATCAACGATTAATGATCAGCAGCTGAAAGAAATCGATAATAAAGTAAAAGTTTAGAATAAGCGCCTGATTTGCGGTGATTTATTTAGTAATAATTACTAGAATGATTATTTTGTAGATAGTAAGACAATTTTTCGATGTGCTTATCATTGATTATCTTTAACAATCCTTGAAAATCCTTGACAATCCTTAACAATCCTTGAAAATCCTTAACAATACCATGTAACAAGTATCAAGAACATTTTTAAGTACTGAATGCCAGCTTCTAGATTTACAATACTTCAAAGAAGAAAAAAATACAACAATTGCGAGATGTGGGAGCTTTTAATGTGACAATCTTTACTAGAACCTCCCCATTCTCCACTCTAACACAGTAATCTCACTCTCTCTCTCTCTCTCTCTCTCTAGCTCTCTCTGTCTTCATCTCACAGACACCTCTCTTTTTTTCTCACAGTATTCAGAACAAAGGACCGCATAAAAAGACCGAAAAATACAAGAGGCACCTTTAAACACTTGACTTAAACACTCAGCATTCATCTTGAAGGGTCCTGACACTTTATTATGATACTCACCTCAGATACGTAGGCACGCCAACACATCGACAAACATGACAAGACACATAAATACACAAACAAAGTGGAATACAAAAGAACAATGCTACAAATAATATGTTCTGCTCTCGCTCACTCCTCTTCACCACAGCATCCTTTCTCCCACTCCAACTGGTACCTTTTTCAACTCCAGCATCCATCCATCCCCAGGCACAAATAACAGTTATGAACAACAGCAGCAAAGAATGCTTGTTCTTCGTCTGTTTGCTCCTCGTTCTCTTTACGGTACTTCTTCTAACTTCAACTTCAACATTGTTAGTCTTTAAAAATGTGTTGATGTGTGTTTGTTGTTTTCTGTGTGTGTGTATGTGTGTGTGTGTGTTGGTGTTTTTACTGTTGTTGTTCCTATTGGGATTTTTATTGACATCATTCTTTATTGCATGAGTTTTGTTCACAGAAAATTAACTTTCCCTCATCTTATTACTCATCGTTTCCACTTCTTCTTCTTCTTCTCGACATCCTCCTCCTTCTTCTTCTTCTTCTTCTTCTACTTCTCATCCCAACTGTCATCTTTATTTATCTCCCCGCAACCACCTTCCTTTAGATTTCCTTTTAATTCACCGTTTCTTCTTCCTTCCACAACTAATCATATGAAGGATTTCCTTAGTAGAGAATCCTTTTTTATAAGATTAATAAACGAATACTTACACATATACAGACAAAAACACACAAATACATACACACACATACAGCGACACAAATTTATACATACATATGTACATGTACAATATACATATAAATATTAATATACATGTTAAACAACAACAAAAGTACAACCAGAGGCTATCAGTTGACGTGAGATTATTCATGGGTTGATGTTGTTTGTTTTTGTGAATATTAAAGCTTGTTTTATTCAACGTTTTCAGGAGCTTTCCTCATAAAGGAGGAAAGTTTATACAAAAATTATAGAGCAATGACCAAGAAATATTCTGAGAAAGTACTGGAAAAAACTGACTTCTGAGTCATATTGTTAAATCTGGTCTAATAATAGTAATAAAAGAATTATAATAACATTTCATAAGAAAAGCATCGAAACTCCCAAAACACATCTCGTCATGGCAGCGACGTCTACATCGCCATGTTGGGTATTTATTCTTGTTCCGTGATTTCATTCGTGAATTCAAGACGAATGACGACACGATGCGTAGACGAAAATTCTATTGAAATAGGCTTTTATAGAAATTGAAAATATAATATAATTATTTTATAAATTCATTCTTCCTTCGTTTCTTTCCTTTCCATTATATTGTATAATAGAAAAACCAAACAACAGAAAAAACAATACAAGTAAGCTTATAGCATGTACAGACTATTGTTAGACTTCTAGACTAGACTCACACCTTACGACATACTCGTATATTAAAGAATATACTAACACCATGTCGATAAGCAGTTGTTAAGCAGTCGATAAGCAGTCGATAAGCAGCCGAAGTGAAGTCTACGTTCTGTTCGGAAGTCGATGCGGTTGAAGAGTAGTCGCTGTATAATTGAAGTGTTGTTGTTGTTGTGCAATTATATGCAGTTGACGTGCAGTTGCTATGCAATCGAAAAGCAGTCGTCAAGCAGTCGCTATGCAACGGAAGGAGCAGTTACTCTACGGTTGATATGCAGTCTCTATGAAGTCTACAGAATTTTTATCCTTGATTATTAAATGCGTCCGAGCAACTCCATGTTTTAGGTGACAAGCTAAATGTCACTTCTACGAAATGATTTTCTTTTAATTCAATATTCAAGGAGGAACACTGATAAAAATTTGATTTAAGAAAACATACTTGATTTTAATGATGGTAGAGAAGGAAAGATATGGCAAATGATGTCCACGATGAGAGTTTGTTTTCATTTCCAGAGTGATTGAGAAATGAGTAATATTCACACACTTAATCAATTAAGAATGAATAAATAAATGAATTAATGAATGAATGATTGCAGGAAAGAAAAGTAATCATTCGATGTACTCGTTTAATTAAAAACTTCATCTGTAATGAAGCAAGCGAAAAAAATCATTCGATTCCTTGTCAAGCATTCGATAGGAATCGAGTTTTTTTTCTATTTTCATGATTTTAAGTTTTTACGAATGAGTTTTTATTCGATGTTGACTTTTCGACGAAAAAAAATAATAATTAAGGCTGATTACTTGGTCAAAAGTACCATCGAGTGTACGGTAAATAAAATTAAAAAAAAACAACTAAAGAACAAAAGCACAAGAGGAAAAAAAAAATAGAAGGAGCGGAGAAGCGAAGAAGACTGACTCTATAGCATGTTCGAGTACTTTTTATCACCCTTTCGAAGTCGGCTGTCAGCTTTTGCAATTAATCAACATCTTTTTTATGTTCTCCGTAGCGGAAGTCGAATTATAGTTACATGTCGAGCTCCATTAAAAGGCAATTTCCTGCGACTGTGACTGCGAGTGTGTCTGTTCATTGGTCATGTTGACCTCACCGACCGATGAAGAAAGATTTTCAGTAAAAGAAAGATTTTTTAGAATAAAGGAAAGGAATAAAAGAAACAAAGGAATAGGAATATTTTTACTACTACTATAATGCATAAAGTTGCATATAATTCAGCACAGTTTTTTCGAAAATTCTCCCAAAATCAAGAAATGCATAAAATCGCAATTAGTATAGAATCTTGGAAAACATTTTCTTGTAGTTATAATAATAATAATAACATCACTAATAATAACAACAATAATAATAACAAGAATGATGCAAAAACAAGGACAACAATGAAACAACAACGTTCACAATAACGCAATAACAATAAATAATGCAGCAACAAAAAATAACACAAAAACAACAACAACAACGAAGGAACGCTAACCTACTTCAGTAAAAACAGGAGACAGCGTAGGCAGGAAATAATAACTGTAAAAGTCAACGGTAAAAGCGATGTTCAACAATCAACAACAACAGCTAAACAACCATATAATAGCAATAACAAAAACAACAACAACAACAACCGCAATAACAACTTCAACCGTAACTCAATAACAAGTTACAACAACAACAATAACAACAAAAAACAAATTGCAACAAAGCCTCTGAACACTTGACAAACAAATACAAGAAAAAAACAGGAGAAGAAAAAAAAAACATTTCTATTCATAAATTTTTTTTAAAGTGTTTTCTTCGAGAAAACAAGGACAACAAGGAATTAAGCGACGAATGAGTGGGTGAGGAGTGGGTGATGAGTAGATCAAGAGTGGGTGAAGATTGGATGGAGAGAGAGAGAGAGGGAGGGAGAGAGAGAGGGGCAGTGACAGTTGTGATGTAAGAAGGATGGAAGAAACACAAATACAACTACAAAAAATACACATTTGTACACAAATAATTTATAATATGTACACAATATAATTTCTCAGAAAAAATTATACGAAGAAAGAGGAAAATTCGCAAAGAGAGAAGAAACCTAAAGAGAAAGAAAGCCAACAAAATTTTAAAAAAACGTGAATGTGACATGAAAAATCTGAAGAGTCTTAAGAATCTGCCCCCCCCTTCCCCCTTCTCTTCTCTGTACCCCCGACTGCTCTTCTCTCTCAGAGGTTTTAAATGATTTCCATTAAAATTTGACAATCTTTTTCTCTGACATTCTTTTGAGAGTCGTTTAAATGACAGCCGCTTAAATGACAATACTTTTGAATGACATTCTTATGAATTTACAGAGTAAAGAAAGAAAACGCCAAAAAAAGAGGACTCGTCAAAAGAAGAAAAGTACATCGTAAAAACCAATAATTTTTATGTATATTCTACATGAGCAACAACACTCAAAACAACATAATAATAATAATAGTAAAATAAATTAACAAAAAAACTTTAAATAAATTAAGTAAAATAAATAAAAGGAATAATAAATTAAAACTTAAAAATTTCGAAAATTAGCATTAATTAACGTATTAATATTAATGTTATTGTTATTATTTTTATTACTAAATACAAGCATATTTTTCATGTGTGAATCATCAAACAACATCAGCAAAAAACTTTTAATTAAATGTGAATATTTGAGTTCATTATTTAAAAAGGAAAAAAAGGAAAAGAATATGAAAAAAGGATCTACAAAAGAATATGAAGAAAAGGATTTTACAGAATTTCATTTTATAATTAATTCAGGCGAAAACAAAAACAACTACACACTCATACACAAATACATGTATACATACGTAAAAAAGTTTATACTATAAACTTCTCTGAGTGAAAAATACACACACTCACTCATACACAAAAGTGATAAGAATTCAGATCTCACAGATAACGTTTAACAGCCACACGCACGCACACAGGTACACATCCTCACATTTACACACACACTCACACACACACACAAACACAGCCGCACACGTATATATTTCACCCCTCAGGATAGCTTCGAAAAATGGCGAAACTCATGAATTACGTGAAAGTTTGTTTATTTATTTTTTGTTGGTTTGCTCCGTTGCACGAGTTTTCATGTGAAAATCTTTTCGAACTCATTCTCTCGTTCATTTTCGTATTTCATTTTAATTGCATTTATTTATTGCACTGGTTCCATATGATTTATAATGAAGGTTTTTCTTTTTTTAATTATGTCAGAAAGTGAATCATAAACGCATCCAAGCATTCACACAAAAACAAACCCACACAAACACACGTACACTCACACAAACTGTTTAATACACACACAGACAACATACATAGACTCATATGTATATACATACATATTTCACATATGTAAATACATATCACGAATACATTTCATTAATATGAAGTAAACAAAGTGAACTCAATTATTAAGTTATTACATATCAAAAGAATGGAATGAATTACATGCAAATCACTTTGATAATTGATTACATTAAAAAAAATTAATACATCGAAAATTTCAAATTGATGTCTGTAAACGATATAATTTGGCAGATATTGTTTTCCACACATAATTGTCATGAATTAAATAAAAAACTGATAAAATTGAAAAGAGTATCTCTATTATTTAAGAATGACTTTCTCTAGTATATTTTGGACAACCCTGTAAAGGAGTTATGCACGTTTTCCAAGTTGTGTACCAGCTATAAAAGATATATACGAACTATACGATTTACCTTGCTATATAAGATATATCAAAGTTCTACAAGTTGTAGTTGTCGAAGTTCTAGAAGCTATATTCGATTACACACTGTATAAGCTTTACGAATTATATGGGTTAAATACCCGTACTAAAGTAATATTAGAGCTACACGAATTATTCAGGTATTATGGTATAACACGAGTTACATGGATTATAAACCACATAAATACAATCTGTATAAGTTCTTTATAGTATAGCTACAGGAGTTACACGTTTTATATTAGAATATCATAAAAATTATTAGTACAGAAGTTCTTCGGGTTTTACGAGTTTTAAAGTTTATATACGAGCATCTGCGCAAATCTGTTATAGTATATAAATAATAGTTACATAATTAAAGATTTTAGGAGTAAAATTAATCACATTTATTTTGATCAGCATATCGACATCCTCAAAGAAACAAACTAACTATAAAATAAAATGTCTCCTCATAAAATTTATTACACTCTGTCGACATCCAGACATAAAAAGACGGTCAGTCGCTCAAAATAATTTTTTTAGATGGTTTCGCGAAGGGAGGTTGTAGGGGATGGGAGGAGGATTAATCATTTGAAGGAGGGTTAAAATTCAAATTCAAGACATGAGTTCTATTCGTATATACTGACTCACGTCTATTGTACTAGGAAATAAAAATTTTCATTAAAAATATAACAACAATAAAAGGAAGGAACATCAATAATAATAAAAAGAAAATAAAAATATATTAAAGAAATGAAAAGCGAAGAAAAGAGACGAGAAGGGAAAAAAAATTGTTCATATCTGCTTGAAGAAATTCTTTCAAAGTGATAAAGAAGTCATCACTGGGAAGGAGAAGGAGAAGAGGGGTGAAATGGGAAGGAAAGGAGTGAAGAGAAGGAGCAGAGAGCTAAAACATTGTAGAAGACGGTTCAAGTGTTCAAGATTTAAAAATAAACGAGTAGATTCGTGCCTCTGAATTTTAATTCCTCAGAAACGACTTGCGAATTTTTGTGCTGAAAGAAGTAAATCAAAGAAAAAGGAAAAAAGGATAAAGAAAGAAAGAAGAAGAAGAAGTGGAAGAAGAGGACAAGAATACAGGGTGTCCGACTTAAAACTTGTCGCCGATTTAAAGCTTTTAAAAAACATCATTTTTACAAACAAACATCGTAAAACAAAATATTGAATTGCATGGACCCTGTAAATGTGAACCACGTTTACATCGAATTGATGTGAATCGCGTTTTTTTATTCGCCAAGAAGTTTGTGAAAGGATTCTCTGGATTTCCGATGAAGGGAAAATAAAGGAGCAAAAAAAAAAAATGACAAGCAATAAAAAAACAACACGGAAAAAGAAATGAAAATAAAAGAAATAAGAAAAAAATCATCTAAATCTTAGTGAGTGGGTGGAGCAAAGAACCAGAGAATAGAAATTGAAAGGAGGTGGCAACGCTGCACGCAGAGCAGGTTGAACACGGGTGGAAAAGAAAATCAATAAACGTTAAAGTTGTTCTATTTATAGAAACTGAAGAAGAAGATGAAAAGAAGAAGAAGAAGAAGAAGAAGCATCAGCAGATGATGATGATAAAGAAGAATCTGCGGCGTCATCTGAACATCATCACATCCATCGACAACAACTACTACAACAGCAACAACAACAACAAAACGAACAACACCATCAGCATCCAGAACAAAGGAGAGACTTCTGTCATCTTCTTCTTATTTTTATTCACTGGAAATGGTTTTCATTCATCACGATTGATCTCCAGAAAAGTATTCAGCTTTCGTCTATCTTCTGGTCCGTTCATCTGTCCAGCCATCCGTCTGTCTGTCTGTCGTTTTTGTGCTCTTTTCAGCCATCGGATTCAGTTAGCGTCAGTTGCTATCCCTCTCCCTCTCTCTCTCTCTCTCTATCTCTCTTTCTCGGTGTGTGTGCAAGTTTTCGTAAATGAGTGGGTGGCAACTCTATCGAATAATAATATTGGCGGTTTTCCGATTTATCATTCATGCTGCGTACATTCAACATTCCTGTCATCAGAACGCGTGACGCATGACGCTCGACGGCTGTAAGAAGGATGCATGTGATTCTCTGTAGGTGTGTGTGTGTGTGTGTAACTGTATGTATGTGTATTTCTTAGAATGTTTGTATATTAATGATTGTCCTTTTATTTCTGTTTCTGGGTGGCAGGTCTGTCAATCGTCATGCTTTTGCTTCGCCTGTTTGTATTTCTTTTTTTATTATCTTTTATATTTTTTTCATTTTTTCTTTTTCCTCTTCCTCTTCTTTATCTTTATTAAATTCAGTTTTTATTTAATTTTTTTATTATTTCTGCTTTCTATAAATTTGTGTTCGTTTTTTTTTTGTTATTTTCTCTACTTTTCTATTTCCTACTTTTTACTTCTGTTGTTAATTTTTTTCTTTTCCTAATCCTTATACTTATCCTGTCCTTGTTCCTGTTCTGTCTTGCTTTATTGTTGTTGCTATCGTTATGTCACTTGTCATGTACGTCATTAATTCATACGTCAGTAGAATGTTTCGTTAAATACAAACGTAATATTAAAGAAAAGATTGTTTAATAAAAGAAAATGCTTTAAAAGATTGATTGATTGATTGTTTGGTTGAATTAAATGAATAAATTTATTGAACTGGTATAGAAAAATGAAATTTGAAAGAAAATTGCTAAGATTTTCAATTTGAGTTTGATTATTTATGTAAGATTTCGAGATTTTAAGAAATTCGACTTGAGATTATTTATTTTTTTATTGATTGTTGATTCCTCTTTTAAATTTTTCTTATTGTTTCTTCATTTTTTCCGTTTTAATGAAGAAACAATTTTTGAACTATATTCTTAATTTTATTTTCATTAATTCATAATCTTAGATTTATGGATACATTTATACTGAACGATCGGGGAAATTCACAAACTCACTCAGAGTAAAAATTCGAATCAAAGAAAGAATGTTAAAATGCATTCACAAAGTTCACATTCTTTCAGAAACAGAATGCAGAAAAGAACTGAACTTTGAAATTCTTTTAAAGAGTTTACATTCTTTTCAAACATTTACATTTCTTTATACTTCTTTTCGAAGCATTTCCAAAGTCTTTTCAGAGTTTACAAATCTATAGAATTAAAATATTTGATTCGTTGCATTAAAAATATATAAATTCTTAAAATTGTAGCCAAAGCGTTTTATGTAACGAATTCTTTTTCTTTCGACAAGAAAAACGAATGAAATAAGTGAGAAATATTAAACGAAACTGAAAGAAAGGATGAAAGAAATTTATTATTCGTGTTTATTTTGGATTAAACTCTATGAAACGAATTAGTTTTTGCATATATGAGTGTATGTGTGTGTGTTTCTTTGTATGTATGTGTGTGTATATGTATGTATGTGTGTGTGTATTGAGTTCGACCATGTTTTAAACATCCTTGAACTGTGGGTGGTTAAAGGATGCCAAAAGAATGGTGAAGGAATGTTTTTGTGTATGAATTAAAACTCTATGAAAACCACAAAAAGTTCATTTTTCAGCTTCTTGGACCATTTTAAAATTTTTCTAACACAACAAATTTTGTGGTTAGTTTCGAGGAAATATAAATTAAAAAATTAAATAAAAGAAAATAAAATAAATAGAACTTTTTTTGAAATAGAAGTCAACAGAAGAATTAATAGAAGTATAAAATTTGAAAAAAAGAGAAAGATAGTGAGTATGACGGAGTGGAAGGGAGAAAGAGACGGAAAGAGAAAGTAAGGGGATGTGATAGACGGAGAGATGGCAGCATTAGGAGAATAGAAGAATAATCAGCTGTTCAATGGAGATCTTCTCTGAGAGGATAAAGTATCGAAAAGGATGGAAGAGAAAAGAGTAAAGATGGACAAAGAGATCGAAGAGAAGTGAAGAAAGTTTCGAAAATGAAAATTATGGAGGACGGAGAAAAAGTAATGAATAAAAGAAAAGGGTAAAGTGAGTGAAATAAGAAAATAATTGGTTAAAAGTGTCAAAACAGGAATGAGAGTATAAACAGCAAGATGAGGAAAGAGTATATAAAAGTAGGAAAGGTAAGAAAAAGGACAAAATTTCGTAGAGTGTAAAAAGGTAGAGAAGTGTAAAAATTCCGAGGAAGAGCAAAGAGAAGAAGAAAAGAGAAGAGTGGGCCATACAAAATAGTGTAAAAAGAGTAGAAATTATACAAAATAAAAATTTTTCGAATTTTGTACTAATTTATATCGACATCTTGTGTGATTGCTGATGTGTTGTTGTGTGTTGCTCAACAACATCGTCAACATCAACATTTCTACATTACATATATTATTATAAAATCAAGGCTAGAGACGACATACAGATCCATATCTACCACCACACACACACACATAGTTACCTAGTATATGTGTATGTAAATCACACAACCCTGTTTATGTTTATCCATTGAAATTTTTTACTCTGTGTTTGCACTCTTGTTACAAAGTTACGAGTACCACTTTATTTCTATCTGCGCTGTCAACAGAATCGTTTTTTTTGTACGGTTGACAACACTACGGTTTTTACTTTTTTTTTGCATTTACAACAAAAGTTCATAAATTTTTTAAAACATTTTAAGAGCTCTCCAGAGTCGTAATTTTGTGTAGTTTCTGAGGAAGCTTAAAAAAAATAATATTCTGTTGTTGTTATTGCTATTGTTGTTGTTGGTGTTTTACATATGTACTTTTTTCCATTACATGTTGAGCATTTAATATACTACGCAATGTTTGTACAATAAATATTATTGTTTTTGCTTCGATAAAAGAGTTTAAAGAAAAATGAAATGATCTCAAACTGAATATAAAATCAATGTATTTATCTGAAAGTACAAATAAAAAGTTTAAAATAAATGTCATCGTTGGTATTTGTTTCAAGTGTATGCAGATTTATGAAATAGCTTTTGAAACAAAATAA
Organism: Myopa testacea; assembly: GCA_949629155.1. Taxonomy (NCBI): domain Eukaryota; kingdom Metazoa; phylum Arthropoda; class Insecta; order Diptera; family Conopidae; genus Myopa; species Myopa testacea. The sequence continues at coordinate 7,291,357 of OX451345.1, read as the reverse complement.
AATTTGAAATTTGATAACTTAACCAACTATACAAATATTTTTTTTAAAATAATTTAGAAACAGTAAATTTTATCAAAACAAAAACAAACAGAAAACTAAATATTCGTTAAAATACAGCAAATAAAACACCCAATCATATGCAGGAAAATTCGGAAAATATAAAGGAAAATAAATAAATTAAAGAAAATCAAACAAAAATATAGAAACCGTAAACAACTGAAACTGTAAACTGAAGCTGAAATCAACCGTGTACCAATAATAAATGCAAATAAACAAGATTTTCGAATCATGCAAGTAAAACGATGGATGTAGTAACAAAAACAACCACAATACAATGCAACAACAACTATAATAATCACAGTAAACACAATAGCAACAACAATAATCATAGTGAACACAATAACAACAACAATAATCATATTGAACACAATAACAACAACAATAACGAAAGCAATAACAAATAAGAGTGTTCAGTTCGGCCTGGCCGAAGCTCACTCTACACCCTACACTCCTAGGATACATTTACAGGTGAATTTACAGTGGAACAGGTACATTTACAGTGGGTAGATCAAGTCAATTTTTCGTGGGCCGATTTACTCCGATACATTAAATCTGGGCATAGAATTTCTACTTAAAATCTGAACCTGTGACTTCCGCAGACCGACAGACAGATGGACAGAGAGACAGACTGTCTTCATGCCTGACACGCCTCCTTTAATTCATTACAAAGGGGAGAAAAAGGTGAATATACCCCCTATCCTTCTGTGTGTAGGTTATAAAAGAAACAAATTACAAAACAACAATTGTTATGGTTATATCAGTAATAAATTATGTAATAAAGAGAACAGGAACAATAAAAATAATAGCAAAATCAACAACGTCAAAATCGACAAAAACAACAGAACAGAACAGAAAACAGAATAACAACAAAGAACATCCTCTACAACATATAGTCGAAGATAAATACGAGTACTTTAAATATTCTAGATGTGAGCAAGATGCAGATACTGATGCAGCTTTCAGGGAGAGAAAAGAGAGAAACACAATCACACACACACACGCACATATACAGATACAAATACACTCACACAAAAACCCATTACGAAAATCTACAAAGTTTCATTCTTTGAAAATCCTCTTTCAAAATCCTCCTCCAACAAAACTTTTACTCCAGAAGTCCAGGATCGCAAGTAAGAAAAACAAACAACAATTTAATTTAAGGGATGCAGCAACCGAAAAAGGATAACAAAACAAAAGAAGAACAATAGCGAAAGGAAGTAAATACAAATAAAAAACGGAAACTAGAAATAAAGTAAATAAATGAAATCGTAAAATTTAGCTGCGGCTTTAGAATGGATAAGCAATGAATCGCTGAGCAGATGACGTGGGGGGGGGGAGGAAGAGATGCAGGAGGGAGAACATTTCTGAGCGAAGGGAGGACGTTGTGAGGGCGGACGGGGAATGCTGCTGCTGTACAGCGTTTAGTTTTAAAGCTCAACCAATTGCAGTAATTTTAAATTCCAGCACCGAAAAGATTTTTCAGTGAAATATATAATAAAAGAATAAGAAATAAAAACTAATAATAAACAAATCAATTAAGAAAAAAAGGATACAAAAGGAAAAAGGATACTGAATTTTACTTACTTTTTACAGACGCATCGTCGTCGATCATCGATTTCAAGAAGAGGCCGTCAGCGTACACTATTGTAAGGTGTGTGGGTGTGTCTCACTCTCTCTTTCTCTTTTTCTCACTCTTCCTTTCTCTCTCCCACTCGTACTTATTCACTGACGTCCTTTTTTCTTTATTATGTCATAAAAACTGAGATTTTTCGGGTGTTTCTTTGAGTGCTTTTATTTTTGGGTTTTCTTGAATTTTGTTGGTTTTTTCTTTTACCGATTTTTTGTTAGTCACTTTTTTGGTGTATTCTGTGTTTTGTTGTGATTTTTTAATGATTTTCTTTTGCTATATTTTTTAGCGAGGTGCTTTTTTACAGATGTTTGCAATGTTTCAATTTTAAGACTTTTTTATTTGAGTTTTCTTAATTATTTTTCTTTTCTTTCTTTTGGTTTAATAAATGTTTGTACGGATGTGTGTCTGAATGGTGTTTCCGAGGCTTTGTATTTTCACACCATCAACAGTTGCTTTTTTTGTTGTTGTTGTTTGTTATCAACTTTTATTTGTTGTTGTTGCTGTTGTCCGAGAATTTAATTAATTTTGGTGAATTGTCTTTACTTTTTTGTGATTTTATTCTACGATTTACGATTTTGTAGCAGTTTTTTGTTTGTAAATCACACTTTTTGGTTGCTTTTTTGTTGATAGTTTTCTTGTAGTTGTTGGTTTTGTTGTAGTTGTTGTTATTATTGTAGTTGTTGTTCTTGTTATATTTGTTGTTGTTACTATTATTCTGTTGTTGACTTCATATTAAGATGAATTTTTATATTCAACCGGAAATGAGAATCCGGATTATGGAATTTTCAATAAAAACGAAATTTAAAAAAACTTATTTTGTTCAGTTTATTTTATTCCTTCTAATTTTTTGTATAGATGTTTACTAACTTTTTTTCTTTTCTCTTGTGTGTTTCTGATGAATTTTTATTTAATTTTTTGTTTTTGATTTACTTTTGTGTCTTTAGTATTTATTTTCTAGATTTCTTTTATGTATTTTCTTGTCTACAATAGTTTTCATTGTTTATTTGTTATTTTTTTTATTTTGATTACTTTTTTATTTCTCTTTCGGCAAACAGAAATCAGCGAAGTTTTAATAATTCGTCGCTAATGAAAAACTCGGTGATTTTTGTTTGTTCGTTATGCTTCTTCTTCTTCCTCTTCTTCTTCTTCTTCTTCTTCTTCTACTCTATCCTAGTCTAGAACTGAAAATGAGTCATTCTTTTTTGAAAATAAATAAATTTTCAACAGAATAATTTTTCAGTGGAATTGAAATCAGAGTTTATTTATTTTTTTCTTCGCTGTTTTTCATCGGTTTTTCAGCTGTTTTTCTACGTTTGAGGATTTTTGTGTGTTTTTTTTTTCATTCCTTTGTACAATATTTGAATAGTAATAATAATTTAAGTAGTTTCTTCATTGAATTCTATATAAATCGAGTGAAAATCGATGAAAAAGGAGGAAATTTAAAAAGCAGAACATTTCTCAAATAAATTATTACAATTTTTTTGATGTATTTTTTTTTAATTCCAGCTGATGGAAGCAACAACAACAAAAATAACAACAACACATTTTTACAGCTTTAGACAGTATTTTTCACCCCGTTTTTATACGATGCGATGGCAATAAAAATATTCAAAAACAAGAAATTATAAAAAAGAAAATAAACAAAATCGAGAAACCAAAATGAATTTCTTTCTTTTTCTTTTGTATTGTAAAGCAAAAATATTTACTAACTGTAAAAATATAACAAACAACCTCAAAAACTGTGTGTGTGAATTTCCGAAAATTTTTCAAAATTGTTTTAACTCACTTTTAAATTTAAAATCTTTTCACGTTCATGAAGCATAAATTACTCAGTTGTTTTAACGTAGAGACTGTATTCATAAACAACAAAAAAACATGAAAACGATGAGTAATAATCTTGAGTCATATATGAACATGACTTCAAAATGTGTTCATTATGAATGTTTAATAAATTGTTTGATTTAAATATTGAATAACACTTTTAATTGTTTTCTGAACGCTCTAAATTCTCATCCGTGCTTTCGTTCATGATTCTTGTTTTCTAAAATTAGAGCCACACATAAACAACAACAACAACACCAACAACTACAAGAAGGAGATGAACACCATCAATTCGATCATTTATTCATTCATTCATTCATTCAATAATCATTGAGTACCTACATTTAATGGTGCAAATTTTGTTGCCATTTAAAAATCATGTCGAAGTGTGAAAAACTCTCAAACGGTCAAAACAGCAACATTAAATCACACGTAAGCACACAAACAATGGCACATACACACGAAAATCCACACGCACACACACACTGACACACTCACACACACAAGCATACACACATTTAATGCTTTAACGATGCACAGTTTATTCGCACAATTTTATGTTCAATCAGAAAGCAGCACAACACGGAAACAACACGATTTTTTAGACTCCGAAAACTCACTGAAACTCGAGACTCGAGTGCGGCCGAAAAACAGCTGGATACGACAGCATGGAATCTTATACACACACACACAAACGCACACACAAACACACACAAAAACAAAGCAACTGGAATTCTCAAGAAATGCGCAGCAGCTACGGGAAAATCGAAAAAGGGGGGACATAAAAATTTCCCAGTATATTAAAAATAAATGCCCAGATAATTTAAATTCTCCATCTGTTACTCGGCGAAGTGTGTGAAGAAGAAAGAGAGAGCTATACAGGAAGGAGGAGGAGAGAAGGAGAGAGAGAGAGAGAGAGACACAGGGACAGAGAGTGAGAAAGAAACATAGGGGAAAAGAGTGAAAGAAAAATAAACAAGTCCGAGTAGACTTTAAAATAGTTTCTCCCATCTCTCTCTCTCTCCCTCTCTCTCTTTCTCTCTCTCTCTCTCTCTATTGGGGAAAAGTTGTCCCGAAGAAAAAAAATTTAAAAACGTTTATAAACATGGTTTTATGACAATTGCACCATTAAACAAGGATAAAGAATAAGAGAGCGACGGAGAGGAAGAATCATGGAGGAGGTAAACAAAAGTTTCGAAATGAAAGAAGAACAAGAAAATAGAGCGAGACATTTTTGAAGAGCGAACCTTAAAGCAATCCTTTAAGAAATTTATATGGTAAATGATTTGAAAACTGATTTTATACGATATTAGAATAGAAATGTTGAAATGTTGAAATGTTTACAGGAAACTAAAAGGATAGAGAGTGAGAGCGACAGAGAAAGATACATGGTGAGAGAAAAAAACACATCGAGAGAGAAAATCGACCAAAAGAAGGAGATTCGAAAAACAGGGTTAAAAAAATGTTAAAGCATTTCTAAGGATAAAAAAGAAAGCCATCAAAATTATTTTAGTTATGAACTACTTTTTTAACTACAGACACAGAGAATCGCTCTCTCAAAACCCTCTCTTAGACACACTCTACCATCTCCCAACCCCCTCCACCCACTCCTTCCAGTGCATTCACTACATTGTAACATTCTTCGTATCTCTGTGAGATACACTTGAATCATGAACTTCTTCTCATGGCTCATAAAACTGGCCATAACCGTGATTCCGTTACGAAGTCACCCTCTTTCTCTCTCTTCCTCTCTCTTTATCTTTCCCTCTCTTTCTATCTTTTAAGCCCCAGATTTTTATGACCCTCTGCTGGTGCTCTTGAAGCTGATGCTGATGCTGCTGCTGTTGATGGCGATGGCGATGATGCCGGAAAGTTCATCAAAACAACTGAAATATAGTTAAACTTCTCACACTTTTCACACTTATCACGCTCTTCCTTATCACTTCACCCGAAGTGGACCATCCACATGAACAATAAAACTGTTTGTTCTCGTAACAAAGGAAAAAAAGGATTTAAGTAATCAACACAACTCCAGACGATGATGAACCTAGTTTAAAAGGCATTTAAAAAAAAAAATAAACGGATAAAACAAAAATAGCAATGAGTGAGAGAGACAAGAAGATAAAAGAAACGAATGAAAGAGAAAAGAAACAAATGAAAGAAAAAACTAATAATTATAATAGATTTATTAGACTTGGATGAAAATAATTTTTAATTTATTATTGTATTTATTGCAGTATTTACTACTTTTTATGTATATTGCTTATGTTTATTTTATTCTTGTTTTTGTGATGGTTTTTCTTATTTAGTTAAGTTAAAGTTAAACTAAAAATGAAACCGTTAAAAATATTTTAAATTAAAATACTTATGAAACCAGCTGATGGCCCACCCTATATTATTGTAACTAAAAATGCACATAATAAATCATTTGCAGTGGAATAAATTCGCAAACGTATTTTGATATGGTTTCGAATTGTTGTTGTTGTTGTTGTTTATGTTTTGCAGCACTGGGGCTCTTTTTGGGGGTGAATTTTTGCCGCGGGGGTGTGTGAGGTTGTGGTTCTTTATTAATATTGTTGGTGTTGTTGATGTTATTGTTGGTTGTTTTCTTTGCTCTTATCGTTGTTGTAGTTGTTTTACTTTGCTCTCTTGGCCAGTTTTTTTGGCTGCGCAGTTTTTGTTTAGATTCTTTTTTTACTTTATATGTTTTTAATATTTTTGCGCACTCTAAAAACGAGCAACTCTTGCAATGAAATGCACAAAAACGTAATTGTTCCATAAGTAAAGGAAATAAAACTAAAAACCTAACATCAACATTTCCACACCACCTTCCGACCCACCACCCCTCCCATCACCCCTTCACATCTTCCACACTGACAACCGCAATCGTAACAAACGCACCACAAGAAACAGTGAAATAAAGCGGAAAAAAAAGAAAACCCAACAATTTTATTATGCGTTTTTCACTTCAGAGATTTTAGCCTACTTTTACGATTATGTTTTCCGTTTCGTTACATTTTTCCAAATATTTCTTCTGTTCTGAAGCGAACTTTTTCACTTGTGTGTAAATAGAAATTTCCACGGAACCGAATTTTCCGTGAAATACTTCCAACATTCAGCCACCCACACTTTCAACCACAAAATTTTCACAATTTTCATGCGTTGTTTTTCTATTCTATTTCATGCGCGACGACGAAAGCGAAAACTTTTCTTCACCTTAAAATTGGGTAAAATATTTACGTTTTAATTACAGTATATTTAATTCCTCGTCTTTAATATTGTTAATATTTTTTATGGCAATTTTTTTGTGAAGAAAACTCAGTTTGTTGAAACAAACGAACGAACGAGCGAACGAACGGGCGAACAACGACGAATGCCCACCACAGCTGCTGTGGTGCCCTGCTGCCCATAAAATATTGAGCTGCCACTACGCAATTTCCACTACGGAATGGTATAAATTCTTTACAACTCGTCCTTGCAAAAGAGAGACATACTTCAAAAATGTCTCTCAGAGAGTATTCGAATGCACGAAGTCATTAAATCGGTACTTTACGTCAAATCCCCTTAAAAATAACGTGGAAATGCTTTGTATACCATTCGTGGCTACTCCACAAACAATATTTTGTATATACGAGTATCTAAAATGAAAGTGTGTATGTGTGGGCGAGAAAGTGTTAGTTTTCTTGGAAAAATAGGGGGAATTTTCACTACTCTCTCACTCGCTCTCTCTCTCTCTCTCTCTCTGCTTGCCAGCTTGATGTTCGCTGTTATCTCTTCGATACCGTTATTTTTTCTGTTACTTTCCAGCATTTCTACTGTTAGCCTGTTGTTGTTGCTGTTTCTGCTGTTGTTGTTGTTTATGTTTTTCTGCCTCTGTTATTTCTCTGTGTTGTTGTTTCTGCCCCACTACATATAGTAGTTTTTACTAAAAACTTTTTAGTTTCTCATTCTGTTGGCTTTGTTGTTTATTTGTTGTTGGGACCACCCTCGCTTTTTTGAACGAAGGAGCAGCAGCGGCGCGGTTGCTAAGAAGTCAGAATTCTCTCTCTCTCTCTCTCTCTCACTCTCTCTCTGGAATAAAAATGTACTCAAGTTATTGCCTTCATGGGGCTATGATAAGTGAATGCATCATGTTTATCATGTAGTTCGTGGATCGATCGGCCGATCTTATGTTCGCCTGATGGAGCTGCTGACTTTTGTGGCAGATGTGTAAACAGTTCCGTCTTTTTTGTGTTATTTTTTTTATTTTTACACAACGACTTACCGACACAGACCCAGACTCATGAACACTCAAAATGTTTTAACACTCGTGGCACAGTTTATTTAACTTTGTTTGTAAACATTTTATTTTTATTTAATACTAAAATACTTTTATTAAATACTTTTAAGCAACTCTATTATCTTTAATTTACAACAAATTTAATAGAATTTAATAAACTTAAATTAAATTAAAATTTACTGAAATGAAACACGTTTAAAAAGTTACTTTTTCGTGGTTTTTCCCACAATAAATTGTGAAAAAACACATCATATTAAATAACGTAGGTTACAACAAGGATAATTACAACAACAGGGCTAATTACAACAAAAATTCAGAACAACAACACGTACACATAAGAAAAACACAATATCAAGAAAACAACAACAACAAATGAGTAGGTTTTTCAAGTATCATCAAAGCAACTCGTACGACGAACGTAGCTTAAATATTTGCAGAGACAACAAGAGCAACAACAACAACAAACGGTAAAAACACCCACATCAATAAAAGAAGAACACAAAAAAAAATACAAACAACAAAAACAATATCCACATCAGAAATCCTTGCAGTGCAAGTAGAAGCAAAGCGTTGTTGGTTATTCTCGAAAATGCACACAAGCAACAATGAATGAGAAGTGGAAGAAGAAGAAGAGCAGGTGAAGATGTACAGAGGAAGGGAGGGGGAGAACACACAAGCATCATCGTCATCGACATAATGAAACGATTGTTTTTAGATGGACTCCCAGGAGCTAATCTAAGCTAAAAACTTTTTTAAAAAAATAATGTATAAAACATTCAAACATTTTCTTAAATTTCTCTTCTGAATTTTTCTGAAATTTAAGTGGATTCCTAAAATCAACAGCCAAGAAAACAGTTCTTCATACTGCCTCATTAACCGGGGGCGACTCTTTCAAAGACTCGTCTCTTTGCTTTATGTTGGTGTATATAGTGTGTTATTTCAGATGAAAGTCCTGAAGGTGCGTTTAGTGGAACATACAAAATATACACGTTACTTCATTAGTTATGCAGTGATTATTAGAATAGTTATCTTAGCACTATAACCATAGTTCCTTGTAGAATGGATTTCGAATATACTATGCTATATAATATACTATCCTATACACTATACTGCGATATTTATTATACTATGCTATATACTATCCTATGCTATATAAATACTATACTTTCCTATATTCAGTTGCGTTTCAAAGACAATAAAAAACGAAAAAATACACAACATTTTGAATAATTTGTAAATTTGCAATATTTAATTATATTTTAAATTATTTACTTTTTTTGTTTTGCTTTATTTAAAGAATTAAGACAACAATAAATATAATTTTTATTACTATGGAATTGGTTTCTATGTGTGTGTGGTTTATTAAACTGTATTTATTTTAACATTAGCATTCTTTTTCAATAACTATATATGACTATATAAATAATTTTAAATGTAAATACGAGTACATAAATATTTCTAGATTCCAAGAGATTTTTTTTTATTTAATTACAATAAAATACACAGTAATAAAAATATGTTGTTTATAGTAGTTTTTTTAGTAATTCACACATTTTCTTTTAATAAATTCGAACATTAGTTATTAACACATTTTTCCAATTTTAAAAATTTTAGTTATTAGTATTATTATTATTATTATATTATATTATATTATAATAAAGAAAGGTTAATAATAAATAAAATAATAAATAAAAAAGATCAAATGAAAATAACAATATAGTTTAGTGGAAAAAACTAATAATAATAATAATGAAATTCATAATAATAATAAAACGAATAGAAATAATAACGATAGCAGTAATAATTATAATAAGATTTATATTAATAATAGCAATAATAGTAATACTATCTAGATTAATAATAATAATAACAATAATAATAAGAACTAACAAAAACAATAGATTATCTTATATACTATATATAAATTAGTAATTTACTTTTCACTGATTTACTTTTCTTTTTAAAAGATTTAAATTCAACTAATTGCAATTAAGAACATTTAAAAAATATTATAGAAATACAATTTCATGGTATCCAATTTTGTTTTAAGAGGTACAAAAAACACTGACATTCTTTTGTTTCGATTTATTTGAAAATTACACAGAAAAACAGATGCGACTTTTGCTTAAATTTCTTTTCAGTTTCTTTTTCTTCTTATTAAGTGCTTTTAAATTATTTTTTTTTTTTTCTTTTTATTAAAAGTGTTTTGTTTTTATTTTATTTTATATTTGAAAATAAGCAATTTAAATATATACTTAATCTTTTTACTATTATTATTTGATTAACATTTCATCTTTCATTAATATATCTTTATATATCTATACATATATATTTATGTATAAGGATATATGCATGTATGTATGTATATCTATTAAGTTTTTTTAAGTAGATCTAAAAAAATCCCTATATTGTTATTAAGCAAATATTTTCCTTTGTTTTGAGATATGATTCAATTCACTTCAATTCACTAGAGTTTTCCCCGTCCCTCTCATCGACTCTAGAGGAAGCACCTTACACGTTCTTAACATGGAAAGAGAGGACAATATTTCGGTTAAATTACTATTAAGATATTGTTTTAAAACATTATAATCAAACACATTTTCAGTGTCACTCACCATCAACATCGCCACGCCCATCACAACACCCCTTACCACGTCATCTCGTTGTCGCAACGTCACCCAGAGTCAGCGTCATATGTAAGATGGCGATGATTTGCGTGATCGCGAGCGCGGCTTCGACGGACTCTTCAAACTGTGTCGCGAGCCGCTTCGCGATTTGAAGCCGTCGCCCCACGGCTCGGGCGCTCGTTGATACCAATGAATGCGATCCTTAGCTTCCAGCTGAAAACGGATTTAATGGTAAAAATTTAAACTCAGATGGGAAATCAACGTCTTGAGACCTGTATGGAACGAGGGAGTTCCTTAAAAATCTCGAGTCGCGTGATGTTCGCGTGCTGTTGAAGGAAAACAAAACAGTTATTTTTCAGCACATCCGCTCGATAGCGTTCGGCTATGCCCAGCAAACAAACGACAGAATCCTCGTCGATCAGCGTATTGAGTGTATTTTCACAGAGTGTCTAAAATTAGGGAAAAGAATCACTTTTGAAACCACTTTTCAGAGCTTTTAATGTATTTGATTAATTTATTTGTACGTCGCTTTTTAAACCATTTATGAAAGGCTTTTTACAACGGTTTTCATATAGATTCTTATAATAGCTTCATCTTACTTTAAGATCATCGATAGAATAACGATCGGCCAACAGCATTAATTCACAGATCTGTTCGGCTCCAACGGTTTTATCGATCGGTGCTCCATACAAATACAACAACAAGCGTCTGAATATCACCGGCGACGTGTCGGTGATGATGATTTTTCTGATGATAATTTAATAAAAAAGTTAGAAATTGTAAAGTAATCTAAATCTAAAAACTAATAGAATCTTCGCAAACCTTGTAAAACTCTCCTGCATCCCTGACAACAACGCCATTTTAAACCATTCACAGCTACAATGAATAAACGATTATATAGAAGCGATTATATAGTCAATTAAAAATTAATTAATTCTGAATAAATTTCAAAAACTAGGCCAATGATTAAGTTAATGAAACTTAATCACCTTTCGAGTTTTATGGGGCCTTGTAGGGTTTTCTAGACTCTTAAGGCTTTTAAAGAAGTTTCTAAGCTATCCTCTGAGGCTCTTGTAAAGTTTTTAGAGGCCTTAGTAAGCTTTAAAGGGGCTTTTATAACTTTTATTTTTAGAGGACTTTAAGGAGTCTTGTAAGGTTTTCAGAGGCTCTTGTGAAGTTTGGGGAGACCTTTAAGAGTGTTTCAGGGGCATTTTGAATCAGAGTTATTAAATTTATGGAGTGCTTTAGTATTTTTAATTTTTTTCCGGGGGTTTTAGAGGCTTTTCACAGTTTTATTAAGGTCCCTTTGTCCCTTTCTTGTCAATTTATGTCTGTCCTTTTCTGGCGTCATCTTACCGCGAGGATACAATCACACGATGTGCTCTGAAGGTGTGAATGTGAACAGCCGGCTGCTGAGCTGTTGCCGCTCTCGTTTGGCCACCATGTGTTTGAGGTACACCGAGCTCATCCTTGGCACACGCAACAACCGTGATTCCCGGAATGGGTAGCGAGACGCTGCCGCTGCTACTGCTGGTTACTGTGTGGACTTCGAATTCCATGTCAGCGAGTTGAGCTGAGTGCAGCAAACGCAACGCATTCTTCGAAAGATTGCTGTTCGCAGCGGTTGGTGGCTCACAGAGATGTTCAATTAAATTTAACTGTAATCACAACAAGGAATTAAATTTATTTTTTATCAATTAAGCTACATCATTTCTTTTGTTTATTTTATATAATATAATCGTAGTGTATAAACAACGAACCTCATAAACATGTTTGCGCGCTTCCATTCCATTCATGTCCCAGTTTCCAGATTGTCCACCACTTCGATTATAGTAGTTATCATCAGCTGATTTAATTTCATTTTGCAAAATATTCGAAGGTTCCAGCAGGCCCAGATCAATCATGGACTGAGTGAATTCACGCTTTTTCACCAGCTTGCATATCTGCAAACAATTAAATTTGAACAAGAAAACATATTTATTTCAAAATAACCGTATATTTTTAGAAGTAATTAGCTGTAAATGGTTACTTGCCTGATTTATGGCTTCTTTAAGTGCCGCTTTATGATCGAAAAGCTTTACAATGACACCATTCTATGAATTTAACGAAGATAGCATAAGAAACAAGTATGAAAATAGTTCGTGTGCAACTCACAATTTGACTCGTCGCCAGTTTGAAACAAAATTTGAATTCCTTACGGCCCAACTTTTCATCCAAACTATCGGACAGATTCTCCATTATAAATATATAGCTTGGTATATCCTGGATAAGCTGCTCCAGGTTCTGTTGAATGGTGCTGCGTTTGCTCGGGAAGTCCATTTCACAAAAAGTGGTCCTGAAAAGACAAGATTAAGATTAAACTCGATTCGAAAAGAGAAACACTTGTCGATTACATGCACTTCCTGGTTACACTGCACTTACTTCTTGTCCCTAATGATGTCCGAAGCCGCTGCAATGCGTCCATAAATATCACGCATCTTCCGCACTTCGTACATATAGAGCACGAATTTCAAATCATTCTCCGTCGACATCAAGCGTTGTTTATCCGGTGGGTTGTCGGCATACAGCGTGAGTCCCGCTCGTCTTGCCGCCGGCCGTTGTGGCCGTGGTGAGTGTGGTGGTTGCCCAAAAACACTCAAACTCGTCTCTTGGACTTCAATGGCACTTGCAGCAATAAAAGTGTGGTTTTTAAATTGAAAAACTGTTGCTGTATCGTCGCAATTTTGCTGCATTGATAAATCCAGATGAGAGCATTTCAAATCCTGAGCGATTAAAAAGCAGGAGGAATTTTAAACTATATACTTCAGAATAAAGTTCCAATGGGGTGCCATTGGGTTGATAAGCTTTGCTTTATTACTTACTTTACACATTTTCTCTAAAGAATTTTTGATTTCCTCGATTAAACTCGTTAAAGTTGATAAAATCGATTCGATCTGTGGAAAGGAAACCGACAAATAATCATATAAATCAAAGACTCTGATATAAATAGACAAATAAATAAACCAAACAAATAAAGTAATAAATCGGCAAAAGACGGTTTTCCTCGTCCTCACCTCAGGTACTAAATAATCCACAAGCTCAAGTTTCTCGTTCTCATCGAGACTAATGAAAACATTCAGCACGTTCTTCAACAGTTGGTGAAACTGCGTCATGAACAGCGGAATGCGTGTGCGTATATATTTTATAATCTCGTTTTTCTGGTAGCGTGAAATATCGGCCGCATCCTTGATAAAGATGTTGCAGAACTGCAGCACTTTCGCACAACCTTAAAACGGGTAAAAAAACATGAATTCAAATGAAACAATGAAACTAGCAAAAAGCGAATTGATTGAGCCGATTTACCGATGGCGCAATCACGTAAGCAATCCTTAAACGTGGCATACAATAAGTGAGGCTCGTGCGATATCGTAATCGGATTAATGGTCTGTGTTGTGCGATGCAAGATGCTGTGCAAGTCCATGATAATGTTCACCACAACTACATAGACGGAGAAGAAAAAGTTTAAAAGAAATCAAGAATTAGTTTATAGTATTCAGTTCTTTACATTTCTTCAAAAGTATCAACTCCAAATACTTTTTGGTGGGAGTCACCATACGCGTTAGCGATGGCTGCGTCTCGGCAAAATTGATCAGCTTTTCGCACACGTCCTCGTCCATGTCGGGCATCAGCGATTCGGTGTAGATCCAGTGCAGGATGGGAGTCAGCATGAAAGCGGGCAGGTTGTTAAGTACCCCAACCGGCGTCAACGGGGAGGAGGGCGGCGTATCCATGGCGGAGCTGGGAAAAGGCGAAGGACTGCGTGCACGATAGGGTGACAGCGGCGGTCGTCGTGTGTTGCATACGGACGAAGGTGGTGGCTCAATCGAATGCTTTAATACCATGTCCTGGCAGAAATTGAATATATTTTTGCAGCGCGAATCCTCGGAAGTCTCTAGATGGGAATCAGAGCTGGAAGTAAAGGGTGAACATCGACGCATGTTGGCGAGGTCAGAGTTTCGATTGGCACCAAGGCCAATATGCAGCTCAGAATTAGCTGTCGTGTTGGTTGCTGTTGTTGGGAGACAATTAAAGGAGCTTGAAAGCTGCTGTGTTCGGTGTACACTTAAGTCACCACCGCCACCGCTTGATGAACGCTCTGCAGGAGGCTGCAAGTAAATCGGCGACAGATTTAAACGCGGCAAGGATTCCTGATGCTCTTTGCCGGTTGTACTCGGTAGTGTTACGGAGATTTTAATTGCTTTTGGGGTGCGTGCGTCGCTGCAGCTGCGCTCACAGTGCTTCTTAGCCGCCTCGTGAGGATTGCAACTTGCCGCAGAGGGTGTTGACAGCGATTGTACACACATACTGCAATCGAAACCACTCAGCCGAAGCACCGACGAATGAACATGGTACTGAGTAGGGGAAGAAATTAAAAAGAAAGAGCGAGAGAAAATCCTTTCATCCTTTGCACTCAGAAATTTGATCAGAGTTTTTAATGAAATAAAACTGAACAATTAAATCATCGTAAAAAAACCAAACATTGAATTGATCTTGTAAATTAATATAAATTAAACTTTATTCATACTGAAACATATAATTAAAACAATAAAAATATTAAGTTTTTTATAGTTAATAAATAAATTACAGAAGCATTGCCATAAACACAATAATTATTAAAACTAAACATTTTTAATTAAATTAGTCATTAGTTATAAATAAATATAATAAATATAAATTAGTCATTAATTAAAAAATAATTTAACTAATTAAAATATAATCTAAATCTTCAAAATTATAGAGCAACAAATAAATAACAATATAATTTTACTATATTAGTAATAATATTTTAGCAACATACATCCAATGCATCCGAACTCTTAATTATCACATCGGAAAAGTAGCACTCAGTCAGAGGTTCGGCGAAGGAGAACTCTTTCTCTTGACCAGCTGCATGACCCTCTTTCAGCCGCTTGCATTCCAAGGCATACCAGTTCTCACAATACAAAACTAGCGTATCAGTCGGTGTTAATGTATTCGTCTACAAATAATAGTGAAATGTTGAGAACTTTGTTTCTCGATTATGCATCCCGATTATATCAGTATGTGCTTTCCAATAATCTCTTTCATAGCTCACCTTAAACTCTATACTATGGCCAGCAAAGGCTCCAAATATCAAACGTGGGTTTGACTCATTCACATCGAAGGATTCGCAACTAAATAAAACACTTGCCGAGTCGCAGCAAATGTTGCAGTCTTTAGATTCCGGTTGAGGACTTACTAAATCATTGTACCAGGTTATGTCGCTGCTGTCATCCAGGCGGAATTTAATTCTGTAGTAAAAAAAATTAAATATAGTGATGGTAATCAATTCCTTCCACTTTGGTTACCCCTCCAAGCCGGATACTTCAGGTTTGCCCTCAAAAGTACAGCTGATGATCTGAAATCATGATGTAATTGTCAAGAAGGGAAGGATTGCCACAAAATCACAGCAATATTAATAATGCTACAAACCTCCCAGGTGCCAAGGAATGTGTGCTCCAACGCCATAGTTTATGTGATGGGAGTGAGAGAAAGTAATATCCATATAAAATGCTCCTGGATATAAACTTAGAAAATCTCGTTTTTTAGTGGTGTGTACAGCGGGAGGGTGCGAAATCTTAAACTAAAGTAGCCGCTGCTCCACAAATCCACTCAGTAGCCGTAAGATTTATAATTATCCTTCTCTATATATTTACTATATAATTTTCATTAATTTTTTTAACTTTTCTTAAAAACTATTTGCAGTTTTTAAATTCAAATTAATCACATTTTTATTGCTGTTCGTCAGTTGTTCAGTCGATTTGTACCACTGTTCTGAACTTTAACTCCAGCATTTAGGTACATATATCATAAATTTCCAAAAGAAAACACTTTCTTTGCACTTTTCAGATATTCAAATTGAACCGATTTTCTTATACTTGTAGAGCTTTTGAAAAAACTGTTACCTCCACTACTTGCTCTACTAGATTTTTAGAGATTCATTTTTTCACTTTACTATTGTGGTGATAAAATTTTCATTTATTTTACAGTATAATGAATTTTCCTCAGCTGTCTGTGGAAAAAACGGAATCATTTTGATGAGTGGAAATGAGAATCAGTGTAAAAGAAAATGTCAAAATCTGCTGAGACTCATATGAGTCCTATATCATTGACATCGTTGGTTTACATTGAAGTGGACTCTGATTTGAAATGAATAAAAACAACATTATTGACCCTGGCCAGGGCTAGATGTTTTTAAATAGTTCTGTCAAGTTTGTTTATTAGGTTTAGAGAGAATATGAAGAAAGGGATACGTCTACAAAAGTTTAAACCTCTTTCTACCATGAACTTGGAAAAATTTCCTTCAACATAAACTACGTCTCGTCGGGTTAATTTAGATTAAGATTTAAACAAGACAAGAAAAGCTTTATTATTAACTTTACATTTTTAATTGGATAAAATACTCGAAATACTTGATTATCATTGCAACTACAGTAAAACTAGTTCCCATTCCAGCTTAGATTGTATAACACAGTTGCAATGAAGGAAACCCAATAGTTTCTATATGCTATGCATTCTTTTTTTGTGCAGTAGAGAAGAAAAATACCTACAAAGTGGTATACTTTTAATTTAAATTAAATTAACGAAACAGGCCCTAGAGGGAAGAAACTTTCCGTGAGGCGTATTTATATATAGATTTATTTATTTCTTACGGATCTGTCATGCATTTTACCGGTTCGATTATTCAAATACCAATAGTTTATTTATTCCCACCTAGAATACAAAATTTGTGTATTATAATCATGATCTATCCATTTTCGCCCGCCCATATACCAGGTTCAACTTTTGTGGGCAACCATGTCTCTTCATTTTCTTATCAATCGAAATTTCACGCCTTTTCCTTTTTCTTTTTTCACTTTTTGATGCACAAGTTATGAATGGGAAATCATACCTGGCAACTCCTTAAGGTTTATCTAACTTTTAACATTTAATATTATTATAGAATAGCTGTCATTTCCCATGACCAGAGATTCTTAACTTTCGCATTTTCTACTTAATTTCATAGGTAGGTGATTTTTACTTTCGTATTTATTTGAGTTTCGCTTTTCTTGGTTTTGAAGACTAATAACATGGCGTTTTTGTAATCTCCAAAGCAGCTTTGCGGCAGTAGACAGACGTAGAGGATGCTGACGGTGAACCGACCCTCAAGTCGCTAGATATTATGTGGTACCATTGTGACAGTGATACACAGGTGATTTTTACATTCCTATTTATTTGAGTTTCGTTTTTCTTAGTTTTGAAGACTAATAGCATGCCGTTTTTGTAATCCCCATACCAGCTTAGCGGCAGTAGAAACACCACTGCAGCGTGGAGGAAGTTGACTGTGCACCGGGCCTCAGCTCGCAAGATATTATGTGGTCCTATTGTCACAGTGATACACAGCGATGCCAATTAAAACGACAGCAATCTGCAGACTCTGTGGAAACTCGTAGCCTTCTTCGACGGCAGCCTCATCGACAAATGGCACTTTTTTAAAGACTAATAACATGGCGTTTTTGTAATCGCCACTGCAACGTAGAGGTGGTGGCAGTAAGGAATATTATTTTGTTTTCGGTTTTGAAAAATTTCTAAAAACGTTTTTCTAATAAACTTGAGTTGACAAGTTCAGTTGTAAGTTCAAATTAAAACTGAAATGTTATTCGTTAAGAAGCCGGTCTGAAGGAGCAAATTATTGTTATTTTTTTAAATGCTCGTTGCAAACATTTCTTTCGCACGTGTTACAGCATTGTTGACAAGGTCCTTTTCTCAATATCGCTATAGGAATGGAACCGTTCTCGTGTGGCGGATTTATATATATATATTTAATTTATATACCAACTGTTGGAATTCCTTCAGTGTAAAAAAAGACATTGTGAATCAAACTAATGTAAGGCAAGCATGTACTAAAATCATGAAATGTTCTTAAAATTAAGGTTATTTTAAATTATTT
This sequence comes from Myopa testacea, assembly GCA_949629155.1. NCBI lineage: Eukaryota > Metazoa > Arthropoda > Insecta > Diptera > Conopidae > Myopa > Myopa testacea. Next base: position 7,272,953 of record OX451345.1, on the reverse strand, counting down.
ACATTTTAAAAATACGTTTTGGTACGTCTGCTTACAAATAAGAATTGTATTACGTAAACAATACCAAGCAATGCGAATGAACATCTGACTGCTGCATGCAAATTCTTAACTTGAACCTTCCGACTTTTCATTTATTTTTAACGACAGATATGTGTTCCACAGCAATGCCACCATCTGGGCGAAGAGCACCTGATATCGCAGAGGCAGGATCCCGAAGTTTATCAACTGCGCCATTGGCCACAAGGTGTAATTTGCCTTCAAAATCGGGAAGTAGGTTTCCTCTAGACTCTGTATATTTTCCCGAAAATTCATGCCGTTCAGGATGTTAACAGCGCTTAAGATCGCAGCTATAAAAAACGGAGCAAAGCATATCTGATCTAGTGCTACTTTCTTTACTGCTCGCTGAAAGTGTGGCTGATTATGTGGCAGGATGCGCTCCAACGTCCCGAACCACTTCCTTAATGAAGGTGCCACGAAAAAAAATCCGAGCCCACCGAATTTGGCCGTTCGTTGCCAATCCACGGATTTCAACTCCTTCTTCTCAATGTATGTTTGAGCGATCACATCGCCGCAACCCATGATCAAACCGACATGCAGCATATCCTTCGTCACAGGATGGGTAACAGCGCGGCGTAGAAAAGCCATCACTATTAATTAATTTGAATTCACATAAATGAAACACATGCCGATTCTAACCTTGATATTGAGCAATCATAAATAAAAAACAGCTGTAGCATAAAACAAGAGTGCTGCCAATCGTATTGAGTGACGACTGCGCCTAATAGTGAATTTTAGAACACAGCATGTTTGGGATACCAAATTTATTCACGAAGAAATAATTTCTAATTTGCAATAAAAATCCATTGACTGGATTATCAAAAAATTCTATTTGAAAAAAAAATTGTGTTCCATTTTTTGAGCCCTTGGTGCGTCGGTTAGCGCTCCACTTAAGTCCACGCTCCACGCATTATTTTTAATACTCTGAAACACCCTATAGGCTTTTTTCATATGTCGTTATTAATTTTGACAGTTCTTTTATATGTTGCTAATCTTGGATAGAGGGGAATTGAGAAAACGCGTGCGTTAATAAAATCAAATTGTAATTGAAATACAAAGTCAAGAAAATGTCTAAAAGAAAAATATTACAGTTCCATGAGATGGAATTAGATGATCGCATTCTTAAAGTATGTAGATACAATTTCTCCGTTATTTTGTTGCTCATCCGAAGTTTCATGACTATCGTTCTTTAGGCAATTTCGAAACTTGGGTGGGTAGAACCAACGCTGATCCAAGAAGCTGCGATTCCTCTGTTATTGGAAGGGAAAGATGTGGTCGTGCGCGCTCGCACTGGCTCCGGCAAAACGGCAGCCTTCGCCTTGCCACTTATCCAGAAGATACTCAACTCAAAGTTAAACGCTACTGAACAATGCGTTAGTGCATTGGTGATATCACCAAGCAAGGAGCTCTGCCAGCAGTCTCGCAAAGCCATGGAACAGATGACAGAGAAATGCGGTAAAGTAATACGTGTGGTCGATTTATCCACTAGCGATATGGTGGCCCAGAGACATGTGTTGTCAGAGCGGCCGGATGTGGTTATAAGTACTCCCGCCAAGATTCTAACCCACTTGGACTCTGGCGCGATGGACTTGAAACACCTGGAAACGTTGGTTGTGGACGAGGCGGATTTGATTTTTTCTTTTGGGTTTGAAAAAGATTTCAAAAAGTTGGTGCGTTACCTGCCACCGATTTATCAGGTTTGTATATATACGATATATAGTGCACAATGTATGCACTTTTGTTGAACTTTTAAAGCTTTCAATTTATTTACTTCTTTAGGCTGTCCTAGTTTCTGCTACGATTTCAGAAGATGTACAGAACATCAAAAATATTGTGGTACATAACCCGGTTATACTTAAACTGGAAGAACCAGAGTTAGTGCCAGAGAGCCAGCTTTCGCATCAACGTATTGTCGCCGAAGAAAACGACAAACCAGCGATACTGTATGCGTTGCTGAAGCTGCGTTTGGTACGTGGCAAAAACGTCATTTTTGTCAACTCTGTCGATCGTTGTTACAAGTAAGTTAAACGATTTTTATCCGATTGCCAATAATATAGAAAAAAAAGATATCCACACTTTGATGACGACTTTAGTATCGACACGAAAATGAACGGGCAGCTTCGGTTGGCCCATGAATGATTTACTGATCTAATCTTCTCGCTGAGTGACGTTATGTTATCGAATTGATTTCAATTGCAGTGTTTTCTTATCTTAATATGAATTCTGTCTTGTTTCTTCGTTTCACAGATTGAAATTGTTCCTTGAGCAATTTAACATTAAATCCTGCGTCCTGAACTCAGAGTTGCCTACAAAAATTCGCATCCACACCATCAACCAATTCAATCAGGGTCTTTATGATTTCATTATTGCATCAGATGAAAAGATGCTAGAGAACCCTGGACGTAATAGAAGCGACCGTGATTCGGGAGCTTCACGCGGCATTGATTTCCATTGCGTTTCGAATGTGATCAACTTTGATTTTCCCCAAGATGTAAACTCATACATCCACCGAGCAGGTCGTACAGCGCGTGGCACAAACAAGGTTTGATTGCAATTCATGAAATGCTATCCAGTATTAAGAGTCAACTGTGTATTTTATTTAACAGGGCAGTGTTTTATCATTTGTCAGCCTTAAAGATAAACCTGTTAATGAGGCCGTCGAAGAGCGCCTACAAAGCGGCTACATGAGCTCGGAACAAGTTATAAAGTACGTGACTTATAGTTAGTCACTCTCGGCGGCTTTTCTGTGATGTTTTCTGTATTCATTCATTTCAGAAATTATCAATTCAAAATGGAAGAAGTGGAACCTTTCCGTTATCGGGCTAAGGATGCTTGGCGTGCCATCACACGTATTGCCGTGCATGAAACACGTCTGCGTGAAATCAAAACGGAGATTTTCAACAGCGAGAAACTGAAGGGATTCTTCAGTGAAAACACGCGCGATATTCAGGTGCTGCGACATGACAAGCCATTGAAAACTGTTAAAGTTCAGCCACATCTCTCGCATGTACCTGATTATATAGTGCCAAAGGCGCTGAAACGATTGGCCATAACAACGAACACAAGCACAGCGCCTAGTAAGGAGCCACGCGGTTACCACTCAACAGCAAAAGCTGCCTACGAGAGCAAGCAAAGCAATCCGTTGTTGGTCAGCGAAATTGATTATGGCAAACGACGTTCGGCTCCGAAGAGGAAAAGGAAAGTGTAGTTAAATTTTTAATTTTGATTTTTTCTTAAATGTACGATTTTAAGGCGAGACCTTTTTATATTAGAAATAAGTAAACATTGAGTACGATTGCAACTTGTCAACTTTTTCCTCATTATTTCAATTTTCCACACCTTTGGACGTATTTTATGAAGTATCAGACACCACTATTTTTGCATCTTTGAAGTGAATCTCCTCCAATGCGGAAAGGAGTTTGAAAAGAATGTCATGCTTTATATATTCTCGTATTTCATATCACTTTATTCAATACTATGTGTATAGTTTGTACCTATGAGTTAGATTGTTTCAAACATAATTTAGGTATGTTTATGTTACTGCAGATAGCTGTTACTTAATCTGAAAGCCATTGAATAGAATCTGTTAATATAATTGCAACTGCATCGTTCAATAAGCTAACTGCATCGAATTTCTTCTTAAATATCTAAATAAATTACATGGTATAAAATAAAATGTTTAAAAAAGTAAAATTTTAAAAAATAAAATTTTATAAAATAAAATATACAGCATTAAGTGGATTAACCCAGTTTTCGTTTTTTCGGTTGTTGACGACTTTGACCAGTTGCGGTCATTTGCAATGGCAAAGGTTCTAATAAGTTCTCTTCTTGTGTTGTTGCATTCATTGTGCGTATTTTTAAACTCGGACTCCGTTGACCCATCATCACCTCCACATCATCTTGTTCATCATCTGAGATCAGCGATATACTTAAATCATTTGACAGCTTCAAGGATACTGGCGCTGGTGGAGGCGTTGCAGCTGGTGGTGCAAAGTTTCCTTTCTTTCGTGGCGTTAAGGGGGCTTGCTCTTGGTCAGCAAACTCGGGTACACCGCAGGTGGCCAGACCCTCACGCAGCTTTGACAGCGACAACTCGTAGATGCGATTAGCAATAACGGTATGTACCGTCGTCTCGTCCGGCAGCATAGGAAACAACGCTTCCGCATTCACTGGATTGGAGCAAGTTCCGCTTGGCTTGGTCCGCGGTACCAGCGACACCGAAACTTCATCGTCCACTTGGGCGAAGAGGGCGCTCGGTGTGCGATTAGGGGGAGAGGGCGGGGGTGGTGGCACTTGTGATTGTGGCGATGTTTCAACGTTGCGGTTGTCATAATTCAGAATGGTACCTTCGTCGCAGAACGGTTGTGCACCCAGTCTTTGAGGTTTAGTCTTGCGCTTGTTTGTTTGCTGAGAAGGCGAGAGATGCAGAGGTGTTGATGCATTCTGTTGTACCATCACTACTTCCACGTCGCTCTCGTTATCGTCATCGCTCAATACTATGCTTTCCATGCAAGTCGTCGTCGGCGGCGGCGGTGGTGGTGGTGGTACTGATGGTGTCGATTTTTTTGGTCGAGTTTTGCGTTTGTTTTTGTGCTGCGCAGCTTTGGGCGAAATCTGTTGCACTGGAATGAGCGTTATATTCGGTACCTGTGAGATCTGCAGCGTTGCACTGCCATCAAATACGATACCCCGGGGAGGCGATTCATTTTGCTGTTGGTCTTGCGGTTGCTGCTGGGATTCGGCAACAGTCTCCTCCTCGTCCGAAAGTAAATCAATGGTTACATCCGCCTTCAGTGTTGAGAGACGCTTCTTTCGGCATTCAGTCTTTTCTCTGCGAATAGCAGCCACCTTGAGTACTTCTGCCCACTGGCAACGAAACTGTTTGAGGCGCTTATTATTGAAAAGCGAGTTGCTTATGTAGAAAGGGGGGGAATGTTTTTGGTTTGCCGTGGACGTGTGCTGTTTTTCTGCAGCTGGCGTCGCTGCGGATCGTACAGCTGCAAAGAGAAATCGATATCGGTTAAAGTCGTCAAATAACAACACCGATGCACTCACCATTTTTATTATTAGTCATTTTGCCCCAAAATTAATTAAATCACTATTTGTGATAACAAGTTTTTCCGCTTCTTGAGTTGTGTTGTACCGTTAACTCTGATCCTGGATTCGTTTCGTCCAATAGTACAGTTATAATTACTGCCCCTGGTGCACTTATTGCTTGCATAATTGCAATTCCCCAAAACCTTGTCATTCATGCATTCCAGTCTGGTATTTTTTCGGTAATGTTATCGCCTTATGTTATTCTTTTTACTTTATTTATTTAATGGATTTTCCATTTTTATTTCATCGCTATTTAACAAAAACAATTCCAAATAATCTGTTTTTATTTTGTATATCGGCAGAAGAAAATTTTGTTAAATGTTTGCAACTGTCAAAACCTCGTACCCATTAACACAGTTGCAAAACCACCACCAAAATAACAGCGGCCCTGCCAGAGCATAATTTAATAGGAAAAAGAAAATAAATTTGCGTTTCTTCATGTTTTGCCCTTTCTTGTGTGGATATAATATAGTTAATAACAACATAATTAATATGGATAAATATAATATAGTAAAACCAATTTCCTACAAATAAAATGTATATATAGAGTAAAAAGTTAAATATTTAATAAGAATACGTCAAATTAAAACACCGTTTCTTTAATAAAAATTGGAGAAAATTGTCGATGATGTGACAATATTAGACGCAAGTCTATTACATACATTAATGTGTAAATTAAGGCAATTACATATTTATTATCTTATTAAAGCATACGTATATTAAATATACTTAGAATAGCTATGGTTCAGTTAGTTGAGAAGACGCTTGAGATTTTGTAAAGGTTATTAAATTAACTGAAACCATTTCCTTCTTATCTTTAGCTTTTTCTTATCGCGATCTTATATATCACATATCAATAGAAACAATGGTCGTTATAGTCAGTATTAAGGATATTATATCTATTAAATTATTTATTTTGTATATCACCTTTAAAAAAATACTTATGGAAACCAGCTCAGTAACTGCAACCGTCGTCAATGCAACTCCTCCGACGAGAATAAAATTTCTGGTGGCACCGGCTTTTATGTGTATTAATGTTAAATCAATCAGTTTTACATTAATTTTTTCCAAAAATGTATAAAACGATTTATTAATGAATCTTAGACTAGTTAGTTGATGGTCAATTATTTGAAAAAGCAATCGGTTTCAACTTTAGGGAAACTATACTTCAAGTATAAAAATCACTGAAACAAATGATTATAACATACTATTCGAAACTACATTATTTGAATACAGCTGTTCTTCTATTCCACAAAGGATCTTCATCATTGCTATTTTCGCCTCATTCTTTTGCTGAAGAGGAAATCTCGACAACTTTGCAAGCAAACTACGACAGAAGCACTCATCTTCGTTCTTTAAAGATGACGGTGGAACAGTTGCAACTGGGATTTGACACATGAAACCGTCCATGGGTACCTTTGTGGAAACAGACTCCTTCTCCACCGTAGTCATTGGGCGATTTAATGCATATAAAGAAATAGCAGATGTATTTACTTTAGATGATTTGTCAATGCTATTATGTTCTATTAGGTTTTCTTCCTTCACCTTGTCTTCCACAATTACCCTGGCGCTATCATTTTCATCTTTTTTTTCTGAGCTATTTCTTCACAAAGTATGAACACTGAGTATATCTCTATTTATAAGGAATATGAAACAATCGTACCTTTGTCGAGTCATACGTTCTGTAATAAAATCCAGGTTTTTCCAGTATTTCCAAGACGATTCGGAGCCACTCTGTTTGGACTTGAGTTGCTTATTAAGTTCCTTATAATAGCCAACTCTTAAACCCTTCCAGTTCTTTTTGGCAGTAGCCACTGTTGACGCAGATTCGTTGAAAGAACACCCAGTTACTTCATAAAACAGTTATACAAAAAGGAAGAGTACAAACCTGATATATGACATTTCTTGGCAACGTGCTTCCACGCGGATATCTTTTTTGACGGATCTTTACAGGACATATTCTTTTCGTTCCAAATGATTGGATTTTTGCTAATTAACTCTATTAGTAGCTTAACTTTTAACTCGTTCATTGATACACTTCGATGTTACTAACAGAATTCAATTTAAAATATAAACACAATTCTTACTACAGCCAACTACAGCCAATATATCATGAAGCGATTACAAAGGCGAATTCAACGCAGAGAACTTTTCAACATTGGCGACATCGATCGAAAGGGACATACCGATTGGTTGGACTCGAACTGCGTTTGATAATGTTTGATGCTTATAAGGTTGTTGAATTCTGTATGACTTCGTATGTGAATATGCGTTAGAAGAGTTATTCGATCGAGCACTCGTTTGCCAGATAAGGTGTGAAAGAAAGAATCGATCAATTTGTGGCGTACAGCAGGCGATGAGAATAACGGTGCAATTCGTCTTCGTTTTGTTCTTTCACAATAACAAAACATGTACAGCCGTCCGTCCGCCGAACAAACAGATTTGCTTTCAATTTTGCATTTCATGGCTTTTGAATGAAATTTTGCTTTTTTATACCCTGCACACGAAGTGAGAGGGTATATTCACTTACTGCTTCCGTTTGTAACGCATTAAAGGAGGCGTGACAGGTATAGAAAAGTATATATATTCTTGATCAGCGTGACTTCCTGAGTCGATTTAGCCATGTCCGTCCGTCTGTCTGTCTGTCTGTCTGTCTGTCTGTCCGTCTGTGGAAATCACGATTACAAGAGAACGAATAGAGATATCTTCTTCAAACTTGGCACGAATATTTTCTACCATTAGAAACTCATCGCTATTGAAAATGGGCGAAATCGGACCATTACCACGCCTACTTTTTATAGTGAATATAAATGAATCCATGCTTATAGCTCAATTTCGCAGCTTGTAGAACGAATTTGGCGTTGCAGTTTTGTCCAGAAGTCCACTGTCTCTGACCAAAACAGACTACAAAAAATGGGCGTGGTCCGCCCACTAATTAAATAAAACTCGATTACAGGAGAACGAATAGAGATATTTTCATCAAATTTGGCACGAATATTGTTTACCCTTAGAAACTCATTGGTATTGAAAATGGGCGAAATCGGACCATTACCACGCCTACTTTTTATGGTGAATGTAAATTCATCCATGCTTATAGCTTAATTTTCAGCTTGTAGAAGAAATTTGCGGTTGAAATTTTGTCCAGAAGTAGACTGTCTCTGACCACAAAAAGACTACCAGAGATGGGCGTGGTCCGCCCACTAATTAAATAAAATTCGATTACAGGAGAACGAATAGAGATATTTTCATCAAATTTGGCACGAATATTGTCTGTCATCACAGGCTATTTGAGATTGAAAAAGAAACAAATTAGACCATTGCCACGCCCAATTTTTAAGTAGACGTGTGTAGGGTATATGAACTTCGGCCAGGCCGAAGTTAGCACTCTTTCTGGTTCTAACTTCGTTCTGCTACAGTTTCGGTGTCTAAGCTTTTTAAAGCGCTGGCACGATCTATGTATGTTCCGAGCATAGCGTGCTGTGGAAGAATTTGTATAGGCTTAAGTTATATTTTAGTCGGCATATCAATTCCCTATACACTTTATACGAGTGAGACTGAAAAGTTAATGAAGTCAAATTATGGAAATATTTCAGAGGAACTCTATTTTTTACATTCCGCTGGACGAAGAAAGTGAGAACGTTTGAAAACCTGTTAAACGTGACCTACGTACTTTTGAAGGTCATTTCAACAAAATGGCGGTGTTCAGCCAACGACTGAGAAGGCAAAATCACTTGCATCTCTTTCTGGCGTGTGTCCGTTACACGGTTGTCCGTTTCGGAGCACGATTTTTGCGTTGATTGACCATAAGATTGAGACAATTCAGCTCAGAGTGCTCCTGATAATAAAAATCACTGCATAAAAATAATAACAACAATAAAAAAGTACATAGAACAACAACATAGACCACATACAGCACAATGCAATTAAAAAACTATACTAATAACAGTAACAAAACCAAGTTTTATTTACTTTCACATAAGGTACTACATCAAATGCATGTGTGTGTGTGTGTGTTTTGGCATTTAATGTATTCCAATTCATTTATAGTAACTCAAAAGAATTCTGATATTGTACATTATGTATGAAAACATCAACAACAGCAACAACAACGAGAATAAAAACGGGAGACACAAACGATTCCTCCCAAAGGCAGCAATAGGAACGCACACACACACACACACGTCCTTCCACATACATATATACATCCATACATACATACGCACCCGCACACACACATACATCACTACAATGGAGCCTCATGAATGGAGCACAAGAAGAACGAAACCAACAAAAAAAAGAAAAAACAGAAAAATGGAAAAAAAAATTAAGTTTTACTGAGCTTCGTTTTTGATTTGGCGCCACCCACTAAATTCAAATACGTCGTCGCGTGATGACGACGACGACGCGCGGCGACGTGGCTGAGGTGCAGCCGTCCTAACGGTTGTTTACTTTCCAACAAATACCGGTCGCCGGCTCCCGAGTGCTTTCGTGTGCGCCGAAGCATCTCGAATGGAGGAGCGCTTTTATAGCTTCGTCTTCTTGAGCAGAAGAAACGCTTTCACTCACACGATTGCTTTGCAGCGAAGTTTGAGTGAAAGCCGCCGCCGTCTCTTGAATCCTGGCAGGAAGCTTCACTTCACGTAGTAATCTTGCGATGGTCATGATTGAGGGTAGCTATCGGAGGCTTGTATTCCATTTTTTCTTTTTCTCATTCATCGAACCGACAAATTTTACGAAACCTCTTCTGAAACTCTGAAATGTTTTTGGAATTCCTTAATAAAAGATACAACTAAGTATGTCTGATTATTATTATATAACTTACTTTTTATTCATGCTTCATAAGAAACAAAACAAGAAGCTAAATATTGTCATTAAAATCTAACTTAAAATGTAACGACTGTTTTAAAGACTAATGGGTAGAATATATAGAAAATATGTATATTAAACATCAACATAAAATCACATAAAGACACATACTATTATAATAAATTTGTCGGTTACCAACACTGAATAAATATGAACACTGTTTTAATTGTTCGCAAAAATTCACTATAAATCGGATCTCGCTTATTAACATTTCACTTAATTAATCAACGTATTTAAGTGATGACAAATTTGGCAATTAAAACAAACGTAATACGTTTAAAATAACGTAACGGAAGCAACAAAGCTAGGAAATGAAACAAAAGCAACACATAAATAAACAAAAAGCGAAACAAAGTGAAAATATAGTAATTAACATTATCTAAATATTTACGAATAAAATGAACAAAAATGATGTTGTATTTGCATACAAATGAAATATGTTTCTAGTCGACTCATTTAAACACCCCGCCACCCACGACTGTATCCCAGGGTTGCAATTTTAATACTTAACGGAAGCCATAATTTAGCGAAATAAATTGCGATATCATGTGAATTTAATTCGCAGCTCATTAATAAATTTAAACGCTTTGGCGAAAATGTTATCAGCGAAATTTATTCACACGATTAGATCTAGAAATGTTCTGTCCCTGTTCGCCCAATGTACATCACATCACCCTCCCGACCCCTCTCCCACTTCTTCCAACATTTCTAGCAACAAACATGTGGCAACTCTTTGGCTTTGTTGCATTTAAAAGCTGATTTAACACGTGAAAGAGCGGTGTTCAAAATTGAGATGAATGTGTGTAGGTTTCTGTGTGTGTGGCTATGTATGTATGTATGTGTGGCCATGGCCTAATAAAGACTATACGATGTATCCAAGGATGTAAATAATACAATACAAAAACCACGATCTTCTTATTTGTCTGTATATAAAAAAGTATCTGGATAAACGAATGAATCTGTGATTGTGTATATGTGTGTGTGTGTGTGTGTGTGTGTGTGTGTGTGTGTGTGTGTAGTATTTGAAATCATCTCGTTGCCAGCTGTTTCGAAATTTATGATAAAACTTTTTGCACTAAAAAACTGCAATCATTTGCTTTCATTTCATTTCACTTCACTTCTTCGATACTCGATTGAAGAAGAAGTCCGACATTTCACAGGGTCGTTGATGGGATGGAGTGGATGAGGAGTGGGGGGGGGGGGGGGAGAGATGGCGGAGATGCCCGTGTCCATGTTTGTTCAGTGTAATGAGTATCCGTGGAATTGTGTATCTTTGACCTGCGAAGGTCAACGAAGGCCCACGTTCAATATTCATCGTAAAGTTTGATTGAATATCTTCTAGATCAATAAATTCAATGATTCAATACGTTCTTCTATCAAATGCGAGTCGAATTGAGTAATAATCTTTGACCTGCAAGAAAAATTCTCCTGTTTTCAGCTGATAACACAAAACAATGAAATTTTTGTGGAATTTTGTGGAATTTTTGTGGAATTTTTTTGAAATCTTGTGGAATTTTGTATTTGGTTGGTTTTTCATGTGCGTTTTTTTTACTCTTTCGGTTAAACCGATTTAATTTGATGGTTATTTGGTTGTTGTTGTTTCTTTGTTGTTGCTTTCATAATAACTTTGAATAAATAAAAGCAAATTAAAACGAAATACGCGAGAGCTACTCAAAAATTCAATTATGCGACAAAAGAGATAATTTTTGAAAAGCGGACATAAAAAGGATTTTATTATTATTACACACAATAAATCATTGCATACGTTGGCGGCGCAACAACCGCAATAATTGTGACCGAAGCGGATGGACAAACATGTGGATGGACCGATAAAAGAAGGAAGGATGACAAAGCGGACAGACTGACGAACGAACTGCGAGCTCAGAGTGACGGGGAGAGCGAGAGAGAGAGAGAGAGAGAGAGAGAGAGAGAGACGGACAGAGTGACAGATAGAATCAAATGGATGAATTGCAGGCAAACAGCAGGACATGCATCTATACACATTTTTAAACACACTCAAAGAAACAAATTTCATGTAAACACACACAGAGAGAGAGAGAGATAGAGAGAGAGAGAGAGAGAGAGAGAGACAAAAAACCATTCGTAAAATGTTAACAATTGATTAACAGCAATTAGCTGCTTGTTAAATCACAACAACAGACAACAGCAACAACAACAGCGGCAACAAAATGAGCAGCAATGAGCAGCAATGAGCAGCAACAACAACAATATACAGAAAATAAACCGTCGAAAAAATGAAATTAAATTAACAACAAACTTGCATATAAAACCATATGTATACATACGTATGTATGTAAGTATGTATGTAATACATTTTCATTGACACACACACACACGCATTTATACATACATACACACTTATCTACATATTAGCGGTCAACAAATTTAAGCGCCATCATTAAATATTTAAATTATTTTGATTAAATTATTTAAATTATATTTCTTGCCAATTATTTATGCATTGTACAGCGTTGTTGTTGTTGTTTTGCTGTTGTTGTATTTGTTGATGTTTCTGTAGTTGTATTTATTGTTGTTGTAGTTATCGTAGTTCTTGTTGTTGGTAAAGTAGTTGTTGTTGCTGTGGTTGTATTTGTTATTATTTTGCGTGCATGAAGTTGAGGTTTCCTTCTCTCTCTTTCTCTCCCTCTCTCTCTCTTCTTCTATGTCTCTTTAATTTGCCACTTTATAAAGCCTCTTAGCATTAATGTCACGCATACAAGTAGATGTATCGGCATATGTACATATATGTATGTGTGTGTGTACGTGTGTGTATATATGAATGTATAACAAATGGATTGATGATGATGACTGTATGTTAGCACAGATGTACAAACAGTGCACTCGAGATACCGTGAACTCAGAAAACCATGAGTGTTCATGGTTACGAGATTGTTCACGCTTGCGATTGTGGAAAATTGGTTTGGAACCTTCGCTGCGGGTGTGCCACTAGTTTTTCTTATGATATCCTTGGATAATGACGCTGATATTTAAATATTTTTACACTCTTGTAATCAGTGTCAAAAATAAACTGAATTTTGGTGTGCTTTTTAAGTGTACAGGTTAAATTTTAAAACCTATAAAAAGATTTAAGCAAATGAAGTACATAATAAGTAAATAAATAAACAAAATAAGGAAAGGAAATCTTCTTCTACTTCATCTTCTCCTTATCCTTTTTTCCTTCTTCCCTATCTTCCTCATCTTCTGTTTCTTTATCTTCTTTTAATCATTGAACAAAACGTTGACCTTTTATATGCCTTGTGCTGTTTATTCGACTGACCCAGATCGGAGCATGTCACCCACCCGCCCTCTCTCGCCTTCCTGTCCTTCCACCTTCACTTCTGTCAACCTGCCGAAGGCATTTAAAAGCGATCAAGCTTACAAAGAATGACCCCCCTCCAACCGACCCCATGCGACGTCATGCTAAAGTCTCAAATGCAATTAAAAGCACTGCAGCAACGACCAGTTATTAAGCTGCAAAATACCAACCTACGAATAAAGAGGGAAAATATATCTAAGTATGTAGAGATGAAAGAGACAGACTCTGCGAGAGAGAAAAGAGAAATTCTTGCAATTATTATTATTATTATTATTGTTATTATCTTTATTTATCTGCGTTTGTCGAGTGGAAAAGCAATTTTCTTGTGACAAAGACTGAGCTACAACGATTTGTCACAAATTCAAAGGTAATCACGAGCAGCAGCAGCAACAACAACAACAACAGCAACAAGAAGGACAGCAAAAGCAACAAAAACATCAGCACCAGCATTAGCCCGAACCTCTGTCCGTTGAGACAAGAGACCGATCCGATTCAAACGGACTCAAATTGAACATATTTAAGCACAATAGTAATAAGTAGGGTAGAAAAGGAAGAAGACGAGGAAGAAGAAGAAGAAAATATATGAAAAAAATTAAGGAGAAGAAGAAGAAGAGGTGGAAACTTAGGGGACTAACTAAAGACTAGCTAAAGTCCTTGGCTTTTATTCTAGAAACAGAGTTGTCGATAGTAAATACAACAGCGGCAAATAGTAACAGAAGCAACAACAACAGCAACAACAACAGCAGCAACAACACCAAGAACAACAACTTAAGCACTGCATTATCACAGGAACAGCACCAGAAGCAGACAGTCAAAGGAAAAAAAAAAATAAACTACAAGAACAGGAATAAAAAAAACCAAACAACAGATATCTTAAGTGGACAAAACAGATGAGAAGTTGGCTGGGTAGGACGATGGGCCGAGGGGCCGAGGGGCCAAGGGGTGGGAAGATTGTTGGTTCACTTTCATATATCATAAACACTACAAAATGTAGGCAATACAGACGAAATCCCAACAAAAATCGCCACAAAAAAGAATCATTCGAAGCAACAATCATCAACAGAAGAAAAACAAAACAAGGAACAGCCACGGAAACATCAGAAAAACAGAAGAAAAATAAAAAGAAGAAAAAGAATAAACACTAAACCAGCAAGGCGACAAAAGAAAACTATGTACATATGCTTATATACTTAGATATATGTACATACATATGTATATACAACTCCAAAAGTCCAGAACACATCATTAAATGAATAACACTCGGAAGAACTTCGCCAAGATCCTTCTTAATGATTTTAATGACATTCGAGTAACAATAAGAAGAAACGGTTGAAGGAGATGAAGAAGGAAGAGTTGAAGAAGAAGAAGAAAGAGTTCATGAAGAAAACGAAAATGTAGAAAGTCGTCTGGAAGAATGTCTTCATGAACATGATATCTCACAAAGCCGAAAGAACATCGGAGAGATTGTTAACCCCGGCCCGACCCGTAGAATAGATTTATAGTTGAATTCAGTGGGAGAATCACGCCCTTTTGGTGGACCCCTTTGATTTGATACATTAAATCCGGGGAATACAATTTAATGCTTAGATCTGGAGTAATAGCTGAGAAATTCAGCTCTCAAATCGTTATGCGTTAATAATTACTTTAAAAATAGGCGTGGCAGTGGTGCGATTCTCTCCCTTTTCAATTGCAAATGGTCTATGATGACAGCTAGACATAATATGGAGAATATTTAGAAAATATTCACAACTATTTTCGATTTCGAATTACTTCAACGAAAATAACAATATCGATATTTAATATAATATTATTGTCTTAAATAATTAGTCACTTGTAAATACTATTAATCGAACAGAAAAAGGATAAAAAAGAATTATTATTATTAATAAGCTTAAAATCAATATTCCAAAAATAAATACGTAAACACAAACGAGATGAAAAATAATAATAAAAAGAAAAAAGAAATAATAAATAAAAGAAATAAAATAGTTTTATTGTATCACTATAAATTATTACTTAAATAATTGAATGTTAAATGAAAATGTCACATTTTGGAGCAGGTCGTTTATTGATTAACTGCCTGCATGAATGATCGACTGAGTGTTGATGGTTGCTGGGACAAATTCAGAAAAAAAGCCACATATTAATGAGCAATCATTAAATCGTTAAAAGTGAAAACATTTGCAGGTGTGTGTGTGAAAGTATTCCGGTCCGCATATTGTATGTGTGTGTTGATGTACATATGTATGTGTTATTATGTGAATGCAGTTTATATTAATAATACTTTGTAATAATATTGAAGTTAATATTTAATATATTTTAAAAGCATTAAAAGTAGTTCATTAATTTTAAAAATGCATTAAATGATATATCAAAGTTCTTTGTGCCCCAGTTTGAATAATTTTTTTTATATTTTTAAATTATTTTTATTTTTAATTTTAATTTATTCTATTTTCCACCATTTCCACCAGTAAAATAGTTTTGAGTTTATTTATCCTTTTCGCCATTTAAATTTTAAGAAATTTTTAACACACAGACACGCACGTTCATCTTCTTCTTTTGCCTGTTTGCTTTCTACGATGATGCATCGTACGCTTCTATCCGTCGGCGTTTCGTTGGTATATTAAAATATGCCGCTCGAATCGTTCGCAGCTTTCTGAAGTTTTCACACGTCTGAACAGCACCGTATTTGAGTCAGCGGCACGTATTACAACAACAACACACACGTAACAAATACACACATCAGTCACACAACCGGTGCATGTCGCTTTATTCTAAACATTAAGTAGTTCACCGAGTTGAATCTGTCTTCCATGCTGAAGTTCATTTTTTAGAGCATACTTTTCGGCGCCGCCAAAAAATCTGTTCATTAAAATTTCAACAACGATACAATAAAGCGTGGTTTTTTTATTACTCTATCTACTTTTTGAAGCAAACCTGTTCTAGTGTTTTATCATTTAAATAATAATCTTTTAACCACGTATAATATTTCAAATACAATTCTTATATTCCACGATTTTCTTTATTTTTCAATATGTTTCTACTGTGGACAATGTTTTTAAATGCCTAAACTTTGGTTACCTGAAAATATTACCTACTATATTAGGTTATGTTAAACATTAAATAGTCCTAAAGTACGTGACAGTTTTAAGCTCGCCAGGACACGTCCATGCACCGGATGATGGGTGAGGATGCGGTCTGCGTTGTTCTCGGCGTCGTCATCATCGTCGCCGAGGAAGTGTTGAAGTCGGAAATGATTCTTGGTTTCATGCTGGATAAATTTATACTCTGCTCATCTAGTATTAAGTTGGAAGTATTCACAGCCGAGTAGCATAACTTTACAGCTTCCACGTCGAAGATAAAGACAGGTATTTGTAAGGAAAATCAGTACAAATGGAGATCCTGGAGAGAGTGAGAATTTATTGTCCAGAAGATGCAAAGTATGTAAATATTCTCATACTATTTAAAGCACTACGCGTAAATGATATATTTGACACAGAGTTCTATAAAAAAACAGTGAATTTAAAAAGGAAAGAACAGCTTTTGCATCAATTACTGTAAAATAATGAATTAACTTCAAGGTTGTTGATAGAAGGATGAATCCGTTAACATGAATGTTTGTTTAATTTTCAACTGTAAACTTCTATAATTCTAGCTTATAGTTTATATGCTTAATCGACCTTCTTTCATCCATGTACATGTGTTTCCACCTTTAAGTTCACTTGCAGTGAAAAGTTATGCATTGTTGTCTGAACAAATCTACGAACAGTTTTTTATTTCTTTTTTTCCTCCCTAATGATTTCTAACATATGCGGCAAGTGTTGCAAACTTTGCATTTCCTCTTCCTTCACTCATTGCTTCGCCTTCTCAATCACGCTCCTTCTCCGACCACAAACGTTGCTTAACAAGAACTGATAAAAGAAGAGGGCTGCAGAAGATGGCAAATGATTTGCCATTCCTTGTACAGCCACCACCGGAAAATATTTAAATGCATTTAAAATCATTTGCGACACCGAACTACCGAAGAACAGCAACGCCATCCAGCCACCGGCTACGACGAAGTCCCGCCCCCCTCCCTCGCCCATTGATAGCTCCTTTTGTTCCTATTTGCTGACTCATGAAATCAGGGTCAAATGTTTTCAGCATCGTTGAGCAAAAGTTTATGTTTCTCTGGTCAATTAAATCTCATTCTAGCGTGTTAAACGGATGCTTTTTTGCATTTTTCGGTATTCTTCTTCTTCGGTTGGTATTTCTAAGGTGCCGGCAACCAAGAGAGGCAGGAAGGGAGAGAGACAGGCAGAGAGAGAGACACAGAGAGAGAGAGCGAGAGAGAGAGGAGGTGTTGGGGATCTACCCTCGGGGAAATGTCAAAAGTGTCGACACAGTAACGCAGCTTTTTTCATGTGCAGCTCCTTCTAGTTGACCGCCCGGCCCCATAAATATTTGGGCTGAGTCTTCTCTGGTCTTCTCTGCTCTACTCTGGTCTCATTCAGCGTTCTGGTCACTTTTTTGGGTCCCACACACATTTAGGGCTGTCATAGTAGATGTTGCTGGTTTTGCTTTTATTGTTGTTTTTGCTGCTATTATAGAAATGTGATTTTTTGGCTTAGAGGTTAACGTGTTCGCTCTCCAATGGTCAACAACAATAGCAGCAACATCAACAACGAACCCAACACTAACAAGACCAACAACAAAACCATCACTAAAACTAACAACAACAACAACAAATGATATTTTGACACTTTACCCTAAACTATGCATGCTCACAACACGGCTCTAAGCATTGTTGTCAGTTAAGATGAGGCTTAGCCAAGTTTAATACTTTCAGACACATTAAAAGGCTCACTCATCCCATCGCTCGTTTGTTCGTTGCTAGTTTCCTGAAGTCTCAGGCCAGAAATGAGGCCCATAGACCAGTCTTTCTTTGCCATCGTCGTTTGTTGCAATGATTTGTGACCAAAGTTATGCTGCCGGATGCTTGAAGAGCTACCGTTGCAGCCGGATTGAGAAATTACAAACCATTATCCTTGAGGGTCACTTTTAATTACTTTTACGAAGGTCAACTTTAATGATTATCATTCGGGTGGCACTCAGAGCTGGCCACACAGCAAAGAGTGAGCAATTTAATGGCAGAAGTTTGAAGCTTTTTTTCTCTCATAATCAGCTCTCAACTAATGCAGCTTTCATAATATAAAATATATATAGTATATTCATTATATTGAATTGATTTTGGATTGTATTTTGAAGTCGGAAGTTGAAGTCTATTCGTCGCATTAAAGAAAGTTCCAAAGATATCTTTTGGGGAGGTCCTGGGGACTTTAAGTAATCAGAGAAACCTTTCAACCTCCTTCTGAAGTATCTAATAAGATTTGAAGTCAAAACTAATTTCGGATTTATTAAAAGTCTTTAAAGTCATCAGTGGTACCTTCTTTAATTTTGTGATTCACAATATAAAGCGTTCCTTGAGCTCATCCTCGAACTCAGTGCCAAAAATATAAGCATATAAATTAATACTAACTTTTAGTTAAACTTTAATGTTACTGTAATGTTAATTTGGTGTTTTTATTGCAAAACCAGCAGCGACAAACAAGCAAACAAGCAGACAGGCAGGCAGTTAAGCTTCGTAATTAAATCCCACATAAATTTCCACACTTGCTCCTCTCTTCAGTCTCCTTGTGCTTGTCAAAGAAGAGGAAGAAGCTTCTTCTTGCAGGTCGCCAGGTGAGTAAATCTTCTCACCCTTCTTCTCACACCTACAGACATCCATGAGGAATCCTCTGGGGAAAAACGTACGAGTTGAAGCATCTTTTTCGAAGGTGCCACCATTCAAATGTTAAATTTTGTGAGGGCGACCGAAGGACCGACCTTAATTTGTAGTCCCAAATTGCTTGGTGGCTTCTTAGTGAGTGGTGGATGTTGTATAACAGACTCGTTTGCGTTCGGGTTCGGGATCGGGTTGAGTTTAATGAAATTTAATGCCACATTTAGGCACACACCTTTTCTACCCTCTCTTCCTCTCTTTCACACTCCTTCTCTCACTCTCCTCAAATTGTTGTTGTGTTTGAAGCATCCATCATTTCGCCAACGTATGCATGCCATCATGGATCTCGTAGGAGCCAGAAAATTAAACCTCATCGTGGAAAATTTATGATGACTACCAGCGGCAGCACTGACGGCCGAATGAATTATTTATGTTTCTTGTATTAAAACTAAGAAACAGGCAACTTTTGAGTTCGGAGCTCCTTCGCCAGAGTTTTGTTTCTCTTTCTTTTTGCATCTCGTCGAAGTCGGGGAGAGAGAGAGAGAGAGAGTACATATATACAGTATTGACCAGTTTGAGAAGCGTGGATATATCCGGACTTCCAAAAGATTTCCTAAAAAGCGAACTTCCAGTTTATTTTGGTTGGACTTTTATTCCTCTATCTTCTACAGAAACTACATCATTCGAACAGCCGCTTCTAATTTTTTGATGGTCGCAGAGTATGATTGTCCCTCCCCCCCCCCCCTCCCCCTGATGATTGGGTCTGTCCGTTGTATTGTCTGCCAAATCGTCTGTCCAGATGTAAGAACCGTCTTCTTCTTCCACCAGACAGACAGACACCATCTGAGATTGTGTTGTTGTCCCCACAAAGCCCACAAAGTCGACATGCTGCCGCTGCAGCATCCTTGAAGGACACTCAAAAACAAGAACGAATGAAACTAACGGTGAAGGAACAAAAAATGGTGAAAATTACGAGTTTCAATTTAGAGTAAAAATTTATAATATCCATTAAGCAAATGGGAAGCACAAACTTTTGCCCTCCAGTGTTGAGGACTATTGTTGTCGGTGTTGTTGTTGTTGTGTCGTGGGGAAAACAGGGAACCAAACAAAAACAGCTTTCTTTACCTCCCTCCCCCACCTCTTTCGATCCTCAAAAAGCCAAAGTTACGAAAACCCAGAATAAAAACCAAGGAAAGAAACAAACAGAAAACATTCAGTACTCGAATGAGTCGAATGTCGCACTTTTTGGAGAGAGAAAGAGAGAGAGAGAGAGAGGAAGAGAGGAGATAAAATCCTTTAGTGTACAAGGACATCTCAGAAAATAACAGAAGGAAACAGATAAATCGGAAAAAGCGGTATCTCATTTTTTTAAGTCCTTCTGTCACTTGACCGCAACACAGAATTTTTGGACAAACTTATTATTATTTTTTACTTTCTTTTACAGCTGCTCAATTTTAGTTGTTCGCTTTCTCTCCCTTACTCTGTAGTCGCTCTCGCTCTCCCTCTCTCTCCATGCCTCACTCGCTCTCTGTCGTTACCCTGATTACTCCATTTTCATTATAAAGACCCATTGTTTTGAAGGATATCTGAAAGTTCTGCTCTACTCTACTCCACTCTGTAGACTGTTTGTGTTTGTGTGTGTCTGTTTGTTTGTGTCTTGACTGTCAGAGAAACCTGAAGGAGTCTAAAAGGGGTCGCCCAGAATCGACTGTGAAAATGTAATCAATGAATGGTCTAATTTTAGGTCTGAGGGATGTCCCTTTTGTCTGTTTGTGCATGTGTGTGTTCTATCGTAGTATTCAATGACGTCCTTGCGGGATATTTTCTTTGTTTATTTGTGTCTGTCTGTCTACTAACAGGTCTGCTTGTCTCACGGTCGGATAGATAAACCAACAACAATTGCGGTCTGTCACAGTTGTCATTTATGAGAATCATATGTGATTTTTTTCTCTTGCCTGTCAGTTGTGGTGAGTGTAATAAAATTTCAGTTAAGGAATTAAATTTTTATTGAAAATGTTCCTATATTCCTCACAAGGAATAGGCATTATAAAGAAGAAGAGGAAGAGTGGAGTGGTAAGTCTAAAGGACTACAAAGGTGGGTTGAAGAAATTCACCACATCTCCATCTGTCAGTCATTCTTTTCGTGAAATGATTCACATTCAGAATATGAATTGTGAAGAGATTAGAAAGGAAAAAATATATTGCAATCGTTTGCCGCATACAATAAAATATGGAAAAACCGCAAACAACTTCAAGACAGTAAGCACGCCACGCTACGCTTGGTAGTCATCAGATAAGATTTGACAAAGTTTTCGTCGTAAATAATGTGGAGGAGTACTGTTGTTGTTGTTGTTTTCGTGGAGTCAAGTGTGGTCGAGAGAGAGACAGAGAAAGACTTGAGGTGGGATTCATTATCAAGCGGATTCCTGTGTGGAAGTCATCACCGTTCTTTTCTTTAGAGTTGGCATGGTGTTTCTTTCGCTCCCTCTTTCTTTCCCTCTCTCTCTCTCTCCTTCACTCTCCCTCTCTATCCCTCTCTCTCTCTTTTTTCTTAACTTGACTGCAGTGTTGGCTCCCGATAAAAACAAGTTGCTGCAATCTGTGGTGTTGCTGCTGTCTTCTTTACTTTTTGTAGGCTCCATCGTTTGTGTACTATAAGAAATGATTGTTGTTGTTGTTGTATTTGTTCTTTCAAAATAAATTCACTCGCATTTTTAGCAACAGTCTTAACGTCACTCGAGTGTGGTGGGTGTCAGTCTGCATCCTTGTTTATGGTGCGTGTCCCGGTGTCATGCATGTCGCTCTAAGCTGCGCCTATCGCTGCGGTGGAGTGAAAGAGAGGGAGAGAGAGATAGTAGGAGTGAAATAGAGAAGGCGGTGGGGGTGAGGATGGTAGTTGGACTTGGGCTTGCTTTTTGTACTTTTGTCGACGTCGATGTTTTCCACTCGTGTTTCGTGTTATCGCTAATTTTCAGGCAAGATTCACATTTCGCCACAACTACACACAACAGAGTCCTGTCAGAGGCTGCCTGCGAAGGACATGAACTAAATTCCTTTCATACCTTTTGACAAAACCATTAAATGTGAACTTTTGAATTGTTCGGCAATTTGTCTTTATTTAACTTCTTCTTTGTTCACACTTAAGTAACCGTAAATGTAACCCAACCTTAAGTCGCCTTTAAGACTCGCATTAACTATGTTTATACTATAAACTCTCGCACTCTTAACTCTCAGTTCACACTTCACTGTACTCTGAACTCTTCTCTTCTTTAACTCAAGCTTGTGTATATTCGGAGAAACAACAGAAATGAAAACAAGAGTCTGAAGTGAAAAATTGAAATTATTTGTCCCGCAGGACCCACGTCCTTGGTGGAAATGTTGCTGGTGGTGATGCCGTTGCACTTTGTTTAAACCTCGACTTCGTTTCGTAGTTTATTTAACCCGGAGCACTTTTCGCGGTTTGCATTTTGTGGCCATTCGGGATTTCAACGATGAACAATATTTTTATATTTTTGTTATTAGTCCCCCCACCTCGCCCCCCCCCACCCTTTTTACTTCCTTTTATACCCGTTGACAGCTTTTATTAATTTAACGCCATTAAAATTGTTCACCTGCTGTGTTTATTTTCGTATTCTTGCTGATTTTATTTTTGAATTCTTTGGTTTTTTATTCGTTTTTTATTGAATTATATTCTTTTTTGTGACATGAGTTGTGTATCGAAGTTAATCTGTTTTTTTTTAAATGCTCTCACAAAATTAAGAGATGGAAAAACACTCTTTTTAGAAATCATCTCTTAACTAATAACACGGAATTTCAGTCAGCTTACATGTCTAAAGTATGTCGACCCCCGCTCCATTCTACCATCATCCCCACCAACCTCCACCCCCCTCAATCACCAGCGACACCAACAGCACACCATAAGAAGGTTCAATCTTGTTTCAACTGCTTCATTTGTGGTGGATCTGCTCTGCTCTTCTTCTTCTTCTTCTTTTTAATATGCAGCATAACGGAGCTCAGTCGTTGCTTTTGACACTTTCGGCGTTTGAATTCACCCACTCGACGGCAACAGCTGCTGGCTAAAGTTTCGCATCATACGCGCGCTTGTTGTTGTTGTGCTTAAGATTTTCAATTTTCATTTCTAATCGCAAAATTTTGCAAACATCAACGAATGAAATTGAAATCAGGGAATAAATTTGCGCATATGCAAGCGAGTACAAATGCCAAGCTATCTAATCGTGCATATATACATACATATTATAGATGTATGTATGTATGTATGTATGTATGTATGTATGTATGTGTGTACATAGTGTGTGTGTGTGCGTGTCTCCGTTTTAATTTGCATGACTTGACGTGACTTGTACGCGTGCATGTGCCTGTGTTTTTCCAATGATAAAGATTAAATGTTGCCAACGTCACTGTGAACATCCAGGACAACATCTTGTTGGCAACATTGTACTGCAACTTCTACTGCTTCTCAAGTATGTATGCATTTCGATTTTACTTGATCTTTTACTCTACTTGTTTTCCCCCACGACGGAAAAACAACAATTGAAGTGTCATTTGGCTGCGGGTGGCACGTTTCGCTCTCACTTCGACACGTAACCGAAGGCGCCGCCGAAGATGTGACATATGCGTCTCCTCCGACTGACTTTGTTAGGGCGCTCTGCTCCGGCTGCGCTTGTGATTTGCATCTACAGGTAAAGTGAAGTTTAATCTCATCGACGTGAAGTTTTGTCATCGTTTGGCGATGTCCTTCCATCTGCTAAATTCGGAGGGTTTTGCAGATGGAAGGAAGGAAGGAAGGCAGGAAGGGTTTGGGTGCATGTTGGAGTTTGTGTGTGTCTCAATCATGTGCTTCTCACAAGTTATGCACAAGAATTGAAATGACGCTATGGTCCTCGTTTTGAGCATCCCGGGTATTCTATACCCCGCACTTAGAATTCAAAAGTTTGTAATTATTTCAGTGCTGTTCAGTATATTTCGGCAATTTGCGTCATTTTGACATTTCAAATTTAAAAAATTTCAAAAATAACTGTGCTCCGAAAATTTCACAAAACTCAAAGCAACCGGAACATCATCTCGAGGCGAATAAATAGTGTTTATTAACTATCGTAATTTTTCTCTTTTGTCTCTCGGTTTCAGTATGTTTTTTGTAAGTTTTAAGCTTTTTCTAACTGTTTTCCTTGTATTTCCACATTTTTGGAAGCCGCAAGCGCAGTTATTAGCAAATGGTTCCAATGGGCTGGATGGGCTCAATGGGCCCGATGAGATCGGTGCGGAGCCAGAAAAGGGGGACTTCATTTTTCTTGTATCCGGTGGTAGCAGGGCTAAAGATGCAATTATAAATGTGAAATACATGGTCTCGATACGGACGCGCACACCGGAGGACATTTTCGGCGACAATCACTTCTGTGCTGGCACAATTATCCGGATATCGACCGTAGTAACCGCGGCCCACTGTGTAATGAGGTTTGTGCTACATGATATTTCCTTCTTAATCTGAAGCTAACACCGTCCACGGTCATTCTACGACCTCGTGCGCGATTGCAGCAGTCTCAAAGTGACCTTTCGCACCCGGAATTTGTTGGTTGTGGCCGGGACGCCGAATCGCTTGAACAGCGAAACCACTACGATGCAGTTCCCGGTGACCTCTATTAAGGTCCATCCGAACTACATACAAAAGGCCACAAATGACATCGCGGTGCTCAGATTAAAGGGCAGAATCCCAGACGGCAACGAAATCATTCAAAGAATACATTTACCCACTCACCCTCCAACGTTTGGCACTACTTGTCATACGTTGGGCTGGGGAAGGATGTACAAGGTATAATAGCAATATTCGGCTTACTTGGTCGATGTATGTAGTTGTGTTGTATATCAATATCTCCCTGCCCTTGCAGAAAGGACCGCTTAGTGCATTAGCTTTGGGTGCTGAGATGGTTTTGCTTGACCCGGAGGAATGTTTGGCTCAAAGTACCTACTATAAGACGGATAACGGCATGTTGTGCGCATCTTGCAAATCAATTTCCTGTAATACTTGCCGAGGCGACGACGGTGGTCCACTGGTGTGCGGTGATGAATTCACGGGCGTCATTTCTTGGGCCGTTGGCTGTGGCGACGATAGTGCTCCCAGCATCTTTACTGATGTCTTCCACAATTTGGATTGGATAAATAGTTCGATTCGACCCGAAGGCGTGGCTGCATATATTTTAATTGGAGTTACTTATGCGTTGTTCATCTAACTTTGTTAATACTTACTTTGCTCTTCTACTGAATAAATGAGTTCTGCATTTTTCTAGTTCGACGAGGTTTTATAGTTCTCTAAACTTTTAAAGTATTTATTATATACTTTAATAATATATTATTTCGCAGGTGAGACAGTTTACAAAGCAACCAGAAATAATCATGGACCCGAGTACAAGATGCGAGTTTATACAATAGTTTGTAGAGTTCCGGAACACTCGGAAACGCGCCGATTTCCATCCGCAGACTCCGGCGAAGTGGTTGTCCATGTCTGAATATATATTTTTTTGTTAATAGATGGTTAAGCTTAAGATTTACCCTTATAGAAATGGTACCAATTTTAGATTTTTGTAAATATGTCCATGCAGCGGTTTTTCTCTCCGCCACTTAAAAAGCTCCACCGAATATGATGTCTGTAACCGATGCTCAGCACCTCCACATGTTTGCCATCCATCCATCCGCAATCATGGCCATCATGGATATCCACAAAAAAGAGAAGACGAAAATAAAAACAAAGATATGCCAGCTTTTTTAGTTGCGTTCCGTCTGTCGCTGTTGCTGACTCTAGAAACCGACAGATTGTGGTTCATTCATGAGTGTGTATTGTATATTGCATGTGTGTGCGTGAGTGTGTGTGCTTGTTGATATTTGGTACAGAGTCATGCACACCCACCGCAAATATGAAAACCACGATGCAAACAGAGGTTATGTCAGGTTGTGACAAACACAGAAATATCGCTACTCGTACATACTATAAACGAGTATGAAGACAAAGTACCCAGTTGGAAATCATAGCACACATGACAGTCTTACGCTTTCAAATGTTGGGTGGTAAAATAAGGAGATTCAGATTGGATTTTGACAAAAGTCACCACGGGAGAAATATAACTCATCATCTGTTGGATTGCTAACGAGTTCCCGAGTAAAAACCCATGGTACACTGACAAGTTCCCGATCCAAAGTACCCCAAATAGTTTCTAACCCATGGTACCCTAACGATTCCTGATGGTTTTCTTTGATCGACCCCGCTTTTTATAAAATTTTCAAGAAGATTCATTCGAGAGGTCCCAACTTCGGGACCTTGGAAACTTGGACTCTTAGAACCATTCAATATTTTTTAAAATAGGTGATTGAAATTATAACTACGGCTATCACATTTGTTGCTGACTTCCCAGCATTTCTTGACAGTGTGTTTGTTTTTGTTGAACTAACTCCTTGTTTATAATGTCAACATTTTCAAATTTCTCAGTACTGATTATATTTTTGATATTAGCTCATTTACAACTCGTTACCGTCGTCGCTTTGAACGTCGATGACCCGTATTCGACCTTCGACCAGGATCAAAATTATACGTTCTTCATCACCGGTGGCTATCGTCCGCCGGTACACACGCTCACTAAATACATCGTCTCCATACGAAGTCGCTTTCCGAGGCAATATTTTGGTGACAACCACAGATGTGGAGGATCGATCGTGGCACCTCGTGTCATCCTGACCGCTGCCCATTGCATTCAAGTCGGGTGCGTGTTACCGCTGCTCTAGATCTGGTTTCCCCGCCCATACGATTTGAGTTCTGATTAAGCTTTTCTTTTGCAGAATGCGCAAGTTAAAAGCGTTTAGCATGCGTGTGGTTGCCAAAGCGCCGAATCGCTTGTACGAAAATGATCACACTGTGACCATTGATGTCAAAGACGTGAGGCCGCATCCGGATTACAATGCCAACGATCACAGCAACGACATCGGCCTCTTGATTTTAAAAGAGGAAATCGTAGCAGATGATTTTGCGCAGATCATTCCGCTGGCGACCTCTGCTCCAGCGGGCGGCACTGAGTGCACTGTTGTTGGTTGGGGCAGAATATTCTATGTAAGATCCAAAAATCCATTATCCACGGCATTTATTAACAGAAGCTAACTCGTAACTGGTGATCTTTGAACTTTTCACAGGCTGGTCCCATGGCTGCTGACGCCATGTACGTCGACATCAAAATCATTCCTTTCGACGAATGTGGAAGAGAGTACAAGATACTTAAACGCGGCATGATATGTGCAGCCGATCCGGATGATAAATCGAAGGACTCCTGCTCTGGTGATTCTGGTGGTCCTATGGTTTGCAACGGCCAAGTTACTGGGGTGGTCTCATTTGGGTACATGTGCGCCACGGGATCACCGGGTTTCTATTCGGACGTTTGGTATTATCGTGACTGGATTATGGAGAATAGTGTCCAAAGTATATTTTGTACATATTTTCGTGTAATTTGTCCAACATTATTTGTACATTATTTATTAAACAAGTATATATTTTGGAGATTTTAAGGTAGACAGGGTTGATTATTCTTAGATTAGATCTTATATCTAAATCTTTCTTATATCTAAAATTTTAGTACAACATTATGGAATGTGGAATTCGGCACCGCGTGGGAGGGAATCCCGGGGTGAAGTGGTTGTTAGTTTAAGTAGAGGTGGAAACAGTTGATGTCCATGTCGAGATCCGTAAACATTTGCTTACACATGTTATACAGTATTTTTTACCGTAAGGCTTACAATTCAATTTTACAGATTCACAGTTAAATTCGAGTTAAAGGCGTGTTCTTCGTCTTCTTCTTTCCACACCCAAGGATGGATGCATACGTCCAAATGGTAGGTCGTC
The DNA here is from genome assembly GCA_949629155.1 of Myopa testacea. Classification (NCBI taxonomy): domain Eukaryota; kingdom Metazoa; phylum Arthropoda; class Insecta; order Diptera; family Conopidae; genus Myopa; species Myopa testacea. The sequence continues at coordinate 7,244,942 of OX451345.1, read as the reverse complement.
GGTAGCACAATTGTTTTAGTTCCCAAAGCGGCCCCGAAGTTTGGCCAGATAGGACCGGAGGATGTGTTGTTGTTGTTGTTGTCTTATGTTGGGATCTGTGTGTGCGTTCTACTCTGTAATTCTACATTCACTCGACTTCTGTTCAGGTTTTTGGATCGTTCTGGTTTTTGCTGTTGTTGTGCTTATTTTTGTTGTTGTTCTTTTTGCTGTTATTGCTGTTCTCCTGTTAAATTATATGCTCCTGGTTTATTACTTTTATTTAACATTTTATTATTGTTGTTATTGAAATGAATAACAACATCAGATTCACTTAGACGATGAGAGACTCTATCGTAGTCTACAGAAGCAGTAACCCGGTTGGTTGATTGTTGTTGTTGTTTTTGTTGTGGTTGTTTAGCCGGACATTCAAATAAGATGCTCCTCTCGCTCTACATACTGACACACAACTCACTCACACACACACACTCACACACACATGCACACAGAAAATATAAATTGAGAATACGTACGAGTATTTTACTTGATTGTGATGCTTGTTGTTGTATTTTCTTGACCCACTTGGCACATGTTGCGGTTGCCTGTTGTCTGTTGTTTGTTTGATGTCATTATTGTTGCTTGTTTTGACAGCATCCTTGTTTTTTTTTTCTCCCCCTCTTTTATCATGTGGCTAACAATCTGTAGATACTTGTGTTTGTTTTTGTAGTTTTTCAATCTCTCCAGATACTTCATGTGATATTTATTCATTTCATTCGGAGTGTTCATTTGAATTGTGAAATAATTTATTTGTGGAAAGTGCACTGTAGTGAAGTTCGTATATTAAGTATTACGATAAAAGAACAATAAAAAAATGGTCTTCAAATCGAATAGAATCGAGTTCAGTGCGCTCAGGTCAATCAGGACAAGAAATTTGGGCAATCTTAAGAACGGTGAAGGGATGAAATGGAATAATTCTCCGCCCGACACGTAGAATGAATTTCAATTTATTCCCATGGAAATACTAACATGCAAACATACTCTCTGAACCACACACACAGACACATACGTATATATACTATATACGCACTGCCAACGTACCGATTCCGCAGCGGTACCAAATCAATATGCAAAACACACTTCTTCGTCCTCAGAGAATCCTGCGCGGATGACGGCGAACGTTAAACATATGCGATTAGATTCATTAGGAAGCAGTTGAGTGTAGAAGGGAGGGGGGGCTGGGGCGGTGCTGGGAGGGTTCTACTGAAGGTGGGCGGGGGCCTTCACTGATACTCTAACGCCTGTGGGCGGGAACGTTGAAGGAGGAAACAATACGACGCGTGGCAGCGAATGGAGCGAGAAAATAACAGTTTCCGGCGATGGTAGTAAATCAAGGACTCACTTCCGCCGTTGTTAGTGACAAAGTCAAAGAGGAAGTGAACACAGAGAACACACACACGCACACACACGCACACTTATACAGTCACTCACTCTTCCCATGGAGACGTGAAGAAGAAGGAGAGGAGTTCTTCTCTTCTGAAGAGCAACGAGCGACAGAATTTGATTGTTTGTTGATTTGAAGTTAATTTATTCACTTTATTTGCTTTTTGCTCTTCTTCGATTTTTGAGAAAAATCCGTTAAACGAGGAGGACGGAGGAACGGGTGGATGACGGAGGATCATTCAGAGGTTCATTCAGACGTGCAAAAAAAAAAAAAAAAAAATAACAACGCCACGCATTTGAATAAAATTAATTTTGTTTTTATTGCAGTTGAATGAAGAAGTTGACTTGATGATGACGCGATGTTGTCACACGCATTCTTGTGGATTGAAAGCTGAAGTTGAAGTGGGGCTTTTTTCGCACACACAAACACACACACACACACACACACACACACACACGTTTTATTTGCTTAAGACAGGGTTTTTGTGCTTTTGTTGGCAGCCGTAACAATAACAACAACAACAACAATACATGAGTTGAATTCTATGAGTATAGCAACAATAGATGGAAATCTGAAACACTTTCAGAATAGAGACACAAAAACAAGAACAACAACAACAATAGCAATACTTCCGTCAAAGATACGTACAGCTGTATATGTATATGGGTCGCCCATAAACGTGACCACAACACTTCATACTTCCTCGATAACAATACAAAACAACAACAAATGGCAGCAACAACAAATGGCAACAACAACAACAACACACAAAGAGAAGGAAGGGCTGCGTTGTTGTTCTATAAGAATCGTCGGCAGACGCTGTTTTTGACATCCACAACAATTTGTGGCCAAGTGACAGTAACAATAAAGTGTATATAATGTATGTTTGTATATAATATATGTATATATATAAATAGCAATTGTTAAAATCTGGCGAAGAGAGGTTAGCGACATTGTGATAAATTCTTTAGAAACACATTTAAACCCTTTTACTTAATAGTTCTAGCATTTTATTTAATTATTTATTATATAAATTGTATATAACATTTCAAATGTCTCTATAAAAAAAGTGTGCAATACTTTTATTCTTGTTTTGCTCTCCTTATACACTGTATAACTACTTTTGATCTTTCGTAATTTTAATAATGATCGAATGAACTCACTGATTATTACTCTCCATGATGCTAATCTTTGGTAACTGCAAATCGAGTGTTGCTAGCAACAAATGTTTCATGAGTACACTAGAATCCCGGTGAAATGCTGATAAATTTTCAAGTACGTTTTGTTCATGAAATATTTGTGCAATGTCATTATAGTCACCAGTTTGTCATAATCATATCATTGTATTATTAATTATATTCACAAATAAATTGCTTTAATTCCTTGAAAATTTCCAGGTTTGAAATCAAAAATGTTTGCCTTAAAACTTGGACTCGTGGATAATGAAATTTTTCAGTCAGAGTTCACTTTGAAAGAGTCGATAAAAGAGTGATTACAGTTGTTTGGAAGTGGCTAGTTGACTTGCAGTTGTTGTTGTTATTATTTTTGTTGTTGTTATTGTATTCATTGTTGTTGCTATCTACACTTAGAGAAGCGTTTGTGTTCAAATTCAAAGTCAAATCGGTTTTTATCGTCTCTTATAGGCAAAAGTCAACAGAAACAATAGCAACAACAACAAATCGTACAATATATCCAATTAAAAGCGGTACTCATCGCAGTGTCTGTGATTCATTGAAGAATTCACACATAAACAGGGACACACACACACGCAGACACACACACGCACTTACACGAGTCTCACACATGCGAACGCGAGTTAAGAGCTCGAGTTACATTTTATGTTCTACCTGCTGTAGCGACATCTAGTGGCGATTATTGGACTTTTGTTGCGTTATTCAGTAGTCAGGTATTCAAGCACATTTATCAAAGACATACAAACTGAAACACACACACTATTGTACACTCTTATAAACAACAATAACAACGATCAACACAAAAAGGCAACATTTTAACTCAGCTCTTCGTTGCACTCAAACCACACAAAAAAAAGGCAAACACACACTTAAATGGACTCTTACACACACATAGACACACTCACATACACACACATTTATACATACATACATACATACAACATCCACTAACTAACACATAACCACATAAACAATCACAGCGCTACAAACAATTTGCCATCAATTTGCTTTTGTAAATACATTATGATGGTTACTCTGCACCCTTCCTCCCTCCCCCGAGCGACCAACGAGTGATGGGCGAGGGGGGGGGGGGGGGGCGGGAAGGGACTCAACGCCACTTAATAACCAACATCCGTACCCCTTTCGAAGCCCTTCGAAGGTGTGGTGGAGGGTGTGAAATGTTTGAAAATTGATCAGAAAACAAGACAACGAGGACGACAGTGACAATGACAACAACAACAACAACAACCACAACAATAACAACAACAACAATGACAACAACAATAACAACAACAACAATAACAACAACAACAACAACAACGATGACGACAATGATGACAGCGACTACGATAGCAACGCGTTGAAGGTGTTGTTCGATGAGTGCGGAGTGCGAAGAGCGGGGTGCATGGAAGGGATACAGAGGGTATAGTGTATGTGTCTGTATGCGAGGACTCTGTAGGTGTGTCTGTATGCGTGTCTGTGTAGCGAAAGGATTTCTGTTGCCTGGCATTGGCTTTGATTTCCTCTTATTTAGTGGACCCTCTCAGTACCCTAATGATTCTTCCGTAATTTTCGTAAATGTAAACAAAGCTTAAAACAACCGACAACCGACAACAACAACAACAGCAACAACAACAACAACAAAAAACAACAATAATCACTGAGAGAAGTTTTCAATTGCGCTCATTCTCCAAAGCAAGCGATTTGCATTCAAATTTGGCACGTAGTGTAAATATTTAACGAGCTTCAATGAGTGTTAGTAGCAAATTTTTGGATGCTAATTAATTATGCATGTGTACATTTCGAAATATTGTAATAATAATAATAACACCGATAGCAGCAACAACAACAAGAACAGTACGAATAGAAACGCACAAGAAATTCTCCATCTTCTTCTGTACCCTTTTCATGTCAACCTTTCTTCATAAAATTCTATGTGACAATCTGTCAAAAATTGCGTCGGAAGGGTGGGGTGGGGGGGGGGGGGGGAGGTGGGGTTACTGTAAACGGTTTCTTATACCACTCCGTCATAATTTTTGATATCTCAAGATTCAAGGTTTTTGTTGTTGCTAGTTTTCACATTCTTAAAGTGTTTGGGATGATTTTTGTTTGGCGTTCTTCATGTAAGTTGTTGTTATTTAGTTTTACTGTGATTATTAGTAATATTAGTTAATTATACTTGAAGTTAATTATACTTACATGAAAACTACATCCAGAAACAACAGATGAATGAACAACAGATGAACGTTTAGCGTGAGACACTCCTCAACATGACACTACTACTCAAAACACGAGACTACTTCAAATGCAACATAAGAGCAACAACATAAGTAAATCTCCAGAGCTGCACAAAAGCGGAGTTTTTTTTTTTTGCTACCCGACACCAGACACAATTTTGTCTGTCTGACTTCAGATGCCAATTTGAGGAAAGGGGAAAAAGTGGAAGAAAACAAAAACATGACCCAACAAATTAGAGAAAAAAGGAGGGAAGGAAATAAAACATTATAACAATTTGCAGTCACTTTTTTACGTACGAGTGCAACTAAGAAACTACGAAATACGAGGAAAGAGAAATGTTAACGAAATTTAATTCTTTTGTTGTGTTTTATTTCAGCGGTTTTTTGTTTTTGATGGTGGAGAAAATTAAATTAACAAACATGAAAAATGAAAACGATTTACAGTGGTGATAAAATCATATTTCAAAAAAGGAAATAAAAAAGAATTTATAATAGATTTTTATTGTCCATTATACGCTACATTTGAAGATGAAAGAGTATATAAAGTGTGCCCTTTCCTTTCTAACGTGCAGAAGGAGGCGTGGCAGGTATAGAAATGAATATTCTTGATCCTCTTCACCTCCTGAATTGATTTAACCCTGTTGTTTAATTCTCAAGAATGTCGAATTTCTAACCTGCAGCTTATCATCATCTTTTATTTATAATGTCAATTATTTATTTTATAGTTTCTCTTAAAAGAGAGCTCTAGTCCACTGTTCAGTTGTATTTTCTTCCCTACTCTTTGATGTTCTCGTGAGTGTTGCTTTCAAGATAAAAAGAAAAACATTTTCAAGTTTTAAGAGCATTAAAATTTTAGTTTTCATCAAAGTTTACTTTTGTGCTCTTCTTTTTTGGCAATGTGTAAATCTTTACTAATAGAATTGTGAAAATCGGGTAAAATTTACAAAAAAAACCACTTCATTCATTCAATCGTTCATTCAAGAAAACTTGTGTAGTCAATGGAACCACAAGGGAAGGAGGGGGAGGTAAATAAGGCGGAGGATGCGGCTCTTCAGTCTTCCAGTCCTTGGACACAATTTTATATTCCATTGATTTTTATTACTTTGGTTAGATTTCAATGCAAGATTAGCTGCTGTTCGATGGAGCAGCTAAAAGAAGAACAGACAATAAAAACGAACAGGAAAACAAAAAACTCAAATTTTCCTCCGTTTGGAAAAATTCAACTTCCACTAAAATTGTGTTTTTTTTTCTCCATTTTCTTACTTTACGAATAGAACAACCACAAGCACAAGGAATCCTTTTGTTGTTGTATTTAAAAGTGTGCACTCTTTTTCTTTTTTGCGTTTTTTCCTTTTTTACCTCTTTTATTCTCTAGTAACTTTTATATACGTACATACATATGTATCTATTTATAGTATATTATGTATATATGTATTTTTATGTTATTTTCTTTTTCAGTCTGTTTTTCCTGGTCGCATTCTTTTGTTTGTCGATATCTTCGGCGTTTTAAAGAAGCTCTCTTCAATTGAGAGGTTTTTTTACCAATTCTACTTGTTATTTTTTTTTCTTCTTCATTTTTCTTCCTTCTTTCTTCCTTAGTTTCTTCCTTAGCTTGTTCTTTTACTTCTTGGCTTTGGTGTAAACTATAGAAGTTTTTCAAAGTCTTTTGGGGAATCTTCTGAATCCTGCGAATTTCTATGATAACCATGATGCTGAAGGGTGAAGGTGGGGTGCTGGAAGAATCAAGAGTTTGTTTTCATTTTCGATAGCCGCATCAATACAATAACAACAACAACAACAACAACATCATCTACAAATTAATACAAATAGTCTACAGCGAAATCTGTTCAATCTGTTGGCAACACCGACACCATTTGGTCACTTCTCGATCAAATTTTTGTTGTTGTTTTGTTATTTAAGCCACTTTTTCTTACTCTTTCTGTCTCTTTCTCTCTCTCTCTCTCTCTCTCTCTCTATCACTCTCCCTCTGTCTCTCTCGTTCACTTAAAGAAGTGTTGAAACTTCTGCAGACTGGTTTAAGAAAGAAAAGAAGACGATGAACATCGATTACGAAGCAGTATAAATTATTTATTGACACTCTTCTTATTAAGTTTTTTTTTTGTGTTTTTTTCTTTTAGGGTTGGTATTCAATGGTCTATTATATGAAAGTGAAAAACTTTTAATAGAAATCGTTGTGGTCGTTGTTGTTATTGTGATTTCTTTTGTATGTTAAGAGAGTGAGAAAAAAAATTTTCTATTCTTAAGAGTTATTTAATGTATTTTCATAGATATTCGTATATGTATGTAGATATGGATGGATAATAATACACATAGATAGATATATAGGATAGGTTTTGGGAGGAATTTCGGTCATATCTTGTCAAGTTTGGTTTGAACACATAGATATATATACATACATTCGTATATAGTATGTAGATATTAATAGATATTATAGGTCATGGCATCTCATGGATATATTTTTGATAATATTAGTTATAATAATCAAAGTATAGTCACAGATTCTATTTTTAAGAGTGAAATTGAAAAAAATTGTTATTATTTTTTATCACATACTTAAAACAATTCCTATATTGCCACGAACCACATCTTTTTTTATTCTTTCGAAAGAAACAAAACAAAATTGAAAAACCTAATTGAAAAAAGATGATTGAAACCCAAAAACAAACCAACGCAAACCTTAACAATTACTTTTTATTAACCAAAAAGCTTAACGGGAAAATCCGCTGAAAACCTCGCTGAAAAAACTGCGATTCATTCACCACTTAAAGAGGAGTCAAAACTTCCACTTCCGCACTCCGCTTCATCTAATTACGAGGAACTACAGCAGGATCTCGTAGTTAGTTGCGAACATTTCAACTAAACCCAATGAGAAGTAATTAAGTCGATACGGAAATCTTGATGCAGCACTTAAACTACGAAGCGAAGGAGCTGAAGAAATGACCGGGTAAATGAATGAGTGGATGGCGGATGTAGAAAAAGTTGGACTACGGTTGAAGTGAAATACAAGTAAAAAAACCGACAACGAAACAGAAGCTGAAATGGAAAGCAAAGTCTGTGTAGAGACTGCGAACAGAAGCAGAAAAAATGAGACAGAGACAAAGACAAAAGGACAGACAGACAGACAGAGCGACGAGGGTGCGGGTGCGAGCGCGAACGTGAACCCGAACGCGAACGCAAACGCTTTTATGAACTGAAGTCAACACGCAACTGTTTCGAAGATGCTTTAATTTATGAGCCCAAAAGGCAAGAAACGAAGGGACAAAGTGACGTGAGGAGTGATGAGGGGAGAAGGGACTGTGAATGGCCAAAAAGTGGTCATTTTATACAACGGAAACAGCAACAAAAACAAAACAAACATAATCAGTGCTCCATGCTGCTGGTCTTGTTTTTGCTGTAGTCTTTGTGGGTTATGTTACTTTTGTTGGTTTTGTGTTTCTTTCGTACACTTCCGCATCCGGATCCGCATCCGCTGTTGATGTTGTTTGAAACGTGTGTGCGTTTGTGTGTGTGTGTAATTTAATTGAAATCAATTAATAGTAATGAGGTGGCATTAAGAGCGGATTAGCTTCTGGACCGTGTGAAGGGGGGTTTTTTCGTTCTGTTTTTTTTTTCCTTCTGTTTTTCTTTGGTCCTGTTTTCTTATACATAGTTCAGTCTTTTGGTTATGATTCGATTCTTAAAACTCTTCAAGGTTTTTTCGCATTTTTTCTAGACTTCGTAATGAAAAGTAATTTCCTTAAATACTGAATGAATCTCTTAAAATAATCTTCATTAAAAAGGTTTTAATAATTTGGTGTCCATATCATGATTTAAAAAGGAAACATTATCAGAATCGGTGAATACATATCATTAATAGAGGTTCCTTTAGGTTTGTATTGAGAGTTTCTTATCAAATTTAATATATAGAAGATTATTCAAATTGGTTTGAAATCCATGTCCATTAAATATCCTTAAAAGATTTTTTTTTAAGAAAGATTATGAATTAAAAGCTATTCTTAAGTGATTGTCTCCTTTGTTCTTGTAACTTGTAATTAAAACAGACCGAGATTGTACGGCTTTCATCTAAAAATAATTTACCTCTAGCTCTAGTAATCTCTAAAGTAACCTATCTAAAGAGGTATCGTAGGGAACGTTGAACCTCCCGCAAAACTAGGCTGCTTTTCGTTACTTTTCGGAGCTGATGATAAAGCGAAAAACTATTCTGGTCGAAGGATAGTTAAAGAGGCTTAAGTTAAATGGGAAACTTCCGAATCAATGAGCTGTATGCGAGAGTGGCACCGAGAAGGAGACATTAAATTGAAAATTCGATTTCAACGAAGGACAGATTTCGCTTGAAAGGAAGCAGAAGCAACAAGAGTAGCAAATGTTGCAAGTAACAACAACAAAAACAACAAGATACTTACTAATACACCGGAGAAGGATGGCCAGCAGTTATAAATTCGTATGAATTTCGTTGCAAACTAACGACAGTTGTATTGAGAAATATGAACAACGTATGGCAACACTGTTGACATCAATGATGCCACGGAGTATGGATTGGATGAAAAATGGCAAGGAAATGTTTTATGTTTTCGGAGGATATTAAATGGAAGATGAAGAAAATCAATTTACTGCAAGTTGATGGGGAAAGAAATGTTCAAAAATAATCCGAAGTCGTGGTTGTCATTTTGGGTCATCAAAATGAAGAAAGTACAGCATCAAATAACTCGCATACAGACGAGGATAGTCACACAATCTCAGTTACTTTGTAACATAAACAAATTCATGAATTTTTGCAGAGATAACTTTGATGATCATCATCTGGCGCTGTCATCATCTCATCATAATTATTCTTATAGAAATTATCAATATTTCTGAAATTATGATCATCCTTATTATCATCATACTTGTTATTATGATTATTATTAACCTATTGTTGTATTCGTCATCATTACCTTAATAAACATACCCAATATTATGATCATTCTTCCTCCTTATCCTTAATACACTTATCCTTCTTATGGCCCCTATGATTCTTATGGTCTTCATGATTCTTATCGTTCCTATCATCCTTGTTCGTTATTATTATCATCCTTATCCTCTTTGAACCTTGTCCTTTAATAGTTATCATTTTTATGTTTGTTAATGATCCTTATCATCCTAATAATTCTTTCAATCTGTACGATCGTTATCACCCCTATGATCCTTATAATCTTTGTGATTCTTATCATCCCTATGATTCTTAGCCCTATTACCATCCCTATGATCCTTATCGTTCTTATGATCTTGATTATCTTTGATTGTAAATCTTATTACCCTTAATTATTAGCCTTTGTCATTCTTGATCCTTGTCCTTATCATCATTATTATGGTCCCTAAATTCATAATCATCCATATGATCCTTATAAACCATATGGATGTTGTATTCTTTGTCATCCTTATCATCCCTATGCTCCTTAATTCCTCATCATCTTCATCTTCCTTATAACACTTGTAATCTGAAAAAAGGTTGTCAACAGCGTCATCGTATTGATCAATATTTTTATCAGTTTTTACCTTTTTACCGTCATTTTCATCGTCATTATTCTCATCATCATTGTTATCATTCCTCATCATTGTTAACATTCCTCGTTAACCTCATTTTTATACGCAACCTCATCTCATTTCACATCATCTCAGAATCATCGCCTTCCTTTTGAATCCATTTGCTGGTTTATTTTTTTGGTATTATTTGTTGTCATATTTTTGTTTGTTTTCCATTCAAAAGAAACTCGTAAAAGTGATAAAGCACCATCACCACCATCGGCAAAGTAGTTTATTCATAATATTATGAAGTTCTTATGCCGTAAATTCAATAAACCAAAAACAATAAACAAGATATGCGCATCCTTCAGCAAGGACAACTGGGATATACTTTTACTATAGATGAGTGTATATACATATATTTATACATAAACTATGAATGGTCGTGAAGTTGAGGAAATATTGTTTAACGTTGCATGGAAGAAAAGCATTATTGCAGTGCTGCAAAATTAATGTGCACTTTTATTAAATTCTATGTTTAATATAACTGCTTGAATTTTTTGTAAATGTTACCTGTTTTATTAGCAACACTTTGATGACATGGAATAGGCTAGGATTATTCAAAGAAAATGTTAAACGAACCATGAAAACATTAAAAAGTACGGATGATGATGAAATAGACTGAAGATGCAGTTAGTCTAGACGTATCGTAACGTGAACGTAGCATGTCGCCTCGTGCTGGATGTGCTTAGCAATTAGTTAAATTGTCATTAGTTAAGACAACAGAATGCAGTGCCAGCAAATAGGAGAGCTATATACACAGGTATTACGCTATTCTTAGGAAACATAAAGAGAATGGATAACTATGTACTATAGTATCGTTTGCATTTCAGTAGGTTCAAACGTCACGTCACGTTACGCCCCATTACGTCCCATTTATCAGCCTGAAATTGGAAATTTAAAGACTTTAACTCGAATTATTATTTTTATTTATTTTCTATTAAATTGTCACATTAAGTAATCACTTAAATTAATTTACGTTACGGCAAGAAAATTTCACTACATTCTGAAAACAGAGACGGAAATTTCAATACATCTTTTTCGGTGCTTAATTCAAGTATCAATGTTTAGTATTTATGCAACACTCGCAGGCGACAAGAGAGCGTGTTTGCGAAACACACAACGCTTAAGAGATACGAGTAGCTCCCAAAGATACAGAATACCGGAGCAATAAATATCTTTATGGCCAAGTTTATGGAGTGTTGTGCATAACTACATCCATCCTACATGCGTCTGTAGCTCATGCATTCAGGAGATGTACGAGAGCACATAAAAGGATAATAGCGGCATAAAAGGATTTCTATGCGAGCTAAGCTACTTTGCTGTTGTTGTTGCTGCATCCTTCTGCAATCGAAATGTGCAGGTCTTTTCGTCGACGTCGTCGTGGTTGTTGTCCTTGTCGTCGTCGTCGTCGTTGTCGTCGAGATGATTGCGTTATGGTAATCCGAGGATGGATGACTGTAAGGATGGCGACGATAAGGACGACGATGTAGGAAATCGAAAGTCTGCCTGAAGTATCTTAGGAATGAAGGAAACAACATCGAAGAGGGATCGTCGTCTTCATCTGCAGCTAGGATGTGTACAGCAAGGATTTGTGGCTGCTGCCTGTTGAGTGCTGCTGCATATTTTCGAGAGTGTAGAATTTTTGAATGCAAGTATAAATATGAATAAATTATTTGCTCGCACTTATCTGAAAAGGGAGAGGGAGAGAGAGAGAGAGTGAGAGAGATGTTTTCTTCTCTTCACATCCAAATCCATTTTCCAAGGTCCTTTGTTGTTGCTTTTCTTAAAGTCGCATTGTTGTGCATTTCTGTTGGCTTTCCATTTCATTTAATTTCTTGACGACTTTGAAAGCGAGTAAAAGAGGATGGCAACGATTAAAGAGCGACTAATACGAGGGTGGCAAACGTCTTTGAAATCCTGTACGAGTAATTTTCTTTCTATTGTTTTCTTATATTTATTTTTTCCTACATTTCAAGGTATTTAAAACGAATTTCAGGCGATACCAGAGACCATTGTAAGGAAGTAAAAGGAAGAGTGGAAAACGGTTGAGACAGAAGACAGAACCAAAAGCCAAGCACGGTTAAGGAGCCGCAGGTACATAATTCATACTGTAGACGCACACCTCCAACACCCTCTCCATCACGCCCTCTCCATCGCCCCCTCTCTCGCCGGCATCGTTTAAAGCGATCTCGCTGTTGGCTTGGAAGACGTTGCCGGAAAATTTGTTCACGAACCAGTCAAAAGGTTATGGACAACAATGGCGCCCGTATACCAACACCACCAGCAACACCACCGGAAGCTCCCTGATACACAAACAACACGACCAGAGTAGACCGAATCAGTCGAACCAAGAAACATCGACTTGCAGTTGGTTGCACTCACTGTTGGCCACTTCGTCTGCCGGTCTGTCTGTCCGTTCGCCCGTGTGCTTGACTCTTCCAGCTGCAATCTGCATGGAAGCGCGGCTCTTTTGGCCATCCGCCAAAAAAATCTACACCTGCGAAAATGCAAACAGCAGCACTCAACTCAGTTTGGCAGACAATCAACGCAGCACCCTGCAGCGGCTATCCGAGCAAACGTACAAAGAAAATTTATTTAAAGTCCTCCCCCGTCCCCGCCCCCGCATTCCAACCGCAGAAGATCTTCTTTCTTTCTTTTTCTTCCCAACCATTTAATGTTGTTCTTATAGATTAAAGCAACGAGCTACTCAGGATAAAGGAGCTTGTATTAAAAGCTTCAACATTTAAACGGAGCAAAGAAATCGAAATACATAATTTAATAACCTAATGAAAAGTGATTTAATAATAAATAAAAGCGAGAGAGAGAGAGAGAGAATATCTTTAAATTATTATCCTTAGAATATGTTGAGCTACTTAATTTATGAGGGTGGTCCCAGAATCCGAATCCGAGCTGGACGTATTGATGGCGGTTGTTGTATGAAAGAGTACTATACTCCAATAATAATAAAGTACCCTATTCTACGAGTATATGGTGTATAGTACCCTTTTAGTTATAAGTTTGAAGTTTGACGCTGCGTTGTTTTAGTATTTGTTTGACAGCCATCAAAAATTAATGCTAAACATGGGAAAAATTCATGGGTCATCGTTTCGTGGTATCGGTCAAACTAATATCAACTCCGAGATAGATTCTACTCTAGGAAAGTGTGCCCTAAATTAAAATAAGATTTATTAAAGAGAAAAGAGAAAAAAGAGGAAATTCTAGAGAACAAGTTACACAGAGAGATATTTTTACTTAAATAGAAAAAGTATATCGTATATTTTAATTTGTTGCCAATTTTTGTGCGTATTTTTGATCTGATAGAAGTACTAAAAAGTTTCTAGTTTACATCTAATTAATACAAATGGTCTGATACAGAAAGAAGAAGAAGAAGCAAAAAACAAATAAAACAGAAAACCAGGACCCCCTGAATTTTACCCAAGTCCATTATTAAGAGCAAAAGTTTTCTCATTTTAAAGTTTATTTTCCTTGCCTTTTTTTTACTGATTTTAATCGAAACTTTAACAACAAAAACAATAAAAAGACAACTACAACAAAAATAAAAGCAATAACAATAACAATAGACAGCAGACAACAACAACAGCGGAAAACTTTCAAAAATACTGATGAAGAAATAAGAACGTAGACAAAAATTTGTTGTTTTTTTTTTGTTGGTTTAGTTTTTCTGGCTCGTTACGTTTTTACAGATGTTTATGCAGAGTGCTTTATTGCTGCGTATTTCGTTGTTGTTGTTGCTGTTGTTGTTATAATAAATGTTGTTGTTGATGTGGTAAGTAGCAAGTAATTTTAATGGGTTGTTTGGTCACTTTTCTCCCCCTTCCCCCTTCTCATTATCTCCATCATCATCATCATAGTGTTCTTCATCTTCATAATGTTCTTCTTCATCATAATGAGGTTCCTATTCTTCTTCTTCTTTAGTTTGTTTTTCTTTTCCATCTAAATTGTATTCAAGTTTATTTTGATTACAGCGTAAATTGAAAAATATTCGTTTAGTTTTGAAGTTAAAAAATAATTGAGTAGGTACGAGAACAACAACAAGAACAGTGTTCCCTCAAACACTCGAAGTTCTTAAATGCCTTGATAAATATTCTCTTTTTAATGTTAATAAAATGAAACTTTTATGACTCAGAAGACTTGCCAAATTACATTGCTTTTGATTTGAACTTTGAACATAACGAAATAAAGTCTCATTAAATTGTATAAATTAAGTGTTAAACAATAAACAAGAATGAACATAAAGTAAACATTAGTGAACAAATAATGAACATAAATAATGCATAATAGTGATGTAATTTAAATTACACTTTTTAGATTAAATAATGTTATATCAGTTAAAAAGTTATACAGTTAACCTAATTATATTGTAAATATTATTATTGTAGTTGGTTGTTAATTTGGATATTAGACATGATCTTGTTCAAGCCTGATGAAGAATCTTTTCGGGTGATTTCTGATACGAACTCATCTACGGAAATATTTTCATCTGTTTCGAGGTACGAAAATCGAGTAATCGTATTCTGTACAGCAAGTAAACAGAACCTTCGAATTGTGGCTGTTAATACGCTCTTCATTCGTCTACAATAAAATGCATTTTTATTGTAAAGGTAACCAGACGAGTTGACCGAGTGTTGATTTAGATGGATGGCTATGAGAAGGACAAACATTGTGATGAATCGTCGTGGGTGGGACGAATTGTCATCAATGAATAGCGTACACGAGATGATGCAATTTTAGAGCCTGCAATCAAACTGAAACTGAAACAACAACAGCAACTACAACAATAACAGCAACAGCAACAATAACAACAACATCAACAATAACAACAACACCGAAACAACAAGTGACGTCTACGTACGCAGACGTGGAGGAAAATTTGACATGTGTCATGTGCCATTTTCGAGCCACACGCCATAAAAACTCAATCATAACTCAAATGAACGATTTCTAGTTTGACCGGCGAATTTAATCACGAATTTAATCAAAACCACACCACGTTTTGTCTCTAGGGTTTTTGATTTGTTTGAACGGATGAAGTTCACTGGGTCTAACGTACTGATTGGAGGTATACAGCTCTTATTTCAAAAGGTAGGCAGGAAAAAACACAATAAATTATAATTTGAAGTAAGTAAAATCAAGTAATAAATATAGAACTTTCCCCCATTTCATTTGTCATTTGAGTATATTTTTGTTCCTCTTTTACACAGTAGATGACTCTACGGAAAATTGAACTTTGCCCGTTCTTTAATCACTTTCTCTGTGATTAAACATCCTCCATTCGTGTAAAGCTAGATTACAGGCTTCAGTCTTTTGTGAAGCTTTGAGTTGTTTGATGTGATTAAACGTAATAAAGCAACAGGAATGACATGCAGCATGCAGTTACGAGTAACTGACATTATGCCATACGTGGGTGGCTGTCGTTTTTGTTGTTTTTAAACCTTCTTGATTTTTTTCTTTCATCTGAGAACGATTCGATTATGTGTCTGGTCACATTTGGTCATTATTGTAGTCGTTGTTATTGTTGTTGATGTCAGTGTTGGTGTTGTTGTCGTTGTTGTTACTGCTACAGGTTGCTAGTGTTCTTAATGTACTTCTGACATTTCAATGAAGTGTCAATGCATCGCTGGTTGTCAATGCATTTAAATTCTCTTTTCTCTTTCGAGGTTCAAAATCTTGGTGTGAGTAATTAAGAAGAGTGACCAATAAAACTTTTTTTAAATAATACTTCGAATATAGATCTTTTTACTAGTTAAGCCGTTAAAAAGTAACACTTAAGATCTTCCACCTCTTCACTTATTAAAGGATATAATAACAGGTGGATGTTATTAATGGTGATGTTCGAGTAGGTCTTCACTAGACGTCTGAACGAACATCAAAACAAGAAAACCCCACCTCCTGCTATAGAAGTCAAATGTATAATTTTGTGGTAAAAAAAAAGAAAGAGAAAGAGAAAGAGAGAGAGAGAGGGAAAAGAAAGGTAATGAATAAGCTTAAAATAAAAAAACCGGAGACCCAGGCAAACGACCCGTCTGAATGAACGGCAAAAAAAGGTGTCAAGTGACTTAAAAACAAGCCACTTTACAGCGGTTTTAGACACAAAAAACATAAAAAAAGTTTCTCTAAAAAAAACAAAAAAAAAAGAAAAATAACAAAAAAAAAAACATGACGCACAGGACGCTCTTGAAATCATCCGGACATCAGATGGGAAATACGTTGGTGTGATACGTTGCTCATACATAAAAACGTCCTCGTTGGCTAATTATAACTTCTACCTTGATTATGTGTAAAGGAGGAAGTGTCGCTATGGGGAAAAGTGTGGGGAGTGGTGGTTAAGGGGTAACAGGGAGGTAAGAGGGGTGGTTGTTGGTTTTTTGAAAAACGATTGCACGTTTTGTCCGTGCAGCTTTAATCCCAACATAAAATCCTTTGCCACAAAATTAATTTGAAACCATTGAAGGGAACGATTTCGTGGATTCTGCTGCTGTTGTTGCTTTTGGTATGTAATGAAAAATGCAAATGAAGTATAAAGCATTCATTTCACCCGCTTAAATTTAATACAAAATCTCCATAATATGTTAATTTCAGGAGTTACAAATGTATGCAGTACCGAGGTAGTCGTATCTGTACATAGATAGCGCATATACGACGACGTATCTATCTCTATATATTACATATATTTGGATATATTGTATAGCTGGATAGCAAATTAAGTGAAAATTTAATTCGCAGGGATTAAAATAAGAATGATTTCGCTTTCACTTGAACACGTTAATCTTTCGACCCGAAATGTTACTTTCTTTTGTACCATCCACTTGAGTATCATTTACAATACATACAAGACAATCCTATGATCTTGTGGATCTTGGGATCATAACAACACCCAAATAGAGGCTATAAAGTACATCAGGTCTCTACTAGATTCAAATCTCTTTAGATAAACTCTCAAGACAAAATTGAGAAGAACTGTACTGCCCCCAAACTTCGTTGTCTGCCGTCTATAGGGTACAAACTCCTTGGTAAAAGCTAGCTAATTTTTTTTTTTTGTGGTATCACTTTAGAATTTGCATAATTAGCTAAATGAAAATGTGACCAAAGATTCGTTTAGGCTTGTTAGACCCAATCACTGGCTCATTTGGTTGTCGCTTTCATATCGTTTGGTCAGACTTTCGAGGTCCTTGTAATTTGTGTACACCACCAAAAAACAAAACCCTAGTTGCAACTTTATTCGGCTGCGGATTTAATTAATTCGTTTTTAATGCAATTTCAACTTATTGCATTTTATCACTGCGAAGTGGTTCTCGTATTTAATCGAGGATGTTTTTCGGTTTTTCCTTTTAAGTTTTCCCGGATTTGCTTTTATTCGCTGATTTGTGGTCCATTGAAACTTATTCTTTTGCCAGGCTTTCGTCTCCGTCTGTTTGTCTGTCTGTTTGGTTGTCTTTCGGTTCGAATGTCTGTCTGCTTGATTGTCTGTTTATAACGGTTCTGTGCCCTTTATTCCCAGGGATTACGAAACAATTTACATTTTTTAAGAGCAACTCATCCTCATTTGGCCCGAATTAAGTGGAATTTCATGTGAACGCACATTCGCTTAATCTTCTTCGCTCCGGGTTTTCTTGTGCTTTAAATAATTCTTAAATTGGGTCATAAATTTAAGTTCTTAAATAATGTTTTTCTTGGCCCTTAAATTCTTCCGATTAATTCTTTTTCTTGGAGGTTAGAAAATTCTCTTCTGATTAATAAGTATTCATTTTTATGCTGATGATGGTGATAAAGATGACTTTAGGTGTTACTTTAATGGGTTAAAGTGATAACAGTAAAAGGAAACAATTCAATAGTGTTGCAAGTCCTTCTATTATTCATGTCCTTAGATCTCATTTGGATTTGTGACAAATATATCTGATGGTCCTTTCGTTACTTTAAATCTTATTTAATCACCGAGGACGTAACTTCGATTTGCACATAACATATGCAATTTTAAGGCGATTAAAGTTGTGACATTAAAATTCTATGGATCAATCTTTCAAAGAAGTTCAACCCAATATAGATGGACAACAAACAATCATAATCCAGAAGTAATTCCTTTAATAGGATTCATAAAAAGCATAACACGCAATAAATAAGGGCAACAAAAATTTATTGAAAATCCGAGCACGTTTAGATTCAATTTACTTGTTGAACTTGGGACCATCCAGAGGAGAACAAGAAAAAGAACAACAACAAGGAGAAAAAGAAGAGGAAGCAGTAACAGAAAAGGAGAAAAAAAAACGCCAAAGAAGAAGTATAATAATATCAGGAAAAGCAATAATAAGATGGGGGAAAAAAGAACATCATAATATTTGTTATTGTAGCCGAATGAGATTATTAAATGGGCGTAAGTATAGATATCGAAGGTGGTGTAAATCTGAGGTGGTGTAAAATGTGGCTCCCGAAAGTACGAGTAAGTAACTAGGTACATAAATACCTATCCTTGGTCTCTGTTTCTGGTGAAAGTTCTCCCCGAAAAATATCGAACTACCGAGAATCACATCTTTCGCAGACTTCTGCTTCGATTTTCGTAGGAAAAAGTTGTATATATTATTCTACCACATTAAGCTGTCTGTCTGTTTTCCCCCTTGTCTCTGTCCCTCTCCTCCTCTGTTGGCCCAAATGTCTGTCTAGTTGTCTATATTTGTTTTGAAATTGTAGCCTTTTGTATTGAATCTGCGAGTACACTTCGGTTGTGTAGCCACGTTTCTGCTACTGAGCGGTCGGAATGATGGTTATCAGTCGGTAGAGGAGAGAGTCAGCGAGGAGGACGACGGGTAGCACATTTTATTGAATTGCTTTATAGAGTCTGTACTGCAATTTCGGACATTTGTTGGTACGACTTGTGTTGTTGTTGTTCTTTCTTAGAGTAAAAAGCGAAAGCCACACGACGAGTCTTGTGCAACCACGTACCGTACTTCAGTTTTTGACATTGCTTCGTGTCACGAATGCTCACTTCAATGACAGCTAATGCTGCGTACATTTATTTTGGTTCTGATACAATTCATTTATTAATATTTCTCATTTCGAATATTAAGTTTTTTTGCTTCTTTTCGCTTTCGGGATGATTGATCTTAAAGTATTTAAAGATATAATTTACGGTAACTTCATCAGTAACTTCACTTTCGACTTATATTATATAAGGATATAATTTTGAAATAATATATAATTATATTGAAAAACAACAAAGAACAAGAACCAAATAATATATTCATTTGGAATTTAATGTTTCTTTAACAAACTTTAATAAAATTCAGTGAAAAGAAACAACAATGAAACAATAAAATTGGCTGCATGTAACTTTCCGTTATTATGAGGATTTTACAATGAGGATGAGCCAAAATAATTACTACTCATAGTTAAAATAAGGTTTTAATTAAAAGAGCCCTAAAGCAAACAATAAAATTTAGTCTGCTTAAGCAACTGCCAATCAAAACGATTTTATTGAACAC
Source organism: Myopa testacea (assembly GCA_949629155.1). Taxonomy (NCBI): domain Eukaryota; kingdom Metazoa; phylum Arthropoda; class Insecta; order Diptera; family Conopidae; genus Myopa; species Myopa testacea. The sequence goes on along the minus strand of OX451345.1, from coordinate 7,225,015 downwards.
AAATTATTTCACGGATTGAATTAATTAAATTGTTCTTTTAGAGTGTGGAGAGAGAGCGGGAGAGAGACAGAGGGAGAGAGAGAGAGTGTAAGAGTCTCACATCGCAGTCGATTCTGTTATAAACTACACACTACATTGCAATGGATTTAAGCAGGAATTTAATTGTTACGCTTGAACAGTGAATATACACGCGTACGTTCAACTAAATTGATGAATTGAGTTGTTGCTGTTGTTGTTGCTATTATTTACATTGTTTTTGTTGTTATGAGTGTTCCTGTGTTTTTTCGCCACTTCAAAGTAAAAGTTTGGGAATTTTTTACTTTTATACGAGTATTCGTTTTTTTTCGGTGCCTTAACCGTTACTTCACCCATCCATCCCACCCATCTTTCAAATCACGATTTAATTGAAATTCATTAAGTTATTTTTTAACGAAGTAACAAGAATTTTATAAACTTATTTCTTTGGCGGGTTTTTTGTATATTTTTAATTAAAAACTATTTAAATAAAATATAATATATTTAACATTAATTAACTTTATTTATTTATGGGTGTGAATAAGTTTGTGAATGGATTTGAATTCTACAAAGATTTGCATTCAATAGATTGGAGAGCTACAAATCCAGCTGCTTATACACCAAGAAAAGAGTAAAAAAAAAATGGACAACAAAGTGTGAGCAACAGAATTCGCCATTTAATGTCTCTTAATCAAATTCTCTATTTAATGTTTTTTGTATTATTTAAGTCTTTATCTTTAATAAGACGGTATAGCAGTTTCCCCAAACAAATTTTTTATTTTTCGTCTGAAACCGCTTGTAGTTTTGCAGAAAACCCTTGAGACCATGCAACATGAACATAAACCAACTCAAGTCAACATAAAGTGTGGAAAAAGGAACGAAGAACGAACGGGCGTGGTAGAGAGAGAGAGAGAGAGGCGAAGGGACAGAGGCGTGTCATAACGGTTGCCTGCTTGTACAAACCTAGTCAATGTCATATTTGTACAGCGCAATAAATTTCTTATGAAGTACGTAATCGATTTTGACTTATTGAAACATCATGATTGAGAGACATTTATGAGCAATCCGGCGGTGGGGGCGAGGGAGAGGGCGTGAGTGACTGCGGGCGGTATATCCAACTGCTTTTCAAGAGTACCTTCACTTCAGCCACCGACCAGCACCACCATCACCACCTCTGAGAAAGGATCCTCTTTAAGAAAAGCGCATTCGCAAGCAGTTATTAGAAGAAACGCCGATGCGGATGTGAATGCGGATGTGTGTAAGGATGCGGATATCGAAGACGCTAAGCGTAGCAAAAACTTGTATTGAACCAGTTAAGATTGAGGAAACTGTTAAGTTGCGAACAACGAACGATGAATAAGGACGAAATAAGAAGGGAGAATGACGAAGAAGGACGAAGGAGGGAGAAGGATGAATGCCGAAGGAAGAAGAACGAAAGACGAAGGACGATTGATGTGTAGATGTAAAAAAAGGGGGGGAAAAATAAGCTCGAAAAGATGTGTTTCCAATATTTCAAGACAAGCAGACTTGATTGATTCTATGATATGACGTGGGGCGGGGAGCGGGTGTGAAATGCGTATAACTAGTTAAGTTCTGGACCAGTTGAGCGCCGGAAATCGAATAACCAGCGAAGTCGGTCGAATCGGTGAAGCATGGAAACAGAAATAAAAATCAATGGATGAAGTCACTGGAGATCAAATTCGGATGTAAACAAGCAGATAACGTGTTCGTACGTTTTTATGTCTCTTTTACGAGGAATCTATCCACATGTACGTGTATATTATATCGTATATATATATGTTTATACATATATACTATCTTTAGGTAAGTTCGTGTGGTTGTTGTTTTATTGCGGTGGCATTTTTGAGGTTAGAAATGGACAGTTAAATGCTTTTGCTGTGTGCTTTTCTCTAAGAGAGCAGCTCCAGCTTCAGTATTTTGACAGCTTTATTGGATATCAATTGATTTGACAGTCTGGTGAATGTGTGTGTGTGTATGTGTGTGTGTGTGTGTATGTGTATGTAGAATGTTTGTGTATGATAGCCGATTAAGTAAAAAGACTAATAAATCGGAGTAAAGGTACGAGTATGAATTTTTTCTTAGTCTCAAAATGAATATCCATAAATACGGTATTCTGACAGCGAAGAAAATGGATTTCCTCTGCCGAAATTCCTCCCTTGCATACGTGGTACGTTCAACGATATTTAAATGAATGCGGTTTTAGTTCTTGCTTAATTACGTGGATATCCTGTTGGCCCAGTTATTTGAAGGCCACCCGAGCTGTTGACTCCCTTCCGGTGTGACTGTAAATTGGAGCGGATGGAAAGCTTGGCTTCATGGCCTAGCCTACAATAATTACAAGAACAAAGGCACACCAACACCATGGGCGCTTTATTCGAATTAACCGGATGTCATTATAAAACAGCCCGCAGCCATTTTTCTTCACAATGCACACATAAACACAAACTCACAGAAATAAAGCGCTCAGTCTCTTCCTCGCTCTCACTCTTTCTCTCTCTCTCTCTCACTCTCTCTCTCTCAGTGTGACATCAATCCATCTATTGTTCGATTGCCTTCAAAGCTGCTTGACAGCGTGGCTCCAAATACACTCAGCAACCTCTTTCTGTAGCCATTTATTTTCTTTTCTCCGGTTTTAAGTTAAAAGCGAAAAATCTTTCCTTTCCGCTGGCGATAGAAAAAAAGGCCGCCTTTCAGTTGGCGAACAGCGCAGCTGATGAAAGACCGGGTGCACCTGCGAAGCCGTTGTGTCGCTTTCCAAATGCTAATGTCGCGCTTTTACTGAGCTCTGTTGTTGATGTTGTTGTTGTTGCCACTAGTGTTGTTGTTGCATCCTTTTAGCTCTCCTCCTCCTCGAGGTATATTGTACTTTTTCTGCTTTTATCCTGCTTCATACAATATTTTGGCCAACTTATCACGGGCACAAACCTGGCAGAACGCGACTCCGGCAGGATTCGAGGTGCGATAAACAAACAAAGTGCAAAAAAAAAACCAGAGCAAAATAAAGAAAAGAGTAGAGAAGGAAAATAAATAAAACAGAAGAACGAAATTCAGTGCAAATTAAAAAATACAAGCAACGAAGCGCTGAAATGTGAACGAAATTCATAATAATGAATGGTGAAAGAGAAGGACAAAGAGAGAGAGAGAGTGAGAGAGAGAGAGTGAGAAAAAGAGAGAGCGATATAAAGAGAATAAACTCCGAACAAGAATAATGAGCTTCCTGCGTGCAGCAGACGCAGCGAGCGCTCTGGATGATTCCGAGCCGTTGATTCCGATTCTGATTGTGATTATTATTTATATTATTTTCTTGCATACTTTTAGGCGCTGCTGGTTGAGTTGAATCGCTGGTTGAGTTGAGTCGCCGCAGGTGTGAAACCTGTTTTAATGAAGGTTGAAGTTCATATGCAGAATATTAAAATAATTGTTTTGCCTCAACGTGAGATTCATGCTTTAACGAGGGGTGGGCCCCATAAAAGTGGGCCCAATAAAAGCAGGGGTGGCCATTAAAAGAGGCCACAAAATTCGGTGAAATAGTTACCGAAATACTGTTATGTTTTAACACACTAAAAATCGACGTGAGTTTAGATTTGGTGTTAAAATTCTACTAACTTTGGGACACTTTAGAGAGGTAGAACAGGTTTCTAAGGAAAGATTTGGATGAGGGTGATCCCTCATTCCTTTTCATCTATAAAGAATCATTATATCCCAATTATTCGCTTTCTCTTTCCGATTATACTCAAGTTTTCTATCTTGGATGGATTAACATCTGTAGAGAGCAGAACTTCGCCAATTTGAGTGAATGTTTCGTTGGCAAAATGTTTGTTGTTGGTTTGTTGTTGTTTGTATTACATAATATTCGTAGAATATGTCGTCTCTGGTCTGAGAGGCTCATGCATGTTCTTTTGCAAAATATGCATGCAACAGATGCATCAGCAACAACAAAGCATCATCACCGGCTTCTCTTCGGTTGACCACATGACAAACGCAGCTACTCGTAGTGGAAGCTTGATGGAAGTCTACACCACGAAAACAACAACAACAAGTGAGTGGTTCTCGAATACGGAGTCCCGAATTTCGAATATTCTGCCGATTTGAGGACCGAGAATCTTAGATAACATCCAGAGCGATGAGGTACACAATCTGTGTTCGACCACACGCAAAATATTCATTGTTGCTGAAATCTAGAACACGTTAAAAGGGACAAAACGAGTGGAAGAGAGAGAAAGTGAAAGAGAGAGAGAGAGAGAGGGAGAGTGAGCTGTAGAGAGAGGGGGATGGAGTGAGTAAATGAGGAAGACTGAAAGAAAGATAGAAAGAGAGACGATATGGTACTTTGTTGATTTTCTCCACAGAAATGCAGCCATCTTTCCCTAGAAATAGTCTTAAATGTTTCCGTTATCTTGTTGTTGTTGTTGGTCCTATTGGACCCGACAATTTATTTATCCAAGCCGACAGGTGTTACAACTACAGCAGCTTCTGTATCGTAGACTCGTAAATTTATGCGCTTTACCACGTTTACTCTGCTGTGTTTATTGTGTGGCTTGCAGCTTTTTTCATTCGCCGTCTTCGATGTTGTTTATTATTTATTCACTCATTCGATTGCAATTGCAATTACAATTGTTGTTGTTGTTGCCTAAACTTAGAAAGAGAGAGCGAGGCAGAGAGAGAGAGCGAAACAGAGATTAGCTACGGAAATCGATTAAATTCAATTGCGGCCAAAATGCAAATAATACTAAAATACAAACACATTCATTTAAATAAGTAAACACACATACATACATATGTACGTACCAAGTTTATTCACATTCAATTAATTCAAATGTTTCTGCATAATTTAACTAAATTGATACGATGTCGTCGTCGTCGTCGTCGTTGTCGTCATCGTCTGAGGCTTTAATAAAGTGTTAAACACTTCCTTAAGCTCAAGAAAACACACACTCACTTACAAACACACATACACACACTCACACACACACACACTCACACTCATAAAACTTTAATTTAATTAAATTGCAGCCTCAATCCGTGGAAGGAGAACCACAACAACAACAATAACAACAACAACAGTACCAACATAATGCAAACAATGTAATTTGTATGGAAACAAAATGGCGCCCAACGAGTGTAATTCAACATACCATTTAAAAGCCGAAAGGAATTCAAATCCTTCTCGCAAATTAAACGTTAGATGATCTCACAAGTTTATTTTTCCTTTTTTCATTCGGTGTTTTAATCTTCCCTCATTTTTTTGGCTGCTCGTTTTAATGAATACTACTAGAATGTGCTGCTGCCAGTGTTGCCACCCTAAAATGCGGGAAGAAACATGAAGCGATGGCGTTGAACTGTCAGTCAATCCAATAATGCAAAAATATGCGTTTCATTAGAGGCGTAATCGGCGTGCATGGAAAGGGTGGGGGTGGAAGGGGGTTGAAGAGTGAATTAAAAAAGTTGCGCATACTTTTTGAAGCTACATAAAATTTGGAAGCGACGAATGAAAGAAAGTCTTCGAAGACGAAAAGAGCGTAAAATTCCAGCACAATCATTACATTCATCTCTTTTATATTTTTTTCCTAAATACCTTTTACCCGCTCCCCCACCCCATCAACACGTCCCAACCCATCTCATGTCATCCGAACTCATTTCATCCCAACTCATTTCGCGTAGCTCTGTAACACGCTTTTAATTAATCGTTCCGTGTCATTCAATCCGCGTATAATTACAGCCCCATCAGACGAAGACGCTGTCATTCTTGTCACTCAAGTGCAGCTCCTTTCAAAGGTCAGCGGAACCGGAAGATGTTGAATCCCGAGAAACTAAATCAACTTCGCTCATCTAAGAATGCACGACGATACTCTTGAAGGATTGATCCAAGTTGAAGTCGGCAATAATTACATTGCGGCTTCACTCTGACCAAACTTGACTGAAACAGTGAAGAATTAAAATAGAGAAGGAAACTAAAATAACACTGTTTTTTACAGGTTGTACAATTAATATTCATAGTATACATTACGAGGGTGGTCCCAAAAGTTTCAGCTTGATTCGAGCTTGACGTATAGATGGCGGTTGTTGTATGAAAAATTATACTAAAGTACCATCCTTATATAGCTTCAGTTTGAAGACGCTACGTTCAGTGATAGACTCTAACTCTTCACGGGGCTACCTGAATAAATTCGAACTAAAATCGTTACTCAAATTATTTCAAAAAATTCTCAATTAAGTGGATGTTCTAAAAATTATTATAACCATTCTAATTCAAAGCGATAGTTACTCTGTACAGAGTGTCATTAATTTAGATAGCGCAATACACTCTGATAGACCTTTTAATGGATCCTTATGGTGAAAGGCATCATGAAAACTAAATCCGCATCTCGTAACAGCCAGATAAAAGCCAAGCAACGACAACAACGACGATATCATGAACTACAGCTAAAGTGAACAATTCACATTTGGTTAGATGTACGCGTATGTATACAAATACATAGATGAATCTTCGGACAGATAGGCGAACAGACAGACATACATACGGGTGTATAAATATTAACTCATTTGGCCATAAATCCATTAAACGTCCGTCTAACAAACTGCTAGACTCGACTTACGGCTGAATTGGAAGGCGACGCGTACAAAAACCTGTAGCAACGAGTATTCATTTGTTGCTAGCAACATATGCCTCATGGAACCCCGCATACTCGTTGCTCGTTGTGTGTAAGTTGAGTTAATTTTTTTTTTTTGTTTCCTTTCATATCCTGGATGGAAAGTTTAACAGTTGCTTCTCCTTTTCTATTGCTATTTTGTTTTTCTATCAAGGATCCCTTTTTTGCAATATATGTAGATAACGTTGTAATGAAATATGTGTGTATAAACTAACGGAAGTCTACGAGTTTAGCTGAGCTCTACTCGTTGGCTTTTCATGGTTTGAGTGTTCGGTGTAATTTGTTGTTGTCATGGTGGTTACGGTGGTGAAATTTCTGAAGTTATTTTCACTGGTTACGAGAACTCATCGAAGCCATTGAAAATATGTGGCAAGTTTGTGTTTAATAAGTTAATAAATCTCACACATGACCGAATTGAGTCTCGCGTATCTGGTGCTGTAAATTCGAGTACACGAACGGGAAGCGTTCAGAAATTTAAAACGACTTGCTGATGGGAACCAACGTCCACGTAGGACTGAATGACTGTTACACTGAAAAAAAATGAGAGACACTTCTAAGAATGTATCTCTTTAAGGAAGATGTTAATCTTAAAAAAGCCCCTTGAAAGCAGAAGAGTTCAAAAGAAGGGGAACACACTGAATCATAATGAAGTCTTTAATGATTCAATATGATAGTCATTTATTATAGTTTGGTGACATTCAATTCACCTCCGATACAATGTAATTCCCAATGCTTTTCTTTACAGTGTGGCAACGTTTGTTGATGTTGTTTTTCACACTTGATTAAAATTCCATCCGATATGCACAACAATCAGTTTTTGGTTAGTTAGCGTATCCCAGCAGGTAAACTGACACTTTATCATTTTGTGCAGCTGGCAGCAACAACAACACAGCATTGCCAACAACAATAACAACAACAACCACATGACCAACAACAACCATCACAATAACAAGACTGGGTCTCAACTACAGAGTGGAAGCTCCTTTTTTGCTCCTTCCGTTTTTTTTCCATGGGGCAACACTTCCTTCCGTTCGGCGCGCCAAAGTTACGAGTTTCTTGCGCAGTGTTGCACACTCTCGTCGCGTGGAGTCGCCCCGCAGGAGCTCCTTTTGCTCGTATCCTGAGCTTCTGTTCCGCGTTGCCGTGCGGTGCGTGCGTGTTAAGAAGCAATTAAATCCGAATTACATTCTGTTGCCCATTTTTTGTTTTATTTATTTCTTTAATTTTTCCGATCCACCTCCATCACCACCGCCGAGTTTTCTGCGCTCCCCTATTTTTTGTACTTTTTATCTCTCTTTTTTCAGTTTTTATAGCTGAAAAATTAAAAGGATGGAGTGAGTGAAAAGTTTTGAGGAAAAGCGCAGCAGCACGTGTTAATTAAAGATAATTGTTAATTGCTGTCGAATGAGGATTTATGTTTCTACCCCCCCCCCCCCCCCCCCCCTTTGTGAAGAGGAGCACCGCACGGAATTGATAACAGTTAACGACTTTCGAGTTACGACTTTCGGAGCCGATTGCCATCGACAGGATCGTCGTTCAAGTTTAAGGAGAAGCACGACACAAACACTTGTAGTTCCTGGATGTTTAGATGAAGTTTTACGACAAACGAACAGTTAGCGTGTCGATTAACTAAAATGTTTGGGGAATTGAAATTGAAAAGACTCATTTAGATAGGAAGAGTGAGACAAGAGAGAGAGAGAGATAGAGCGAGAGAGAGACAGAATATAAAAAACTACCTCGTTTAAGGGCGGAGTAGATTATGTCAAGTGACGTTTTAGCTTTTATAGCTCTATTCTATTAACAAATGAAGACTAAACTATCTCATAAGGAACTCCTTCTTGTCTACAGTGAAACTTTTAGACAGTGAAGTAATATAGTCATATACAATATAATTAGAGTTCTGTATACATTCTTCTCTATCATATTTAGCGAGTACACACTGTTTGGGGTAATTTTAACGAATGTTCCAACCTTCCGAACTATCGACCATTCATTGGGTTATGTTATCTGTATATTTTATAGTTTAATAGAATTATTTCTTTTATGCTTTCGTTACCCTTCCTCCTTCGCCTTCCATTTTTTTTCTAGTTCTTTCTGTGGATTGTCGTTTATGTTTTTCTGCTGTTGGTCACATTTTTTTGGGTCATAATAATAAGATCACAAGATACGACGACGGGTCGCCCAACCATTCAACCGCTTCACCGACTTCGCACAATTCCTGCACAGAGACCGATAACAACATCTGACCCACGGTGACCAACCCCTTATATTCTATATAAAGTTTTTCTATAAAGTTGGCAAATTGTTTTTTTTCAGATTGTGTCACTTTGTGTCCTCGTTGGTCATGTTGTGGCCACGCTGCTAATAAGTATAACTCATGGCGATACGCATCTAACGTATTATTGGCCAGCAACGGAACGAAATCACATCACATAACTTTGTTTGGTCAAGTGAAAAGTTTCCCTGAACGCACCCGTCCACGAGGACGTTAAGTTCATTAAGTTGCATTTAAGCTGCTTACTCAATATAAAGTATACCGTTAATGAAACCGTTAAATCGCATAACCTTGATTAAATCAGTTAATTAAATATGTATAAAGATAGTGTATGTAATGGTGTTTAATTTTATTACTGACAGCGATGTAGACGTGGGACGCTACTTTTTGGGTAATTAAAGGGTAATGAAGAGAACTTATTTTAAGTATAGAACGTAATGGGTTTTTATGATATCCAATCGAAGCATTTTTTTCATCTAAGAAAAGAAGAATTTCTTTATATTTACTTACGAATATTTTATGTTACTCAATTTTATTGAAATCAGTTGAAAGATGTATGGAAAGAAATATTGAAAGAATATTGAAACAAAAGTCCGCTTTGGAATATTACATGAAATGAGGAAACATATTTTAATTAAAAATCGTTAATTAAACGCAACAACTTATAGAGTTGTTGTTGCTGCTGCTGCTGGCAGATACTCCATCGTATTGATAGAGAAAGTCTTCGATTTTTTGGAGCCGCAGCAGCTTCTATTTCGAGACCCAACAAACAAAGAAACAAACCAATTCTTTGAGATGGCATAATAAGCAACACGCCGACAAGTAATTTCAATAAAAACAAACAATAACAACAAGAATAGTAATAACAATAACAATAAAAACAACAACAACAACAACAACAATGAATTGAACGAAAGTACATACATATTTAAAGTCCTCATGAAAACAAAACAAATACGCAGAGAGCAGAATCGCTCTCTAAAGAACTCTGAAGAACTCCGAAGCGAGGCGTGGATTTTTTGGCAAACAAGAGTTTTGCGTTTTAGTTTCCGCTTCCGGGTGGTGTCGGTGTCGGTGTTGGTGACGGTGTCGGTGTTGATGTTGGTGGTGCGTTGGTACCATGGTGCTCTGGTAACTGTCACTGACAGTGAGTGCGCTGCAGTGAGTGCGCACGTTGTGTGTGGTTTAACGCTTCATTGTTTAGAATTTCGAATTTCGAAGGTTGCTGAAAGGGTCCTGGGGGTGGGGCGTGAAAATGGGTGGCTCTGTAACACAGAGCTAGACCCGGGGATAACATGTTGGCCAACATTAGCAGCAAAAGTTTTGCCAAAACCATTCAATTGTCTTGTTTTTGTTTCTGTGTTTGTTTTCGGGTTGAGACATATTTTCATAAACGTCTGATGCTCTTCGGAGCTGCGGCTTCCTCGACATTATAAAACAACAACAACAACAACAACAATAACATCAACAAAAACAACAACACAAAAACAATAACATTAACAACACAACAACAACAACATTCAAGCACGTTACTTGAATGAGTCTCTGATGTTGCGTTGTTTCCGCGTTGTGGCTGCGTTTCCCCTCTGCTCCGCGTCTTCTTCGTCATCATCCTCCTCCATCCCTTGTGCATCCCTTCCTTCAGGATCCTTTGATGCATGAGGTTTCGATTTGATTTCCGTTATTTTTGTCACAAGAAAAGGCTTAAATGTTGCTGCTCTTGTTGCCAGAAATGCTTTTATATGCGATGACATTTTGTTGCTGTTTTCTTGCACATCATGTTGTTTGTTTTTTAGTAAATTTTTTTTACAACTGTACTATTACTGTAGTTTTTCTTCTTCTTCTTCTTGGTCTTCCTCTTCTTTTTCTCGTAGGTCTTTGTTGTATTTGTTGGTAATGTTGTTGTTGTTGCTGCTGCTTAAATTGGTAAATTCAATTGAGCAACTTTTCTGTCTGTGGTTTTGCAAAAATGCTTATTTTTGTGCTATTTTATTTTATTTGTTGGCGGTTTTGTAGCTGTGATTTTCGGGTATTCATTTTTGGAATTGAAATAAATTTGATTCTAACTGTTTATAGTCTCGGTGGTCTTTCAAAATAATTCGCTCTCTCTTTCTAACATTGGGCCGGAGCAAAGGATGTCGCTGACAGTCTTCAAAAATGGATTCGAAAATATTTTGTTTGGATTTGAAAGTTCTACTTATTTCCTGGCGGTTATATTTTGTATATGGAATAGAAATAATGTGATATTTATTAGTTTTTGTTGCTCTAGCAAAACCACATTCAACATTAATCATTATTTAAAAACTTTCGTTAAATATTCTGTATAAATTTTTGTAGATGACAGGAAGGAATGAAAACTAATCAAAAGAAGAGAGAAGATGACTTTGTCCCTCTTTGTCCCCCTCCTCTCGCTTGTTGCCTCCCCTCTTCCTAATTCCTCTCTTTATAATAAATTGATTGAATTATGAGATGATATTTAGTCCTTAAATGAGAAAAAAAAAGTATTGCTTAAACGTTAAGTGACAGCAGTAGTTACATGAATGTCAAAGCAAAGTGACAGTCTTACAACAACAACAAAAAAGAAGAAGAGCAGCAACAAGTTCCAGTAAAAACATCCAAACCTAACCTCCGTTTAATAGTTTTTAGAGCAGATATCAGAGCAAACTTCGCATTGAGTCTCCAACCAACCAAGTAACCAACCGTCACCCACCGACATCCATCAACAGTCACCCCTGCCAGTTTGCGTCACCTTTTCACCCACAGTTATGCATAACTTAACACTTGTTAACCCTGTCCTTCTACGCTTCACATTCCTCGTAAAATTCCTCGAGTGCATAACTTGAGCGGCATTCGTTGAGTGACTGAATGACTGACAGACTGACAGACTGACTGAGTGAAGTGATTCAGGCAACGTTGTGTGCCGCCAGCAACCAGTCAGTCAGCTGATTGGGTGAAGGATCGGGTATAAAACTTGGTTGGAGTAGAATCAGTAACAAAATGAAAGAGTTTCGCTTAATTGGCCACCACTTTAAACTGAAGTCAAGTGTAGTGAAGTGGAGTGAAGAGAAGTGAAGAGAAGTGAAGTGAAGTGAAGAGAAGTGAAGGGAAATGAAGTGAAGTGAAGTAAAGTGAAGTGAAGAGAAATGAAGTGAAGTGAAGTGGAGCTCTTAAATAAGTCAGCTGTTGAAATTATATCCTGGCAGAATAACAAAACAATGACAACAACAAGCAACATAAACAACACTCCAGCACGCATTCACTGAGACACAGTAGCGTGTCCTTGAGCTAAATGCTTAAGTGAAACGTTTGTCGCCATGCAAATCGTGTCCTTGTACAACGTTAGTAAATCACTGTCTGTGTTTAATGGCTGGCGTGTCGCTCACTCGCAGGAAGACACTCACTAAATGACATTCAGTGACGTACTTCAAGCAACATGACAACACATGCAGACAAACGAGCATTCATTCAAAGCAACATCATTACGAGAAAAGTCAATCAGTTGTTGCATTTGATTTCCTAGACTTTAAGGTGATCAAGTGATCAAGTGATCAAAGAAACTATTTACTAGAAGCAGTGACGACATGAATTAATGTGAATTTGATTACTTTTAAGTAATCACGTAATAAGTTCGGTGTTACTTCGAAGAGATGAGAAAGAAAATCCTATAACTTGGTTGGTTTTCTCGAATTCTATAACAGAATTCGGTTGAATCTCCACCATTAAAATCGTATGCTCATTTATGCTGTTTTAATGGCAAAATAAATAGAAGACCTTGTAAAAGAGTCTTCAAATCATAGACTGAATCTTAGAATACTCTATAAAAGAGTCTTGGAAATCGTGGAAAGAATCTTATAAGACTGTATAAAGGTTTTCTACGAATTTGAGATTTTCTTATGCTTTACCAATATATCTACCAATATTCTACTTAATAGAAAGGTGGACCCGAAGGAACTGACTTCTGTTGACCTTAGAGATTTATGAATATTTGAACTCTTAGAACTCTTGCAATAAATTTCAAAACAGTCTAATTTAAAACTTCAGTAGCCTCAGCTACTCGTGTTGCTTAAGTTATTGGGACAAGTTACTCGTATAAAGTGAATGTCTTCTAGATGACGCTTTCCAAGTTAGGCAGAACTTCCTCCGGCTTTTCTCGAGAGTAATTTGGACTCCCTCTGTCCATAGTGCTCTCCTTTCACTACCCTCTCTCTCTCTGGTATCAACCTCTAATTAAAATTTTGTCTAACATCTGTTAAAATTTGTTAATGCATGAGGTGGTGACAAAAACAGAGTGATGGGGAGGGGGAGGAAGAGGGACGGGGGTCATACAACTCGTTCAGGCTCTCACATGATGAGGGGTAATTAGAAAATTTTATGGTGCAACTGGTTTCGTCTGGTACACGAGCAGGGATCCAAACGAGCAGCAGCACCAACAAAGGAGCGACGACGACAACTTAGGCGAGGATGACAACAACAACAGCAACACGAATCCAAAAGCGCCGAAGACATAAACAAAAATGGTACGGAAACCCTTTTAGAATATTAATAGAATGTATAATTTTTAGTCCAACAAGAAATTACAAATTACAGGAGGAAAGGGGGTGAGAACAAAAGGTAGCAGGGGATGGGAAAAAGTAAGGAAGGATAGTAAAAAGGATGGCAAAAAGGAAGGAAGAAAGAAGTTTCAGTTACCCGCGTACAAGGGGCATAATAAGCGGCATGTTGTTGCTGTTTTTTATATTATAGTTGACTTTATTAAAAAACTTTGACCAGAATATCACAAAATAGCACCATCGGCGAAACAATTATGAGAGGTTTAGTTGGTTGGTGGGTAGGGAGAAGTTTGTGGGGGGGGGGCGGGGGGTGGGGGAGGAAGTAGTAGGTGCCTGTAAAAAATGAAACACTCTGTTTTCGTTCCCAGCATCCAGCAACTGGTTGGTATTCACTTTGGCCTTCGATTGAGACTACTAAAAAGTTCACCTTACACTCGATTGAGATCAGCTCGAAAAGCTTCACTCGAGTTCCCAAAAAGCTTTCATTTCTTTCACTCATTCATCTCGCGAGAATGTAATATTTCATTTCTTTTATATATCATGCTCTTTGCTATTTTCGCTCTCTTTCTCTTTTTTCTCTCTGTTATTCTGCAACTGTTCTTCACTTCGAAGAAGAGTGAATGGAATGAAATGCAGCAAAAATTCCACAAAATCACTTCGGAAAGGCTTCGTGAATGATTTTACTGGCCAAGCGGCTTGGCCAGTAACTTGCCAAGCTTGGCCGGCCAGTAAATTCCTATACAAATCGTATGGGAGCCTGGTTGGGAATGTGGTCTAGCTCATTACTTGCCGGCAAGTAGCTGCCGAAGTCACTTCGGGTAAATTCTCTCAGAGAGAAAATGCCAGCCGGCTTGAAAACAGCTCAATTTATTGTTAGCTAAACTTTACTCTACGCTAAGTTTTGGTGACTCGCTCAGGGAAAATGACAAAGCAGAAGAAGAAGAAGAAGAGTAGGAAAATTAAGAAGAGGATGAGGAGGAGGGGGAAGAAGAAGAAAACCAACAAGAAACGATGCTCCTCCTAAATCATCTTCAACAAGAAAGAAAGAAAACACTTTATCGACTGCTGATTGGTGCAGAAACCTTCTGAAAAAAAAACAAGTAGTCTAAAAAAACTACTCCTTAATTTTCTTGTTTTGTTTTCAATTGTGTTTTATTTATTTTTATTTTCCTCTTCTCTTTCTTTTCTTTTATTTTATATATCATTTCATTTAATATTTTTTTCTAATATCGTATATGATGTTTATAATACATGTGATTTTCTTTATGATTCGCTTAATTAATCAACTTACATTCAGTTTACTAAAAGAGTTGGTATCAAAAAATCTTCTATCTTATTTATTTACTAAAAATAACAACTAAAGTTCCAAATAATTTCAAAATAAATAATTGCTCAATAGAGATATGAATGTATTTATGTATAATGTATCTATGTATAAATGCATGTTTAACAAAGATTATATTGATGATAAATTGACCATACTTTTTGTGTTTTACTAACATAATTTTTGTTGCTAATGTTGTTTTTGAATTCGCACTATATTCCTTTTATTTTGTTCTCTATATTCATACTTTCTTTTCTTCTTCGATGTTAGACATCGATTCTCTAATAAATCTGATGTTTTATACATCCTTAGTTTACATACATACATATATAATTGCATTTTGTAGTATTCCACTTCAGCTATGTAACAACATTTACATTATATATTCCTATACTCATGAAGAACGTCCCCCTACTTTATTATATTTTTGATATACCTTTCATTGTCTCAGTATTCACAACTGAATACTTTTTCAATAGATTTTCTCGAATAAATTAAGACTAAACGAAGCTTTTTCCGTATTAAAATCATATTTTCAATGCTTTCTCATAAATGATCTCTTTGATTATCATCATATTCTTTTATAATTTCAAACTATAGATGTATGTAGACCTTCTTTATGTTTCCACGTACATATTTCTCTATATCCACTTATCACCATCTGTTATTAATATTTGGATAAAGCTAATTAACCCGGAAGAAAACCCGAACGGAAAACCAAAAGAACCTCCGAAAAGAATCCCGAAAGGAGTCCAGAAAATCAGAAAATAAAATAGGACAATGAAATTTATATACTCTTATTAACAGTTATGTTATTGCATTATTTATTCTCTGATTCTTTCATATTTTGGAACAATAATTTTTCATATTATAGTATCATCGAATAATATCGAAAACTGATAATTTAAATAAATTCAATTTGTTTGTTTTAACTTTCGAAATATACATGTTAATGATATTATAACTAGATATGCGAGTAACTACGTTGGGATAAAAAAAGCTCTTTCAATTTCAATATCGATAGATAGGTCAGTTTATAGGTCAACAGGTTGTCAACTAAAGTAACATTTACTAATTACGAGTTACTATTATTCACTCACTCACTATACTTGTTTTCTATATTCTATTAAATATTTTATGCTTCATTCGTAACGCTTTTTTATTGCCCCTGAATGGGGGCGTAATAAATGACACTGAAGTAAGTCCAAAAAAGGGGGTTTTCCCCTATCGAAAGGTCGTTGCTGTAACAGTAATCTACAGTAATAGATTATATACAGTACCTTATAATTTCCTGCTGTGATACAGGTGTACAATACAGTATAATAGAATACGAGTTTATAGAATGCCTTAAGATCCCGATGTGCCATAGAATCATTTTTGATAAAGCAGATTCCTTTAATTGACTTACTTCATTTTCATTCTAACTCATTCATATGATTACAGACATACACACACATTCACACTTCTTTTAATCGAATACCATAGCAATGTATTATAGTTACACATGGTTTATATTTACTCTCGTTATACATAAGTACATGTAATTAATTTCTAGTGTAATTCGTTTATAGGCCTCTGTTTTATATACTAAATGTTTTACATACATAGAGCTATGCTTATATTATTGTATATACTAATTTTGAAATGATTATGTGTGTGTGTGTGTTTATGCGAATAATTCGTTATATCTTGTTTTAAACAAAATTCGTAACTACTTATCATATACAAGAACTTATATACATGCATATATTTGTGTTTTATTTACTTCTTCCAGGATGTTTTTTTTATTGCTTGCTTATTCCTAACCCGCTTCCTTTCTCTCCATTTTGTAATCCTTCAAAGGATTCTCATCGATCTCCTGCCTGCTGATTTGATTGGTAGTATCATAAGTTTTGCTTGAGGCCGATCCCATCTAGTGACCTGGTTGGGATCATCTGCAGACGGTGCTGTCATCGCCGGCGCATATGGAATGCGGGGCGGCGAGAAAAAGCTTGCCATTAGCACAGGCGCATAATTGAAACACGCGATGAAGATGGTCACGGTTCTGAGCGGCACCGGGCAGGGCCGGCTGAGCGGTCCTCAGATTGGGCATCAGTATTTTCGACGATTCCAAACGGAGCTATTGTAAGAAAGAAATTAGGGGAAATAAATAAAAATCAACCAGAAAATAATCAAATGTCTAAAAGTCTCAAAGCCGCATTAATTAGTTTCATGACACATGTCATTCATTGAAATTAAAATTTGAACGTTGAAATTTGTTCCATCGCACTTTTTGTGTTTCGATCTGACATTTACGAGTATTCGTATTTGTTGCCCATTCTTACAGTACGAGTATGCAATAAAATGTTGCCCACAAAACCGCAAAACCAAACTGATGGCAATAACACCCCTCCCACCCTCTTCAATAGCTACACAACACAAGTTGCAAAAAAGGATTTAATAAATTAAAATTACATTCATTTGTTGGGAGCGGCCAACAGTAATTACAACAAAAGCAAATCTCACCGCATTGAAATGAAATTTGGCAAAAAATTTACTAAAGAAAAAACAACCAAAGCAACAACAATGGAAACAACGTTATTGACACTTACACTGCCATCCAAAGCACTCAGCTTGACATCCTCCAGAGCTGTGATTTCGATGCCGCCAGCTCTTGATTGCAGATTCATATCTTTCGCCGCTGTCAGCTCCAATTGTCGTGTGGGAGATTCCAATCTTTAAAGATGTGAGTGCATGTTCATAGAGAGAGAGAGAGAGAAGGGGAGAGAGAGAGAGAGAGAGAGAGAGAGAGAGAGAGAGGAAAACAGAAAAAGAAATTAGAATTTAAATTTGGAATTTCTGTCCCATGTTTAAATCTTCGGTTCTTAGTTCTGAATTCGGGGAGAAAATCGAATTTACTTAACATTTAGTTAAAGAAATATATATCCTGGCTGTTTTCCTTTTTAGTTAAATAATTACTTTAAAAAAAATTATATATTATATATTAAATAATTTAAATTTAACTAAATAATTCAAAAAGAAACCAGACGATGACCCAGCATTTAAGTCATACCTTTAGAATTAGTATAAGAAGTATAAACTACTTCAACTACGTTGGACCATTTATATATGTGGTTTAATATTAAGTGACAAATGACCTGATCTTATAATCATTTTGATGTACAAAGAGACATCAGGATGTACGTTTATATACATAGATACCATAAGGGATGGTAAGTCGAGGAAGATGGTCGATTTTCGAATGGGTTTTCATTGTCTCGAATTTTCATTTCATTACTAAAGTCTTCATTTTCTCAAAATCTTATTCTATAACCTTGTAAAGTACAGTTTTTGTTAGCTTAGCTGAGCTTGTTAGCTGAAGAACCCTTTGATAATTGTTGGTGGTGGTGTTAGGTACCTTATAATCCTTTATTACCCTTCATTAGATTATGTCCTAGATCAAACAACAGCCAATCTTTTATTTATATGAGCTGATAACTCAAGAACATAATGAATGAATGAATATAAGAATAATATAAGTCTATAAATTGTATGTAATGCTTGTTATTTTATCCTTTAATCCAAGATATTGAAAGTGCCAACTGCATTAAGAAATCACTAAAATAAGATCGAAATAAGTTCGATTTTTATTCTTTGTTTGTTTATTTATCATCCTTTCAGCCTTTCATCCTTTTAAACGATTTTTTAATGGACTTGAAAATCTGAGAGTATTTCATATGGTAACAAATACCAACGAATATATAGTAATGTAGGTTTCTGGTGTTGTTATTGTGAACAACAACTGCATCATGCTGCATGGCTTTCATGCAATATGAATGCTGTTTGTTTATTTCAGATTTTTAAATCCCCCCTACCTTCCCTTTCAAAAGGAGTGGATTTTCCCCACTTTAATGTAGTGAAGTAAACTGAGTGAAGTGAGTGAGTGAGTTGGTCCATATATTTTTTATACTTTCTCTTTTGGGTTGTTGGCTGTTGTACTCACCTCAACTCGCGACCGGGCTCGGCTCGTACATGCGGCGTTTGTATGGATTCCCGAAAAATGGCACCACCTTCGCCATCGATCCGCAGCGCGTGTGCACCGATTGTGACTTCGTCCCGATTTACGGAAAATAAATTTCGTCCGGTTGTGTCGTTGATGCGAAATCCCGTCGCCAGGCATTCGAGCTTATCATGTCCCAGGAATAAATGATTTTCGAGAACTCCATTCGTGTCACGTGTATTGATTGAAAAATTACGTGATGATTCTGTTGATGATGGAGATGTTGGCGGTGATGGCGACGAGGTTGTCCGCAGTGATGACGATGAATAAGTTGCAGAGGTTTTTACCATCAGAGTTCAACGAAAAATGCAAAAAAAAACAGCAAAGAAGAACAAGCAGAGAAACAAGAAAAGAAGAAGAGAAGTGAAGAGATGAAGAGAGGAAAAGAAAAGAAAAGGAAAGAGAAGAGAAGATACTATATGTTCATATTAAGAAGGCGACGATTTCGTTTTAAGTTGATATTGCGAAAAAATACACAACAAACGACTTACAACTGATTACGATTCACTCACACACCAAAAATCATGTCGTAAACCGTGAGAGACAGAGACAGACACAGATTGTGTCAACATGATAGCGGAAGCGGAAATAAAATTTTGGTTTAATACTCGTATCATGGTCATGCTTTCGGTTGTGTTGCTTTTCTGTGGTGGAATCTGTTTTTTATTCTCTCGCTTGACTGCTTTTATCCTGATTCGAAAAAAATGCTCCCTTCTTTCGGTGTCACTTAAACTACGCATCTGTCTTGCGGCCGGTCTGTCGGTCTGCCGCTCGTTGGTCTGCGGTAGGTAAGTCGCCGGTGCGTCGGTGTGTCGGTGGTTCTCGGCCTTATCTAAAATTGTGCATCGCATGCGTTGTGTTGGCAGATTTATGTTCGGGCATCTGTTTGAACAATTTTTTCAACAGCAGAAAAACACTTCTATAATTGTTCTGTTGATGGGAAGGAAGGATGGGGCGAAGGGGGATTTACATTTATATTATATATGTATGTATGCAGAAAGTAAGGCGAACATTTGGCTAAAAGCTTTCTTAAAGTTCAGGATGTCTTCTGAATCTGAACGTAAAGAATTCTTAAGTAAGATTTCGAGATCCACAGAAATTTAAGAACTTTATTATTCTTTATTATCTAAATGAGAAGCTTCGAGAACCACTTCTTGGTACCTTTGATCTAAAGTTCTATAGAGGTCGCTTTACCCCACCCCTCTTCTCATAAAAGTTCTTCTATTTCTTATTCAATTTGAATATAATGTCCACAGTATTGCCTCAGTAATTCCCAAGTTACTGTATCTGATCCATCTGTGTTAGATTTAGAAATCACATCAGAGTATAAAGCTAATTACGCAAAACGACGTTTAAATATCTTAGCGAATGTATAAACGAGGGCATTAAATTAGGACATGCTACATAAATTGAACTACTCACACATACATACGCCATAAACATACAAACACACACACACACGCATACATGCAGAAAACAAATGACCGTGATTATGTGGCACCAATTACTTTGTTTATTTATGTCACAACAAGAACAATAACAACAATGAGAGGCTAAATTTATGCAAAATGAATATTAATAGAGCTCTCACATCATAAATAAGTTCGTCAGACATGGAAATTTATTATCATTAACATATTCAAATAAACCACTCTCACAGTCTATCATTCCCTCATTCTCTCACTCGGTCACTCTATCATTCTGTCACTCTATCATTCTGTCACTCTCTTATACTCTCACTCTATATTCCTCTCGTTCTAGCATACTCTCACTCTTTTACTCTTTCCACTTCATACGTGATACATACCTATCGATATCGGTTGTCCATGTCGAGACCGTATCGTCGATGCCCGCAGCATGTCCAAGATTATTGCCTGTCCTGTCAGCTGGATGCCGCCAGGTAGGATTTTAAGCTGGCCCATACCTTCCTGTGGGAAGAAGGAGAAGACGAAGAGCAGAAACAGCAACATCGATGGCAACAGTATCAGTAAAAAAAGTGATTAATGGGATCTGATATATAGTATGTATGTACATATATACAGTGTGTCACTGTTGGTTACACTGTTGATACACACAAACACACACACACTCACACACACATACCAACATCATCATTGTACCCACCGTCGTAAACTCCATGACCTTGAGTATCCACAGCGTCAGCGCCAGATTTACGATTATCAACAGCATGAGCAATACGAGGAGTATGTAGAGGCACTTCTTGCGCCATCCAATGAGCCCCATTTGAGTCTCAATTCCCTCGACAAAGCTATGCGAGGCCAAATTGGACTTCGTTGTGGCACCCATTCTCTTGAGCGATGATGGATGGGAGCGATGCTCACGTTCTCGAAGTGTTTGCCGTCTGGTCGACGGATTGGCATCACCCACTAGATCCACGCCTTCAGCATAGACTGGGGTTAGTTTGGTGATCGCGGGCAGATGACGAATTCGGGTCGCTCGCGGTGTTGTGCTGGATCCAGTTGCTTCTGTATCAGCTTCAAAGGCACCGGTTATCATCGCAGTTGTCGGGTCATGATTCTGGAAGTCGCTTTCAGTGTTGCTTGTTCGGTGGTGGTGGTGTTGCTGATGGTGATCGGGGTGATGATAGTCTCTGGTGATGTTGCTGCTTTCCAGGCTGTTGTTGTTGTTGTTCTCTTTGTTGCTACTATTATAATTATTATTCTTAGACCCAACAAGGCCTCGTTGATTGTTGTTGTTGTATTGTTTCGGGTGGACTGGTTGAATGACTGGATTCTGTTCAAATTTTGTTGTTGTTGTTACAGTTGAGTTGCTACGCTTATGTTGCTGCCTTCGCTGTTGCTGTTGTTGTTGCTGCTGTTGTTGTTGCTGTTGTGACTGTGACTGTGGCAATAATAAGTCCGGCGATTGTTCAGAAACAATATCTACGGCAAGTTTTTTCTTTGTTGTTAAACCATTCGAGATACTGAAGAAGTTAATGAAGATGGAAATGAAGATGCTCGGTATATTAAAGAACATTATGAAGGACATTCTTTTCTTATGAAAGTTACATGTTACATGAATGATATTTTAATTTGCTTAGTAAGAAAAAAACAATATATGTATATGAATACTATGCATTACATTAAAATTGATGGGGACTGCAGAATGAATGAGACTCACGTACTTTGCGACTGTCGGCGGATGTGGAATCGGATGCTGTCGTTCATCACCGAACGCTAGACCATCGTAGACCTTCGAATTGACATCATTTACAATTGTAGTCGTTAAATGTTCACCATCAGATGGACAGTGAGTGACATCTGTCTGAAATGTGGTAGAAAAAATTGCGTAAAATATGATGAAGTAAAACTAATTATTTTTTTCGTTTAGACAGTATATTAGAATGACAAAATAAAGCAATTGAAAATTCCTATAAAGCCACAGCTACGTCATGAGGTCACTCAGCAACCAACCGGTGGTTGTCAAATGCTCTGAAATGCACTAAATTTCGGTCAATTAAACCGCTGGAAGTGGGCCAATAAAGCTGCTCGCAATGGAACTGAAGTATGTTAGCCCACATTCGGCCCATAAATGAATTGCGAACGACGGAATGTGGAATGCTGAGCAAGTTAATGAAGTGAATTTAAATGCATCTTTTATGTGCTCTTAATTTGTTCTTTTTAAAGGAATTCTTCAATTATTTCATTTCGCTATATAACAAGAGTTACAACTTTATATAAAGATGAGATATTACCATCATCATTATCATCACCATCATCACTATAATCAGCATCATCTTTTAAGCAAGAATAATTCTTAATATTGGAATCTTCAATACTTGTTTTATTTTAAGATTTATTTATAAACTTTGAGTGGATTCGCTTCATTGAGGTGCATCAAAATAAACAACCTCTTCACGGAATGATTCGATTGTGGAATTTTTCTAATTTACCTGCTGTTTGTGTTCCAGTATAATAAAAACAAGAAACACTTTCGAGATCATTTCCGCATGTTGTTCATTAAGCTACTTTTAAGATTTGTTGTATTCTTTAAAGAAATTACATGGTCCAGAAACAGACTAATAATAGATAAATTTATAAGAGATAACTCTATAACATACTCAATATGTGATATATTGAGTATATTCTGTAACAGATACCCTATAAAGACTGATATAACCATATTTTTTAAGCCACAGAGTAAGCAAAGAGGTGAGAGGCTGAGGTGAGGTGATAAATTTCAAGGTAGAACTTCAACCGCAAAAGTATATCAAACAAAAGAGAAGTCTATAATATTATAGATTATTCTACAGTATATAACTCTATGATAACTCTATAATGGGTTATCTATAATAGATATGTATATACTCCATGGTAGATATTCTATTATAAATAATTCTAATATATATAACCATGTAACAGATATTCAATGAAAGACATTCATTTAGGCATATTTATTTATATTTTTTGGAGCACTAAGAAAGCGATAAAGTGAAGAGGGTGAGGGTGAAAATGTTAGAGTCTTCATACAAGAAAATACGAGCACTACGAATACTTGGTAAAGCGTCTAAAAATGGACTGCAATAAGTTATTATAAAAAATGTATTAAGAACTATTCAATAGTTAGTTAAACTCGTTAGTATACGCTAAAAATTGAATATTAAATATTTACACATTTCAAAATATAAAAAATATTTTATTCGTTAATAGAGAAATGTTTTTGTTTCAGTTTTTTGTCATTTTGTCACTTCTATTTTTGTTTATTTACATACATTTTGTTTAGCAATTTGACAGTCAATGAAAATTGAAATCACACAGTGATTCATCCATATGTACATACATATATACATACATTCATATACATATACAGGCAGAGAGGGAGGAGGCGGATAGGTAGACAGACAGCTAGACAGACAGACATCTAGACAGATGGATTTGTAGGCAGGCAGGCAGCTGGATGGACCACCAGATGTACACTTCAAAAGCCGATTCGCAGTGTGACAGCCGCTAGTTTTTTAATTTTATTTACACTTGAAACCATAAAAAAAGCAACACTTCACTTTGTTTTTCAATATTTTTTTTTATTTTTATTGTTTGTTTGATGATTTTTTTGGTTTTTTTTTTTTGGAACCGTGGGGTACCCAACCACCCACTTATTAACCGACTGACTGACTGCATACAAATTGAGAGCGAACACGTCCAAATAATTATTATTTTATGCCACAGTAGCGTTGTGTGTGAACTGCCATCGCTTGTTTGGTCGATCAGTCGGTTGGTTGGTCGGTTAGTCGGTTGGTTGGTTGGTTGGTTGGTCGTCTGGTCGATTGGTCGGTGCGCTGGCTGGTTGTGCATCCATTCGCGTGTTTGTAAAGTGGTTTAAATGCAGGCCGAAAAACAAACAGAGTGGCAACACTGGAACTTTCGCACCTGTAAACACTAATATATGCAACTGTAGAATGTTTGTCTCGGCTTTTTTCCCCATTCGAAATAAATTAAATAAGAAGTGAAATTAAAAACTCGCCAGCAAACGACGCCATCTGAGTGGGGAAACTGTGGAGGTGGAGGAGTGTTGGTGGGATTGAAAGAGTGGAGGTGGTATTGAAAGAGTGGAGGTGGTATTGAAAGAGTGGAGGTGGGATTGAAAGAGTGGAGGAGGGATTGAAAGAGTGGAGTGGTGAAGAAGAGTTTCGGTCTTCTGTATTGTTAGTCGAAAGTATTGTGATCGTGAATTAAATTCTGCCCGAAAATGCTGCTGAGTTGATACTGATGATGATGATGATGATGATGATGGCGAAAATGTGTCATGGGTGATAATATTATTTTAACAGCAGCTATTTATTTAATGTTTTAATTGTGTTGTGTTGCTTTTACCCGTGGATAAATTCAAGATTTTTTTAACCAACTGACCAGAAGTTTTGCAAATGTAAAAATCCACAGTAACAACAACACTATAATAACAATAATATACTATAATAATAAGAATATCGTTATTATTTTTGTTCTAATTATTTTTGTTATTAATATTATTCTTATTATTTTTTTTATTAATATTATTATTATTAAAATTAAAATAATTGAAGTTTATATTTTTCTCTGATTTAATCCTGAAGCTTGAAATTAATATATAAATGTGATCTCGATAAATAGCGATATAATTGTTTATCTAAAATATCTATATTAATGAAATTTCCTAAAAAATCTCCACATAAAGTAGACTTTAAAATATTTTCTCTTGGTTATTTTAAATGATACCCTAGATTTTTTAAAGAGAGAGATTTAAAGACTTCTCAGGGTCATTCTATGCAAATGTTGAATTATTAACTTGACTAAATGCATCTTTCTCCAGTTTTTCTTCTTCTGCTTTTTTTCACCTTTTCGTTTTTTTTATATTGCATATTTTTACTTTTATTCTACTCATTTTCCAGTGGAAAGTTATTCAATGCTCACCTTTTGATGAAAAGCGATTAATAAACGCTGCAGTCAGCAGCTACTGCATAATAATAACAACAACAACAACAACAAGCAGGAGAAAATTGATGGTCGGTGTCAGACGAATCATCACGATGCGCGCATCACTCAAGCTGGTTGGTTGATTTGTGGCAAGTGACACATCGTGAGCCATCGTGATGATCCGTCTGACCCCGGCCAAGAGCAACAACTACAAGAACAACAACGAACGAGGGAACGATCGAATGAAGAAAGAATTTTTTCACTTTGTCGTGCTTTTCAAAAGGAATGCAAACAACAACAAATAGACAAACAACAAACACTTGTCTCAGCGGTTGAGGCAGGAAAACGAGGCGCAGCATCTAAGATCAAGCCAACAAATAAATATGTATACATATACACATTTACAAACACACACACACACACAGTATTCATAGCCACAAAAAGGCTTTTGAACTTGACAGCATCGAAGTGACGTGATGCCGCTTCTTCATCGTGGATTCTCTGCGTTGACACCGAGACACGGACTCGCTTTTCATCTGCCACGCCTGTTGAAGAGGTGGCTTTAGAAGAAGAAGACGAGGAAGAAGAAAAGGAATAAGAAGAAGTAGAAGAAGATATGAACAGGTAAATGAAGAAGTTCTGAATGAAGGCGCCGAAGAAGATGGCGAAGAATGGATAAGTGGATGCCCTGCGGGGTGGTGCTGTTGGTCCAGCCTTCAGAGGAAGGAATGCGCTCAGTTCGAAGCAGATGATTTAGCAGCAAAAGCATCATCTCAAGGTTTATCTTTTGATGCCAAAGAAAGAAGACTTGAAGGCGCGTTTGGGTGCACTTGGCGGGTGTTGTTGATTTGTTGTTGTTGCGGTTGTTGAGGTTGCACACTTTAATCACTTTGGGGAATTCCTCACCACGCAATGAAATCGGGGGGAAAATATAAAAATTGCTGGGGCAAAGTTTTTAATGACTCTTGAGTGTGCTGCGGAAATTTGAATTTGAATTGCAGCAACGGATAACGGACAACGTTATTCCAGCACTTTGAAAATAATAAATAAGAATGAAAACAAATTTAAAAACTTCTGATTTATTTTGTTTTTTTTTCTAAGTTTTTCTAAATCTTTTCTGAACTTCAATTCGATTGATTTAGAAGTTGATTTTTACTAAACACATAGTAAAATGTTAGCATTTTAGTATGGCCCCTTTTTTGCTCCCCCGTTCTGTGGTACACTCCAACCAACCCACCCACAGCCGCTTTCTCCACACACACCCAAACATGTGTTTATTAATAATTAAAAAACATACGCATTTTTATGTTGTTCTCTCTGTAAAGAAAAGCGACCGTCGACCAGAAATTTAAAGTTTTTCTCTCTCTACGCAATGCTTAAAATAAGATTTACGATCGAACATCATCGAGCAGAAAAGCAACATTTCACGGCCACGATTTTCTACAGATGCGAGCACTCAAATAAATATTTCTGTAGCACGTCATGAAATATTTTTATGGCCAGGTTTAAGTTTTTTTAAAATAAAAATAGCGTTGTTGTGCTTTTAGAATGTTTTATTCTGTGGTAAAGTATTGTAGAGTGGGCAAAAACTAAACGCAGATAGAAACTAAACTGGAAAGAGAACTCTTCTCCAAGCTACTTAATTTTATTAGAAAATAAAAAGAGGAAAATTAAAACTATGATGTTAAAACTCTGTGGATTCAAAAAATAACAATTTTCCGATTTCAGTACAACTTTTTAAGGAATCTGTGCCATTCTCTTAGTAGAAACTTTTTTTTGGTAGTGCAAACATCGGAGTGTCGGATATTATAATAAATACAATTACTCTAATATGTGTACATATGTCTATCTGTCTGTATGTCAGAATTTCATTAAATACTCATGTATTTAAAAAAAATTTCACTGCCAATGTTAGTTGAAAAGTTTTAATGCTTTCAAACACAGATTTTATTAACAATTCTGCCGAAATGTCATTGAATTAGTTAAGCTCCTCAGCTGTTTCTGGCTCTGTCTATCTCTGTCTCCCTTTCTGTCTCTCTTTGTCTCTCTCAGTGTATTTGGCAATCCCCAGGTAACTGTTAAAACTTTACAACCGCCGAGAAATAAAAGGAGACAAAACAGCAAACAGTTTCTGAAACATTATATCGTAAAATTATATCGTATTTAAGTAAGCAATCGCCACATAAATGCAATGAATTAAAATGTGGAAGGAAAAAGCAAACAGATGGATGGGTGGCAGGAAGGAAGGATGGAAGGAAGGAGAAAAGGAAGGACGTACTGGTAGAGAGAGAAACATATACAGACAGGCAAATGGACGAACGAGAGACCAACCAACAGACATCCATACGGTAGGTATGAAAATTCTGCTGGGATATTTTATGATATGAATAGAGATCAGGAAGAATGGAGTGTACAGTCGTAGGATGGGGCCTGGGGGAGAGGGGTGGGGGGGTCTGGGCGTAGTGGAAAAAAATGATGGCTGGAGAAGATTTCGCAGTAGAAAATTCATTTGGCTTTACACACGCGGTGTCTGTTGTAATAAAACTGAGCAACAAGCAGTAAGCAAACAAATGTGTATTCGTTGCCACAAGGATATTCAAGGATATTCGAGGATATTTTGCACAGCTCAGTGGATGCAATGCTTTTATTATAAAATTCAACTCATAATCCGTCCGACTCGAACAGACTGCGTAGTCTATAAATGTAAAATGGAATGTTATGGGTGAGGGAGGGGGGACAACCATGAGACGGAGGGAACTGAGCTGAGTTAAGTCGAGTTGAGTTGGAAATGCAAATGCGTTTGAGTTGATTTAGTATCTGTAGACAAGCGGTTATTATACTGTCGCATGTTATACACACACATACACACAAACATACATACACCCAGTCACACGTGCACGTCATACATGTGCAACATACGGTAATTTTGCCAACACGACTCGTGGACAGACAGAAAAGGGAACCAAAGCGTACCTACTTCTATCCTAGCAATTGCCAAAAACATGTGCTTGCTAACGACGCATTCATTCGCATATCCCTCACGTCCCTCCCACCAGGACCCAAACCACCAGGAATCTAACTCTTATAGAGTTGTTTAAAAGTCCTTGACTTGGGTAATTTTGAACCAAATGGTTATTTGAAATGGTGTCTGTGTGAATGGACTACGCATACTAACATAAGTATACAGACAGATTCACACACACACACTCGTAAATACATATATGTATATTCACCATCCACATACATATATACCTCGAAAAGTACGCTATTGTCTTCGACCATTAAGATATCAGCAACCTTCCATATTCATATCCTATAGAGCCACTCCCTTCCCCGGAACCACCCTCCATCATCGTATGCAATCTGGTACACTTTCGTCCTTAAGCGTAATTTTAAAGGATTGATGTTGTTGGTGTTGCTTTTACTGTTACTGTTGACTGGGTTTTCGGAAAATTATACTCATTTCATGCGTTACCTACCATAACTTCAACCAAAAGGACTCTGGATTTGGTTCATCATCTGGGAAATGTTTTTGTATAGGATGATGATTGAGACGATGATCATGAATTTAGTTAGTAACTAGTATAGCTGAGTGATAGCCTATATCATTTAACATAACCTCTTATATAACCTCTCATTTAAGTGGAATTTTATGATATCCCTGATAAATTATAGCAAATTTATTAAATAGGTCATGAAAATTGAATACTCAGCTATGAAGGAGACAATAATTATTTATTTATTTAAATTTAAACTACGACCCTTTGAGGTTTTGTGGCTTATATTATATAAAGTAGTAAAATCTGACAAAAATTGTAGGGAAGTAAGTATAACAATACTAGTACAACAACAATATTGATGACTAATATACATATACACATACAATTTATACTATATATGCACTGAAAATAATATATCTGGTTCAATATCTGGTTTAGTTTAAAGAATTTGAATTTAAAAAGATTCCATTTCATGAAACTAAAGAAATACATTTCTAGACGTACATGTCTCAACAATTCCTATTGTAGTCATGTATAGTAATCTATAATTACTCTTATACGAGTGTCTAGGATTTAACAAAAATTTAATTGAAACATCTAATTTTTATGGGGTTCTCTTTCCTTGAGTGTAGTGAAGTGTTTGTTCCCATTTTAAGAGATATTTTGTCGTCAAAAACTGTAATTAAAAAATCACAACTAATCTGTGATGACAGCAACAAAATTTAGTATCGTAAAATAAAAATGTGTTACGAGTCTGCGTTGGAATAAGCATATGAAAGCATTCCCAAATTATTTCATCAGTTTTAATGACTCAATCGTATGATGATTTTGTAGCCAAAATCCATAAAATGTATTTAAAAATTTCACACATTTCATGAAAATGAAGTGCTTATTGTACATATAGGAATAAACACGGTATACAGTATGTACATGAGTATGTTTTACAATGGACGAAACTGGACATTTTTTAATTGAATTTGAGAAAAGTAGAATCTGAATACATTCAAAAATACAATAAAATAAATAAAAATGTTAAAAACAAACAATTGAATTACTTTAATAATAAAAATAACTATAATAAAAATAATAATAATGTTAATAATAATAAAAAAATAACAATATTAATAATAATAATTATAATAAACATAATAATACTTTATTTCCTCAGCGTTTCCAAAGTGATGTCATAAGAAAAAACAATACACAACATTTTAACATGCATATTTGATGATTTTAAAGTGACTTTTGACAAAATGACGATGTCATTCGATCGAGAAAAATATGATCAGTGAGGTCCCAAAAGATCTGCATACAGTTTTTAGCAGATTTAATATTCTTTTTGTTATTTTATACAGATTAATACCGATGTTTTTTTGGTTTTTTAAGCTTTTATTTAGTTCTTTAATTTCTTTATTTTAATATCTATTTTATTTAATATTTTATTTATTAGTAGTTATTTATTAATAATTATTGACGGATATTTTATTAAATTTATTTCAATTGCTGACTTTTTACCTCTTTATAGTTTGTTTATAACTTGTAGAAATGTATATACGAATAATTCTGTTAAAATATATAATAATGTTATAATAAATAAAATCCGAAATGAAATCGGTTAATTTTGTGTGCAATTTTTATTACAATCCTTTAATTTATATTCCAAATTTCAAAATAATTCAAATTTCTTTCAATTGTTTTTAAATTTTAGTTTATTATTATTAATATTTATTAATATAATTTTTTATTTTGTTAAAAATTTTTTACTTCCTGATTTTTTAATATTTGATTTCTTAATTTATGTATAGTTTCTTATATAATGGTTTTTAGTTTTTGATTTTTAATTTTTAATGTATTTATTTCATTAATTTCTTTTATTTAATATAGTTTTCTTATTTCTTTATAATGTTTATTATGTAATTCGATATTATTTCTGTCAACCTGTGAGTAGTGATGTTTTTCTTAAAATTTCCTCAACTCACCTCACCGAACCTCAGGTGGTTATCCACCGAGGAGACCTGTTCGAAGAACGTCCAACTCAGGTTGTCCGCGTTGGTGGACAGCAAGCGATCACTTGAAGGGGCGCCTGAAAGGAGATCCTTTTGCGTTGCGTTGCGTTGCTGCTGCTTGTGAGCGATATCGTAGCCACTGCAAGAGCGATACAAGAGTTGTGGTTGTTGTTGTTGCTGTTGTCGCTGTTGTTCGCTTATAGTCGCAGGCCGTAAATGATAATCTAATTTATTCGCAGCAACATCAGTTGTGATCTCACTCAGCATGGCCAGCGATTTGTTGGCTTCTGATTTCCATGCAACACAATCGCAATGAATCGGAACCAAATCAAAACAGTTTTCCAAAACTTCTGTTAATTAATTTAAATACAACAAATAAATAAAAAAGACCACTTTTACGAAAATTAAATGTGAATGTAGTCAGAAAAGTAAACTCATCGTCCGTCAGTCGTCAAATCTGATGCCAGGTGACATTCAAAGTTGCGCATACGTCGTGTGGTACGAAGCGGTGCGGTCCAGCCCACTTCTGCACTGAAATGAATGATTTTCCAACCAATTAAACCCGAATTTAAACTCGGGCCTCGTGAAAATCAGCTGAAAAACAAATGTGACAGCAGCGAAGTAAGCAAAATGGGGGTCGGAGTGGGGGGAGTGTCAATTTAATTGACTGTGAAAAAAGTGTGTGGATGCATACGTGTCACTAGGAATTGTGATGTGACGGGATGGGATGTGATGTGATGATATGTTGTGTTGTGTTGTCATGTGATGTAAGAATCGTAGTCACATCGCACCACTAAAGAGTTCAGTCCAGTCTCTCTACTCTACTCTACTCTATAAAAATCTTTCACTTTTTATAATTTATTCACCTCGTCACCGTCGTCGACTTTTCTCACCGAACGAACCGCGTGCGTGTGTTATAATTTTTCTGTTTCACTATTTTAAAGCCACCGACAACGCCTGCAGCGACATTCACATCCGCGTCTGCGAACGTTTTGCGAATCACTGAAGTCCAATGAGTTGAAGTTAAGTCACTTGAACGAGTGCAAAAACTGTTTAACTGTGCTTTGTGCTTTGCAGCCGCTGAAAGCTTTTCTGCCATCGTCTCCTGCTGCTTCTACTTCTGCTGACGTCGGTACTCTGCACAATCATGCCGCATGCTTGTTCTCGCTGCCGGCAACGTTTTGTTTATGTTTTGCTCGTATCTGTTCGCCGATGAGCAACACGTGCTACGAACGACTCAATGCGCCGAAGTCGGCCTTCACGATGAGATCTCGGCGATTTGTTTACTTTTTGTTTTGAGTGACCGAAAGCAAGCAACGACTGCTGATGCGAACACGTGGTTTGTAGCTCGTTGAAGCAATGAATTTT
The DNA here is from genome assembly GCA_949629155.1 of Myopa testacea. Lineage (NCBI taxonomy): Eukaryota > Metazoa > Arthropoda > Insecta > Diptera > Conopidae > Myopa > Myopa testacea. The sequence continues at coordinate 7,192,857 of OX451345.1, read as the reverse complement.
GTGATGTTTTCGTTTTTCATATCACAAGAATAAGAATGATAATCTAATATATTTAATGTAAATATAATTACAATGAACCAAAACTCTTAACAAAAAATTGAAGAGTTTATGTTGCATTAAAAAATACAGAAAATATGCATTTAAAGCTTAAATGAATGAAACTAAATTAAAATATCATTGAAAGTAATAATCCTAAACAACATTTAAATTAAGTTAATTCTTCAGTTTTTTTATAATTATAATAATTATTTTAAAAATCTCATTAATTCGACAAAAAAGGAAAAGGAAATCAGTTGAAATTTCTTATTTTTAATTTACATCTAATCTACTTTCTGTTAATTTTTTTATGACAGAAATAAAATTAAAATATGAAACCTTTTATGAAACTTTAATAATCACTTCAAATAATCTTTTGGAAATATTTCTTGCTTTAAATGAAACTTTCAAACATTCCTTATTTCGAGTGGAAAAATAAATCTCATCACGCTCATTCTTGAGGATGTCTTTCAAGGGAAACCAAAGACGAAAAGAATAACAATAAAAGAAACTAAAATAAAAAATAAAACAAGTAAAATATAACCATTAAATTATTACGGCAGCGTAGCTTCAACATATTTCATTGAAATAATAATAATAATAAAAAGAATTGAAATAAACTCGAAAGTGTGAATGAAAAATTCCAACTTCGACAACACCATGGATGACAATGACAACAACAACAACAACAACAATAAAAACAACAACAATAGCAACAACAACATCAACAATAACCACAACTAAACCCTCAAACACAACGACTGCATTAAGCGCATATAAATTTCATAATCCATTCATTAAAATAACATTCAAAACAACACCGAAACAAACTCATGCACAGACACACACACAAGTACACACAAACACACACACACACACACACTTACATATGAATACATACATACATCAACACCCACAGTTAGAAACATACTCGTATTTGAAGGCAGAACTTTTAAAATAAATAAACACTCTCTGCTTCTGTCTCTTTCTCACTCTTTCACACACACACACACACACATACACTAGTTCACTCACACTCACCCACTTTCAACTTTAAACTCGTACTTTTACAATAGAAATTCCAAAAAAGCAAATACTTTCACTCGCGCATAGCGAAGTACCCTCAACGACATCCATAGAATTCCGCTTGAGTCCCCGTACGACCGACCCCGGTGCGGTGAGAATGCGGGGGCATCTGCAAACTGTCGAGTTCATAACTCATAAAAACAAAAACCGTTTTCAAATGAAACTTTGGACTTTGGAAAAGAAGCTCAGCAACAGCGAAGTGAGCAGGACATCGGAAGGAGTTACGGATGAGTCACGGATGATTCACGGATAGATTCCGGAGGGTTTTCTAGTGACAACGGAATGCGGATGCGGTTTCGTCGGTAGTCGATCAACATATTTTAAGTGAATATAAAAACAAGATTAAGAAGCAGAAAAAGAAAAGCTCAAATACTATAGAAGGAAAGGTAAAGAATAAGAAGAAAAGCAGAAGAAGGGGAGGACGAAGGGAAGGAGAAACAAATTAAGCAAAAGAATAATAAGTTGAGTAAAAGGAAAAAAGAAAACGGAAGAAGAAGAAAAGAAAATGCAAAAGAAGAGAATAAGAATAAAAATAGAAGGTAGATTTGCTTTAGACGAACTTTAGAGACATTTTAAAGAGACCTTTGAAAGCCCCAAACCTATCATAGATTATTCGAGTACTCTACCAGATCCTTCAAGATGAACTCGCATCTACTCGGTTTCTTTTGCGGCCCCAATTTATAGAAATCATAAACTTTTAAAGCCTCTCTTCTTCAACAACCAACAAATAAAAGTTTTCATTGTCATATTCAATGGCAGTAAAACGAACACTCAACTCATACCTATAAAGCATGTGGGTGTGTATGTGTATATGTGTGTGTGTGTATGTTTGTCGCCTTGTGTAATCCTTTTTTTGCTTAAGTTTTAAAATTACAAATTATAAATGCATAAAGAGACCGAAAACTCATTCAAAATATGTGCTCGGGGAACAATTGCTAGCTTAGAGCATTGAGAGGTGTGGCGTGGGCGGGGGAGGGGGTCGGAAGGGGGAAGGAGCGTTGGCGATGAAGGGGCGGCAGCAAAAACAAGAGCAAACATTAAACAGCAGCATTAGAAGCAGCTTCATTTTGACTTCAAGCGAACAACTAAAGCAACAACAACAAGAAGGAGAACAACAACAACAGGCAGCATTGAGCAACCACATCGAACAGAGTTTAACGCCACAAACAGACAACCAAAAACTGAACAAAAACTATAGCTGCAACTCACACAAACACAGACACATAGACACATAAACACACACACACACACACACATAAACACATACACACACACATACGAGCATTTGTCCAAAAAACGTCTAAAAGAAGAAAAAAACGAGAAACGCCAAACATTTCGACTGAACTCGTGTGGCAAAAGCCGAAAATGCTTTTAATTCATAAACATACGCGTGCGATTTACTTTAGACAGCCGCCTCGAACCCCTCCTATCCCCCCGAGTACCACCGAAACTACCGCCCACTTGTGTCGCAGCCACTCGTCGTCGTTGTGACGCCTCCCCACCGAACTGTAAATTATTCATCTCCCACCGACGAAACTTAATCAACTTTTCACTTTATTAGCCTCAGCGTAGGCACTCAGTAAGTACCACCCATTCAACCACCAGCGCCCACCAGCACCCACCAGCCCCTCCTTCCTTCATCCCCCCTTCCTTCAAATCCTCGCTCAACTGCCGCGTGTTGTTCTTATGTTGGCCTGCGTTAAGTAAGCAATGAATAACTTTTGTTATTCACCTGCTTGCAGCAGAAAATCATTCCTTCCTTCCTTCCTTGCTTCATTATAATGATGATACATGTATGTTTCTGTGTGTGTGTGTTTGTGTGTGTGTTTCTATGCCTGTGTATGTGTATCTCTCTGAAGATATACACTCATCCATGTACTCATTTTATTGCATCTGGTGCGCTTTTTGTCCCAGTGACAATCATTTTAATGAGTTTTACCACGAAATTAAACACAAACAACTAAAATCAAGTGTTAACTAAACTCCACTCAACTAAAAAAAACGGAAAAAAAACCCTTAACTAACTTCAAAGTATGTACTTAAAACAAGGAGGTTTATTTTGTATATTCATATCAAGGACAATGTTAACACTTCTTTTGAGTAGAATTTGAATGTTGGATCCAACTAAATAAATGATGGAAGTTAGAAAAAGAAGACTTAATATGAGGTTATCATTAAAATAATGAACTCTCATTATTTATTATGGCAAATCTTTTATTAGAATTATTTTATCTTTTTGAAGATAGCGAAATGAATCCAAAGAAAGAAGTTGAATTCAGGAAATTATAAAAACTAAGGATCAAAAATAACAGCAAAATAAAGAAGACTACCTTAAAAATAAGAAAAGAGAAGAGAAAACACATTTTGAATTACTTTATCCTCATTAGAGACAAATTCTTTAGATTCTAATGGCTGAGAACTGAGCACCTGTCTTGAACCTGTTATTGTGGTTGTTTTGAAACCAGTGTCAGTCAAGTAAACTTTTTATCCTTTGAAGTCACTCTGACAGCTCGTTGAATCTCAATCAAATGTCTGGAAATAAATGAAATCTACATGGAAGCAAGTGACCAAGTAGACCGCAAAAATGCAATACAATTCACAGTCCGTGAAGGAACCGAGAGATGACAGGGACGTGATACCGATGAAGACTTTAAGTTGTCAACCGCGACCAACCAACGATAAGAGTAGATGTTAAAACATCGCCGTAAAACCGAAACAATTTGCAATCAGAATTGAGATCACGTAAAGAATTGCAGTGGTTTTTTATTCTATTTCCACTTCTTCATCGTCTCGTCGTCCTTCCTTCTATTTTCATATTAATTTTCATATCCTATTTGAAAGCGAGCAAGTGGACTGGATGGAAAAATTAGAAATAGAATAACAACAACAACAATTGCTGTAACTAAATCTGCCACAAACAAGCAACAACTAGAATTGCAACAACAACTGCAACTACATAACAATCAACAACTAAACTGTTGGCAGATTTTTTCGCTTTTCATTTTCACTCCATCTCCGCACCCCTCCATCGACTCCTTGTTGCGGAGTCCTCATCATCGGACACACGGATCGGATCCATGCGACTGACAACAATTGCACGAAATGAAGCACGGCGCGGGTTGTGTTGCTGACACACTCGGCGATGATGATGAAGATGATGACGACCACGACGACGATGAGCTTCATTGCAGTACAAAAGTGAACAAATTGAACAAAAAATAAGACAGAAAAAAAGGTAGAAATGAAAAAAAATATGGAAAAAAGGACTTCTATGAATGTATGATGGCATTTACGTGTTGTTGCAATGAATATTAGATTAAAAATGCAAAAGTATAAAATTGTAGAAAAAGATGCACAGAGTTACAACAAAAACAACAACAATAACTATGACCAATAAAAGCAACGCAATTAGTAGTGAAACAGAGTTCATTTACGAAAAAAAATAAAACAGAAACGAAATTGCAGAAAACAAGAACTCAAATAACAGAAATATTATTGTAAAATGTGAAATGTTGCTAAAGGAAATCCAACGTGTGCATAGTTTAAACTTATCCTAGTAGAAAGCGAAGATGCATCTTAGTCACGTCCGAAATTAATGTCTCTACTGTCTCCCACCCCCCTCCCCCCTCTCTTTTCTCACCACGCTCTCATAAATTAAAGAGAAAATTCACTCCTGCGTATGTAGTTTTCTACCGGACTCAAGTGTCTGGCAGCGCTTCTGCTGCAACACTTCCTTTGTTTGGGTCATTTACCAGATCCTCCCCAGAAACTATGAATTATCGTCACCTACGCGCAAATATGAGCTCGACGTAAATCAAGTTTTTGCTTTCAAGTCGCCGAAGACTGATTCTCATGCAAAAACTTCTTCTATCAAAGTTCTTCGAGCTCAAAATGTGCAAAGAATCGAAAATCAATGCATCAGTTTGCAGTCGTAATATATTTGGACCTCCCTTTCTTTCTTTCCCTCCCTGTGTCTCTCTCTCTCACTCTCTCTCTCTGCTGCTCGGTTTAGTGAATATACAACTCAGTTTAGTTACTATATTAGCCCGAAAATAAAGAAGGATGTTGGTTAGAGCGGGAGGATGGTGGGAGGGTGGGTGGAGGAAGGGCAGGTGGAGGGAGGGATTGAGTTGGTGCTGGTTGAGTCGGTATGGTGTAAGGAACCGGAATTCGGTTCGTTCAACAACTTAATAATATTTTCTTATTCTTATTCTAAGATGAAAAGCATTTCTGACTGGATTTATTTGGAATTTTAAAATTAATTTTCCAACTTTTCCTGTGAGATTCCTTGTGAATGTATAAAGTTTGTCACACGAGACACACCCGAGAGACAATATTAAGCAGATGTTTATGTGTGCAGATATACTATATGTGAATTGTTGCTACATATATATAGAGAAAATCAGAGGATTATAAGGGAGTTACTGCTATTTATTCAGAGTATAAACTGGTTCTCGGATCCACCACGTGAGATGCGTGGTCTCAAGCTAGGTTCTATCCAAAAAAAGTGGATCGATCGACTAAAGACGGATCGAAGATCTTTTGTGATATCTTAAAATAATTGCTTTTAAAATATGTAAATTTTGTTGAACCAAAAACATTTCTTAAATGTAAAAAGGAAACAAAAAGGAAGTCTACAATAACTTCAACTTAAGGTCGCTTTAGTTAATACAGGTTTCCTTTCCTAATCTAAACAAAAACTTATAAATAAATATTTAATGATATGCTTTCACCGCATGTGATTATCTTTAATCTCAAGAGAAACATTCGATTTTCCATTCTCACTCGTTATTGGACTCGAGATTAAATCTGGAAAAAGCCTCAAAGAAAAGCTTTGGCCATGAAACTACTTTCATTTCAGCAAAAAGTTTTCGTTCCGGCAAAAACGATATCAAAGAAAATATTGCAGCTTAGAAGAGAAGCGATGAGGCCTGACCAAGTCGTTTAAAGCTGACTGAATGACTGAGTGACTGACTGAGGGGCAGACTGAGAGACTGACTGAGGGGCTGACTGAGGGGCTGACTGAGGGGCTGATTTAGGGGCTGATTGAGGGGCTGACTGAGGGGCTGACTGAGGGACTGACTGAGGGGCTGACTGAGTGACTGACTGAGTGACTGACTGAGGGACTGACTGAGTGAATGTTGACTGACTGACAAAACTGACTCACTGATACAGTGAGTGAGTGACTTAGTTGGAAAAATCTTTATTCATTGATTATTTAACGACTTCTTAAGTGGTTCCTTAAGTTAACAAAAACTTTCTCCACTTCACTGCGATTATCTTGAGTCAAAGAGAAGTTTGTTCGTTTGTTCATTCGTGGTTTTCCTTTAGTTTTTTTCCGGTTTTGTTTTTTGTAGGTCTTCAAAAAGTCTTCGAAAAAGAAACGGCGCAGGAAGACCCAAAAAAAAGCTCAAAAATACTTGAATATGCGGTGATGCCAAGCAGATTGTTACGGAAGTTGAAAGTGGAAGAAGAACAGGAAGAAGGAAGAGGAAGAGGAGGATGAGGAGCGGAACTTCTTCGAGTTACTTTAGATGAATGCAGAAGAGTTTAAGTTGTAGAAACGATTACGCTTCAACAGCTGTTGTTTGGAAGTTTCCAACCGAAAACACAGCGTTTTATGAACGGTTTCGCTTTTCATCCCCTTCAATTCGTTTTTTTGTCCGACCCAAGAAAAAATATGTTCTTTTTTTCTGGGGTTTTTTCGGGGACATTTTTTTTGTGGATGCTTCTCAGTTGTTTATTTTTTTGTTGTGGATCGTTTTTTGTTGTGGACGGTTTTTTGTTTCTGGTGTGTTTTTGTGCTTAATTTAATGTTAACGTTGTTTTTGTTGTTGGTGTCAATGTTGTTGTTGCCAATCATTGCGTTCACTGTCACCGACTTATTTGCATGTCAGTGCATTCGTCCTTTTAATCCTTTTTGTATTATCGCGCACCTGCTGAAGTGCGAAAAATGTTGACTGTTGTGTGTGCGAGAGCAGCTCTCCTTCTACTTTTTCCTCTCTCCGTCTCCCTCTCTCTGTCCTTCTCACTCTCTCACTCATTCTATGTGTGTGTGTGTATGATCACGTTGATCCTTTGTAACTCATAAATTCATAAAAATTGAGTCTAAAAAAACATGTTAAGCCATCGCGACTGAAAGCTTTTCGCAATCGCAATTGAATTGTTGAGTGGATTTTCAGGCGTTTTTGAATCATTGATAAGTTTTTCATTCATATTTATTTGCGAATAACTCAGCAAAAACACACAAAAAATGCAGCTGTTGCTATTCAGAAATTCACAAATGGTGCATGTGTGTGAGTGTATGTGCGTGTGTGTGTGTATGCGTGTGAGAAATAGATATTAAATAAATACAAGAATAAATATTTTCAGTTGAATTGTTTTACACTGAAGAAAAAATGTCCAGTTTTTTTATCAGCTGATGAAACATATTTTAATTAAAATTTTATTGTTGTTGTTGTTATTGTCATAGATTATGATCAAATGTTGTTCTTAATATTGTTGTCATGATTTGCAATTATTGTTTTATTGTGTTGCATTCCGTTATTGTACTTTTTCGATACTTTTATTTGCCATATAAGTATAAGTTAAGTATAAGTTAAGTATAAGTTAGTGTTTTAATTGTTTCCATTGATTTCTTTTAGTGTAACTGGCAACTTCACGTGACATAAAGTAGATGCTGACCTTTTAATGTCAACTAACATGTGCATATGCAGTTGCGAACACTCCACATGAACTCCACAACATCTCACAATGCCACCAACCAACCAACCAGGAGGCTTATAAAACTCAGTGTTGCCGCACTGAAGTGAAGTGCACTTCAAACGAACTGAAACCCATGAATAATTCCACTTCAATTCGAGAAACGGGCCCGCAGCCCTGCAACCTGCACCGCAGCATTGTTTGTGCCCCGCTGAGGCGTTGCCTAGCTTTATTATGCAACATCATCGGCGACAGCGGAATGTCCCAGTCAATCGCTATACAAGAGGCAGTCCGCGAAGAGAGAAACGTGGGTGAGGAAGCGGAAGGCTGGAATCGGGTGATGGGAGATGTAATGAACCTCCTTATATACACTATATCAACTCTTGTAATAAATGGATACAAAATATTTCCTTATGTATGCAATATACTCATATTTATATTATTTTTAGTTTATTGGTTCCTCTTTCCCCGTTCACCGACGACCCCTCCCCATCATCCCCCGCCACCCTACATACTGCAAGCCTTATCTAATCCATTAACTGGTTGGTTGAGCTTATAAATCATGTGTGATTTTTGAAATATGCATTCGGTGTTAATCTATCGCCATCCATACATGGTTCGACACTGCACTGCTTTATCGGCACTTGTACGTGCTCATCTGTAAAGGATTAGTTTTTAGCGGCTTTGGTATAAACGAGCGAGCGAGAGAGAAAGAGGGACAACAAAAAGATAGAGAAAGAGAGAGAGAAAGAGAGAGAGAGGTCCGAATATACACAGAATTTATTCGTAATTAATATCCGAACTGGAAATCCAATATTTGTATTGAACGATAAATGATTACGGATGGGATCCAATATTGTTGAACATTCCGTTATGTTTTGTAGAGGAAAAAAGCACTTGTTTGATTTAGCATATCAACCATCAATTAATCAGAATAATAGATGTACTCGTATGATGACTTATATGGACATATGTACATATTTTATATGGGTTTATATGTTGCTATCGAAGTTTTAGAGCGGATTAAATACGAAACTAAACTTTGATCTTTCGTCTGGTCGAAGCTTAAATGATCATATTTAATAAAGTCAATTAATTTTATTCCTAGTATTCAAACAGAAAGAAGTGAAGAGTTGCTGATTGATTATTCATATTTCTCGTATTTCTATTTTTAGTTCTGAGGAATGGATATTAAATACAATTCGCGAAACCCTATCACAATTTAAATATAAAATTCATTCCCAAATAATTCGAATTCCCCTTCCAACAATTTAACGATAATGATTCTTATATCATTCACTGTAAATCATTCACCGTAAAAAAGAGTGACCGGAATGATTCGCTACTCACTGATACTCGACTATGTTGGTGACATACATATAATCCTCTAATTTGTGATGCTTATGATGCTTATGATAGTAAATCCCTTAATGTGTTTGCCATCGACACTCGACGATAATCGAAGTCGGTCGCTTTTGAATGGGTAACCAATTCGATTGCAATTTCAACATCGCATAAATTATTTGGCCAAAAATTGGCCAACACAAATGAGTATAAAATGAAATGACCACCATTTGTGGGTGGTTGATGAAGGAATGGTTGCATAACAGGCAGACATGAAATGAAAGTGAGGAGGTAAATAATTCGGTAAATGATGGGGTAAATCATTCGGCTAGTTATTTGGTAAATTCGGATTCGAATTTGGCTTGAATCTGGACATTTCTGGGGGAATAAATCATCTCAACCATGTTCCAGCTTCTCTTTTCAGATGATAGATAAATGTCTGTCCATCTGTCTGCCGAAGTGGTTGCCAGAAGATTTCAAATGGCTTTAGTTCACTTTCGGTGTCTTGTCCTGTTCTCATTTGTTATCCGATTTGCTGGCACTCTGGCATCTTTTGAGATTCATTAGAAGCCAACAACAATAACAGCAGCAGAAGGAACAACAACAACAACAAAAATAACAATTACAACAACAACAACAATAAGAATAACAACAATAATAACAAAAACAACAATCAAGTTCGTTAAAGACGTCGTCGGCCATCTGCGCTCAGAGAACAATGAACAATGTTACGTTTTCATCTCTCCTTCACTCTTTTCCAATCTCTTTCTCTCTCTCTCTCTCTCTCTCTCTTTCTCTTTGGTTCCCTTCTGGATGTGGGACCGTCTGTTGCTTATTTTGTTAAATGAGAGAAGATTGAAAGGGATGATAACTGTAGATAATTTGCTTAATTAATTACAACAAAAGCGCTCAATTAGTCAGCAGCAAGGAATCGAAAGTAAATTAAATCGAAAGCATCACATCTTTCAACGAAGTTTGTAGAGAAGACAAACAACAAATACAACAACAACAACAACGTGCAGCAGAACGACATTAAAGGAAATGAAATAATAAAATTATAAGATTTTTAAACGCCTTCGAAGCTGAAAGAAAGAAAATGGGGATTTTTTTCGTGGATGTGCAAACAGCAAACATAAAAATTATTCAAGCTGAAGGATGCATGATAATTTCCGGCGGAAGTGTAATCAAAAATCGCTTAGACGCTCGACGCCGAATGTTGTCGTGTCGCAGAGTTCGTAAATACACACACACACGCACATACACATGCAAGTAGCTAGCTGTCAGTGTTTTCGCGCCTGCTTGTGTGACACCAACACATGAACAAACACACATAAACACACAAACAAAGTCACACATACACCTGTGCCACAGAAAATTGTTGTTTTTCCCTCTAAGAACTCTTTTCACTCCACTTTCCCATCCACTAACACCATCAACCCTCCCGCCCCCTCCACACCCCTTTCTTCGTCTTTTTCCGAAATCAAGGAAATGAATCATGACTGGAACTGGGCTTAGCACCCGGTGAATCCCCCGGTTTAGCATCCACCACCTTCTTTCTAGCAGCTGACTGCCTTTTAATTGAATTTTTTGTTGCCAGCCGGCGATTTTTTCCAATTTAAACATTCGTACTTCCTTTTCTGGGTTAAAAAATTCCGAATGGAAAAATTCACACTTAATTGCATTAAGAGGCAGGTGTTTTTTACAACAACAACAACACCATCATCAACCTTCATTATACTAAAATTACTCACTCTTCCTTTTTTTGGAGAGATCCTGAAACAGCTTCTCGCCGTGATGTCGCTTTCGCTGTCCCTGTTTTCCTTCCCTTCCTGTCTCTCTGTTTCTCTTTCTCTCTGTCTATGCTCCTGTTCTGAATTTTCTGCAATTTCAATTTTAATATCTTCATTAGCAGATCTGATTCGGAATCCTTACCGCACCACCGAAACATGGTCAGTTCGTGATGATTTATTTTATTGCAGTTAAAATACCAGCACCCTGTGTTCTCGGTTACTACTTGCACCACCCCATTTATTGCCATTATGTGTCTATGTACTTCCAAACAAGCCAACACTTAAATTACATCCTTCGTTGAAGTCGTAAATTTCGTCTTAAGTTATTAAGTACCTCATAAATATTCTTTGAGGAAGTTTAAATGCAATTTTATTACCAAAGATATTTCCAACGCTTTGATGAAAGCCAGCATAACCACGGGTACCCGCAATTCAATTTAATATGATAAGAAATTAGATACAAAAGTGAGTACTTAAGTGAACTTTTAAGTGTTGCGTCCATCAGTTTGGGGTATAAAATTCGGATCTGAAATCTGTAAAAGAATGTACTGGGCCCCCTGAATTGGACAAAGGCCTTGGATAGGTACATAGGGTGTGGCTTGACCTCTTCAAATGCAAATTTCGACTAAAGTCAAGTAACAATTACATCACGATTGATATCAGATCTAGATCTAGACTTTATGGTATTGAGTAATGAGTTCCATTCTCGGACCCTAATAATCCGGGACCTGACACTTCGGACCTGACTGATCCGGGGACTTGAGACCTCGGACCTGACTAATCTGAGACCTTTTCATGGCTGTTGACTTGAGAAAATCATCGACTCTTTTTGCAAGTTGTGAATGGTAATCGCTATGCGTCTTTGGGACGTTCTTCAGTGTTTATAACTGTACTGAACTTGGAATTGAACTCGTATATGATATTGTAGATAGATATTTTGTCCGGAATTCTACTAACGTCCCTCCATATCTCTTTGAATTTGAATATATGAACAGTAATGATCATGATGATCATAACTCTGTATCATATCCCGCTTTCCTCCCACACAAGGACAACAAAAATAAAACAACACAATAATAACACCCTGGTTCGGATAGAACAAGGAAGAAGAAGAAGAAGTAGAAGAAGAAGTAGGTGAAGAATGGAGTCAGAGCCGCACAAATCCAACAGGTAATTGAGTGGAAACGTGATCAGATTTCATTATTTATTGTGGCTCTTAATGGAATAAGTCTTTCCAACTTCATGTCAGGCGATACTCTGTACTCTACGGCAAAAATAGAGAGAGTGAGAGAGAGAGAGTGAGATATGGATAAAGAGACAGAGAACGGCGAAACAATAACTGCGATGACAAGAGAGACAACAAATGATACAAAGCACAATAACTGGCAATGTTGGGCGTTTGTTGGAGCGCGGGGAACACTGAGCAGTGAGGGGTTGGTTGATGATGGTGCACAGAAGTTTTGGAGAAGAGGAAAGAATGGATGACTAACGGCGCAAAGGAGAGAATCACAGAGAATCCTTGATTCCGAACGCCTTCTGATTGAATTTCCGCTTCGTATTTCTAGTGTATCAACAACTTGGCTCTGCTTCTTTGTTGTTGTTGAATATGACAAAATGAGTGACAAAAGTTGAAAGTTTTATTCGTTGATGATGAAAAAAGTTGCTTGCTATTGTGTGTGTCTTGTGTTTTCTTTTGTTGTTTGCTTTTGGCCACATTTTTATAAAAAAAAAAATAACGTTCTACACAAGGAGTTCATGGAGCAAAGAGGGAGTTGTTGACAGTTCTTCCATCGACTGAGTTGCTATAATTTGTGATTTTCACACAAATCGTTCGGAAGGAATCGATGACAAATAATTGTTTTTTTCCTTCTTTTTTGTGCCTCTTTTTTACGATGATTTTTGGAAGAAAGAGAGAAAGAGTGAGTTTTCTTTATGTTTTTCACAATGCGTTCAAATTGATCACATTTTTGGGGTTTTTTCTGTAGTACGGATAAAAATTGATAAACTTTTAACTTGAATGGAAGAAAAACTGAGTAACAAACAGCGAGATAAACAGCACGACAAACTAACTTATTGAAGAACCAAAAAAGTATTCTCTTTTCTTTTAAAAAAATTAAAAAAAGTAAACATAAGTAACTAAATAAAGCGAAGATATTATTCTCTTGTTCTCATTATTCCGCAATATGTTTATAAACACCGCCAATTTATGTTTAAATAACAAACTTTGTTTATAAACAACGCATTCGAAATGAATACAGCAACCAAAGAGCAAGTTTTTGTATATATAAACATTATTTACAAACATATCTAAATGTATTTCGTTGCTGCAACGTTTGTTTATTAAAATTCTTGTTTTTTAACTTCATGTTCATTATTCATCTTTAAAATTAAAAAACCGAATCAATACTTTAAGTTGCATGACGTGAGTTAAGTAAAGTTTTATGTGGCATATTTTTTTATCCACTGCAGTACCCACTACTGTCTGAACATCCACATAAAAATGAGCCACTCTTCGAGTACAGAGCAGTGAGTTTTATTTAAGACAGGCCACAGATTCATTTCGCTTTTAGCCCTCGGTGCAGGTTGTTACTCATTCCTCCCCGCTCACCCTCTCCCCCTCATCGTCCTCAACCGAGCGACCGACCAACCACCAACACTTTGTTTGTTGTTGTTTTGGTTGCGCCTACCTTTTGGCGGATGGCTGGATGCACCTTTTGTGCGTTTTTAATTTTCCTGTTTTATTTCCGGCTTTGCGATTCCGATTTCAACGTTATTGCGTCGTGTTGCCGTTGATTATGCAGTCAGATGTTGATGCTGCTGATGTTGATGATGTGCACGCTACAGTTGTGGATGATGATGATGTTGATGATGATTTTTTACAACTGAAACTAGTACGTTCTTGATTAAGAGCTCCTGCGTTCACTGTACTGTGTCTATCAGTGCTTCTGACTGTCTCTGTGTCTGTCCGTGTGTCTGTCCATCGGCTTTGTGTCTATCTGCATGTACGTCCATGTAACTGAGGCCAATTTTTTTAATAGCACGTTTAAAATGTCTCCCTGCATTCGTAAATGAAACTAAGCATTTCTTTTTTCGTCGGCTCTTTTTTTGAGTCAACTCTAAACGTTGCCCATCCTTTTTTTCAAAATCTTCCTTTTCAGCCACCTTCTCCCCGCTCTCCCTCCCTTCCCATGCGTTTGGCTTTATTTTACTTTTATTGACAACATTTACATTTTTAACCCTTTGCTTGCAAACATTTTTAACCCAAAGAAAGCGACAAAAAAGCTCAACCTGTCATCACATCCGCTTTGTGTTCCATTCATACTCTTTCTCTCTCTCTCCCACATCAATATGTTTTTTTTGTTGTTGTGATTCTTTTTTTCCCCTGCAGGCAAAAATATGTGCTGCCTTTCATGCTCAATATTTGCATAAAAAGGTCAGTGGCACCTTCAATGCTTCGGAGATGTGGTACCGTTCCTTTCCCCAGACTCTCCACCCAGCCCATTGAAAAGTTGAGGTTGTGTCTGCGGCTGCTACTTAATTTTAGTTTATGTTTATACAATATTAAGGCCAATCGTTCCTTTGTGACGATTTAAAACGGTTTAGCGATTTAGGAAACGATGGAAAGATTGTATCGGGCCAATTGAGTTAACAACAATAAAAGGACTTAAGAAGGAAAAAGGATTTCAGAAAAAATACCTAACCATTTAAATACCAACGAAATGGTTTATTAAATCGCAAACGATTGGATTCTTGAAATCATTTTTTCATTCAAGGAAAAAGGAAAACATCAAAATAACATGTTTGCTAAAATCTAAATCTAAATCTAAATTTGTACACTTATTTTGTTGCTAAAAAGGACTTCTTTATGCTTTATGTATGAAAGGAAAATGGAAAAGTTTGGCAACTTTTCTATCAGCATCACGATCTCAACATCAGCTTGAATCTTCTTCATCTGTGAAGTTTTGCAATGTGAAGTTTTAACTCCGAGATGTAAATAAATAGAAGTAACGTAAATGCATTCACGTAAAGAAGAATTTATCTAGAGAACCAGATCTTAATTGAACTCAGTTGTAAATTTCACTCCTAAAAAAATAATAATTTTTTATAAATCATTATGTTTCCTCCTTTCCTCCTTTTAGAGATATCTTCCTCCCTTTCTCATTTCCTTCACCTTCCTTTCCTTCTTCATCCTCTTCGATTTGAAAATTTATGAGAATTTAATTGATTTATTCGAGAACGTGACCAGAAAAGCGGAAATTGCATTACTTAAGGATTTCATCGGAAGTCCTCGTGCATTCGTTTCATTTCTTTTAATTTTTTTGTTTGTTTGTGGCACAGGGCCAAACTGATTCGCTGTGGCGACCCTTCCCTATTCCCCCCACCCACCCACGAAGAGGAAATTATTTCCATTTGTAAATTCGGTTCCATTGCGTCGCAGGATTCGCAGGATTGAAAGATGAAAAGCTTTTAATTTAAGACCATTTTTGGAATAAACCATTTAGAAAGTAAACGAAATCATATGACAGAATATGAAATGAAATGATGATTATAAAGCGATTGTTATGAGAGTGAAAACTTACTCAAAATGAGATGGAAATAAAAAATGACCACTGTTTTTAATAATAAGAAAATGATGAAGAATCAAAGAACTTCAGAAAATATTTTGATATTAAAAGAATCGGCAACCAGTTGTTTCAATCATTATGATATCATTTGTCAGCCGAGTTTCAGTTATTTTAAATCTTCTCAAAATATGTCCTTCCAATTTCTTTTTATGTCTTAAATTCTTAACATAAACTCTAATGTTTTGTTCATAACCAAAAGGTTTAAAAATATAATCAAATTTACAGGTAAAATGAGTTGTTATTGACTATGTTAAATGTTTGGGGGTTCAACTGGAAAAAGAGTCAACTAGATGAGGTCCTGGTAGGTTCTCCATCTTAATTATTCCTCAAAATTAAGTCAAACTCATGTGCCAAAATACGAGACAATTGAATACTAAAATACACACCTAAATGAGCTTCTGAGAGTCCTTAATTTCTTTATCATTCCTTCAAATCGAATCACCTCAGAGGAATTCATACTCGTACATTAGGTTAGGCTTATTTACTATATTTCATTAGGTTATTTACTGACAACACACAAAAAATGAATGAATGATTTTATGATTATAATACTTCATTGTCATGTTATGTTATTTCAAATGAATACCTTCAATTATTATGTGTCATTTGAATATAATCGACATATAGTAATCAAATAGAGTCACTTTTTCGAACATCATATTTACATAAGTGCCAAAACTAATAAACTTCCGAATACGACAGAAGCTCGTTATCGCCATCTACTCTGTTCGCTTGACATTCCGCCCCCGCCCAGCCCCGCCCCTCTCGCTACTTGACGTTTTGATAAATATTATTTTTAACCCCTCCAAATGTTTGTTTATTGGTTCGGTCAGCCACCCCACTTTGCCCCACTGACCCACAAGTTATTTATTAGCCTTTCGATGACTTGATTGAGCTATAATTTTGGGCTTCCTGTCGAATTGTTCGAGTGCGTGTTTCAATTATTTTAGTGTCAATTTTAGTTGTTTAGTTAGTGTTTTGCATTTCTGTGGTCGTCGATCGTTGTTGTTGTTGTTGTTGTTGACATTGTCATTGTGTTATTTAGTATTGTTTTTGTTGTTGTTTTGGTGGCTTGTCGTATTGTCTGAATAGCAATTAATTTGTTCGTTTTCACACTAACGGCGAATTTGTTCAGTTTTATTGTTAGACATGTCGTTAGTGAATTCATAATCGTTCACCTTCAGATAAACGACGCGAATAGAGTCAGCAATCACAGAGAACAGAGAAGGACGGACATTTAAGAACCGAGCCGATGTGACGATTGATGTTGATGTGATGATGGTTCAAATTTCGTTGCATACGATTAACGTAATCGTTGACAGATTGTTTGTCGGCGATTGATTTGTGTGCTAACACTTCAAACTAATCCTCGCGACTCACATTATGTGATACCTGCGTACATAACCGTTGAGAATCGAGTGACGACAAACACTATGGCAGTAAATCTGATGATAGTTAAACTAACTGGGACTGAGATATGGAATAAATAGACTCATGATTCAGAACCATCATAAATGGCCATTAATCATGATCATGAACAGTGTTCCCACCAATCAACAAACTGAACCAATTACTAAGTAATCTTTCTTAGATATCCTAAAGTCATATAAAGCATATAAAGTATAAATTACAATGTGGGTAACCAAGAAATGAAAGACATTTCTAAGCTATGAATAAGCTTCTTTATTTAACCCCTTCACATTAACATATATTACTTAAAAAGTTGGTTTCTGTTCCTTACTAAAAACCCTCCAAAGATTAAAGGAATCTTATAAGCAATTTCAGAGTTTCTTAATATTCTACTCTTTGTAACATCATCTGTAAATCTTTCCTTTTCACATTTGCCAAGGCGGCCATCGTATCAGTTTAATCATCAATTATAATCATCTATTAAAATTCAAATGAATTAATGAAAACAAAATCCAGTCTAAACATCTGCCTGCAGTTTCGGCAAAAATTAATTTATTCGTTTCATAATCAGGACGCAAGATAGGCGGGGACGAGGGGGGGGCGAGATGGCACTGATGACCATCCAGCACCTGGTTCCGTGTGATGGCATATAATCACGCCTCCGCGTAAAACAAGAGACCGGCTTTCGTCGGTCGGTTATTCAAACATAATGGTTAATTTAGTTTTAATTACGTCATTATTTTCAGTATCATGACAGGAACGTGGCAAGCATCGAGCTTTAAAATTGAAATTTTCGGTAATAAAAAGCTATCCAACCACTCTTCGGAGGCTGAAGAAGACTACGAAGAAAGATTAACATTCTTTAACCACGAAAACAGTCACAACTTATCTCATCTTCCCAACTCCAACCGAACCGCTCCACACCCTCCCCCCCTCCTCCTCATCCTGTCGCATGCCCCATCCTTGTTGTGTGCTAAGTGAATGAATATTATTAGACCACGTCGTGAAAATCCTTTTGAATTATTTGCAATTTTTATTAAAACAAATTTTATCTCTCTTGATCCGGGTAATTTTTATAGCTCCATGGGTCACCCTCCTATTACAACAACAACTACTACGGCAACACAAGAAAAAGAGGAGGAAAAAGAAGAATAGAGGGGGAAAAAGAAGAATAGAGGGGAAAAAGGAAGACGAGTAAGTAGCATAAGAAAATAACATCACGACTAACGGAAGGTTTTAAGTAGTTTCGAGAGGTTTGTCTCCCGGTTTTCCTTTTTTTTCTTCATGCTTTTTTTTGTGGCTTCCCCAAATATTTACTCGAGAAGAATAAACGTTCGTCACTCTTAATAAATCCTCCGAAAAATAAAGGCAAATGAAAGGAGTCAACTCAAGTGGAGTGGCCTGGAGGTTGAATTCGAAGGAGACCACGAACGGCGAAGGGGTGGGAAAGAACAAGAAAAGAAGAAGAAGATAGAGAAGAAGGGAGACAAAGAATAGAAAATAGAAAAAGATAAGAATAGATTGGAGTATTCTTGGAGTCTCTTCGTCTCTTCCGACGACGCCGTGAAGAAAGCATTAAAAATTATTGAGCATCCAACGCAACAAATAATGAAAACCGAAAATGAAAGGAAAGAACGATGACTGGATAAAGAAGGAGAGAGAGAGAGAGACACAAACGATGAGGAAGGGAGGGGGCGGAGGAGTCAAAGAAGACGGTGACAAAGGAGACCGAATCATTGCTTAATATGGTGTTATAAATTTTGGCTGCAAAAACAATTTACTTTGTGACAACGTATTTGAGTTTGTGTGCGGCGAATGCTTAGAATTATGGTTGTCTTACCGCCAACGAACGATGTCCAACAACAACAACAACTACCAGTATCAGCACTACAACAATAAAGAAAATGTTCGGCGTGAGGCTTCTAAATGATGTTGCTTTAATTTGGCAACATTTAAGCTGCGCAGAAGATACGAAGAATCTACTCACTCCCTTCTCCACCAGCAGCAACTTCAACGGGCAGAAGGATAAACGAGAAGGACGACGACGATGCCGATGCCGATGCTGATGACAGCGTTGAGGACTTTCAACAAAGATTTTCTTTTCATTCAGCAAGGATTATTTACTTCCTTAAGATTCAATAACAATTTTGAGACGACAATAATTTCGTTAAGCGTTAAGCTACCCGAAGGACGTCCTTCCTTCGCCGAGGATAATTGCACCCGAGCATGAAGGAAGCATCACAGAAACGCACGCTAAATTATCTCGGTCATGGTTGGTAGTCGTCGCGACCGGCCTCCTGGTCGTTTAGAAGCCATCGTCCTTTGAAGGCGCATCGAGTATCACCGCCGAAAAGATGCGGGCGATAATCTCATCAGAGGGGCTTCTTTAGAAGAACAAAAAAAAGTAGAGAAGATGACGATGAAAGACTGCCATTTAACGGCCAATAATGTGGCCTTTTTATAGGATTTTATAAGGATTTAAAGATTGGTTGCTCGGTTGGTTGGTTGTTTGATCGGTTGGATGGTTTGTGGTTTTGTTGGCTCTCAGATTAGGCAACTAATTCAAGTGGATTCATAAAGAATGAATCTAAAGAATGCTCTTAAAAAGGTAATCTTTCAAAGCTGGGGATAAATTGACAATAAATTAATACTTCAATAATACTTCACACTCTTATAGTATATCATTTTATAGGGTTGTGTTGATCTGTTGTCTCTTATTATTATTCTCAAGTGGAAATACATTCAACCGCTGTGAATCTCCGTCTTCTTCTTCATCCTCTTCACACTTTCTTTCGCTTAATTAGAAATACTGATGAGCTAAAGCAATTAAAAGCTTGACACGAGTAATTAAAAGCTCATCCAAGCTGATGATGATGATGACGATGATCCAAGATGAGGGATCTACGAACGATTTGTAGAAGCTACCGAAAGAATTTCTAAAGTCATCTGAATACTTTCAAAGTATGTAATGCATTTCGATTGCTTTATTTTTGTGTTCTTCATTATCTTAAATGATATTCATTAAATTAAATTAACTGGCTTTTATGAATTTAAAAGCTACATTCAACTAAACCACAAACTATACATTCAAACACCAGAATCAATCATTAAATTCGTTTTAAAATCGGTTGAAGGAGTGGGTTGGGAATCAGATAGAGTTCTGGGGGTAGATTTGGTGGGTTTCGAGATAAGCTTAAAATTCATTTCATTTCAGATCCATTATTAAAACATTCAACCATGGAAAGCAACCTCAAAAAGCCGAGTATCCTCAGCAACCGGGTGGCTGCATCTTCCGGAACTTTGGTGGTGTTAATGAAGTAATTGGCATCGTATCGTTGATAACATCCATCACTCAGCTTGAATGCAACATCCACAGTAGCATCATCTCGGGCAACAAGAGTAACAGCAACATCAACATCACCCTCATCGATAGCAACAACAAGTCAACAACACCATCAATGATAGCAACAACACGTCAATATCACTATCAATGATAGCAACAACACATCCGCATCATCGTCAACCAGAGCAACACATCCACATCATCATCAAAAACATGTCAACGGCAACAACAACAACAGAAACAACGACGATTATGTCCTGCTAGTGTGGTTGTTGTTGTAGTGCTTCAACGATTTCGCAACATATTTCATTAGCAACATTTCACTGTTCAAGCTTTGTTTTAACTTTAAATCGTATGCATGACTGGAACACTCGCCCTTTACGTCATCTCTGAGTTGTGTTGCCAGCTTAAAAACTTGAAATTAAGACTTGACATCGATGCTGCTGAGTAGGAAATGAAATTTCAGGTTTCTTCAGTTGAATCGATATCAGAGACGAGACACGAGGTTGACAGGTCTCATCAACAGTCAACGGCAACAAGTGATGAATCCTTGAGGTGTTTTTGTTTTTGGGGAAAAGTTATACCCCCGCAAAATAAGTCCACATCTAAGGGTTAATACTTAAAGCTGACTGAAGAAGTGATTTAAATCGATTCAAATTTAATGAAGAATCAGAAAAAGCAAAAATGTCGGACTTTTTTAGAGATCCTTATCATCAGAGAGGCTCATCGTGTTTTTTACTCATCCAAACGTAGTGTAATTTATTTAGAATATATGACAGAAGTAGCTCCCTCTCTTCTTCCCCTCTCCCCGCTCTCAACTCGCCCGATCTTCTTAACTGTTGCTCCTTTTTTTCTCACACATGTTCGAAAGCAGACGGACACCGTGTTTTTTCATCCTTTTGCTCCCTTCACCCTTCGCCCTTCCCCGTTCGCACTTCACCCTTCTGTTGCTGGTCGGAAATTGCATTAGGAAATTCGCCGGAAATTAAAACTTGTGCAAAATAAATCGTTGAACCACTCGTGGCGCGGCACTCGCTGCAGAACTCCATGCGAATCTGCAAGGATTTTCATGTCTGTCTGTCTGTTTGTTTGTTTGTTGGTCGCCGTCGCCCTCAACTACGCTTTATTTCCCGCATACAAAATTAAGCAACAACAAATAAAATAATATTAAAAAAAACACCTCCTTCTGGAGATGATGACGAATGCTCGGAAGTGGCCGCTGTCCTCTTTTCGCCCGATCGATTCCGAGCTCGATTCGACTCCGCACCAGCGAGTGGGCGAAGTTTGCTCATTTCAGTGCATTTTCGCTAATGGAGTGACAGTTGGAAAGAAGAATTATTAGCGGCGAACACGCATGCGGAATATTAATCGGTCATGAGTACATGAGGACGTGATCCTGGCGCATTCACAAGGATTACGAGTGTAAATTGCACCGAGCAGAGGCTCGAATTACTTACGTAGTTAAATGAGATTTAAACAGAAATGAGATTCAACTAGAAATGAGATTTAAATAGAAATGAGATGTAAGTAGAAATGAGATGTAAGTAGAAATGAGATGTAAGTAGAAATAGAATTTAAGTAGCAACAGGATTTATGAAAATTTATCTACACTTATCATAATAATATAAGAAATGAGTGCCTATCATCATCCTTAAATTATTCACCAGATGGTCAGTTGTCAGCAGAGGATTTGACGCAGTGCTGCCAGATTTAGAGACTTTGAGACTCACTGTACCCACTCTTAATTAAGAACCCATCGTTTTTTTAGTCAGAGAACCAGAAGAAATCTTCTTCTAATTGAAATTCTTTATACACTTTGAATGAACTCTAAATGCTCTATGAATCCGATTTCTAATCATGTACCTGGGACTTTTAATCTGTTGAATAATACATGCATTATTCATTAAGCTTTCATTAGGCATTCGAAAAGCCTCCACTTTTCACCGCATGCTGGAGAAAATCACTTCATTTGATTCCTTTCTCTGTTTGATCTCTTCACTTGTCAAGCTGCCAGCGCATAAGTAATTTTTTAATCTCGCTCTTCATGATTTCAACCTTTCATTCTCTTTGGATATCCTACTCCTCTCTCTCTCTCTCTCTCTCTCTCACACAACACACACGTCCTCGTTATTTCAGTCCGTCGAAGCTGTGAGTGGGTACTTCTTTAGTTTCTATGACACAAGCTACTTATTTTTGTGTTCTTTGCTTTGCTTTGCTTTGTCCTTCAAGTGTTGTTTTTCTCCTGGTTTCTTCGTGATTTCGAGTTTTTTCTCCACAGTTATTTTAGCTTCTAATCTTGAATAGCTTTGGCTTTGCTGCTTGATCCTGCTATCCTCACAAATCGTCCATTTATCGTTGAACATATGTCGCCATTTTGGCAGCATCTATACGCCAAACCCTCTGCTTCTTCTTCTTGTTATTCTTCTTCTCCTTCTTCTTCTTCTTCTTCTTCTTCTTCTTGGCTTCGACATTTCATATAAACGGACGTTGAAAGCATGCAGATTGAGCCAGGATGCGCTCCAGGAGATGAGTTATTTTCTCACTTATTTAATATCCAGGTACGTAATGGCTTTTATAAGATGTCTTCTTTTTAGAAATAAAATAATGTTCACCGAGAGCGGGCGAATTTTTCCCATTTAAAGTAATCAAAAATCGCTTCAACTCAAATCGCTGCTTGATTTATGGATTGAGGGTAATGCTTTTATTGCAGAGATGCTCCACATGATGAATTTAAGTGAAATTATTCGCTATACAATCTCATGGAATGCGATGTTTATAGCGAATTTTTGTCTTTGCAACATTCTACAAAGCAACATGTTTCCAAGTATTCAGAACAATTAATAGAACTTCTCAATTATATAAAATATCATAGCAAATGCAAATCTAATCGGACTCCCATCACTTCCATGAATTTGAATGCCAATCGGAATCATCAAAGGGATCTCAAAGGACTCTCTGTTTTATATACAAATTCAAGTAAATTGTTTTCTTTGTTTTTAACCGAGTCGCCCACTTTTTCGGATTGATCCTTGAGTCTCGTTTGTCGACTGTCGATTGCCATCACTTTGGCTCATTCTTGTGTCTGCAGCGTGGCAGCATTTCGCTGCCAAATGAACGAATAAATGACTCAATGAATTGTTTTTCCAAAAGGAATTCCGTCGGATGGCGCCGAACATAGCAACCCACTCCCAGCACCCAGAAGCACTCGCCTGCTGCTGCTGCTGCCGATCAGACAGCAGATTAGATGATGGAGGCATCAAAATAAAAACAAACAAAACCATTCGAAGGGGGGAAGTGGGGAGGGGGTGAGAGTTCAATCACTGCCAATAAAGATTTTCAATTGATTTTCAGTTTTCCGCAATGTGTGCAGATGCAGTCATCGCCGGCGTAGTCGACATCGTTATCCCGGTGGGTGTGAAGGTGATGGCAAGGGTGATAGCAAGGGTGTGGGTGCGGAGGCCGATGACAGTGCCGCTGAAACGGAGCCGTGTTGAGTACCGAGCTTAGCGCATTTAACGAGGAAGGCGACTTTAAAAGTGATGAAAAATAGACAAACCTTTGATGGGGAAAGTGGACCAGATAAATAAATAAATACTAAAAAAAAATCATTGGCAATTTCAGAAGAAAAACCAACCGAAATATCGTAGAATAGGAATTTTATTTATATTCGAATTCTTCTTCGATTTCTTCTTCGTTTTCTACTTCGATTTCTGCTTCGTTTTCTTCTTCGATTTCTTCTTCGATTCTGCTTCAATTCTATTCTAGTTTTTCGCAATTTGCTCCACAGTGCTTCATGTTGACTGCTGCATCTGATAGGACAAAAAACATGCTTTTGATTTGATTTGATTCATTCTGACGCGTTGAACCGAAAATCAATTGCCTCTCAAATCCTAAAAAATCCCGGCCTCTGATGTGTGTGAATCGACTAAAATATTTACAGAACAAGAGAAAGAGAGAGAGAGAGTGTGAGTGAGCGAGAGAGGGTGTGAGTGAGCGAGAGCGAGAGAGGGGGCAGGAATCACCAACAAACAGCAAAAGAAGCCGACAACCAACAGATACGTTTTATGGACACACTTGAATATCGTACTTTCAGAGCTCCAGTTGTTTCGGCTTTCATTCGAAATCTTGGATATTTTGTTGTCTGCTGATAAACTCTTTAATTCCGATACAATTCATTCAGACTGAGATGAATGATTGATCAGAGACGATTTGGATTTATAAGAAGATGTTGCTAAACGAAATCAAAGCAACAAAGTAAATTAAAGTTATTTAAAGTTGGATTTAAAGAGTTCACAAATCAATTAAAACTGTTTTCTTGAACTGACTTCTTACTTAATCATTAAAAGTGTTGTTATGTTTTTCTTTAAATTTTTATGAACGAAAAGAATTCATTAAAAATGTTGCCAATCAGCAGAATATTCATAAAACTAAAACAATAACCTCATCAGTTAGCAGATTTCATTATTTATTATTTACTGGTTTCCATATCGTTCTTTCATAGTTTATCCATTGAATCGAGGAATCGAGTAACTGATGGCTCAAAAAGAAAGGGGAAAAAAAGCACACTCAAAATAAAGAAACTAAAAAACAGAAAACAAAAAAGAAAAGAAACGAAACTCTTCAACTTCATGAAATGCGGAAATCCTCGCAGGAAGCGAGCACCAGCAGCAGCAGAAAACTTTGAACTTTTGTCTACGAAATAACAGAGAAGACGACGGAGGAACAAAAGAAACAACAACAACAACAACAACAACAACGAAAACAACAACTCAGTCAAAAGTAAAGTTGGGAAAAAAAAACAAGAACTCTGCAACGTTGCAGTTAAGAAATTTACACCATCAGCAGACAACAACAACAACAACAGCAACAACAACAATGCCAGCCTATAAACGTGCGGAAACGCTCACTTTACAGGAAAAACATTGCTGCTGCTGTTGCAAGTTCAAAACAACCAGAATTCAGCAATCTGCTGCCTCGATGCAAGAGTTTAGCAGAAAAATCGAAAACAACAGCGGCAAAAGATGAGGAAGAACAAGAAGAAGAAGAAGAAGAAGAAGAAGAAGAATGAAAGGAAGTCAATGAAGAAGCAGCAGCAGCAGCAGCAGATGCAACAGCAACATGCTTTGTGTTGCTCAGTCATGTCGAACGGCGAAGTAAACTAAACTAAACGTTATTCAGACACATTTGAAGGGTGGTGAAGGAGGGAGGAGGAAGTGTGGTGAGGTATAATTTTTGGCAGCAACAACAGCAACAACGACACCCACTCTAAATGAATACAAAAGCGCCAACTGAATGAATGAGTGAATGAGGCAATGAATGAGTGAAGGCGCAGGCAAGAAGAACAACAACAAAAATACAACAACAACAACAAAATCATCTAACAACTGATGAATTATTGCCTGAGTTGCCTTATGAGTTATGCTGCCTGAGAATGTCATAAATAATGAGTTGCCCGCAAAATTTGCTAGAAAAACTTCTCGCTTCACTCTTCACTCAGCTTCTGTTCTTTTCTATTCTTCTTTTCTTCTTTTTCAGCGCCTTTTGATGCCTAACCAGTTAGTTACCCAAATAAGTTTGCTTTATATTAAAGTAGTTCAGCAGTTTTTTAATAGTTCACAGATGAAATTTCTTTCGATTTCACACAAAAATAGACAAAAAAGAAAACCAAAAGAATATCAACACAAACAACAACAAGAGTCTCGCAAACAAGACGAGTCTAGCAACAACAAGAGTCGTGCAACAACAAGAGTCTAAGCAACAATAAGAGTCCAGCACCAAGAACAACAACAAGAAATACTACACCAAAGCGGCGAAAGTTCGTGGGCCAACTTAAATAAACCGAACTTAAAATGGGACTCGTTACCAGCCATCGCTTGGGTAAAAAAAACTGCAACGAAAAGAAAAAAAAACCAAAAAACTACCCACTCTACCGTAAAAAAGGAGCGGGTCGCTTAAGTCGGCGCCACCGCGTTTACTTGCTTTGCAGTCATGAGAAAGTTGGCTGTTGTCTCCCCCTCCCCCCCTCCACGCCACTGCGTCATACTTTTAAGCCAATTAGCAACATTGTTTTTAAATTAAATACTCCATTTTGTTTGTTGCAGTTGTTTGTTGTCGTTATTCTTGTCGTTGCCGTTGTTGTTGCTGTGGACTTGACAGCAACTTTTGCTGCAGCGTTTTTTTGCATTTTTTGTTTTGCGTGTGACACAGAAAAAATTAACAACATCATTAGTTGAAGTCAGTTGCTAACAGAGAGGAGAAAACGTGGTGAGGAGAGAAGAAAAATAATAAAAAACATTGTAAATGCAAAGAGCAAAACAATTGTTGTTGTTTATAAACAAAGTGGCCTCATTTAGAAACACATAATTTGAAATAACTATTAAATACTCAAGCTCAAGTCATTTCAGATAATAATATATATTGTATATTGTATAAATGCCTAAAGTAATCGCTTGAAATTTAAAATTGACAGAAATTGTAATTTATTCAAAAGATGATTAAATAATTCACAATCAAGTCAAGCTTTTTGTCACCTCAAGCAAACACTTGAGTCTACTCGTGGACGGTGGAAGATCATCAAGAAAACATACAGACAACGACAGAGAGGTAAGCATATTTACCATCTCACACACACACATACACATACACTCACACTCTCACCCACTCAGATAAACAGTCAGCAGCTCATAGACTGTGTGTGTGTTTGTGTGAGTACACAACAAACATAAACCAAAGGATGTTATTAGTGTTAAGCAACTGCAACATAACTACAAAAAACAACAACAACGGCAACAACAATAAAGGCAAGAACAACACCAACAACAATATTCAAACAAATACAAACGAATGACAACAAGTGTCCTTGCATGCAGCCGTAGATATGCAAATTTAACGAAATAATATTATTGCAAACGATTAAATCTGCATACAAACACGCTAGTCGAGTGTGTGTATTCGCACTATTGCGATACAAACACAAACACATACAAACACACACACGCACACACACAAACACACACACACACACATTCAAACATCCGAATCGAATGCATCTGTGCGTGTATTAAATATCCTCGACAATCCTGACAAACCGACTGACATTCAAGAGATACACGAGCGAATATGCAACGAATTGAAAAACATTAAATTCTTCCTTTTGGCACAGAACGAAAGGTCCTTTGACTTTGATTTGTCCATTTGTATTTATGTAAATACAACAGAGCCACCCCAGTAGGAAAGTGTTGAGAGTTAAGAAGAAGAAATGGAAGGCATTCTGTGGAAAGTAGTAGAAATTCGAAAGAAGTAGAAACTTCTTAACGTTTAAACCCAGAAGGAGGCCTGGCCGAAGCTCAAATCACTCTACATCCCTCATTATTCCCGTGGCATGTCGTGAAAAGTGGGCGGACCACACCTACAATTGGTTGAGTGTATTTATAATAAGTACAATTTATCTAAATGTAAAGATATTCAATTATTTTGTGTAATTCACTGCCAAAGAAGGAAATCTATAAACGAAAGCCTTTTATAAGGTGTATTATATAAAAGTGGATAGATCCACGCCCATTTTCGAATACCCGAACGTGGCCGGTAATTATTTCTTTCAGTCAAATCGATTCAATACGAATTCAATACTCAATATTCTTAATAATCATTCAATTATATTAATTAACATTATATTCAATATTTTAAATATTATTTCGAATTCGAAGTTTGCAGGATTTGCTTACAGGGTTGTTCACATCTCTCTGAAGGGGTGTTTGTGTGTGTGTTCATGGAGGGGTGTGTGTGTGTGTGTGTATGTGTGTGTGTGTATATTGTGTGAAGAATATTTACGAGTTGCATTTACAAAAATTACTGCAACACAGATTGCTCTGGGACACAAACTATGAGCTGAGCTCTTGCTGAATGGTCGATGATCGTGTTGTTGTTGTTGTTGTTGATGCAGTTCATCGTGTTGTTGATGCAGTTCGTCGTGTTGTTGTTGTTGTTATTGTTGTTGTTGTTGCTATTGTTGTTGTTGTTATTGTCGACCAATCAACCAAGCACCAATTTGCAATGTAAACCAAAAAATGCAAAAGCGAAAAAATATTGTTGCCATAAATATTCATGTTGTTGTCGTATTTACTGTTGTTTGTTGTTGTAGTCTTTATGATTGTTGTTGCTGGTATTGTTGTCGTATTTGCTGTTGTTGTTGTCGTATTTATTGTTGTTGTTGTCGTATTTGCTGTTGTTTATATTGTTGCAGTTGTTTTTGTTGTTGCTACAGCTTGTTGCTGTTCACGATGCTCTGGCACTGAGACTGTGTTTCGTGTGCTTCTCGTTTTAATTGAAATCGATTAAATCAACAGCAATTACAACAACCTTCGAGTAGTAACAACAACAATTGTTACTAAAGTTATGATTACGTCGAGTTATTAATTGCTTATCAGTGGTTTGCATTTACTAACAAATGAAACGACTGTTGAACACATTTTGTGGAAATCCATGTTGTGTGTGTGTGTGTTTAAATTAAAGACTCATAATTCACCACAGAGTAACTCAACAGAGGCACAACATGTAAATATTAGTTTAAAGTTAGATTGTATTTCTTTTCAATATCTAAAATAATCGTATTTCATTTTATTTACATTTTTTTTCTTCACCTTTTTATGCAAAATACACTGACTTCAAGAAAAAACTGTTGTAGAATAGAAAAGAAACCCCTTCTGTAAATATTTGCTTTCGTGTTGAATCAAATTAAATTAAATAAAACATGATAAACACAAGGAAATCCTTCGTGCCGCATTCCACCGCGAACATCAGCACTTCGCAACACACGAAACACCTTCTCAACACATGAAACACCTTCTCAACACACGACACACCTTCCCAACACACGAAACACCTTCGCGACACACGAAACACCTTCTCAACATGTAATCGTTGAACTGTCAACAATGCGTAGAAACATGTTGGTTTTTTTTGGTTGCTTCGGAACAATAAAAGAAAACCTGTTGTTGTTGTTCAATTGAGCCCAAGAAAAAATCACATGAAAACAAGTGTTTGTTTGTTCGAGGAGGGAAGGGGGTGTGAGGAGGAGGGTGACAGTGGGTGGGCTGGGTAAAGAAAACATTGTAAAACACAAATGCTACGCCACAAAATAAACGTCATCGGTTTGTTTGTTTGTTTGATTGTGACGTCGACAGGTCACATCACAACAGAAAGGATTTCGAAGGGTTGGAGCGGTGGAGGGTTGAAGGGAGGGATGGCAAGCAGAACAAAGGCAAGCAGAAACCGGAGCTACACATGCAACGGTTCAACAGTAGTTTTTTGTTACTTTTTTTGTTGTCAGTCACTTTTTTTGGTTTTCCATTCAACCTTTCTTAAGAATGATTCTTTTTTCTGTGTTTTTTTTTTATTTTGTAAGATTGTCGTTGATCGGTGATGGGTTTTTTTTTTGCTTTTTACTTCCTCCCTCCCTCCGTGAGTTTACATATAAACCCGTTCTTGATAGTTACTAAACCTGTTTAATTAATTTACATTGTTACTTGAGAAGCGGAGGAAAAGCTTAACTGTAAAGCGAGAATCTTTTGCTTAAATTCTTTCAAATTTATTTGAAGAGATTTCTTCTTCTTTATCTTGCATCTTCTTCTTACGTTTCTGCATCTTCTTCTTACGTTTCTGCATCTTCTTCTTGCGTTCTTGCATCGATGAAGACACTCACACATCTGCGTATAATTTTACTCACTGCTTGCATTAAAAATGACAGCAACAACAACAACAACAACGTTCAGCATTACACACGCTCATACAAATCCAGTTGAATATACAGTTACAGTTGTTGTTGTTGTTGTTACAGTTGTTGTTGTTGTTAGCATGTTCTTTTCGCCTTCACCAGAGACAGAGAGCCAAAGTAAAGCTGCTCACTATGTCGTGAAAGCCAACAGCAACTTGTGAAAATGTTCCCATATTAAAATTCTTGGCAAAAAGCTCTCGACATAAATTAAAAGTTTTGTTAACGTATCGCAAGTGCAACGCTTCGGAAGTGTGTTCATTCGCTACGCGCGGCAAGCGTACAGACAGGCTCAAGCGGTGAACGCGTTGCTTTTAGCAGCAACTTTAGTGAGTGAGTAACGACAACGGTGGGTAACACACGAACACCATCACGCCCACGCCCACCACCACCACGCCCACAGCCACGCATGTCATACAACCACCGTAGAAGCACCTCAGAGTAAGCAACCCTTCGTTGCAGATGCGTTGGCGACATCGTTTACTCTATGAACGGATGTCATTTGTTATTCCTTGTAAAACAAACTTCTTGGTCCTTTTTTTCTTTTGGTATCTTTTTTTTAGAAAGAAAATTAAAGGATTTGGTTGTGGGCAAGGAGGGTGGGAAGAGAGGGGAGAAGGGAGGAGGACTGAGTCGCTGTAAAAAGTTGTGTAAAAGACGCGAACACCGCATTTTAAAAGGTTTTACGAGGTTGTGAAACAATTTCTTCGGGTTGCTCTTCATTTCGGTTGATTGTGTCAATGAATGATTATGATTAAATCTATGAGCTACTAATTAATTGCAACACAATTGAATTTCGGGTTTTATTATTGTAGTAATTAATTATTTCAGATATTTTTATTTATATAAATATAAATAATGTATTATAAATATAAACTAAATATATATAATAATATATAGAATAGAATGTAATTTCACTATAAATAAGTGCGAGTATATTGTATATATGTATATATTTTGTCCAAATAACTGCCGGTTCTGTTGAATATTCGAATATTTGGCAACCCTTCCATAGTCAATGCTTTTAATAGTTCAACTTTTCCCACTGTTGACACATCGAATCCTGATTAAAAAGTTTTTTAATTATTATTTTCCTGCGTCACATCATCAGTCGGTCGAAGAAGAAGAAGAAAAAGAAGAAGATGCAGAAATAGAGGAGGAAACGAGCACCAGAAGCGGAACAAGAATTGTAAGAAGAAAGAGAAGACGATAGAGAATAAGTTCGAAATCCAGGATAAAGAGTTCGGATATGATTCGCTGGGTGTTCGATTCGAGATGACAGACAAGATTGACAATTATTGAGCACACATGCGATTACCACACATCGGATGTTCAAGGAATTTACGATGGATGGATGACATGAAGTCGGAGAAGCTGCCGACTCTATCAGAAGAGAAGAGTTGCTCTTTTAGGGAAATCTTTCGTTCAATGAGCTGCCTTGCTGACTGATGGAGAAGTGAGAACATTAAAAATTAATTTCACTGACGACAGGAAGATTTTTTTTTTTGAGTAAAATAATTTATTTCACTTCTTTTCTGTGATGACTCACAAAAGAACAGGAAAGAAAGAGACAAGCAAAAGAAGCACCCACACAAACCCGGGTTATTCTGCGCATAACCTTACTGCGGGAGGGGGACGGGGGGGTTAGAGAGGGACAGAGATACAGACAAAATTATTAACTGACAGAAAAGTTTTGCAATAATAAATGAATAAATCAAAATGTCACAAACGTGACGTCACGACAGACGATTTTCGCGAAACTTTGCAAAAATATTCTTTGACTGAGTGAATATCAAAGAAGGGAGAAAAGAACATGAAGCTCTCTCATCGGACGTTTGACGCAAGCCGGTGACACGCATTGCAATGTCCTTAATTCACTTTTAATATTAAACTAGATAATAATAAAACACAACAACAGCAACAACCAACTCAAAGAGAGCAAAAGTACAGAAACGCGCAGGTGTTGCCATCAAACGGTATTCATTCCTTCTCCCTCTCTTCTTTCCTCCCCTCCTTCCAGGGTTCCTTCGTTTCTGGACATAACGTTAAACATTCTTTTAAAAATTCTTAGGTTTTTTATTGAATTCTTCCAACTTTATGAAAGTTAAACAAAACATTATATTTATCTGTGTTTTTTGCTCGAATTCGTACAATTTTAGGTGTCATAAAAAGTTTTGAATTGCTAAAGTTTTCCACAAGAATTCAATCCACTTTTCATTAAATTGCCGGAAATTTTATTTTCTTTTTTTTGTCCTAATGTTGTAAACATTCTACAATTCTATTATTTATGACCACTTCAATTGTCTTCGAAATGTTGCGGTAAATTAAAGAACGTTTACAATCTACTTTGGATAGAATCATTCACAAATGTTGCGAAGTTTAAAGTCAACATTCAACAAATTGCTGTTTCGCAATATTTATGAATCTCTCGAGTATTCAGAAATGTTGGGAGGCATTCATGAATACGAAGTAGATTTTAGCACAAGTGTACATCATACGATTATACATACACTTCTTATTTATAATATTATTACAGAAGAATAAAAAATACATCGCCAAGCAATAGGTAGGTAGGTAGGTAAGGAGGGCTTGTAATCTCCCGAGGGGGAGATTACCAACACCTAGGCCTTCCGGCCCATTGTGGTTGCCCATATGTATAATTAAAAATTAGAAAATTAGGTGGGAACTCTTTGTCTGCGCGCCTGATCTCGAGCCCCCGCGGCCAGGGCCTCCCTGTGCAGGTCGGGTAGAGGCCGCGCAAAGGCCAGACCGGCGCTTCTAATGAAACCCAGGAGGCTAAAAACCGGTCGCTCCGCCAGCTCCGACACATCATCCAGGAAACCAACCCCCATAGTCCGGAGGCGGTTTCGTGATAAGGCGGGGCACTGGCAGAGCAAGTGGCTTATAGTCTCTTCCTCGTCTATGTCATTACAGCACCTGCAGTGATCAACTATAGCC
Organism: Myopa testacea; assembly: GCA_949629155.1. Taxonomy (NCBI): domain Eukaryota; kingdom Metazoa; phylum Arthropoda; class Insecta; order Diptera; family Conopidae; genus Myopa; species Myopa testacea. The sequence goes on along the minus strand of OX451345.1, from coordinate 7,159,794 downwards.
CCAGGCCTCCATCTGGAGACCATTTGGCCTATTGGGCAGTGTCCCGTGATAACCCCAACTGCGACTCTCAGCTGCTTCCTCGCTAAGGAGACGAGTGCCCTAGAGTTTCTCAAGTTAATTCTTGGCCATAGAGACCGGGTCGTAGCTCAATCTGTCCGGCCTTCCCAGGTAAGATTGGCGACGTGCGTGGTCAGGACTTCAATTTCTTTAGCCTGGTACGAAATCGGTATGCCAATGGAGGTATCAGCTTCTGCGGAACTAGTTGATGAACCCACCCTACCCAGACGATCCGCATGATCGTTGCCCTCTATATTAGAGTGACCTGGGACCCAGCAGAGTCTGACATTGTGAGTTGTCTTGAATACCCTGAGCTTCCCTCTGCAATTCGATACAACCCTTGATTTTACCACCACGGAGTCCAGCGCAAGCAGGGCGGCCTGACTGTCCACGAAGAAGTGTATATCGGTGTTCGATATCCTTTCCTCCAGGACAAACTTAGCCGCCCGCTCGATCGCAAACACCTCCGCTTGGAACACGCTGCAGTGGTCAGGCAGTCTGAAATGTTGCTCAACTTGCAGCGTGCTGGAGTAAAAACCAGCTTCCGTACCTTCATCGATCTTTGAACCGTCCGTGAAGATAACGATACCTCTATGGGGGATTAGTACCATCACCCATCACCATCCTGGCTTGTTGCTCTTACGTGGACGGCTTATCGGACAGGAGCTGGTGAAGGCACTGCGGAGAGCCCCAGACAGAAAGCGAACCTGGTTTTCGGTGTTCTCCCCCATAAGCCTAGCCTTGTGAAAAGACAGTTTGGCCGCGGCTAGTTGAGAGAACCTCTCCCAGTCCGTTCTCTTGGGGTTTCTAAATGGTGCTATCGGTGGCAATGAGACTCTAATGCTGAAGAGAATCCTGGAGTGATCCGAGAAGGAATACTCAGCGGACACTCTCCAATCTTCAATTTGTATGTCCCTAGCACTACTGAGGGTCAGGTCTATGACTTCGGATCTAGTTTTGATGCTAAACGTGGGAGTATTTCCCCTATTGCAAATGACTAGGTTATAATCAAGAATAAAATCAAAAATCGACTCACCCCTCTTGTTGATGTCGCTGTTTCCCCATTGCGTGTGGTGCCCGTTGGCATCGCATCCCATCACTAGCCTTGATTTGCTCCGGTGGGCAAATCCTGCTAGCGCGCGGACTTGGTGCGGCGGTGGGTCCTCCGCATCATATGGGAAGTACGCTGACGCGAGTAGGAGTGAACGTTCCTGACTCGGCTCACACACAATTGTGGTTAAATCAGGGGAGCTGTAGGAAGGAAGAAGAAAAGCATTAATGTTATTCTTAACCAATATACAGGTCCTTACCTTTGATGTTGCCGCAGTTTCGAAGGTCTTGTATTGGGCGGATTTTAGTCCTGCAACCCTCCCTCCACTCAACCAGGGTTCTTGGACCAAAGCCACGTCGATGTCATCCTTCGTCAGGGTGAGGAGGAGGTCGACCACCTTCATTTGGCTGTAGTCTCCCGCCCGCTCCGCCGTCTCCATCGCTCGGCACGCGGACCTTGACAGATCCGAAGCCGAAGCGGATGGTTCCCTTCTGCCCCCTAATGGCGTCCAGGGATTGCTGGTTTACCGAAAACCAGTAGTTCCTTCCTCCATTCTTAGGGACATTGGACGGTAGAATCTCCTAATCCTGCGCCCCTAAGGACGGATTCTGCTTCCCAATTAAACCAAGCACGGTGGCTCCCGATTCCGGGACCGGAGGCGGGAAGTCCAGAGCCTTCTTGTTGCCGCAACTGATGACCTTGACTCCTCTTTTCCACCCAGCCCCCTTATTCTACCTCCTTCTCCTTCCGCTCGGATTTCGACATTTCGGCCAGCAGCTTCGCTTCTACGCGTAGCCAATTCGTCGGTGCGATCTTCCCATCTGGGTCGGATCTGTCGACTATGGCTATTTGTAGGCTTGCTTCTGCCTTGAAGCTGGCCAATCTCTTCGTCTTTTTTGGGTCATTCTTCGGGCTCTCCTCCGCCGACCTGTTCCGTTTCTCCGCCCTACTGGCCGGGAGAGTCGGATTTAGTCCGGTTTTGGGAGGCGCGGCTCTTCTTTTAGCCTGGTCCTGGCAAGTCACCTGTGACCCACGGGAGGTCGATGGCTTCTCGTCAAGGGCCCTCTTAGCGCCCAGATTTAGCTCAGCGGTTACCTGCGGGGAGGGCTTGGAAAAGCCCCCCCCCCCCCCCTCTTCCTTACCGGCGGAGGCGGCAGCGGTTCTTCTCGCTGCCCTTCATCATGTGGCGTTGCCTCTCGGTCAACGTGGAGGTTGCAGCAGGGGGAGCTCGATGCTTGTCACTGGATGTGTTGTATTGTACCAGATTAGCGCTGGGAAACATCCGCCGATGCTGTTCCCTCGTTGGGCGTCTCATTTGCCTGCCGAACGTACGATTCCAATAAGGTATTGCATTGTACCATGAATGCCATGAAACATTGAGGTGTCATTCTATCAAGCATTTTTTTTAATTTTCCATAAAATCCATTACGAAAATGGATTTCTTCCTTTCCCAACTGAATGTCTTCAGGGATCCCTCGTTTTTCCGCCTCGACTGAAATAAATTCAAAAATAAGCATTTTATTTTATTACATAAATTTTTACAAAAAACTTACCGCACATTGCATTTATTAAATTTCTCGAGTACCGCCGCCCACTGTAATCATTGCAATAATACTGTGATTTGTTGTGACGGCGGCGATCCACCCGCCCCCTGTTGGGGGAGCGGTTCCTAGAGGGGGAGCGCCCCCTGTAGCGGGAACGGCTCCTTTCCAAACTCGAACGTTCTCTGTCCCTTCCGCTCATATTAAAATATATGATTCCTGTAAAGATAAATATTTATTTAGTAAAAAATTAATAGATGTAAACAAGGTATTAAAAGATGCTAAGACTTCAATTTTTTTGGAAAGTAATAGTTTTTCGATAACATATTACCTTACATAACTGAAAGATAATTTGAATACCTTTTTAAGTATGCCCGCAAAATGTTGGTATCTCTTATAGTTTCGGAGATATAGGTCCGAAATTTTCCAACTTTAAAGGACTATAACTCCGAAACTAGACGAGTGCGAGCGGAATGATGTTGTTGGACAAAACAACAGTAATAGATAAAACAAAAATAAAATCGGAACTGCGCCAGCGTCCTCAACCTGCTCAATAAATACTTACAATAAGTAATTAATTTAAATGCAAAGAACGCACGACGAAATGGAAATAAATTTTAAGAAATTCAAGAAAACTAAATACAACAAATGAATTCTCTAATAAGAGTGACTTGACTTGAGATGTTGATTGATTTACAAGAATTGCATCCAATTGTGAAACTTGTTGAAGAACTTGTTGTTGAGAAGAACGAACGATTATCGATCGATAATCGATTCGATTCGATTAAGCGGATGTAAGTGCGGAAGTAAGTATACGTATACGTACGTATGCGGAATGCGTATATGCGGAAAAATATGTGTTTTATTACAGTTCGTTGTTAATTTTACCAGTATGGAATTATTTGCTCTTGTTATTTTCATTGTAATGTTGGTGGTAACAATAAAAACTTTTACTATCTCATGTTGCTATTGAAAATTGATATTCATACCTCTATATCTCCTAAACTATTCAATATATTGGGATGCAATATGTATATCCTTAAGGTATATATAGAAAATATTATATATATTTTCTAACATTTTATTATATATTAATTATTATATAATATTATATATATATTTTCTGTTCGCAAATATTGACTAAATGCTTCACCAATAGATATGAACGCATATTTTCGATAACATTAATGCATTAAGTTTTAACTTTTTTTCAAAGTACTTTTTTGATAAAAGTTATAAAAGTTTCAACCTGCGCAATGAATATATAAAAAGAAATAATATGACCTTTTATATTTGATAGTGGTATTAGTCCAGTTTTTTAAAAAATAATTAATGGTAATTTTAGTAAGGCATATACACATTCCCATACATATGTATAATCATGCATTCAATTGAGTACGTTTTTTTAAAAAAGTCAACAGAAGAATTTGGACTATAAAATATTATCATGGAAAAATAATTCCGTTACGTCACATGTTATTTTTTAATGCGTTATAAGTCCATTCGGAGATAGAAATATCGTTTTTCTTTAAATATTTTCAATAATTATTATTCCATAATAACATTTAAAAGGTGTAGTAAAGGAGGAGTGTTAAAAGTATTACTCGCATTGATTAAAGTTTGCCAATATTTTTAAATTAATTCAAAATAATGTATAAACATTAACAGCTCTTTTAAATAAAATTATTTATAAAAGTGTATCTAATAAACTTCCTTTTATAATTCCTTTTATACTTGCTTGTGTAAACTTATGTAAACGTAAACGTAAAGAGACATAGTCGCCCGTGCGTTCGACGTAGTCGCCCGTGCAAAAATTCCGCAAAAATCCGCAAACTGTCGTCACTGCAACAAAGAAGGAAGAGAGGGAGTCGCTGTAAAAAGCTGTGTGTTGCGAAGTTCAAAGTCAATACACTTCTGTTTCGCAACATTTATGAATCTTTTCAGTATTCAGAAATGTTGGGAGGCATTCATGAATACGAAGTTGATTTTAGCACAACGAGTGTACATCAACCTATTATACATACTCTTCTTACTTATAATATTATTACAGAAGAATAAAAAATACAACGCCAAACATTAACCGGTAAAAGGTTTTCAGATTTCATATTTATTCGACTTCAATTTCATTAAATAATTTTAATATCTCAAAATGTTACTCGAAAAAAGTGATAATGAAATTTATTGCTTGTAGGTTGCAGCTGGGCTGGAATAGCGCCAGCTTTTCTCATGCTGGAATGAAAGCTTTCCATGAACACAACCATAACTGAACTTTCCTGTTGTTTGACACTTTTGGTGTGTGTATTTGCTAAACTTATTCTATACTTGAAAGCTGTTGGAACTGTCAAATTAGGCTTTCAAATTCGGTGTCCCTGCTTAAAAATTATTTAAAATTGTTTCGATAATTTGAGAGACACTCAAGCTCAAAAAAAATATATAATAGATTAATCGATTAAACAACTATTCTGACAATAAATATGAAAAAGTGAGCTTTGCTTACAATGCAAAATCAACAATAGTGATTGAGTTCAATACATAGCAACAAAAATTCCAGTACATCGCAGTCATCGATCATCATAGACGGAAATTAAATTTTTTTTTACTATTAATAAAATCGAAACTTCTTTTTATTTCTATATTCGAGTTGAGAGAATTTCAGAAAAATTTCGCGTTCCTATCGCAGTCATGAAGAAAAACAATTATTGGAAGCTTGTGGTAAATGATATCGAGAAGTCTGCCAGCATCAGGGTACAAAAGGCGGAAATCAAGGACTACGACTATTCGCGAACGTTGCCCGAGAAGCTGCGCCAACGTGTGGGCAATATAATGCCCTATGATTTTGATGATTACGATGAACACGTTTTTATGGATGACGGGTCTGTCGTTTCACTGCGAAATTCGTTCGATGGAGAGGACGGCGATGAGCAGGAGGACTCCGATCAGTCGTCTGCCCGGGAAAAGAAGAAAAAAAGGGTTAGATCTCTAAATAATATCGTATAATCGTTTGCGAATAGTTAACTGAATTCCTTGAGTGTTGGCTTTCAGCACGAAACGGAGTACAATGAAAGCACGTGCTCCGAAATCGAGCACTTGGAGCACGAGTTCCCGAAGTTCGACCTGAAGATAAATGTGCCTGAGGAGCACAAGAACAAGTCCAATAGGTCGGTGAACTGGTGCTCGGAATTCATATGCAAGCCGCGCAAGGAACGCATTAAATGGGACTCCAAAATCTATCAGCTGGAAACGAAGATGTGGGAGAAAACTCTGGACGAACAGGCTGAGATGCTGATGGAAGCGGTGAGACGTTATAAAAACTTTTCCTAGCTTTCTTCAAAACGATCTGGTCTATTTTAAGATCATTTATTCTAAGAGTGCTTCATTTGGTTTCGTATAATTTGTACCTCTTTTTTTCCAAAAGTCCGCCGAACGATTTACCGAATGGGTCAACTCGCTGGGAAATGACTATGAGACGAATATTTCAAAGGACAAATTAAAAGCTCTGTTCTCTATCGAAGGTGACCGAAAGCTCTTGTCCTCGATACAAACCGAACCGAAGGAAGTCAAAGCCATTGCAAAAACCGTTGCTGACAAGTGGAATCTTCCAGAGGTTTGTTTATTTTACCCACAGACCGAACCAACCCAAACCAAACCATTTCATCATCCCACAGATGGCGATTGAGTTGAAGTATGAAAACTACATAAAAAACCGATTGAAAAAGGTACCGAAAAAGGTGCATACCGTCTCGTTCGGCCGCACCATCCCGTATCCCGAGCGACCTTGGGTCCCGACACATGGCGATGATCGCATAAAAACTGTTTTCCCCAAAGAAATCCTCACGGGCCAGAAGCTATTCAAGGGTATCCAACATCTGCGCTCCACGAAGGCGCTGATTGACTTCTATAACAAGCATCCGAACGTGGAGAAGCCTCGCTTTTTGTCCACCGGCGGCTTGTTCAAAGCGAAGAAGCAGTCGGTGGCCAAGTTGGATGTACCGTTGTACGAAAAACTAAAGCTAGTATATTAATACGAAGTATCTCGATATAAAATCATTAATCGTGTGACATAAAATTTAATAGATCTAGTATTTTATCAAAACTCAATGCACAAAATTACCGAAAAGCATTCATACAAAATCTTAAATCGTCACTTGTTGAGTATTATTTAGTTGCCGCCAGAAAAACGGAATGAAGATCTTATTAAATATACCAGAAAATAGGCATCCCTGACAAATCCAGGGACTGCAAAGCAAGCATTATCCAAAAAAAGCAGCAGCTTCTGAAGAGAGCTTTGCAAATCATGAAAACGTCATTAATTCCAACAAATTTACTCGTAAAGTCACAAAAAGCCACTTTTAACACCATCAAAATACCGTGACACAAATGCAACACTTAACACGTAAGCGGAGGGTTAATCGGAGGAGGGAGGACATGCTTAACATTTGCAGCAATGTTAAGCTGCAAACCAAACCAATTTTAGTTCAATTCATCACCAGGTTTGATTCCAATTTGTTTTCCCACCGCTGCATCCGCTCAGACTTTAAATAGACTGCAACAATTTAGCTGGGTTTCGGTGATATTTTGTCCATCCAAATGGTCATGCAACAACATGATGTCATGCATGCGTGCCTGTCTGCCCCAAGCAGCCTTACATACTACATGTTATTAATTAGGTAACCATCTACTGTTGCCGTAATCGTATTAGCCAGGCTAATAACTGTAGATGGAAGCTCAGCTGATTAGGTAAACGTATTTCTGTGGTTGTGTTTAACTGCGTGTGTGTGTATGGTTGTGTAATGTGGTCAAGCGTGTGTGTGTCACAGACTATATGTCCTGAATGTATTCACCACTCTGATCTGGTGTAACGTGTGTCATTCTTTGAGTGTCCAAATTACCCTTTGAACTGCGGTTCTAGGTTCGATGCGTTGCGTATTTCAGCACACGCCCATCGGATATATCTTGAAAGTGTTGCATACTACATGTTGCATGTATTTAGATGACGTATTTAGTATTTGTTACTTTTAATATAACGCCGCTTGCATTGAGTGTCACGAAGCTGAACTCGAGGTTTAGTAAGTTAATGCAATGAATGAAGCTTCAACTAAATTGATTACAAAAACTATTAGAAGGCTTTTTCCGCTCTGAAGTTTATTAACGCCAAGAACCCAAAACAATAGAAAGGCCATTAATAGCCCATGAAGCAAAAACTGTTCATAATCAAACCGAAGTGATTGAGAGGCGTGAGTGTGAGAAACAAATAAAGTTGTACCCACAAACCAACCCACACACACTCGATTAACTTTCCTCTGTATAGCACACTATACCCCCTTTTGTTGTTGCTGTGCGCTTGAATCTGCCATCCATCGCGTATGGTTTATTAACTAACCAAACCAAAATAAACGACCCTGCTATTTTGTTGCAGTGTTTATGATACGTTGCGCTAATCACCCCCTAAGCGCCTGCTGAGCCCCCTTCTGATCGGATGATTCAAAGCATGGTTTGCTGTGCGGCTTCCAAAGTAGATTTCAATGAGCTGCAAAATAGATTCATTCAGTTCAGCTCGCTTAAAATCCATATACGAGTACCATAAGCTTTGTCACATGTGTTAGGAAGACTCTTGGTCAGCAGGCGGGTGGAGGCAGGCTTCCCCTCAGATGAAAGTGTTCAATTGCTAGGAAACTCTATCGCTTCCGTTTCAGTGCTGTTGGCCATCGAGTGACAGGAGAGTGTCGAGCGATTGAGCGAAAGGATTCCCCTTCAGTGGTTGTTTGCTCATTTGGTTCTCAAGTATGCTTTGCATGTCGACTACTACTTGCATACACACATCCTTCAAACAGACACATCCACACGTCTGTTCATTTCCGCTGTCCTGAGCACTGATTATGAACAAGTTTTTGGTTAGTCTGTCAAGCGGTTCACTCAGCGTGACAGCCAATCCTTTGACTGGCCAACTGGACAGTGCATGTGATTCTTTGAAGGCGATGTTTGTGCCAATCCTTTGTGTAAATATTTTTATACGCTATTTAACTCATTCGGTCCCATTGAACTCATTCGGTCCCGGTGAACTCGTTTGGTTCAGTGAAGTGTTCTTCTGTGATAATCTGGCAGTTATTATTGCTTATCATGCATCCGGTTAAACTGAAGACCACTCAATCACGTCGATCGTTTAATACTGAATACTAAAGAATGATGAGCAGATACTGAAGAGTAGTTAATTTAGGTTAGTGATGAGTTCCCGGATCAAGTTTCTTTTCATTGAGTGCTTTGATTAGCAAGAATTAGATAAATTTTATGACGAGAATAGATTCAAATACGAATACGAATTAAAACTGGGACTTTCTTGGTCTCCTATAAGGTTTCGTATTCAGTATATACAATTAACTATAAAGTAGGACCGCAATCTATGTAACTAGTTTAAGATATTTAGACTTTGCAATGTCAGGTTCCATTTTAACAAGAATTGTCTGTAAACGAAGAAATGGGCTGTAAACTATACTTTTTCTATGCCCAGTTTTAGCTTGCGATAGTGTTAATCCTATTGTGGTAAAAATGGCGATAAAAATTATAAATTAATTATAATATCCTGAATTAAGGTATGTTGTCCGTTGTTATTTATTTTCCTTTCCGTCGACAAACGAAGCCAAGCTAAAGTGTGAACCCAGGTTTGACGAAATCAAGATTCGACAGTGAAGACCACATCACCTGGCCACACATAGCGACGCGTATACTCACTTAGTTACAATTTTTATCATCTTGAAATTCTTGGGAATCGAGGATGTTACGTGCAAATACGAAAACACTGCGCACGAGCTACGAGGAGACAAATCGTTGCTTCATCTCGCAGGAGAGAGGAAGAGACGAAAGGAGAGCGACGAAAAGAAGATAAAAAGGAATATAAATTGAAGGGGGTGAAAAGTGGAACAGATGGTCGTGAAAAGCGGGCCGAAGGTGTGAAACGGGACAGAGGAAACGTAGTCGAACGGATGAAGATGGTATGAAGAAGAGAAAGAAAAATAGTAGTTTGCCTTTCTACAGCGATAGTCCTCAAGTGATGTCAGAGGTTAGCAAAAGCTTGAAAATGGTGGAAGTCAACGAGGACCACAGCGATGCCGACGACTCCTCCATTCAGTAACGGAAAAGGTTTCCAGGAAGTTGCAGGATGTGACAATATTGCTTTTGATTTATGAAGCTATAAATTCATTTCGGCTCCTCTTCGAAAGCGCTTGGGTGCTCTCGATGCTCAAGAAAGCGTAGCGTTCAACCACGCACTGGACTAACAACGGGTTGTTGTTGTTATTGTTGTTGTTGTTATATTGCTCTTACTGCCAGTGTTGCCGTTGTTGACCAGAACTTAGAAGGCTTAACAGCGTGGAGAGGAGGCCAAATTGGTTGTGAGAGAATCATCTGCCGCCTGACCATGTCGATCGCACTGCAAGCCACCATGTCGCTGCCACGTTCGCTTCGTGTCGCTTGTAATTCAACCTTTGCAAATGCGGTCGTTTGTTGGGTCGGTCGCACTCACAAGTGACTGTCAGCCGTCGCACTTTCATGTGTGTGGCACGGCCTCTGTCATTCCCTGCTTTGATGTTATCATCGTTGATAATCGAGTGGTGTTGCGCCTGTTCGTGCAGAATGATTTCGTTGCAGGGAAGTGTCGCCAGCAACACTGGCATCGTCCCAAACCTCGATCCTTATCCTCTTTGGAAACGACCTGTGTTCGTTGTTCCGGGTTGCCCGTGCTACTCACATGCGACTTTTACTCACTCACCTCCAAAGGACAACAATACCAACACCCAAACACACTGACACACACACACACACGCACACCTTCCTTCATTTATGTGAGCATGTAAGGATAACAGTCATGATTACACGCAATTTTCAGCTGCAATTGCTGCTGTTAATGTGGCAATTGTTGCTATGCTTCTAATAGCTGCAATATGTCGCTGTCGTTGCAGCGCAGTGTCATTGTAGGTGATTATCACCGAGCAGCGAGGAGGTGAACGAGGGGAAAAACCGTTTAAAAAGAACAATGTGCCTGTCACGCTGCTAATTCAAGGATGATTATCTAATTTGTGGTCAAGTAGCTGAGATTTTTTCATATGTTTACTTCCTGAAAAGTCTTAAAGCATGACTTGAACAAACGATATTTCGTGATGGAGAAAAATGTTCAACGTGTCCTTAATCTCCCTTATGAGTCCTTAGTCTCATCTGCCCTCCATTCATTGCTCTTGATAGACCCTCACCCAAGAGTTCGGTCCCTCGGCAATATTACCATGATTCTCCCAACTCAACTTTGTGTGACAAGATTTGTTGGAGTCGAAGAGAATCCACTCGCTCAAGCATCCTATTAGATATAGACCAGAGGATAGTCACGACTTCCCCTGGCTATGGCTATGGTCAAAGATGTACTAAGATGGGTGAAGTTGTTCTACTGATGAAATTACGGAAAGGCGGGTCCTATCGACTCCATAAACACTATAGCATAGTAGTAACCATATAAACACTATTGGATCATGAAAGCAGGCTCTTCTCTTAGCGTTACCGAAAAAGTATCAATGGAAGTTGTGATCGTTGCTCAGGTGCTCGATCACAACTTCCATTGATCAGGAAACGCATAGACATCATAAAAGAAACATTATTACAGGGATCTCTAATAGCTTGAAAGAGCTTCCTTTTTGTCGGCAATCTCTGTAGAAATGAGTCAAGAATCTGTTGTCTCAGAATTTAATTGGTGGCTTGAATATTTACGGTATTCCGAGGATTTTGCTGATCAATTAAAGAACTGAAAGTCCTTCAATTAATTGACTACATATAGAAAGTGCTAAGAGAGCAAAAAAATTCCACATAACAATATAGGTGTTGATAACTCTGCAAAAGCAAATCGGGGCAAAGATGGAATTGGAAAATCCGACAAAAGTCGAACAATAAAGACAAATATATACATGATAGGAAGGATGATGATGGAGATAATAAAGGGGAAGAGGATGATGATGATGATGGGGATAATAATCGGAGTTGGAATCCCTCGCAGAAAGTGACAAAGTGAAATGTGAACGAGTTCATCTGAAGAGAACCGACAGAATATCGAACAATTGGCAGGTTAAACGTTGATTGGTTTCGCCGCATTGACGAAGTTCATAACAAGTAAAAGGAAAGGAAAACATGTACAGTAGATACCCGATAATTCTAATGATTGAAGGTGAATACAGAAATTTGAGCAAAGAATATGAAGTAAATGAAGAATGGCATAATCTTCAACAATCCGATTCTGTGTCGGTATAATAATCGGGATTCTACTGTACACCGTTCTGTCCTGTTCTCCGATGTACGAGTATTTTTGTGAAAATTTCAGCGATGAATAATCCATTCACTATATGGTCAGAATTGAATGGATCACAAAATTAAATCGTTTGTGCAGCAATGAATTTCAATTAAGCTTCTGCACCGTCGCAGGTTCCAACGAAGCTTCAATGGTTGGCTCCGTCGATACTCGGGGTGTATTGCATCACCAGCCACATGTTGATCAGCCACCTTGTGTATGGACACCTCGCTTCGTACGACCATCAAATGGATCCCAGCAACAACAACAACAAGTGTTAACTAGTGGAGGGTAAAAAAAAGAGGGAAAAAAACTGGTGTAAAGAAAAAACGAACCATCCTCACTGACTGACGGACATGTTTTCGTCCTGATTTCCAACAATACAAACCCCGGCAGCAGCATCATCATCATCGCTTCATCGTATTTCAGTATTTTTTTCCACTTGCTGCGCCTGGCCTCAGCATGTTGAGCATTATTATTTTATGAGGTTTTTCAATTTATATAAACAAAACATTTTAATTTCAGAAATTTAATTAAACATCTCTTTCGTTGCGGCGTCCCGGGAACGGAGCCGAATACGGGGGCTGCACGTTGATGCATGTTGCCATGTTGATAGCGAGGTGAACAGAGAGGCCGCTTGTGTCCTCGTTGACGTCATTTTGTTTGAAGGTGTTGTCGTTGCTGCTCGTATTCTTGTTGTTGTTGTTGTATTTGGGTTTTGATCGAATGCGTCCTTTGAGCTGCACTCAGGCATGCAAACTACAAGCTAATGGATTTTTATTGAATTGTTGGCTCGTGTTATTGTTTATTTTTTTCCTATTTTTCTTCTTCTTTTTTTCACATTGAATGTATAGAGTTGTTGTTGTTGTTATTTTGTTTGCGGTCAACATCTGACTGCATACCGCGTACCGCATACCGTACCGTGACGTTGTGCTTTCCGTCTAAAACTCTTAGAACTCTTATTGAAGAGAACTCGTACTTCATCTGGTCCTTTTATTACATCTACAAGTTTGACAAGACGCAACACTCATACACACACACACACACACACACATAAACACGTTACAGTACACGATACTCTCACACAGACGATGTACGGTAAACGACAAACATTCCTGCAAGAGAACCAAATTGCATTTTTTTCTCCTTTTTGCCAAAACATCAACAACAACAACAATAACAATAATAACACCAACAGCAGCACCAACAACTGCACCAACACCAGGAACAGCAACAACAATAACATCTTTTTTGGCAAGTGTAAAGAAAGGAACGAATGAATGAATAAATGAGGCTTTTGTACTCTGTGCATCCAACATTATTGCATGTTATACACGCAAAGAAGCCTTGTTTGTTTCCTTTGTCAGTGTGTGTGTGTGTTTATGTTTGTGTGCGTATCTTCGAATAACAGCCACAATGTTTTATTATATGTAATTTATGCAACCTTTCAAAAATTTCACTCTATGTTCTGTGTAATTCTGGCAGCAATTTTTGTGAGCTACAAAACAAAGCAAGTCATACAAACAACATCGGCGTTGATACCCCCACCGATACTGATACCCCCAGCGACACCGAGACCCCCACCGATCTGACACCGCCCCCGATACCGACGCCAACAACCCCACCGACAGCGACACCGACATCAACTCATATGCATCTCATCACCTCAAAGTATTGTTTTAGTAGTGTTATAGAGATGTGTTTGCGTGTGTGTGTGTGTGGTATTGTTTGTTAGCGGAAGTGCATCATTCACTTCCGGCACAATTCAATAAAATTCCTTTGCCTCGTTGCCAGGCCAAGAAGGGTGAAGAGTGTGGGAAAAGGAGGGGGGAGATCGAGTGGTTGGGAGGTAGGTAAGCAAGATATTTTTTTCTATTCTTTTAACCACAAATGAATTGAAATTTCATTATAAATGCTTTTGCCGCTGTCATTGCATTGTGAATATGAGTAGAAACTTCATTAAAATGCTATTTACGCTCCCTCGCTCACCTTTTATTAAGTTAGTGTTTAATAAGGACATGCAATTTGATCATAAAATCAAAGTGGCTGGAGAAAAAACCACCAACAAAATGCATCTAATGCACGAAATGTAAAGAAATTCCAATAAGCAAGTAAAGTGAATAATATTAGAAAAAGATGGAAAGAATGCTATCTTCGGACTGTCCGAAGCTTCGAGCCGAATACGCTGCACCCGAATGACCTATATGCGGCATATGCAAAAGTGGGCGGGCCACACCCTTATTTGAATGAGTGTACAGCATTGTATTGGATGTAAAGATGATAATTATTCGTTTTGAACTTACTGCCAGATGAGACAACTGAGAGAAGAGATACCGACACTTTTATAATCCTGTGTAACGGGAAAATACGAAAATTGAAAGAGATTACTACGATTCCTTTGGAGTAACATTTCTCAGTACTTATTTAATAATTAGACGGTTCTAAACTTAAAAAGACTCTAAAGGGATTTTAAGAATTTTAAATATAATCTTCACACGCGTCCTTTCATCATTCCGGACTAATTGATCAAGGGTATCGTCGGGCCCTCTTGGGAGGTCTGTTGATTTCATGTGGTCGCTGGTTCGGTTTGTTTATTCAACTGCAAAATAATACAGTAAATTAGACACAACACGTGGCGTCTCCCTCTAAAACGCATACGTGTGGCGCCCTTCTATTTTAGTACATGTTATTTTAATCTATTAGACTATATTTAGGGTTAAAGCGAACCTGTTTACCTCTTTCTCTACTCCCGAGACAATTAAAAATACGGATCGCTTTTTAAAAAGTGTACTTAAAGCATTAAATAGCAAATATTTTAGTAATTAAAACGCTTTCACCAACACACGCTGCATTCAATTTAATACACACTTTAAATTGTTACTTCGTTCGGAAACTCGTTTGCTGAACTCTCGTCTTCATTCAATTTTAAAGTAATGATTAGGAACACTTAATGAAGCCACCCCCCGCTGCGGGCTTGGCACCCACTGCAATGATATCCTGGTTTTGGGATCGAAATAATTGGGTGTGATGTTAAACGAAGCTCAATCTTGGTGAAAAGGGAATCTCATCATCCGTTGATGCGTGTGAAAAGGATGCATGAAGAGAAAACCAAAAGCTTGGACGTAAAATTAAAGCAATACGTCTGAAAAAAAACCAACCCTATTTTGGAGACCCCTCAGCAATAATCAAGAAACCTCTTTAACCGACCTTCTTTTCACTCCCCAAAAAAGGCAACATCGAAGTACAAAAGGATTAATTTTGCTTTCAACAAGAAAATCAAAAGTTTTATCTTTCTACAATAAAAAGTTTCATCATCAAATTATATATTATAATCACAGAGTGAGGGAGGTTTCTGTGGATTGAATTCTATTGCATAATAAAAACTCCGTTTCACTTCAAACTGGACTGAAAGGCGATACAAGTAAAGTGTGTAACTAGAGCACAAATGTCAAGATTAAAGCGGAAAACCAAAGAACTCGTATGTAACACGCAAAGTAACACGATTGTTAGACACTTGAAATGACACTTGGAATGACGCTGACGGATGTGTAGTTGTATGAAAATACGAGCATGTAGATCACGTTGTCAGTTTCAATGGAATGACAATGATAACGGCATTCATTTGCTTTTGTACAGAACTCTATAATACTCTTCTATATAATGACTTAATAATAACTTAAATTAATAATAACAAGATTAATTTAATAAAATACATTGAAATATATAAAAAATACATTGAAATATATAAAAAATACATTGAAATATGAAAGAAATACATTAATATATGTAAAAAAAGCTTTAGTTTAGGTTTATTTGAGTTATCAACTAAAATTAGTTGCTAAAAATATTCTAGAAAAGTGAGATTAAAAAAAAATAAAAAAGACTGTGCGTCGGCCGGGAATCGAACCCGGATCAACTGCTTGGAAGGCAACTATGCTGACCATTACACCACCGACGCTATGTTAAATCTTGTTTATAATCGCTACATAACGTAACATGATTTCAAAAACTGATTTTAAATTTGCAGCTAATCTTATGTTTATGTTATTATTATCTGTTTCTAAAAATTAGACACAAAGGTCACATTAATAAAGGTTTGGTAGGGATTGTATTGGACCTAGTTTAGCATTGGACTAGTACATGTTGGGACTAGTAGTCGTTCAGTACAATGTTAGCACACTTTTGAACTAGTACAAGAGTAGTACAATGCTAGTAAGGGTTTAGTACAAGTTTACTACAATACTATAATATTTTTATAAAAAATGCTGTCGAAATATTAGAACAATTTTGATATAATATCCATTTCTATCCCCTGCCATCTTTTCTACATTTAAACCTAACAAACAATTACTAGTTACGGGGAATTTAGAAGGCTTTATAAACGTAAATATTTGCACAGCTCCCGCTGGAAGTTTCTATCCTTGGAGCCTTGGATTGAAGGCGTCATTTTCTTATTTTAAGTTTCACGCATGTTGCATGTCTGTCTACATGTCTTGCTGCAAGTCTCAATGCTGCAGCTTGCGGGGGAAAAAACAAGATCCTAAAATTATTCATGAGCAATTTTATGCATCGCCGTGCGGAACATCGTCTAAACAACGGCTAAAAGAAGTTGAGTGCAAAATCGTGCAGATGCACTCTTCAGAATATCCACAGTGAATTACTAAGCAAGGTACTCCTCCACTCGTACCACGGTAACCCATACAAACTAAATCAGGTGTCACAATCCACTTAAACTCTCTGCAGATTTGAGTTTAGCTACTTTTTTAGATAACTTTATTAGAAGTTCATTAATTAGTCTGTAAACAGCATAAGTTATGTGAGTACAAATATAAGTATAAAAGATATACGTTTTAAATATTGCACATATACATATGTATATATCTATATATGTACATATATACGCAGGAAATATATTTTTTGTTTTTAGAATTTAAAGAGAATTTTTGTAGACGAGTTTTGCATGAAAATATTGATTATAGATTGCATTAAATTATCTCCCTCTAAGAAAATCCTTCGCTTTAGGCTTCTTTTCCTTCTTTCCCCCGTCTTTTGGGCGCAGAAAAACTCCAAAATAAAACATCGGAAACTAATTTTGGATGTCCTAAAAAAGCACGACCAACAACACAAAAATACAGAAAAAAAGTGATGGTGAAAAATTTCCCCAACATTCAACAGATTGAAAAATAGTTGCAACTAGTAAAACAACAACAACAACAATAACAATAAAGGAACACCAACCGAACAGCAGGAAACACGAACATAACACAAAATTTAGTTGTATAGTGTAACCATGGAGTAAAATCAGGATTTGTGAGTGTGTCTAAAAGTGAGCATGTGTGTGTGTTTATTTTTGTATGTGTGTGTATTTGAATACAGATAACAGCCTGGAGAAACAACAGAGACGTAGTGTAAATAAAAACATGAAAGGGTTCCATTAAAAAGGATCAATAAACAAACATAATAACTAAAATATTGAAAATTAAACAAAAACTGAAAATTAAAAGTTTCTGCTTAAGTAAATTTTTGGTTCGAATAAACTCTCAATGATTTTATATACAATATTAAATTAAAAATTTGTATTTAAAGTGTGGTTAACTTGCAGTTGATGCGCATGATTGGAAAAGGTTTTCCAGGAGGAAGAAAGAGTGGGGGAGAGAGATAAATGCGGGGGAAAAAGAGAGAGAAGAAGGGGACCGAGTTGACTCTCTTTATAAGCAACGAAGTCACTCACACAGTCATCATTTGAATCATTTTGAGAGGGTGTTGGTGAAGCAGCCAGTAAAGTGTGGATGGTGAAGACTCTGTACCTGTTGCTGATGGAGTGAGCAACAGTTGTCGTTGTCGTCGTCGAATGTATGAAGCCTGTGAATGATGCTACTTACGATGAGCGCGAGAGAGAGCAACAGGGAGTTCCAAGAGAGCGAACATGAGATGAAATCGACTAACCAACTGAACTCTATCAGAAATCAGAATCAGAACTGAAATTCGATCAGATTTTTGTGATGAAAGAGAGTTTAAAGCATTTTTCAAGGATATTCAAGGGTTACTTCATTTAAGAATATAGAATTTAAGGATTTTCATTTAGGGATTGAATTGGAGGATAGATCATTTAGATATATTTAACTAAAGGAGGTTAAATAAATAATATTTAGTTTCGGGATACTTAATTTAAAGATTTTGCTTCTAAGGATGTTTAATTCAATGTTATTTCATTTAAGGATATTTAATTTGAGAGTATGTTATTTAATGAACTTCATTTTCACAAATTTTATTTCATAAATTAACTATTTAACGCTTTGCAACACTGCAGCATTCCAAAAACAAACACACACACGCGTAGAGCACAAAAGAGTCGGTACAAAAGAGGAGAAATCAAATTGCCAAATGCATGAGTGTCTGTGTGTGTATCTGTGGTTGTATCTGTGTGTGTGTGTTTTCAACTGTGGTTGCTCCTTTCACACACACATGCAAAAACTAGGTGCAGCATTCAATTTTCAGAGCAGCAGGCTTGAGCAGCGCGAATGCCAAAAGTCGTTCGGGTGCCGAACAGAAGCCGGTAGAATACGAGGAAAGTGACGTCTGTAATGTAAATCGAGCATCGTCGGCGGTGAAGGGAAGCTTTCGGAGGCAGGAGGAGGTCTCATGTACATTCGTTGATTCCTTCGGCTGGTGTTCGGCTCTGTTGCACGTCGTCAGAGCCGGAATATGAACGCAACAGTTCTTGGAGCCTGTTGCATGTATGATAGACGGACAGCGTGGCAGGTGGACAGACAGGATGGCAAGCAGGTGGGAGGGAGTTCATGCGATACAAATCTCAGCCGAACAATTGAACGAACGTGTGAGCGAGCGAATCTACAAACGAACGAACGAACCAGGAACAAACGAACGAACAAATGAATGAACGAACGAACGAATGGATGACCGAACGAAGAAGAAGAAAAATATGAAGGATTCACCGGAACCGGATGTGTCGCAATGTGAGCGAAAGGCATTCATTTTGCATGGCATAATTTTTTGATTTTTTGTCAATGAAGAATAACGACGACGTGCTTCGTCCTTCGTCCTTCATTCTCCATCTTGTCTGCTCTCGTTTGTCTTCTGTTAATTTTTTTCATAGTCTTTCATAGTCAAAAAGTTCGATGCTTGGTTGTCGGCTCGGAATCGGTGCTCGGATGTTGTCGGTCGATGCGCTGCTTGTCGTCAGCTTCGATCACTTGTTGTTGCTGATGGTGGTGTTGTTGTCGCTGCTACGGCGAGTACTCGGCCCGCTTGCGGCAGCCCCAACCGAAGGCAGTCCCAACCGAATGCCGATAGAGTGCGATTCTAATATTTCGATGAGGATGCTTCAGTCGGCTGCTTGACGCGTTCGAAGACGGTTTAGCGTGCTCCACACAAAAAATAAAAGAACAAAAAAGAAGAAGAAGAGCACTGAAAAGTTAACAGTACTCAATAGCAAACAATTAAAGTGATGTAAAATAAAATTTAGCAGTAAAAATTATAGAAAACATTTCCGAAATCCGACAAAAGTGAAAGAAATCCTTCCAACACAAAGAAAAGTTCAAAGCGATTCGATATTATGTTTGATTTAAAATGTTATTGAAAATTACGCACTTTATGAAAATACCTACGTTTTGTTTTTTGGGTTCCTGTTTCTCACAGCAGCTTCTTGAAGGCAACCGAATTCGGGATCGTAGAGGTAAATATTTGAATACAAGCATTTCTTGAACTTTATTTCAATACGATTCAAATTCGCATTCAATGCGATTCGCTCTGCGCTGATGATGATGATGATGACCGCCGCAGCGCATCTCCGCAACATGACCAGTCTACCTTCGAGGAGTTTAATTCCGATGGCCATCTAATCTAATTATCCTTAAGAGTCCTTGTGCTTCAAATGTACCTACACACACAAATTAATACAGAGCTGTGTTTGTGTTCATGTACAGCTGCTGCTGCTTTTTTGCTGCTCAACGTTTCACAGGCGGAAATCTCATCAGAAATCACGTTCGCACAATTAAGTATGCAACACACGCTGTGATTAATTGGGCGTCGTTGTTGTCGTTGCTCTTGTTGTTGTTGTTGTCATTGTTTTTGTCACACTCACATTTAATTACACAACATCAGCGATTACACTTTATGTATGTGAGTGTGTGTTTTTTCATTAAGTTTCTTCCTTTCATTATGAGTGTTGTTCTTGGATGGGGTCATCGCCAAGGATGTAAAGTCTCAAGACGCCCACTAATTTTGACTCATTTTAAATGACTGTATGTATAAAAACTTGAGACATTCACATGATTGCTTTTCATATGGCTAAAAACTGGGCAAAGAACACTGAAAGTGAATTGAGAGAGAAGAGAACTCTTCAAACACCTCGTAGACACACACACAAGGTGACCATCGTCGGAATGAATTGTGTTGTTGTGTCTCTTTTCTCTCCTTCTTTTATTCTGAGTCTGACGGTAAAAAAACGAAACAATTAATAGTAAAGCATAATAGCTACATTTATCAATTTTGGGGTAACCACGAGCTCATCTTGGAGCACTTTTCTGGAGCAAGGATGCTTTGGAGCACCTTTAAAATCCATGCTTCTGCGGGTGAAAGCCAGGATTCATTTATGTCCCTTAACAACACTTTCCAACCGGAACCCGAGCTTCATGGAAGGTGTTTTTAATTCCAATTTAATTCCCCGGATTTTTTCGCTTAATGTTTACCATAAACATTAACTGATGTATAATGAAATCAAGTACATTCTATATAAAGTGTGTTTATGATCCCTCCTGTGAGAAGTATTATAAGGATACTTTCTATTTTTTATAATTACAGAGTTTTCTGTATTTCTTATACACTGGCTTATTTAGTTTATGGATTCAACAAACTAGATTCGATTTTGTAGAGCTTTTTTTCAGATATCCAGAGCAATCCATTAAATTTACTGAATAATTTTGTAATAAATGCTCTCACATCTGGTCACCTCAGAACTGTCAATTAGTGAGTAGAAGCTATTTTATCCTTGAGCTAAGTGAATGTCCGCTGCTTGCCTTTCTCTCTGTCCGTCTCTCTGTCTGTCTCTCTGTCTGTCTGCTGACTTATTTGCGGGTGATTTGCTCAGCTGCTTTTCTTGTTACGCAACAAAACAACGGGATTATAAACGGGCTCAACCGCAGCCTGTGACACAAGCTTGAGCTGCTAAACGGACCCCATCTACAGAAAAAAATGGACGAAAAAAAGAAAGGGTCAAATCAAGAAGAGTAAAAAAAGAAAAGTCAAGAAAAGACGAAAGTAAAATTAAGGAGATGGTCACAAAAGATATCCTTGAGCAAAAAAACAACCGAAAAGAAAGCCAACAAATCAGCCAACCAACTTATTTAAGGAGTAGAAAATAAATAATCAACGCTGCTAAAACAAGAATAAAACAACAACAACGAGCATCGTAAGAATAAAGAAACACTAAACACGATTGAGAAGAAGTTCGCGGAGAAGAAGAAGATGAAGACGGCGACCAAGGAGAAGAAGAAAAGGAAAGAAAATTGAAGGAGGAAAGGAAGTGGAAAAGGAAGTGGAAAGGGAAGAAGGACGCTCGTAATCATGATTAATTGCAGACTAAATAACTGCCCTCGTGTCGTCCTGTCGTCGCGTCCGACGTCCTGCCCGTCGTCGTGTGCTTTTAGCGATGCGTTGGCGCGCAAATTAAAAATCCGCAACCAGCGACGGACGCCGAACGATGAACTGCGAGCAAAAAAAAGCCAGTCCATTGAACAGAACTCTTCACTTAAATAATTCACTCGAAATCCACTTGTAGAGTGGACTTAGCTCTCTCTCTCTCTCTCTCTCTCTCTCTCTCTTTCTCGCTCTCTTTCACTCTCACTAAAGAACGCAAAAATTAAATGAAAATGACTTCAAGCAAGGATTTCAAGCAACTGAAAGCAAGGATCGACGGAGGGGAGAAGCAAGAAAAAGAAGAAAAGAAGGACGGAAGAAAACAGAGAAGAAGAGAGGGAAAAAAGTGATCACCAGGCGACAGCAGCGACAACAACAACACCAGCGGAGAGAGAAAAACAAACACTGGCTCCATGATTTGATTTGTGAGTGAGTAGAAGAGGTGGCTAAAGTGGGCAGCTGTGGTGGGTGTGGCAGTGGCTCATGTGTCAAAGTTGAATTTCGCGACTGATGACCAGATTTCAAGCCAAACACTTGAAACATCATCATCATCTTCCGTCGCACCTAGAAAACTTGCCACTTTCAATCCATTTTTTGTAATTTTAATAGAATAAAACTTCAACGTCGCTTTCAACATTCAACTTTCAGTTTTTTCCAAATTGTTGTTGTTGTTGTTGTTTCTGCATTCTTCGTCGTTTACTTTTACAAAAAATGAACTAATTTAACTTTTCCGACACTTTTTCTTTCTTGGAATTTTTTACACTCATATTAAATATAAATTTCATCGCTTTTTGACGTTTTCTGGTACAAAAATCATGGGTAAAAGCTTTGTTTTTGTAGTTTCTTTCAACGACTTAACTGCCTACTTCGTGTTTCTATTCGTGTTGGTGTCCGTGTTCCACTTCGGCTTCGTGCGGAAGGAAAGGAGACAAAAAGTTCATCTGTCTCACAAGAAAAGTGCTTCAATCAGCTGATTGTCTTGCACGAATTATGTTGAAGTTGGTCGAATGTCTTCGTCTCTGCTCTCCTCTACTCCGCTCTATTCGCTCTGCTCTTCTCTCTGTTCTTCTCTCTTCCACCGTATGAGATGCTGACAAGCAGAATTGTTATCTTCATTAATACAGCGCACTTTCGCCGCTGACAGCTTCGCCTCGTTTACTTGTTTTCGACTTCGTTTTTGCTTGGAGTTCTTTTAATGTTCTTCTTCTTCTTCATTACTCTGTCTTTGCCACGAATATCCGGCTTTTTGTTAACAGACAACTCTTAAGTAGTACCTCTTCAAAGCGGTGCTAATTTACTTGGCCTGCCAGCCAACCAACCACCAGCCATTTCTTGGTGAATTCCACTGACACCAACTTTTTAAGGAAACCCACAACCCACCCAACACACGCCCACTTTCCAACCTTCTCTTGGACTCTATCATTCTTTCACTTGTACTTTTCGTCTTATTATTATTCCTTTTTCTTCTTATTATTTTCTTTCTTATTATTTTCTGTCTTATTATTATTTTTCTTATTATTATCTTTCGTATTATCATTCTTCTTGTTTTTGTTTTTTTCTCCTTCCCTTTCTTCTTTTTCTTTCCTTTTCTTCTTCTTCATATTATTTATCTCCCTTTCTTTCCCTGAACTAACTGTGAATTTTCAGTTTTTCTTAAGTTTTACGCAACATTCGCTTAAAAGAAGATTAATTAAGAAAAATATGAAAATTGTTTTGATTCATTACCAAAGCGCAGAAGTTCTTCTCTCAGTTAACTTGCCAGACGATTGTTGTTTGTTGTTGTTTTACTTAAACTTTTATTATTTATGAGTAACAAAAGCGAACAACTGATGCTTTCATCAAAGTGCGCTTTTACTCGCCTTTCAGAGTGAATCCTTCTCTCAGCCGCGCCTCATCCGCCTCCGCCTCCCCCTCCGTTCATCCATCAAAACTGTTAAACTATGTATTATGAAAAAATAGTTTAAAATAAATAGTTGACCAGTCTTCTTTCATCTCAGGACGATTTTTCTCTATACTCGTACTCACAGAACATTCTTTCGTAATTATTGGGAACTACAATCATTGTACGTTGTGCTCATTGTTGAACTGTTGACCTGTTGAAAAGTTTCACCAAACTTTTTTAGAAATCAATCATAATTCGATGAGTAAAGAAGAAGAACGTTCATCGGTCATAAAGCAACTCTTGTATTTTCGTATTTGCCTTTTTTTTTTTTTTTTTTTTTTTTTTTTTGAGGTAGGAAATGCTTTTACGCACACCAGTGTCCCTGCTTGAACCAGGTCCGCCGATAGTGTGGGACTCCCTTGCTGCAGACTACCCACTAAAACCGTCCTCTTTCCTTGGGGGAACAGTCGAAGCAGACCAGAACGAGTAGGTCCTTTTTCGCCCCCACGTCCCTTGGTCACTGCAGGCGGCCGAACGAGTCGAGCTCCCGCTTCATGACCAGGTCCCTTGTCAACGCAAGTGCGTTCTTAAACCACGAATCCCAGCGTCGAACGCCGTCGTTACGACCGTTCACACTGAGTCTTCTGGCTGCCAGCGCCGGGCAATGGTTCACTATGTGATCCGCCGACTCTTCATCTTCTAGGCACAGCCTGCAGACGTCATCCTCCGCAAGACCCATCTTATGGAGATGATATCTGAAATTGCCGTGCCCCGTGATCAAAGAGATTAGCCAGCTAAGGCTGTCTCTTCTGTATCCGAGTAGTAGTCTAGCCTCCGAACGGCTGCGAAGCGGTTTGATAATAACCATCCTCGCCTGACGACACGTGGTGAGGTTCCTCCACCTTCGTGCATGTTCAGAGTACAGCCACTCGTCCATCAAGGCCCTTACCTTCCCGTCGCTAAGAGCGACTCTCGGCTCAGGCCCGCAAAAGAAGTCAGCAGCCCCCTCCTTAGCAAGAGCGTCCGCTTTCTCGTTCTGTTCTGTGCCTATGTGCCCTTTGACCCAACAGAGTGTTACCTTGTTGTATTGGGCACACTCATTGAGCTTCTGGACAGCCTCCAGCACCAGTCTCGAATTAACGTTCGTCCGCGCCATACTCTTAATCACCGCCTGGTTATCCAGTGCTAGCAGGATACTGCTATTCCGCACCTGATCGCCAATTAAGTGGTCCAGAGCATGTGTCAGGGCCAGTAGTTCGGCCTGATATACGGACACGTACTTCCCTAGATGGAGCTTACAGCCGAGGTTCAACTCCGAAGAGAAGACCCCTGCACCTGCCCTTCCATCTATCAGTGACCCATCCGTGAAGATGTTTAAGTCATGCTTACTGCACTCATCGTGCAGTCGGCCGTCTGCGATCAGAGTATCGTGCCACCTATCGATGATTCGCACCCTGCACATACCATCCACAGGCATGCAGACATCGCTGACCTTTGCACGAACAATGTCCATAATGCGACCATGTCCTGCCGCTGGTAAGTCCGCACCACGCCATACAGCATTCCTATGCATTCGCATTGCCGCCAGCGCCGCCGTCCTCTTAATGAATAAGTCCAACGGTAGCAGCCCGAGTATCGCCTCCAGCGCGAAAGTCGGGGTGGTGCGCATGGCACCACTGATGGCTATGCATGCCAGACGTTGGACCCTATCCAGTTCGGCCTTCATCGTTATCTGATCTGCTTTATGCCACCAGACAACTGAGCCATACGTCAAACAGGGTCTAACCATAGCAGTGTAGATCCAGTGTGCCTTGTTTGGAGATAAACCCCATCGAAGGCTACACACTCTTCTGCACTGAAAGAGCACAGTCTTTGCCTTCCTAGTCCTCTCCAGCACATGCTCCTTCCAGGTAAGTTTGCTATCTAGGATTACTCCTAGGTACTTAACCCTTCGGGAGATGTTGATTTCGGATCCGAATATCCTTAGAGGACTCCAGTTCGGAATTTTCCTCTTCCTTGTAAAGAGGATCATATCCGTCTTAGTAGCATTGATGGTGAGGCCCTGCTCTCTACACCATCTTTCTACAGTGGAGAGCGCCCCATGCATTACATCCCGCATGGTGTATTTGCCTTAAATAATGCTTTAAATTTATTTCTGAGTTTATCTTTAACTAAAAATCCAAATATTCTGATTATTAAATTCTTTTAAATAGTTTTCAATTATAATATTAATTGAACTTGGAGTTGCTAGAATTTCTCTCAGGTTCTGATCAACTTTTGTTCTGAAACTATTTCAGTATTTTATCGAATTTCAAAAATTTAGTCCGATTTTTTGAAAAAATTGATTGGCAATCGAATCAACCAACCGATAAATTTTTCATTTAGCAGAATCCGCGAAACTTTGTAGAGTGCGCCTGATAAAATTCACTACAAACGGATTGAATTTTCGAAAATTCAAAACTGAATGCAAAATAAAATAAAATTAAACAAATAAACCAACGAAAATATGACAAAGAGAGAGAGAGAGAGGGGGAGAGAGAGAGAGAGATAGAGGGAGAGACACAGTGAGAGACAGAGAGAGAGAGAGAGGGAGAGAGAGAGACACAAAGAGAGTGAGAACAATCGATCGCGCATGTTGTTGTGTAAAATTGCAATAAATAAACAGCAACATGTAGCAACAACATCATCACATCGCATAGATTTACAGTTGCAATTAACACGATGCTGTTAATAACTTGAACCCAGCAAGTAGACGCGTTGCTCGGACAACGCGTCATCATCATCACCATCATCGTCGTCTGGTTGTCGTCATCATTAACACATGCCACGTGCTGTCGAACAGCGTTCAACCTCCAACAGAATAAATAAATTTCGATTTCATTAACTCATCCTAACCGAATGCGTTGTTGGCTCCGTTTCCACTCCCCTCACCACCAACCTCGCCCTCCACCAACAACCCCTCTCCACCAACAACCTTGCATTCATTCATCATTCATCGGATGCCGCTGCAGGAAAAGTTTTACGGAATGGTTGAGTGAAAGCATATCGTTCAACAAGTAGTCCTTTAGCAGCATCGAAAATGACAACAACAACGACGAAAATGACAACAACAACGACGAAAATGACAACAACAACCACGAAAATGACAAAAACAACCACGAAAATGACAACAACAACCACGAAAATGACAACAACAACCATGAAAATGACAACAACAACCATGGAAATGACAACCACAAACAACTTCAAAAGCAGCAGAATCAACAAACGCGAAAAAAGTAACCGTAAACAGCTTTAAAATGTAACTGCAACAATTTCAGTTGAAGGAACAATAACAAAAAACAGACGAATACAACTTTTTTTTCCTGCGCCACTACTACCACTCCTACTTTTTTTAGAAATGTCCTTTTTTCCACACATTTCCCATGTATTTTGCGGTCATTTTGAGTAAATCAATCGTTTCGTTGATTTAATCTCAGACTTGATGAGAGTTTTTAGTGGGTGTGTTTTTTGTTTTGTCTCCCCGTTTTTCTCCCATTCACTGCGTCTGTCCGTCCGTACTTAGTTGGTAGCGAATTATTTTCAAAAAGTAATTAATCACTGCGGTGTTGCGAATGTCATTCAAATCGATTTCTGCGTGAAATTGAATTTTCGAGATGAACGAGTAGAGAGCTTTTATTACCATGTGAACGTTATTCAAATTTGGGTCTGACTTTCGTCTTTCATAATGGAAAAAATTCATTTCCATTTCGAATTTAAATATATACATACATATGTAGAAGTTATCGTTAGAAAAAGGAAAGAAAAGCATTTGAAACAGAAAAACACCTCGCGATGTCTCAAAAGTGAGCGAAATGAGGCTAACTTTTTATAGAATCCACAAAGTCGAACCTGGATACTCCATTAGTTTCCAAATAAGACACTAAAAGACTCAAAATCATTCACTCAATTAATAATAATCCTTTTACAGAAGAGATAAAAGAAAGAATAAATAAAGTAGAGAAAAACCGAAATAAGAAAGCAGGAAAAAGTAACCAATTAGTCAAAAATAAGGAAGGATTAATTAAGATAATAGAAATTCGACATAAGAAAAATAATACTGTGGCAACACCGGTGTTAGTGACTATTTTATGAGTATAGTCTTGTCTTATAACTCCTTTTACAGCTTTACATTTGCTAGAACTTATCCCAAATATATTGTACATATATTTAGCAATATTAATTTTAATCAAATCAACTATTATATAATATAAAACAATATAATACATTTATTTCTTAAAAGTACTTTAAGAAAACGAAAAGAGAACAATTGCTTCATTTACGACTCCATTCAACAATATTGACTGTTCTCTTGCAGATAATCTAATGTAATCGCATTTTTAATAGTATGTTTAACCGTATCGAATATGCAAAAACTTCATAACGAAAACGAAAAACGAAAAAGAATATTTTTGATCCTTCGCCTTAAATTTAAATAACCTCAAAATGAAAACAAGCGATGCTCATTTATTTCAATTGTTATCATGTTCATGTTTCACTGAACGAAAGAGTTATTTTCTCACTGCTTTCTTTCTTTCTTTTCTGCGAAAGGATTGCGAGGATAAAAAGAATTGCCAGAGTCTTGAAAGAATTGCAGAAATATTTTTTGCTGTTTTTTTTTTTGTTTCTTTATACTAGGAAGCAGAAATGTTGGAGGTCGTTTTTTCTTGTGTCTTTTCTGTTTTTTAAATCAGACAAATATTTTGTGTCGTCAAACTCATTTCCATGCAGAAATCTTTCCCCCGAATACAGCGATTTTTTTTAGCAAGAGACATCAATTTTTGTGTTTTTGTCAATTACATTTTGTATTGTCTCTTCTGCAACCTCTTGGATAATATAAAACCTGATTATAACAACAAACCTGGGATTAAATTCCGTTCTTTTGATGAAGACTTTTCCTTAAAAAGTCTATAAGAGTCTTCTAAGAAATTCCACATCTTCTGAACTTACAAAAAATTTTTCCTCTTTATTTGCTTTTTACATTTTACAAAAACATGGTGAGAGTTGCTTGCGATTGCGTAAACTGATATCTGCTGTTATTAAATTTAAAGCTTAATGTTTCTGGTGGACTTTTGATTTTGAATACACTTAAAGCACCTAAAGAAAGTTTCTTTTTCTATTTCCTTCACTTTCTTTGAAGATCTGTTTTCTGCAGTTTCTTTTAATTGAAATTCCTCATGGAGTTTCCTTTGAGAGCCTGGAAATCTTTCACACCGTCTGACAGAGCCTGCCACGCATTCAGTCACTCACTCTGCAGTCCTCACTTTCGTCCTCATTCCTCGTCTTTTTCAATAACTCCGTGCGTTTTTTGAAATCACTTAATTTTGTCTGTTCTTCTTCGGTGCCCCCCATGAAATCCGCTTCCCATTTGTGCCCCATCACATTCGTGCTTCAGATCGAGCACCATTTTGCACTGACACCCATAATAAGCTGCTTCGGTTCAGGAGAGCTCTTTGTCAGAACGAGCCACTTCAGGCGCACTCGTGTTCCTGCCAACGTAAATGGCTCATTTTGCACGTCCGCACTTAAATACCAACACGTGACTCCATTCGTTCCATTCGGTTCTCCGGCTCTAGCGGAAGCTAGTTCTGTCCTTTGATACTCGGCTCCACATGATGAAGGCTAGCGGAAGGGGGGCAGAGGGGTGCTGGTAGAAGTAGGCACGGTAGGATGAGGACCGCGAATTGTCGCTTTATTTTTTCACAGAATCCGGAGACGCACTCAAACACACAATCACATAAACACACACAGACCCACTCTCAGTGGCGCTTTTATTACGCCTTTTATTTCGCTGTTAATCGCGTTGAACCTGCCTTCATTCGTCGTTCCGTTTTTCCTCACCGTTCAACCGGTGTTCTTATTTTTTATTTTCCTCTCTCGACCTGCTGACGCTTTGCTTTGGCCGTTTTGTGGACAACGCAAAAACATTAACAACCCAATCCATAAATTGCAACACTTATGCCACATTTTGATGTGGTCTCGGTCTCGGTCCCGGTTCAGATTCAGGTCCAGACTGCCTCCGTTGTTGGGACACAGTATGGTTTCAGCGAACATTTTTTCCCCCATATTCTCCGAAGTCCTTCTCCTTTGAAGCTTCACCCGTGTGCCGTGTGTTGTTATAGTGGCTTTTATTTCATGTTCATATTTTTGTTGTTCCTTTGACGTTGTTGCATTTTCTCTTCTTTTCCTTTCTCTTCAGTTTTTGTTTTTATTTTATCCTCTTCTATTTTATTTTATGATTTGCATTCGGAATGGATTTTTTCTTCCCAATTTGACACTTCAAAGCCAATTTGAGCTGAAGGCGTTCTTCGAAATAGCATTCGTTACAAAGAACAAACGGGTGATTGTATTGACAGGAACCGACCGAGCGACCGACGGACGGACTGACCTAAGTTCAATTAACATGTTGGTGTTGTTTGGTGGTTGTTTGATCATAACTGTATTTCGTACAGGCTGCTGTTGATAGTCAGGGTCAAGAGTCTTCAACTTCTGATAAAGAAATCGAAGAAAATAAAATAAGACCACATCGTATATAAAGAAAATTGTAAAAGATCTGAAGATATTATATAAACCCCACTCTAGTCTATTAATGGTCATGATTTCCACGTCATTGACTTTACCGTGAGTTTCTGGACTTTTAGATCATTTGACCCACTAAATTAACCATTATTTATCTTTCTACGAATTAAATTCAAAAGTGATGAAAAGGAAAACTAAACTATACTAAAACGTAGGTATTAGATGGTAATTCCAATGGGAATTTTTGGTTGTAAAGTTAAAAGATTGCTGAGGTAACCTCCTTTACCGCTTAAAAGTAGTCTCAAAGAGAGGGAAAACATGACCCTGTATATCGCTGCGATTTGAACGTACACTTCATCGATTTCCCTATTAAAAGCAATTTTCTTCGCTCAAACCCACCGCACCCCTCCAACTCTACCACCTCCAACAGAAAGACATGCACACACATACAAAAGTGAACACTTACATACACACACACACACTCGAAACACTTTACTAACAACTACTAGCAATTTTCTTCACTCATTCTAACCATCTGCCGCGTATGGCTTGGATTCAGCATCCTCGCCGGCGTCCAGTGCAATTAAATTTTGGTTCAAGCGAAAGCTTTTTCATGATTTGCCCCCTCTGGTCTCCACCCATTGCTATATCCGCTCACCCGCCGAGAATGTTTTTCCTTCGCACTTTTCTCCGGGGTTGATTCTGTCGATCTGCGGCTCTTCCTCCCCGTCTCTCTCTCCATCTTTTTTCCTCTCTGCCACACCCTCTTCCAGTTACTGGAGTTACCAGCAGAAACATTATTTTTCTTAACACAGATTGTCCTTTTAACTTTGTCGCTTGTTAGCCAGAAATGCGATTTGGTGTTCGTTCGCTGGACAACAACAAGAAGAAAGAAAGAATGGGAACCGAAGTGGCGAAGGAAGGAAGGAAGGACGGAAGGAAGGAAGAAGATAGAATGGACAATTCTGCTCCTGTTGTTACGCGTTGTTGTTGTTGTTGTTGTTCTTGTATAAATATATTCCGACTTGAGCTGACTTCTATGGCCCCGCAGGACATGAATGTTGCAATTTAAATGGATTTATTCATTTTGTCCATTGGATGCGCTTTTTTCCCCCCCTCAATATTTTCTACCTGGTCTATTTTTACAATTCTTTTTTCTTTGGTTGTTTGTCTTTTCGGGTATACATATAAAACGCACTTTTCAGCTTCTTTTAAGTACCACTTTTTTCCGGTAATACTAATTTTCTGGATTTTTTGTGCAGGTTGGACATCCTTCTTCTAGTTATGCTAATGGTTGCTTTATGCGAAAAAAATTGATTTTTAAAGCTAATTATTTTAGCAGTTTTTCCTGCAGTATGGTTTTTAAGCTATGAACAAGTATTTTTCTTTATATCCATAGAGAAATTATGGACTGAACAATTCTTATAGTTAAAGAAGATCCTTGTAACATATAAATATTACAGGAATATAAATATTACATAATATTAGAGATGGTTGATTGGTTTTACGCGGCTCCTAAAAGTATGCAAACTTTTAATATACATAATTAATTAACCATGGCTTACGAGTGTGTTCTAGTGTGTCTTTATTAAGTAAACTTTATGAGATAATAAATTGTATTTAGACATAAATTTAGAGCTTAAATCGAACTTTAAATCATCAGTCGTAAGTTGCGTGAAATTTTTGTATCAATAAATAAAAATTAAAAAACATTGTAGAAACTGAATCTAATAATAAAGATTTATAATTCGCAAAATATATAAAAAAAAACATTTTACAATACTTTTAACAATTTATAAGCAACCAAAATTCCAAAAGTCCATCGAAAGACATCTCAAGTGTCAGTTGTAGAATGTTACAATCGAACTTCCTTTCATTTCTTCCTTTTGTATCTTGTTATTATTGATAGGACTTTGTTTCTAAACTACAAGAATTCGCCGCACATTTTTGCGTTGTTTTATTTCTGTTGTTAAACTCTATCTCTCTGAACTCCCTCCTTCTTTTGCCCTTTACACAAATGTAAAGGAATACTTTTAGATATTATCATGAGAAGTTTCTTTTCAATTTGAATTGTTGTCATACTTGAGTGACTTTTAGTTATGCGAGATAGAAAATCCTATGTAAATATAGATCATTATACAGATATGATTGAAAAAATACTGTATTTTAATATCGATAAAAATATAGTTTACTTTGAAACGCCCACACAGCACATTGGGGTTTGTTTTCGAGCTGGTATGAATACGTCCATATATCGTCACTAATTGGATGATATTGTATATGAATTATTTCAAGCATCTTCGCCGAATTTATGGTACATTTTCTTTACCAATCAACCAATGAGTCTTTTTTACCGACGGTAAAGTTATTGGAGATTATGCAATATTGTTTTCACTAGATTCTTACATAATCAGCAGTATTACTGTTTCCGTAATTCCTCCAAAAATCAATTTCTAAATTTGCAACTGTTAATTTATGTAGGAGTACACAAACTCCTCAGATATAGTCTCGTTATGTATCACACTAGGGTTTCCTTACTCCTTGCCGTAAATTAGTTAAGGAGTTAATAAGTGGTTGATTTTCAAATTAATTTCGCGAACTAATTTAAATTCCTCACTCATTTCCTTAACCTCAAACAAGCGCCGTTATCTCGCACGCCCAAAACTCCGAATTCGATGTCAGCTAAGAAGTTGTTATTAATTACAAAAGCCATTCATTATATTTAATTACATTATATTTGGTCAAACGCCAAATAGTAAAGGAAGCATCCCCACGATTTTCAAGAAGGATGCGAACCGAAGGTGTGCCAGAAAGAAGAGGTGGCAAGGAGTACATGGATAATATGCTTCAAGTTCCAGACTCTGAAACTTTTGTTTACAATAAGAAAGTGAAAATGAGAAACTAAAAATGAGAATCTAAAAATGAAAAACTAAAACCAAGAGACTTAAATTAAGTGACTCAAAATACTTGCTTGTTCTAGAAACTAGAGTGTGAAAGATCGTCACTGAGAAATGGTGTAACTTGGCAGCATTGGCAGACGCGTCAACATCCGACAAACTCGAGACACTCCAACCGTCCTCGAGACGAAGTCCAGTTAAGATTAAAATATTAAAGTAGGGTGGTTCTTTGAAGTGTAGTTCAGAATTCAAGTAATGAAGAAAAAGCAACCTTCGTGGGTCTTCGCACTTCTCAGTGAAGAGCCTTTTTTGCTCTGTTGAAGGATTGTGAAACGGCGGTCCCTTGGAATTTGTTTCTGTCAACGTCAAAATTACATTTCGCTCTTTAGTTTTTTTATTAGGGACATTTTGTAGTGTCGTTGTTTTTAAATTCATTTCTAAACACTTTTCAGTTCCTGTCGCGTTGTCTGGCTTAAGCTCGGATTATCCGCCAGGAAGATTTTCTGCAGAATGTCCTGCCGCACGCAAAATTGAATTTCGAACTTGTATTTCTTTTCATTTCCTCTTTGCGCAGATTGCTTAGATTGAGTTTTCTTTCTTCATTTCGTTTTTTGCATTTAATTTTTCTCCTTTTTGTTTTTTGCTTACATTTTGCAATGAGTAACTGGTTGAGCGTTGAGCAATGATGAGGGAGGGATGAGCGATGTGGTGTGTACGGTCGGTGTTGGCTGGTGTAGGGTGCCATCACAAGTGACAGTAAAACGAATTACATTTCATAAAATGTAGTAAGGCGGAAGAATGCAAGCGGAAGATGAAGAAGAAGTAGAAGAGGATGAGTAAGAATTCGGAGAAGTAAAGGAAAAGCAGCGCTCTGAATTAAATACAGTTAAAAATAAGTAAGAGTAAAAAAGAAGATTGAAGAAGAGGGTTCAGCTTCCATCGAATCTTCAGTTCCGGTCGACTGCCGACCGTCACTTGACTTTCTTGACTAAACATAATCTAAGTACGAATTTCTAATAAATTATAACTTGTGGGATTTGGTGATGTCGAGTATATCATCGGAGTATATGATGTCAACATCATTAAATTAAATGTGTCCACTTAAAGCAATTAATTTAAATTAATGATTAAAAAGTATTCGTGTTTTTATGCTTTAAACATCAATAAAATAAAGCACGCAATCGTCTCTTAAGTGGCAGGTAAATGAAAACAACTTAATTAAGTGCAGCTCTATAAATTGTTTCGAATGCTTCATTAAAACTTCGCCCGACTGCAAGCCGGCCAAGTCGACCAACCCAACCAAACCGTTGAACCTCATGCCAACCACCTGCTAATTGTGCGCACGAAAACTTTATTAAAACGTTTAAAACTCCGCAAGCCAGACAAGAATAATACAAGAGCATCCAACGAGGAATGACCGCATTCCGCCCGCACTCCATGCAGACGAACCCATTCCCAAAGCGCTGCACTTGTCAGCGGTCGAAAAATTTACGATCAACAACCAACCGATTGGATGGCACAAATGAATGTTTGGAGTTCTTCGAAGGAAATAAAGTCTTCTTAGATGTGCACGTCGTTGGAGAACATCGAGTATCTTAAAGCATCGATTGAAGGGCGTCGTGACAGCGCCCAACCACAACAACAACACCAAAACCAACAACGATAGCAGTCAATCGAACGAAAGTGAAAGGGTGGAAAATTCTCGCGCGTTTCTTGCCACTTCACTGGAACTTCAGCGCGACGCTCGCTTCATCGCGCACTGACAACCCCATGGGCCAAAAAGGGGCAGCGAAGTACAAGTAATGCAATTTTTATTTGGCCTCTTTTGCAAGGGATGAGCTGCACATAAAAAAGAAGAAGAAGAAAAAAACCCAAATAAAAACCACCAGAAATTCGGGACAAAAGAAGGGAAAAATAAATTGTTTGATATTTGGTGAAATATTTTATTTGCTCGACGAAGAGGAAGCCGTAGCGAAAAGTTTTTCTCTTTGCGCCCCAACACAAATGTCAAGTGCGCCTTTCCATATTTAATAAAGGTTTAGCCTAAAGGTAAAGAGCACATTTTCGGCGCCTGTTCGTTATCACTACTATTGTAGAAGAAAAGGATTCGATGACAGATAGCAGGAAGTTATTATTGCTTCTAAGAATGGTTGTTATTGAAACGAAAATAATGAGATTTTAAGGGTTTAGCATAGAAATATGTACTATACAGAAACATGTTTAGAAAATGTATAGAGGAACATATACAAGTATATAGTATAACTAACTCTAGTCATGCATGGAAACGCCCGATTGCGCCTGATTTCGGCACAAATATATTCCAGACATCTCTAAAGATATGGTAACAAAATCCTCAATGAAATTCAACTTCTAATGTTACGTGTTGGTCACACAGATGATATCCTTGTACATGTTGTGAACCTCATTAAGCCGAAAGCAAAGCCGAAAAACTGAGTCTTAAGCTTTCTGGCACAAACAAATGCACCGAAAAGCCTGAAATCAGAATCCTCCTCAATCAATCTACACAACTAAGGAATAAGTGAGGGAATAATTGAGGAAATAATTCAGGGAATAAGAAACGTCCTTTCGGACAGAATAATACTGAATTCCTTTCATCAAGGTTATCAACACCTATAAATATGTACGTACGTATGTATGTACATATGTATGTCGAATTTGGTTGTTGAATTGTAGATGGTTTCATTTTTGATGTGATATCATTTGGCTGAATTGAGTCACATTTATTACAAAGGAGGAACTAAGAAAAGTCCAAGTAAAAAATAATATCACCTTATAAATTAAAATAATAATAATGGGAATAGATGGAAAGAGAGAAATCGAAATAGTTTTGGATCTACTAATAGAGTGAATAAACAATACTCAGGAAATCTATTTCGAACTTTCTTATAATAATACACTTGTCACAATTCCTGGATTAAGTATCGAAGTTTCTTTCAACTCCAAGTTAAGTTAAAGAGTGTTGTTGTTGAAATCGATTACCGAATGAATGTTGTACTCTATCGTGTTATGATTTTAGATCCTTAAAGTGTCTGTCTGTCTATTGAAATGACTATCATACTGTATAAACAATGAACCACTCCTGATCCATCCTGACGCCCATTTTTAAATGATTACAAAATTTAATATGTGTAGATTCAATATCAGAAATATGGGCCTCATCCACCCATATTTATAATACCCACCCTTATAATAGATGCTAGTCTATAGATTTAGTTATACTTTGGCAGTGAGTTATCCTCATCCACATTTAGCCAGATGCCACACAAAGCATGAGTGTGTTATAAGCTCTTCCTGATTTTCTGTTCAACAGTGTATTTCTGTGGATTTTCATTCAACCTCCCATTCATCCTTCCAGACACCCTACCATTCATACTTGTAGTAGCATTCAACAAGTTAGCTTCACAACGGTAGAAACGTTACTGTGATTTGTCATGCCTGTCATTAGACATGTTATGGCACAGGTACAAATCAGATCCCGTTCGCATCCACTTACTCGCTCAGATTTACCCACTCAAGTGGCTGAATTTGGGTAGCTTTTCCGCATTGTCTTTCCATAAACTGTATGTATTTCGTGTAGCGAGAAGTAAATCTCAAATAACCT
This sequence comes from Myopa testacea, assembly GCA_949629155.1. Taxonomy (NCBI): domain Eukaryota; kingdom Metazoa; phylum Arthropoda; class Insecta; order Diptera; family Conopidae; genus Myopa; species Myopa testacea. The sequence goes on along the minus strand of OX451345.1, from coordinate 7,123,213 downwards.
TTATTTTTCTTGAATCCAATTCAATTGCGACGAAGTTTTTTGTCGAGTTGTGACTTTTTCTTTCGTTGATCCTTCTTTTGGTTGTTGTTGTTGTTCTTTGTGAAGAATATAATGTTTATTCGACTGGAGCTCGGAGCTTGGAGGAATCGTGTCACTAACTGTCCCGTGTGGCGATAAGAAGCGAAGCAACATCGTTTAACATGGATTGTACTCAGTGTTGTTGTTGCTCTATTCTAGATGTTGCCATAAATATAGCTGGTTTCTCAAGGGACTCAAGGTAATTTGAACGCAGTTCGACAATAATTATTATTTTTGCAGTTCATTCGAAGGACGAACAAGGACGCGTTATTCAGTTGTTTATCAGTGGTTGTGTTATGAAAGATTAAATAAAAAAGATGACATTTTAAACACTCCATAAAGAACTTTAAAAACTACAACATTAAATTGCACGCAACCTTTACATTGTCTGCGAACACAAACCGTGTTTGAGAAGGTTTCTATACCGTCCATCATCTTCCTTGCTTGTGTTTTCACCAGTTTTCCATTTCATAAATTTAATGTCTTAATAAGTCATTTACTGGCATGGGTATCATCGACGTTTACAAGTCATTGCAGTCTACGGCAAAAGAAAAGCATGTCAATAAACTTTTGTACAAGCCACATTGTGTATCAACTTGTTGCTGAGATGTTGATGCTGTGAATGTTGATGAGTTGAACTAGCAAAACATTATAAAGAAACAAGAACATTTTATAGAAAGTTGTTCAAAAAACAACTCTTGGTTCGTTAAATTTTATCTACTGGAATAGACAAGAACATGTCATGACATGAAAATCTTGTATGTTTTTCTAAATTAAGTGTATTGAAGTGTAAGCAAATGAAGTAGTTTTTCAAGAATAAACTGCAAATGAGTGAGATTCAGAGTTCATTAATTTACTTTGTCTGTAGTGCGAATTTATTTATACAATAATATGATTTCCTGATAAAAATCCATATTCTTGTCCCAGAACATATTCTTTATATACTCTTTCTGTTTTTAAATGCTTTACAGCCTCATGAATGTTTGATTTCCTAGAGTTTTCTAGTTTGTGATTTAAGAATTATCGTCCTCCTCTTCTCTATCCTTTTCTCTTCCCTTCTATTATCTTTTCTCCTCTTCCCTTGAATGCTGATGAGTGTAGTACGGGAGATGATATCGATTTTTGACTTAAACTGATTCTGTGAAATATTGAAGATATTCTTTCTTTCCCAACTCATTGTTATTCTCCTCTTCATATTCCTTTGAAGTTCTTTTTCTTGTTCTTCTTCGGCCCACCACCATCACCATCGATGTACTGTTACAGTGAACCTCTGCCATGAAAAAATAAGTAGCAAAGAGGAATTTAATTCCCAACATTATCAGATTTGCACACAAAACAAATTTTCAATTGGCTCGAAGGACCAGAAGTTAGGAATAATAATAATAAACGGACTTTGGTCGGCATTACTTGCCTAAGCTATTTATGTGAAAATCACTGCTGTTATTTGGGGCCGGAGAAGCAACAAACACATTTCCGTCTTCATAACAATAGCAACAACTATAAAAAGTGTGCGACCGATTTAAGTCTGAATACTATAAACTCCACAAAAAAGTTTTTCTTTATGTTTTTTTTCGTTTGTTCGTAAATTTTTGTAAATTTCACTTAAATTGTTATACGTATTTTTTGATGCTTTGGTTTTTAACGCTTCTCCGCTATACTTTTGTACTTTTGTACGTTGTCACTGTGATTTTCAACGTCTCAACAGCTTCTTTACACGGTTTCCTCATTGCTCTCATCTTCTCTGCTTTTATTTTCTTTCCTTTGTCAACACCACCCACCACCCACCTCCCATCACCCACAACCCACCCCAGTCAAGATACAAGCTGTTCCGTTATTGCTATGAGCGAGGGTGTCAAGCTGTCATCTCCTGTCAAATTTTATTTTATCATCTCTGACTTAATACTGATTGTTACTGTTGTTTTTTTTTTTTTGTTGTTGCTGCTTTTGATGGAGTCGTAATTTTGTGAACTTAAAAACTTATTTTCTATAGAATTGGTCGACATTCGGCTCATTTTTATTATGTGGCAGATTGTACGTCTGTTGCTGCTTACTGTCTCTCTTTCTCTCATCTGCTCCTCATTGTCTTTCTCATCCTTTCACCTTCTTTCTCCTTCTTTCTGCGTATTTCGCCTTCATTTAAATTCTTTCACCTCCCTCGACTCCTTGACCATATGTTATCCCACGAAGCTCCTAATTTTTAGCTTCCTTACATTTATTTATGTGTTTAGAAGTTGTACTTAATTATTATTGTTTTTTGATATTGTTGTTAATATAGTCATATTGACATGGACCTCCTAGGTATAAACCTATCTGTGAATACTTTTCTGCGGTTTCATTAATCCTTAAAACATCCATTTTTTTATGAGTTTTCATAAACGATATCATGCTTTAAATTCGAAAAGATTAAGTAAGAAACTTCTAATTTCATTACTTTTTTAGAATTTACACCCCGGACTTACTGAGCCACTCACAGAGCCACTTAAATATTCTAAAATCGTTTCTAAGTACTTGCATCATAAATTCTGCCTCCGATCTAGTGGAGGTATGTCTATAAACCTGAACCAACCAACGACTGCCTGTCTTTTCTCCATGTTTATCGCGACTTTTGTTTGTCTTGTTGTCTGTCTGTCAGTTTGTTTGTCTGTCTGTTAGTCTGTTTGTCTGTCTGTTTCCCTGCCTGCCTGGCATCTGTGGCTGAGTATCCTCGAAACTCATATAACGCGCCCGTGATTATTTATGATTAATCGATTTTATGAGTTCTTTCCGTACGTCATGCAATAAAATGTGCAGCTAGCAACTGTCAATGGATGAACTTTATCGATGCCGATGACGATTATATTATGTTTTTTTTTTTTGCCCCAATCGTGGAAATTGCAATTTCGTAATCAAAATTTTTATATACTTATATTTAAGGAACGAGGTGATGATGAAATCTTGCTGTATCTGAACCTGAAGAAGAAGAAAGAAAGAGTGTGGGAGAGAGTGATAACGACATAAGGAGAGAGATTCTACATAAAAAATGTAATTAATATTTTAATTAAATTTGTGATTTTTCGAATGACATTAAATAGAAAACCGATGAGAGTTTAAATTAATATCGTCATAACATAATTCAATAACTTTTGCTTTTAATTAATTTCAAAATAAGTACAGATATATAAACAACTCACTCATTTACTTGTACACTCTCTTAATCATTTATTCATTCATTAAGTCATTCAAACAGCTTCTTATCACACTTTTGCAACGTAATGCAACGTAAACGTCTGTTCACAATAGACAACTCATAACGACGCAATGAATACGTAAACTAAGCTTCCGTTGATGCCAACACCCACACTTTCATCCACACGTACACGAAGATATGAAATTAAAGTATGAAATGATTGAACGATTGAAGTCGTGAGCGCATTTCCAATTTACACGCATTGAGCTGGTGGGTTGGCTGACGTTGTCGCTGTGTAACAGTAGTTCATTTATGAATGAATGACAGCAAGGACAGCTTCTGAGTACCTCACTTCATTCACTTCCTCCCATCCGCCCCGCCCTTCTTTGCTTCCTACACTTCTGCCTAACTTCTCCATCCGCCGAAAGATCCATCAACTTTCACATATGAAGTCAATCTTTATTTAACGGTGAGACCCCTTCTATTCGCATTACGGTGAGGGTGGACCACACCACCCTCGGTCCATGGCTCAGTACGACTCGACTCAACTCAACTCGGATCGGCTCGACTCGTCACGGTAACGACTGCAGCGAGTTGCCACTACGGCATTTTATGAGCATTTTACACTGCATTTAATTTAATGAGTCCTTTCAATTTTATTGCAGTCACGCTGTGTGCATGTATGTGTGTGTATGTATGTGTGCGTGTGTGTTTGTATTTGTATGTGCGTGTGTATGCGTCAGTATCCTTCAGTATCCGACTGCTGCTGCTGCTTCTTGTCTGACGTTTTATCAACGCATGTATTCAGTGTTGGTGTATAGGTATGTATTTGTAGGTGAGTAGGTGATACTCGGGCTAATAATAATAATCATGTATGTGTTTGTGTGTGTGACAGATCTGGCAGCTTCTTTATGTCATTCGTTTTATGTACGACCAACAGCAGCAACAACAACAATAACAGCAACAACAATGGTTGTGCCATTTTGGCTGCCTTTTGGGTCGCTGCTTGTCACTAAATTCAGCCATAAAAACGGTGCTTAAAAATGCGCTGATGTGAATGACATTCATTGTGATCGTCCTGTTGCCGAATATCGTTTCCTTTTTATTAACTTCTTATCCGTTTATGCAGCTAAGCGAGAATGCGACGTGTGCAGTGATAAAATGTTGCTGATGTGGATGTAGACGTGGATTTTGGCAATGGAATGAGCGATCACAGTCGAAATGCTTAAATGCTTAAATGAATTATCTTAAAATTAGTCATCATCCGTGATTTTAACATCGCACGCGGTCGGTGGATCACGTTTCTCTAAGAAATGCAAGAGCGAAGATGATTCTCATCAAATTTTGCCTGCTCTGCATTTAATCATAATCTTTAATCTTCAAATCAAAAACAAATTAAGTCAATTAATCTAATCAGTTGTCAATTAGGTGGTTATTAAAATGGTACCAGAGAGCATAAAATCGGAATCCTCCTTGTTGGGAAAGCCTTCAGAACAGATTCTGGAATAGAATCTTGAAAGAAGACGTCATAAAATAAAACAAGTTGTTTTTAGTCAGCATCTTCTCTGATATTTTAGTTTCTGTCCCCATCATCATCCGTTGAAATGTGGGATTCATCATTAATTTACGAGGGTGGTCCCAGAAGCACCCAAGCTTGACTCGTATACTCACAACTTCATAGTTTCAGCAGTTTAACTGTGGCTGAAGACATCTTCTGTGAAGCAGATCAGAAGGCATCCTGTAACTTTGTTTCACTCTGCGTTTTCTCCTCATTCCCCCGATCATTTCCATTCCATTTCTGTCCCTTCCTTTTCTTACTATCATCCCCTCATTTAGTGCTGGTGTGATGACTTTCATCATCAAATTTAAAGTAATTAACATTAACATCAACTGTAGAGTTGAGACAGCATGTTTTGCATTTGTATTAAGGTATCTCAAAGTCTATGTGTGTATGTGTATGTGTGTGTACATCTGTCTGTCTGTCTGTTTGTGCAAAGGTACCTTCAGTTTATTTGTATATTTATTAGATTCTGCCGGAGAACGCGTAACGTTTCTAGCTGTGAAATTAATTTGAACTTAATTTAAATATCAGCTCTACTAGGGTAACCTTACCAACAACCAGAACAACAACAACAACAACAACATCGCAAACACCAACAACATCGTAAAGAAAACTCACCACTAATAACCTAATAAGAAACTCATTCCTTCCAACTTACAGAATCACTCACACAAACCACCAATCTTGCAGACATCATATTTATGACTTCTATAATTTCCCCCACCCACCCATCCATCATCTATTCCTCTGCTTTACCCTCACCCTATCTTTTTTCCCTTCGAATATTCTATTTATTCAGACATTATTTTAACTTTTGCCTTCATTTCCGCTCGTCGTTGTCATCAGCGTCATCATCGTTATTGGCGTCGTCGTTGTCATCGTTGATTTCTTCTTTAGATTTTGCGGAACTTGTGTTAAACAACAACAAAATCAAGCCTACTGATTGGTGGGTACACAAACATTGCAGTAGGGTGGTCCTTCATTTTTCTTTCATTCTTAAACCTGAAAGAATTTTCATTGAGGTAGGAAATTTACAGCACCTCAACTATTTATTCATAAACTTCAATTCACGCTACTTAAAAGGCCTAGAATTTGAATAAACATCATCATTATAGCCATCATCTGGATGGTGTTTTATCCTCATACTAAAACAATAATCTTGACTGTATTTGGAGAGTGTTTTTAGAAAAATATGACATACGTATGGATGGGTGTATGACATACACAGAAAATATGGGGTTCTTCTTAATTAAAATTCATTCAATTCGAAAGAAAAAACGGATTTAGCCACCCCACATATACCCATATTATAAATTTTAATGACGTGATTCTATGTGATCTAATGATTTTAAACTCAGATCAAAAATTCTATAGAACTATATTATGAACTATTTTATTACATATTACATAGATTTAAAAACGAAATAAGAATCATAAATTTAAAAAGAATAGGGTGTTAGATGAATTAGAGTCCTCTAAAAATAGAAAAACAGATGAGATGTCACTTTGCTCCACAGTATTACAATAGATACACTTCGAGCATCGATTCTGTGTCACAGCTACTTTTTCTCGATGGTACGTATTCGTAGATATCGACAATCCAATCCAATATTCTCTTTACCTGCACCTTCAGTGTTCCATTAGAACCCCCACCTTCCTTTCACCCCCTTCCACTTCCCCCCCCCCCCCCCCCCCCCCGCCCCGCACTAACTCAAGGCAGCTCAGGGTTTTGTCAAAGTAAAATGATAAAAGTATAAAACAAGCAACAGGATAAAAAAGTGGTAAGAAAAAAAATATTTGTTGTCTCACAACTTTTAATTAGTTTTTGCTTAAAACCGCTCCGGCAAACGTACACCTCGGCTTGACAAACGGGACACGGCGCTGCATTCATAGACAGTGCTGCCATATCCTTTCAATTTTTTCACGTTCGTTCATTCTCACGATATCTGACCAAAGTTGTAATTCAACTGATAAGGTGTTTCTTCTTGTTATCCACTTGTTGTTGTTATTGTTGTTGTTTTTGTTATACTACCTCCCGCACAATCTCTCTCTCTCAGCAGCTTAAATAACTGTAGTTGTTACCCCGATCTCATCGGTTGGAGTCTGCAATCGCTTGTTTGTTGGCAACGCAACGCAACGGTAACCATTTGTAACACTTTCGAAAGACAGCTCTTCCACCCACCACCCTCCACCCTCTACACCCTCTCCACGCCCATCACTCTACACCCACCAACACCTCTTTATTCATTACACTTTTTAATGCATTTTTCCTCGGCAGCAGCCACTGTTTGCTATCGTCTTTTTTATGTATTTTTTCATTTTTAATTTAGTTTGCTTTTATGCTAAAAATTAACTCGTAAACTTTTACTCTTAAATCAGTTGATGGAACGGCTGATAAGCGCGATGATGATAAAGATGAGATAACAAACAAAAAAAGTGTATGTAATTCAAAGCGAAAGGAAAAAATTTTAAATCAAATTTAAGTGAATTTTAAAAGGGGAGTAGATTTGCCACTCCCTCTTCCTCTTCCTCCACGATTCTGTGTTGTTCGCCATTTTAAAAAAGTTTTGTCTATTACACAAACAAAATCCAAAACCAAATAAGATGAGCTCGAAAACTGTAAGGGAGAGTGAAGGGAGAGAGAGAGAGAGAGATATGCAAATGCTTGGCTCGGTCAACAGTAAAAAAACTCTTTACTACTACTTTAAAGTTAATAAGTACAATAGTTTAAATTAATTTAAAGTTCAAAATAAAATACGAACCTGTACTTGAAATTCTGAGGTTCTGTTGTAAAATGGTTAAATTTCTGGTTACTCTCGTATACCTCTATACGAACATACCATCTGTTGAACAGACTTTTTTCATAGTTTCATACTTTGAAAGAGTTTAAACCTTCTGCTGTATGGTGTTTTACTCTTTTGCTGTAGACTATGCTTTCCAATGTAAATACAAAGGGTTATAAATGCAAACAAATTACTTCGATGTAAGACATCAGATAGATAAAACAATGGGTTTTTAAGTACAATATATTTCCAGTTCAAGGATTCTAAAATAATAAATCTTTTTGATTTTACTCACGTAACAACCAAACAACAAAAACTTATAAGATACCATAAAACCATCAATATAGCAGATAAACATGTATATACCTATATATTAACTCAATAATCTGAACTGTATTGTCACAAAACTCTTATATAAATTTTCAGTTGCATTGCAAAAGTTTTTCATTTCATCATTTTCTAGTTTTTGTTCTTTTTTTCTTCTTGCTTGCTTTCATCCCTACGTAAGTATGTCTCTCGCTTTTCTTGGCGTGGAGGTGGGGGGGGGGGAGATGGTGATTAGAGAAGTTTGATTAGAAAGGAATACCTTTTGTTGTAACGACAAAGTTAAGATACAATATAAGAAACTCCAAGATTATTATTTGTTTCAAAATTGTTCTTAAATAATGGATATTGAATGAAATAAAGAAATACACGTTATAATCACACTAAAAGAGAAAGATAGATTGTGAAAGTGAGAGTGAGAGATGGAGGGAGTGAGAATATAATGTATACTTAACTGTTGATCGTTATTTGTAGCTCTCAAGAGTTTTATTACTCCCATACATATGTTGTTCTTTCTACTGAAAAAGGGCTTTAAAATATAAATCGAGGGATGACGAAACCTACATTTATGTGTTATAAGGATATATTGCATATAAATATATATTTATGTTATGAAGTATAATATGATATTAAAAGTCATGCTTGAAAATTTGTTTCTAAAAAGATTACAGGATGTTTACCGTGGACCGTGGGCTCTAACCACCCCCTGATGATTTGTAACTTACAATACTTGCATCTTTATTTTGAAGGATATCGAAATGTAAGGATAACGCTGTAAATAAAACGTTTTTCCCTTCAGAAAACAACAAACAGAAAACAAAGAAAATATGGGTAAAAATACACAGGTCAAACTTGTAACAGGTTAACACAAATACACACATACACACACATATATTTGCTACAAAATAAAAACTAAGGAAATTATTTCTATGAGCTGTCAGAACAAAGGATTTCCCTGTGCTTAAAATTTGCCTTCACATGTTCTGTGATGTGATTTTATTTTGGATATTTTTTTTGTTTCTTCTCTAATATACAAGAACAAAACATACCTAAATTGTAAATAAATAATCGACCGAAAAACCGAAAAGGAAAGATGAGGCCAGGATCAAAAGTGTACTGGAAAATGTTTGCATGGGATCGCTAAGATTTATTGATGTGACCCAAAGAGAAAACACGGTTGTACGTAGGAGTGTGTGGGTGGGGAATTAATCACACATACGCATTCACACACACACACACACATTTACATACTTTCCTTCATTTTTGTTGTCTAAAGATATTCAGCGGGCGGGGGCATATGAGGGTTCTTTTGTTGGTTAAGCAAAAAACTGTATTTCGGTTTAGCTTTAGGCGGATTTGCGTAATGAGTTTCCTATATAAACAACATCGATTTTCCTTCATTCCTTCCTTCATTCGTTATTTCAGAATAGAGACCTAAAAATAGTGCTGAGAACGAAGTTAAAAAAAGAAAACCCAAAATTCTAAAACTAATCTTTGCTAATAATTAATCTTTGCTTACAGGGCAATTCTCGTTGTCAGCTTGACATGAAATTGTCAAGACAAGTTGTCACGGTGCTTGTCAATGCTTTGCAAATTGGTATTCTGGTTGTCAATTGACACAGTGAAAGCTTTAATGCAGTAACATGCTGAAAAGCTTAGTGTTACAGAAACCAAAATGTAATTTTTGACAAATGGAACATGAAATGGCAAAGGAAAATACGAACGGACTACGGCAGAACAGCTGGCGCACTATGTGCAGTTCATGTCCACCATGTGTGGAATGTGCTGAATATAGAAGAATATACAATATATATTATTATTTATTTAAATTTTATTATTTAAATTGTTTATTTATTTATTTAAATTGTTATTTAATTCATATATTATTTGTTTAAAACCAGATCCTGAAACATCTTTCAATGTAAGTAGCACCAAAGAATGTGTAATAATATATTTATATTATATATTTATATTATAAAATATTTTCATTGAAAGACTTGGTTTTAAACAAATAATATATAAATTAAATAACAATTTAAATAAATAACAATAAATAAATTAAAAATAACAAAAAAATTTGCTGTTTCTCTTCTGTTCATTTGCTGTTTTGTTCTGAAAATGTAGTTGTCAACAGCTATTTGGCTCGTGACAAATTTGTAAAGAAAAGAGCTTTTATGTGACAGTCAGAATAGCAATATTGACAACTTGTCAAAAAACATTGTTGTCAACTAAAATATGACAACGAGAATAGCCCTGTTAATGTACATAAAATTAAATATAATGTTGAAATTTACAAAAAAAGACGAAGTTTCTATAAATATATACGAGTATTTAAATATATGTATGTGAATTGTTTTCTTATAAAAATGTGATGTAGTAGAGAGAAGTGGTGAAGATCGGAAAAAAGTAGAGAGAAGAGGTTAGCTATTGTGAAATGAATTGTTTTTCAAGGGCCACTTAAATGTGTATATTGTCACGTATACACTCAGTAAGATTTTATGTGTATCCTTCTATCTCTTTCAAAGAATAGTTAACCGATCCTAAATCATTGATACCAGATACTACACTTCAATCATTAGTTAGTCACTCGTAATCACTCCTCAATCATGAAACGAATCAGAAACGAATCTAGAAAATCTTTTGATTTTTGATTTAATTTCAGTTTTAATTGAATTCATTTCTGGTTTTGAGGATTCCCAGTAGTTCTTGTCTTCAAGACATCCTCGACGAATCGTGCACGAATAGGCACGTCGTTGAGGACGTATGCAAGACAAATCTATGGCGATCATCGACGACATTTTCATACAAATGTCGTTTTTTTCTTCGACGACAACGTACAAGACTCGTCGTCAATGTTGTCTTGTTTATTATATTGTATGCGAATTCGTACGAACTTATTAATGTTCATTCGGGTCACTATAGCGACGCTATACGCCTATAGGCGTAGAATTCGGGTCATAATCGTTTGCAAGACAACCTGCAAGACATTGTCTTGTATCTGTCTTCATGCGGACAGTTTGCAAGACATGTCCCTAAACATGTCGTCAATGGAAAATTGCTGACGAAAAATAGGAATTGTCTTGCAAGTTCGTACGAATTCGCATACAATATAATAAACAAGACAACATTGACGACGAGTCTTGTACGTTGTCGTCGAAGAAAAAAACGACATTTGTATGAAAATGTCGTCGATGATCGCCATAGATTTGTCTTGCATACGTCCTCAACGACGTGCCTATTCGTGCACGATTCGTCGAGGATGTCTTGAAGACAAGAACTACTGGGAAGTTTCCAAATGAACATACAGACATACACACACACACACACACACACACACATATATATATGTATGTATACTATATACACTCGTATGTATATATAAAACATGAACTACCTCTGAACTAGAAAACATTGTAATTGAAATATAAGCCTGTGGCCAAAATTTGCTCTATGGTACACACAGAGCACAGCAGAGAAGAGAACTCTGTGTGAGCACTCAAACACACACATGCACGTATATACACTCACACAAACATAACTATTGCTCAGATAGATCTATAAGCAAAGCGGACAGAGATTTAGTTAAACATGTGTTGGTGTTGAAGTTAATCACAGTCAGAATTTCGGACACTCGAGAATCCTGTGAGTGTGTTTATCTCATTCTTTGCGTATGTGTGTGTATTTAAGTGCATCTGCATGTACTTGTGTGTAGATGTGTGTAGATGTGTGTGTGTGTTTTGTATGTGCGTTCGTGGATAAGTTGATCAAATGATGTCCTTCTGCGGTCGACTCAAATTTCACAAGCACAATGACGTCATCTCCAGCTCAAGGACAGTAATTTGATGGCTACCTTTTCGTGTGAGTTTCTGTGTGTGAGTGTTTGCCATCAGGGACACGTTTAACAATTTCATTTCGTTACAAACACAAGCACAAAGAGTATGCTTGCTCGTGTGTATATGTATTTGTATGTATGTGTATGTGTGTGTGTCTGTATGTATGCAGTACAAATGACCCAACGTGACAGATTATTGCAGTTCTGTTCAAGTGTGCATTCACACACACATACACACACACACACACATTCGTACATCAACTTTGTACCCTGCAAGACGATGAAGTAGTTTTAAACTACTGCTGAACTACTTCTTAAACTACTTAAAGCTTAACTACTTGAAATAGTTAACTTTTTCAATACGAATTCCTTTTCTTTTTTTTAATAAATGAAGAATGATTAATTTCAGTAGATCATGTCACCTCTTTTTTCAGGACTTTTTTAGGAGTTAAGGTGATTTTTAAAAACTAGATTCCAGAAAAATAGGAAAATCAAAATCAACCTAATTATTATTATAAACACTAATCAACATTCATAATATATTACTAATTAAGATAAACAATTTACTAAAATCGTTAATTTAATGAAAATTTTATAATAATAATCTTTATAATAATCTTTATAATAACCTTTATAATAACTTTTATAATAATCTTTAAAAGAACGTTTATAAGAACGTTTATAAATACCTTAATAAGAATTCCACTGCTTTTTTTGTTTTAATATAAGTTTTTTTAAATTTTAAAGTAATTAAAAATTTCAAATCTGTTTTGCAAATCGAAAAATAATTGTGAGATTTCTTACAGGGTATATATAAAATATTTCAACGTGCGTGCGTATGTGTGTGTTTCCTTTCTTGTATGCGTTTCCTTTTTGAGTCAACTAAGCTATGTGTATACAAGTCATTTAATTTATTTGTAATTTCGATAATTCGATTAAATGGCTTAATTTACCAGCAAATTACATTTAAATTAGAACGTCACACATCTGTTGGTGTTGTTGTTATTGTTCTTTTTGCTGTCACTACGGATAACTAAATATGAATGCTCTTCACTAATGAATTTTATCAATTTTAATAACGAAAAAACAAACACACACACACACACACACATCGCAACAACAAATACTAAGTTAGAGTAAACTGAAACTGAGAACTTGTATACGAGTATATGTGAATATGAGTGCACTAAAGTCATCACAGGTCATCATCATCAATAGTCATAAATTCTCATCCATACGATTACTTTAAAAGTCACAGGTACACAGACACATACGTACACACACACACACACAGGGGAGATCGTTCAGAATTTGGTGAAGATTGGACGCGTTTTAAATCGGCTCCTGTTTAATTCGCGACGTTTGTGCTTAAAGCAATACATAAAACAATCGAAGTGTGCGTGCGATAGTTTGGCGGTAGTGAATATTCGCGAGTGCCAACTTGGACACTGGAGGAATTGCGACGGGATTGTTATTAAAAACAACTCGGATAAGTCTTTGATCAAAACTTTTATATCTATAACTTGTTCTTACTTTCATTACTTTTACTCTATTCCTCTCTATCCCGCCTAAATTAGTGTCAAAAAACTGAACACTGGTTGACAATCAGCTGGTTGTCTTTCTTTTCCTTTTTTCCTTTTTCCTTGGTTTTCTTTTTCCTTGTTTTCTTTTAGATCAGCACAGAGCTTGGTTTAGTGGACAACATAAAACAAAAAGCTCTCGGCTCTTGTCTTAAATAAGTGCTGCTTTTTCTTTAGTTTGTACATCTAACTTTTTAAACTTTAAAAAATTTCCTGGCATACAATTAGGCACTACTAAATCGAGTACCTTTTGTTTAACAGTGCCGGCTATAAAAAAAGCACACACATTTGCCAATATATCTAGACTTAATTAAATATTAAATATTGAATTGAACTAAATATTTGGCAGTGTCGAAGTTAACAGCAGCGGTCATGGCTGAGGCGGCTGTATCTCAAAATCACGCAGATGATGAGGAAGACGATCCGTTCAAGAGGAAACCAAAAACATTAAGATCGCCAGTCGGACAGGCATCTAGTGTTCAACCTGTGTTCCATGATGATCGAGAGTGCCAGCAACGCATGGAAATTACAGGTGGCTCAACATCGATGCTTACGGAGTTCCAGAAGCTTGGAGATGAAATGAAGGAAAATGAGCGCTCAAGCTCATCTCCACTGACCTCACCTGTAAAGAATACACAAGTGATCAAACGAAAATGCGCGTTTGATTTACTTGGAAGGAAGATTCGCGAACTGCACTCTATGATGAAGGAGACAACTTCATCAACAGGGGCTGTTCGGCGCACAATCAACCTACCAATGAGGAATCTGATGGACAATATCGTGAAGTTGTATGATACAGCGAAATCGGAAAGAAGCCACAAGTTGGTAGCGGGTAGTGGCCAAAGTGAATGTGAAGGTGGGCGCGATGGCGATAAAAAAGCTCGCGAGTCTTCTACACAGACTTCTCCATTTCTCAAGCCTGGCAAAGAGACAAAACGAGCAAGGGATGAAAGTAGCACGGTTCAATCGCGCGAAAAAAAAGCTCGCGAGTGCCGGGGCGAAGAAGAAAATAAAGAGGCCGGAATTAGTAGTCAACCACAGAATAAAAGTGGTAGCATAGATGAAAATAGTGATTGGAAAACCGTCAGCCGCAAGAAAAGCGCCAAAGAGGTTAACAAACGTACTAATGTGCTGAAGGCAGACAAGCCGGAAGCCATTATTATTGAAAAATCGGGCAACCTCTCCTACAGCGATATACTCAAACAAGTGAAAGGAGATAAAAGTCTTTCAGAGCTTGGTAGAAACGTTGTCAAGATAAGAAAGACACAAAAAGGTGAAATGCTCTTTGAACTCAAACGGAGTCCGGAACTTAATGTTCAGGTGTTTAAAGCAGAAGTGCAAAAAATCTTAGGTGAGCAGGCGAATGTTAAAACCGTGGGCAACGAGTACCAGCTTGAAATTAAAGACCTAGACGAAGTCACCACGGCCGAAGAAGTTACGCTGGCTATCCAAAGCAGTTGTGGAGAAGAACCAGTGATCAATTCTATTCGAAAGGCATATGGCGACACGCAAATTGCTGTAATTCGCGTGTCAGCAAGAGCTGCCAAAGCACTCCTAGAAATAGGGAAAGTGAAAATAGGGTGGACTGTATGCCGAATAAGAACGAAGGAATCGGTTCTTCGCTGTTATAAATGCCTAGAATTTGGCCATATAGCAAAGACATGCAATAACAACGAAGACAGAAGCAAATGCTGTTTCAAGTGCGGACAAGCGGGCCACTTCGCAAGTGATTGCAAAAACGAAGCATTCTGCATAATATGCTCCAGTAGAAAAGCTGATAGTAACCATGCTATGGGTGGACGCAGATGCCCTGCATACAGAGCTGCATGCGGTAACCGAAAATGAAGTTATTGCAGATTAATTTAAACCACTGTGAAGCAGCGCAGGAACTTCTGAAGCAGACGGTTGTAGAGGAAAAAATCGATGCTGTGATTATTGCTGAGCAGTACCGGAATCGGCTTGAATGGTTCTCGGACCTTAAGTCGAAGTCCGCAATCTGGAATTGCGGTAACTTGCCTTTCCAGTGGAAGCTCGACATGGAACGTGATTATTACGTTGCTGCCAAGATTGCTGGTATTTACATTTTTAGCTGTTACTGCCCACCAAGCTTAAGTGAAATGGAATACGCTGCAGTAATTGACAATTTGGTAAGTGATGCTCGTAATACCTCCCCTTGTATAATAGCTGGTGATTTTAATGCGTGGGCTGTTGAATGGGGCAGCAATTTCACTAACCAAAGGGGTCGAATTTTGCTCGAAGCTTTCGCTTTGTTAGATGTCGTGCTGCTGAATGACGGTCACGAACACACATTCGACCGCAATGGTAGAAAGTCAACCATAGATATAACTTTCGCAAGTTGCTCTTTAGCTAGACGCGTCGATTGGTATGTTAGCACCCTGTATACCAATAGCGATCATCGAGCTTTAATAACGCGTATTAGCCGCAGAAGAAATGAGGTAGCAATGCAGCGTATCCCGAAAGTAAAGAGATGGAAACTCCATACATTAGATAGGGAAATTTTTGTGCAAATGCTTCACACCTCTGTCTCACAAACAGGTAGTGCAGAAGAGCTAGCTACGCAAGTTGTATCGTGGATCAATACAGCCTGCGATGCGTCTATGGCGAGAGCCGGAAACAAACGAGGTCGACGACCGGTTTATTGGTGGAACGAGGAAATAGCAATACTTCGGAAGAAATGCCTTCGTGCCAGAAGAATGGAGCAACGTCACATTGCCACTGAAAATTACGACATGTATAGATCCTCTTATACATTGGCTCGCAGAGTGCTAAAAAAATCTATAAAAAAGAGCAAAGATACTTGCTTCAGAGAACTGTGCGAAAATGTGAATTTGAACCCCTGGGGAGACGCGTATAGGATAGTTATGTCCAGACTAAAATGCCCAAATGTGCAAATTCCCACAACGCAGGAATTTATGCGAAACGTTGTACAGACACTCTTTCCAAGGCACGAATTAAATGCGCCTTCTATGGAATATGAGTCAACTAATGGGTCAACCCCGAATATCACCAACGATGAAATTCTTGCTGCAATAACGTCGTTCAGCTGTAAGAAGGCACCAGGGCCAGACGGTATACCAAACGAGATTTTAAAACTGGCATACAGCGTCAAGCCCGAACCGTTCCGGAAGTTATTCCAGACTTGCGTGAATGAGCATATTTTCCCGAAAATATGGAAAACTCAAAGATTGGTCCTGCTTCCGAAGCCTAACAAACCGTCAATGCAGCCAAGCTCATACAGACCATTATGCATGGTAGATGCTCTTGGAAAGGTTTTTGAGCATATTCTGCGTGAACGCTTACAGCGCCATGTAGATGAAGTAAATGGCTTATCGCCCCAACAACACGGCTTTCGAAGAGGCCACTCTACACTAGATGCTATCCAGGAGGTAACGAATATAGCCGAGAAAGCTATCGAGGGCTCTCGCTGGTTATATGGTACAAAAGAGTACTGTTTGGTCATAACCTTGGACGTCAAAAATGCCTTCAATTCGGCAAGCTGGGAAAGCATAATTGAGGCCTTGGAGCGACTGCAAACGCCTCGGTATCTAGTCAGGATCTTAAGGAGTTTCCTATCGGACAGGATTCTCCTCTATAGCACCGACGTTGGTATTAAGCATTATGAAGTTACATCTGGAGTTCCGCAAGGCTCAGTGCTTGGGCCACTGTTATGGAACCTGATGTATGATGCTGTATTACGCATTCCGGTCCCAAGCTGCGTAAAGATAATTGGTTATGCGGACGATGTTGCGGTTGTGATTGTGGCTAAACATCTGCACCAGCTTCAAACTTTGGCGACCAGTGTGGTGAACACTATTAAAACCTGGCTAGCGGAAAACAAACTGCATTTGGCTACTCAAAAAACAGAAGCTGTTCTAATAACGAGCAGGAAGAAGCTAGAGTTTGTGGAGTTGAATATCGATGGAGAAATAATAAAATCTGCTCCAGCCATTCGATACTTAGGTGTTTTGCTTGACTGCAGATTGTCATTTGCCGCGCACATCAGAATGGTATGCGGCAAGGCAATGACAACCTATGCGGCCTTAGCCCGTATAATGGCTAACACATATGGGCCCAGTCAAAAGCGCAGAGTGCTGTTGTCGAAAGTAGTTACATCGGTGGTGATGTATGCTGCACCTGTGTGGGCTAAAGCCTTAAACACCAAAAAGAACGTGCGGCAATTAAATCGTGTCTTCCGATTATGTGCTCTGCGGGTTTGCTGCGGTTTTCGAACCATTTCGCACGAAGCAGCTGGGGTGATTGCGGGATTACCACCAGCAGATTTGTTGGTCGCGGAAATCACGTCGCGATATCGTAAGCGAGTCGAAAACCGTAGAAGAACCACAGCCCAAGAACTCGAAGAAATAACGAGTGTCACCTTCTCCAAGTGGCAAGATCGGTGGGACAGCTCCAGCAAAGGTCGGTGGACGCATCAGCTTATACCAGACGTGAAGCGTTGGGTTGAAAGGCGGCACGGTGAACTGGATTTCTACTTGACGCAGATGATCAGTGGCCACGGATGCTTCCGCAGCTATTTGTGTAAGTATGGTCACGATACGAGCGCAATATGTGGGTGGTGCTCCAGTGCACACGAAGATGCGAACCACATCTTTTTTGAATGCGAGGTATTGCGTTCAAACACCGAAAGTGTGTTGCGCCGAACATCAACAGCGAGCAGCATTATCGGCAGCATGCTGCAGTCGCCGGAAGCTTGGCTGGCGGTCCAATCCCTGTGTGTAAGAATTATGCTGCGGCAACGCAGGCTAGAACGCGAGCGCAATGCGCAACGGACTACTTAACAAAAGAGACGGTAGAGTTAGAGACGCCTGACAATAGGACGTAAACGGACGCTTGAGCTTAGGCTCCTTCTGCCTCCCGACGGTATACTTAACGGTAGTTCCGGGGGGACCAACAGACATGGGGGAGAGGTTTTAGCGAGTTGAAGTCTCGCACTCAGGATTTCGATTGCTTTCCTCTCATTTAAAAAAAAAAAAAAAAACACACACACACACACACATACACACGAACACACACACAAACAGGAACACACACTCACATTAAAAGCATCCCCAATTTGAATGCAATACGTTTGTGAAGCAACCGAAGGAAAAAAGAATGTGAAGAGGAAAGAACTTTAGTTTTCATTGCCTTTTTTAACTTGTGCATCTTCTTCTTCCTCCTCTTATTTTTGTTCTTTTTCTTCATCTTCTTCTTCTTTTGTTATTCTCCAAGTATTCCTTCTTCTTGCGCTGATGCTGATGCTGTTGTGGTGCTTCAACCAGCGTATTTTCATGGTAATAATAAGCATCTGGCGGTGACATAATAACGTGATAATAACATTTTTATAACGCATTTCGACAACCGCAAAACAGTTACGCTTTACAGTCACCTTTCGTAGTTAATCTTCATCCTCATCATCATCCTCATCCGCATCCTCATTGTCAATGTTCACTTTTGAATGCAGGATCTGAGGGTGCTGAGGAACCACCATCGCTGCAATAAAAATTCTTGTTATGCATTTTAATAAATTTTAAACCTTTATGAGTGTATTTTATATATTCATATTCATAGTGTATATACAACTCTTAACTGTTGATTTAGTGAAATATTTCTTTTATTATTCGTGTGAAATTCGTATTTATTTTATTATAGACTTTATCATATATTCTCATATGAAGTTTATGTTGTTTACGTTGTATATTCAAAATTATTTTACTTTCATTATTATTATTATAAAAATTATATTACTATATGTATTTATTATGTATTTCATTACTATGATTATTTTTAATTAATTATGAATTATTTGAATATCTTTCAAGTATTTAATTCAAGTTTTAATTCAAGATTTTTCTTAAACCAATATAAGATATTTTTTAGATATACATACATATATAAATAAAGTTGGTGTTGAGAGTAATGAAAATGAAGAGTGAAATATATTCTATAATATTTCTGAAATATTCTAATTTCTTAAATGATTCTGCTGGACTTTTGACGACATCATTGGCACTTCATTCTTTTACATCTAGAACTAAAATATATTTCGACTCAAATTATACGTCACTGCATGTATCTCCTCTTTAACTATTACAAAAAATATAATTCTTTAGAATAATCTGTGAGAAGAAAAATATACTTAAGAAAAAAGGTCCTTTATTATGTATGTATTTTAAATAATCAGATTACAGAGCATTTGTAACAATTCAGCGTACTACAAACGACGACGACGACTAAAATGCCAATAATTTTGAAAATGAAATATCGACCGACCGGAAGACCGACCAAACGAAGGACAATCCTACCGACCGATCTAAGAAATATAATTGTGACTACGATGACATCTACTGGAGTAACTATGAGAACTACAAAAGAGGCTGATAAAGAGTGATACGGGGAGAGTGATAGTGGTAGGAGGAGAGGGATGCGGGATGCGGGGAGAGTAATTGATAGTGGAGAGGAGGACGAGATGGAGAAGAAATTCTAAATCAGCATCAAAAGGATGCTTTATACGGATGTAAGGAGTTTACTTTGTATTACATACTTTATTCGTATCTCGAAGTATAGGGTATATAGTTCAATCCCACACAAACACACACAAAAACATGCACAGATACAGATCCATGTGAAATGCTGTCACATGAATAAAATAAATAAGGAATGTATAACTGTATGATGTATTAATGTACCAAAAGAAGAATGAGCTGGCTGAATAGAGATGAGAACAGATGCAGGAAAGGATGATGAAGAAAGAGAGACGATGAAGAGACCCACTGAAAAAGAGGGTAGTGGGAGGGATCGGTTGGTGGAAGGAGCTCGGATGTGAAATTTTCCAGCGAATTATTTATGAGTTGTTTCCGATTTTATTTATTTGCCTGATTTATACTTTCAACTCGATTTTGATTTCGCAATTGCAATCCTCTGAATGAGATGGAAATGGAAAACAGGACGATAGACAAACAGAAAAGAGAAAGAGGCAGAAAAGGAGACGGAGACATCGATGGAGAGATGATATAATAACGCAGACCAATTCTTCGATTGAGTTTACGTCTGAACAATAATAATTGCAACAAAATGGAGGGGGCGATGGATACGCTTCGTGGGTCGAACAAAGGATTCATGAAAAGCGTGGGATCCCTTGAAAGGCTTTCAATCCCTTGGAAAGGACTCAATCCTCCACCAACTGACGCAACAACGGGAGAAAATCTAATAACTGCATTCGTATGGTTTTATTGCCAAGCGAACTCCGGCTTCGTGTAGCGTGACTCTGCTTGCGTCATAAGTGTACGCTACGTGCGCATTAATTTTCTGTTTTTAAAAATCTTCTGATTTCTTTCTTCCTCTGCTTTCTCTCTGTCCCCATTCTCTCGCTCCTCACTGTCTCTTGCTTTCTATGTCTCTCTCGTCGATAGTCTTCTTGGGAGGACGTGTCAATGTGTGCGGAAGTAATTTGTGTTTTCATTAGGTTGGCAACACTCTCTTCACTTCCTGCCAGAAGCGCCAACGTAACCGCTTAAAGGGTGCTACGTGCAGAATTTGTTTTTAAGTATCGCACATTACAAAGCAAAAACAACAACAATACTACAATAAAAAGAAAGAAAACAACAATAAAAGCACAATATAGTATCTGCTAGTATTCAACATCAGCTTCAGCTCGAAGGATTCGAGACACACATGGTCATGACGTCGATTTCGATTTCGAGTCCTGACATCGACGGAGCGGCGAAGCGAAGCTGGAAGGCGATGCGTCGCGACGGATATGAGTTGTGAGCACTGCAAATGAACAAAATTAAGTGACTTCCGTTATAATATTCGTTGTCTAGCCGCTGGGGATAAACACGTCTGTCGACAGCAAATTTCTAGATAATTTTATGGGAATTTAAGAGGAGTCTCCGTGCGAATGTTCTCCCAGATCTCTGGTCAACCGAATTCACACACACAGAGAGAGAAAAAGAAAGAAAGATAAAAAGGAAGAGAAGAGTGAGGGAGATAGTAAGGGAGAGAAGGTGAAGGAAATCCTGTATGCTTAGTCTGTAGGGATTAAAAGTCAAGGAAATTCATTGCTGCATTTAAACGATTAGATGAGGGTGGCGGGATGAGGGGAATCACGCTGGGTTGCATCGAAAAGGATTCAATTTAATTAGTGTTTAAATGCTTACGTTACAAGATGCGTTAAAATTTTCCACATAATATACCCAGAAGATTACTTTAAATGATAATCTTTAGTTAATTGAAGTGTTTTTCTTAGTACCTTATATATAGTATAAAAAATTAAAGGAATTATAGTTGATTATGATAATTGGACTCTACATTATCCTACATTATCCTAGACATACATTATCTTAATTTTCTTATGCTCGTATATTTTCATTCCAGTCATTGACAAACTTAACATACCCTTTACCCTTTAGGTAATCAACTAATAATCTTCATTTAGAATATCCATATGTTCCCAGAAGATTCTTTCTTTATTTAACAAAACGTTAAATTAAAAAAATGAAATAATTTCAATAGAGGAAATTGCAGTCTTCCTTTCTTCCTTCCTTCCTTCCTTCTTTCGACTTCCCCCTTCTTCTTAGGGGTTCAACTCTTTCTCTTATCGTTCTTTAAATGAATGCATCTATTCTTGGTCAAATGAATGAATGGCAGCACTTTCGTCACTTCCATTCATTCGCTTTGAATTGAGTTCAATTCAATTCAATTTATATTCATATTTCTACACATCTCAGACTGTTATTTGAAGATTTACATACTCTCGAAGTGTACGTAACTCATATAAAAGAAATTTTATTCTCATTTTCACTCTTTTTTTTATATGGAAGTTTCTTTTTCCTCCATTTTTCCCAATCCTACGAATCTGATGTCACACATCGGGTCTTTTTTTTTTTTGTTTTTCTTTTCTACTCACTTCTCATTCAATTTGTCACGCTGTACAGTTACAGCTACAAAACTACAGCTACAGCTACCGATAAAGATAAAGCAACAGATACATGATGGGGACACGTTAAGCAGTTGATCTTCCCCGCTGTTGCCCCGGAAACTGCTACGAGTGCCTCTCGATTTAACACGTTTGTTGTACCGCATGCAGCCGGTTGATCGCACTCGTTGTATGACACACTAAAATCACGGCAGTGTTCAAAACATTGGTACTTCGTGTGGGGGGGAGGATAGGGTAGGTGGTGGTATTGGCTGGATTACGAAGGTCTGAGTGGTTACCTCACATATATGCATACATACACACAATGAAGAGACACTCTATAGAGACCCACTCTTCCCAGACCCACTCTTTACAGACCCACTTTTACAGACCCACTTCTCACAGATTCACTCTACAGATCCACTCTCACAACGTTAACCTTTTTTTCCTCCTTCTTTTAATATTTTTATGTGCTCAAATGGAACTGAAAAATGCAAAATGGATTTCAATATGTGCTCCGTCCTCCGGAAAGAGGTTATTTTATTGTTGTTGTTCTTGTTGTAGTTGGATGTCAGCTCTTGGCTGGTGTTAATAGTAGAAGCAAATGTGCATTGAAAGGAAAAATTAAGAACATCTTCGTTTATATTACGACTGACATTTATATTCGTTTATCCTTTCAGAGAAGCGCGTGTTGCTTGAGGATATGTACGAGTATTTTCCGTTATTTTTTAGATAATAAAAATCCATTTTTAATGGTTGCTTTGTCATCATTTCTTCTTTAATAATATCACGCGCTCCACGCTGAGTATATACTCGAATGTATGTACATGGTATGGTACATACATATGTAAGTATGTGAGTAATACATACATAAATCTATATTACAGAATAAAAATATTACTTACATTTATGATGATGATGATGGATTCCACATTCAAGATGATGTCTCAATTTTATAGCTAATATATTTTCTTCAATATATTTTTATTAATGTAATGATTTATTTTATGCGGTATATCAAGTGGATAAACGCGCAAAATTAACCTCGAGAGCTTAACTGCAGTTTTAACTTTAAATAAGTATATAAATTCACAGTTTAACTGCAATTTAGATATTTTCTACATGCGATGACCAGAAAAAGAGTGCTATTGTCGGCCTGGACGAAGCTGAAATACACCCTATACCCTGAGAACCTCTGAAGAAAGATCCTTTAATTGAAAATCTTTAAAATGAAAATTCTTTAAAGTAAAATGTCATATTTTCATTTTTTCCCTTTCACCTTCTAGTCGAGGGTATAAAAATCCAAAGCAAACTAAATTCGTGGTTTTCATCCACAAAATAAGGAAACTGAATAAAGCTGGCCGCTCAGCTGAACTTGAAGCCAACCGCAACACGTGTTATTGACAGGTTGGTTCTTTGGTTGGTTGGTTATACTTGCAAAAGAAATAAAAGAAGCTGTAAAAAAATGAATATGTTAATTAAATATGGTACTCTGGAAGGAAAAGAGGGAGAAAGAAAGCGAAAGAGAGAAGATACAAGATTCATTTCCTTCTCGATTCTCCTTTCCTCCTATTTTCTTTAATTCCCCCGATCGTTTCGTCCTTCCTTCTTTGTTTAAAAGCAATCCAGTTGAGGGGATGAAACACTTACAATTGACAACCTCCCCTCCCCACCCCCCTTCTTCACCTTCCCCTCGAAAAACCCGCCTACATTCCTTTATCCGTCACTGTTGGGAGTTCATCGAAAGGTACGCATTATTTTCTTAGTAAACGATAAAACTTTAAGTAAATACATAAATGTCAGAACGTTTTTCAAAGTAACAGCAACAACAACAACACGAACAAACAACAGCAACAGTAACCTGCAACGACAATGAAACCGAAAGCAAACTTGTTCACAAATAAATTGAATGTAATTTGTTGTTCATAATGGGACAGCTTCGTAACCTACGACCTCAGACAAAAAAGAGAAGAAGAAGAACCAGGAAAAGAAGATGAAGGAGAGAAAGGGGAAAAATGGGAAGGAGAAGAATCAGCTGAAGAAGAAGAAGCTGCTGAAGACGTTGTTGTTATTGTTGCTCACGTTGTTTTTGCCGTCATTGTTTAAGTATCGTGGACAATAGAGGAAGCCACTCTCTCTCACCGACAAACTCCTCAACTCCTCTACGTCTCCGCTTCCTTTGTTTTTTCCACCTTCCCTCTTTCCCGACTCTTTCTCTAGCTCACTCTCTCACTTCTCACTGGCAGAAATGCTTGTTGACTGGCCGTCGTTCCTTGAAAACAATCGGATGCAAACATACTTGTCAAACGCAAGTCTATGGCCTGTGTAGATATGGCAACGCTGTGCGAAAGGATGTCGTGTTTCGCTTTTCACAAACATACAGGATGCACGCATACAATTGCGAATGTCCGGCAAACGGAAGCAACGAGATAACAGAAAAGACGACAGCAGCCGGTCGGAGTGTGTGTGTGTTCATTGTGTGTGTGTGTGTGTGTGTGTATCAGCAACATACCAACATACTTGAATGGTTTTAATGAAACCCTGACTACGTAGAATACAAACGCAGCAGCAAACAAACAAATAATTTTCACGAAATGGCACCAAAAAAACACAGTTGAAAGCGGATTCACAACGAAGCGGAAACACTTCAAACCGGAAGTTGGAAGTGTAAGTAAAGGAGGGGTCTACACTCCCCTTCAGCAGCAATCTCCCAACATATGGTTCCATCTCATATGTTTTGACACCACAATTAAGAAGCACAGAATTTTTACGAGGCGAAACACGAGAACAAACGACGAAACGATGAATTGACAACTTTATTAGTCAATTAAGCGACACAGGATTCTGAGGATGTTGATGTTGTTGTTACACGTCTGTGTATCGTTCTTCTTGCTTCTTCATGTTGTGTACATACTCCATGAGACAGTTTATTTTATTGAATTTAATTTAATAATCTGCTTTAACAGAGCTTCATTCAACTCGATTCAACGCGACTCGACTCAAATCAGATAAAAAAACTACATATGTTCCAAGGATTGAGACAAGGACAGCAGCTACTTCCTGAATCTGTCCATTTGTACACTTTGAAGTGAATAAAAAATGAATAGAAGCTGCAATGCTACTGTTGCCCCCTCTCCCCCCACTCCTTCCATCGTCCACATCATCTCCCTTTCATATAGTGTCAAATATAGTAAACTTCGAACTGTGAGCTTCGAGAGCTTCCTTTCAGCACCGCACTTCAATTTCTTTCATGCTTTCTTAAGCTCATTTCAACTCATTTCATTGCTTTCACTTGATGCTCCTTTCCGTTGTGGTGCTGCTTAAATCCTTTAAACCATAATCTTACCAATCTCAACATTTCCAAGGTTCCTTTTTTCCTACATTTTTCTCTCTCAAACAACCAACAAAAAAATCTAAGAAAGTCATGAAAAGCACGTTGCACAAAAGGCCAATTCTAGGATTTTTGTGATTCACTCATTCATTCAATGCATCCTGAGTAGGTTGTAATCATCAGAACTCATGTTCATGGGAAGGGGCAACAACAACACATTTTCTATACGATTTACTTTTCCATTATATATTTTACGAGTATATCATGTGTATTATTTTATTTTATGGGTTCTCGTCAGTCATGTAGGCGGATTAAATTATATCAGTCATTGAAATTATCACAAATGAAATGCTAAAGAAGCAAAAATATTGTATATAATTCAATAAAAATAATACTTAAAAACTTTGATTCGAAAGAACAGGACAAAACTTAATAAAAAGTGAGTATCGAGTACTGAACATTAAAATTCAATGAAATTTAGAATTACATCTCTCAACAATAGTCAATGTATTGGGTTCACTTTTTGTCTGATTCTGGAACCAAATTTACCAAAAGCAAAATGAAGCCTCTGCGTAACTAATTTTAAGCTGACGCACAAATACGACACTAACAACACCAACTAATTATGGACACCATCTAACTACGAAGCCTAACTAACTAATCCGAATCGATTCCTCATCATGGTGTCCATTTGTTAATTCTATGGACAGCATTGACACAAGTTAACACTTTTGCTGAAATTGAATCCGGCACGAACACGAACACTCCTTCATCCGAGCCACATCAAAATTCAGCCCTTTTCATTCTTTCTCTCTCTCTCTCTGATTAAAAGTCTCTCCAACAGTCGCTCTCTCTCTCTCTCTCTCTCTCTCACTCTCTCTCTCACTCTCTCTCTCTCTCCTTGTTTTTTTTACCGTCCATCCATCTCAGTGGTCAACAGTTACAATTCGACATTTATTGATGTATTCATTTGGAAAATCTATGTGTATAGCTACGTGTGTAGCTAGCTATCTGTCTGTCTGTGTGCCGGCCTGTCTGTCTGTCTGTCTGTCTGTCTGTCTGTCTGTCTGTCTGTCTGTCTGTATTCAATATCAATGTTCAGGGTACCGAAGAGTACTATCATGGATGGGTACCACAAAAAATCACACACAAAACCCTAAAGCGTCCAAATCGATTATTACCTGATCCCTTTGGTTCGAACCATCCACAAGAGGGTGGGGAGTGAGGTTGGGGTGGCATGACCAAGCATGTCAAGGAAAGGAAGCCAAGTGCACGAATAAATATTATGGCAGAGGTTGCTCTAGAAGTGCCTTCAATAGATGTTGTTTTGATACCTGAAGCTCCATCTCTCTCTTTCTCTCTCTCTCTCTAACACAATCTCTATCTATCTCTCTCTCTCTCTCTCTCTCTCTTTCTCTCTGTAGTGTAAACTAGACAGCTACAGGGACAGCGGCGATGTTCCTGGACACGAGACTCATTCATCAATTTTAGTGATGTTTCTATCATTGATACTTCTCAGAGCTCACGTGGAAATCTGGCTGAAAGGAGGTGGATGGGGGTTCGTGGTTGAGGAGGGTGGTTTATGAAATGTCTATAAGCGGCTTTTAGGTTTGATTATCATTACAACAGGTAGGTTATATCACAAGGTCGATATTTCAATGAAAATATAATATCGAACTGTCTATAATGTAAGTGACTTGAATTCGATTTTATAATATGGTGATTAGATTGCGAATTTATTGAAAATTTGAAAACTCTTAATATTGGAAATTTGTAATAATGTAAAGTGTATAGAAACATTAATTAAACCATCCCTATGATCTCTCTCGCTATCTCTCTGTCTCTCTCTCTAAAGGCATTTTGAAATTTCGTTTTGCATTTTGAAGTCGAAGATTCTATAGTGGCGAAAATCCAAATTTGCCCCACTGTGCGTAGATGCCTGCCAAAATCAGCTGAAAAACATAATTTAAATAACATTTGGTGGTAATAAACCAAACACCCTGAAAACCAACAAAAACAAGCAAAAGATATGAACAAGATTTTGCGTGTTGCTATCCATGTTGAATGCTGTCGGTGGCATGCAGCCACAGGGTGGGCGGTTTCCCGGGTGCGTAGGGCGCAACCGGGTGTAAAACTCGTGCTTGTCGCTTTCCAACTTTTTCAGAGGTAGCCAAGCAGACGATTTGAATTTTTAACGAGAATTTTACACCTCGGATTGTTTTTGTGCGACTGTCTGTCTGCCTCTCTGTTTGTATGGATGTCTGCCCCTCTGTTTGTATGGATGTCTGTCAGTCTGTCTTTCCTTTTGCCCGATACTGCTATTGCACAAAAAGCACCATCAAATATCAACAGAGAGGGGGCTCGATTTCGGAGAAAATTTTTTGCGTGCGAAATGCAACACAAAACATGCAAAAATAGACATTGCAGATGGTACTGAGAAGTATCATGGTGTTGGTGATATTCTACCGTGTATTGCCAACAACAACCGCAACAACAACAAGGGCACCAACCAAGCAAACAATAACATTTCATTTGGTTGTGATTTCAATGCGGTTCACTGTGCGTCGAATTCATTGGAAGCGAATAAAAATCAATGCAACAAATTCAACACTTCGTGGTGCTTTCCTAATACACCCTCCCCGTCCCGCCACCCCCTCCTCCATCCCCACTCTCACTGACGATACCGAAACTGGCCTGCAATGAAACCCCTCTCAGTTGATGTTGATTAAAGTGGAGCCACGTGTGCTCGATGGTTGTTCCTGTGCTTAAATGGCGTTTTTATTGGCAGCAGGAGCAAAAAACACGAGAGTGCTGAAAAAAACAAAAACAAAAAACGCAGCATCGCAACGTTATACCAACAATTTTCCGCAGGATTAAAGTTGGGTACGACAACAAACAGGATTAACATACCTCCGATCGAGTTAAGTGAGTGAGTGTCTGTGCGTGAAGAAATCTCTGTCGATGTGGGCGTATGTGTTTGTGTGTGTGGGTGTATAAGTGTGTCTATAGTATGTGTGTGTGTGTATGTGTGTGTTTTTATGCCGCAAGACATCCAAAACGTAGTAGTTTTAGTAGTTGATGAAAACTACTTTAAGCGATGAAAGTTGACGAAATATTCTCGTGATTATAAAGTTTTGCAGTTAATTAAAATGAGATTTTTAGAGTATTAAAACTGCTTGGTTCTGTCTCTAAAGCAGGCTATCCACCGGATCAACATCAAAGTGGTTAAACCGGATGCGGAAGCAGGCTAACGAAGGAAGGGGAGAAGGAAGGAGGGAAGAGCAAAAGTAGAAAAACGTCAGTTGCTTGATTCCATGAAAATTTCTACCTTTGTATATTTTACGAAAATGTTGGCAACATTTTTGCATTTAAACTTCTGCTACACTAAAATTCAAAAATATTTCTTTGAAATTAAAATTGATTGGTTTACGAGTAATCTTTTGAAGGTAATCTTTTTGCAGTAAGCTTTAAATTAAGGTGGAAAGACAAAAAATAGTTAAGTTTAAAGTGATTTCATTTAAATTCGTGTTTAACGTTATTAAGATTATTTTCATTGTATTATTTTTATTATTGTTGTTATTATAATTATTATTCCTATTATTATAATTTTCACAATTAATATTATTATTATTATTACTCTTATTATTATTAACACTATTGGAGTTTATTATTTCACAAATCTTTGAATTTTGACGATTACAAGGTGTGAATGAAACTTTTAGGTGTCAGATATCATCAAGGCACCTCTGTCCCGCCACCCCCACCCCTCCCCTTGGACTCCTAAAGTCCTCTCTGAACCTCTAGATTTTAAACTTTTAACTGTATAAACTTTCACTGTTAATTCGAAAAACGCTACGCATTTAAAGCCATCAAGCAAATCTTTGTTCTATATCTTTACATATCTATCTCTCTCTCATCCCATCTTATGTCTCTCTTTCACTCTTTTCCTCTCTCTCTCTCTCGTTTTCTTTGTATCCCTCATTAAGGTTTTCACAACATTTTAGTAGAAAAGTTTTGTACTTACTTCCGCTACTTTTATGAGTCTAATTTTATGCCACAAACGATTCTCATTTGCAGCGGTACGAAGAATAATTTTTCAACGCCAACAACAGCAACAACAACAACAACACAGTTACTACTATGAACATCAGCACTTTTAACAGGCTGACTCCAGCGAATTGAGTCAGAGGATTCGTTGTACGTACGACACGACGCGATAGGATACGAGTTCATTCTGCTAATTGAGAGAAAGTGAAACGCTTGTTGAGCAAAACTTTAAGGAATTCAGGGAATTTTAACAGCATGTTTCAACAGCACGTGGGGAAATGGAAGAAGAGAGGGGAAGGGATGACTTTTCTCCTCTTCCCCCTGAATGGAAATATTATTTGAACATTTCACATTTCAGTGTGCAAAGTTGTAGAGTAAAGTATTTGGCCAGAACACAGCCACAGCTACAGTTATAATTTTCTGTCTATCTCTCTCCATCTTCATCTCTCTCTCTCTCTCTCTCTTTCACGACATCTCTTTGTCTCTTTTAACAACAAATTTATATCAAAAATGTTGTGGAAATTAATGGAAATTATTATTTACTGCAATATATTCAATTCAATTTACTTCATATTCAATCTATTATAAAACTTGAACCATAAAACCTACACATTTTCAGGAGAAAGAGAGAGAGAGAGAGAGAGAGAGAGAGAGAGAGAGAGATAAAGACAGAGAGTGATAGGGAGAAAGAGAGGAAAAGTGAGCGAAAGGGAGCGCCAAAGAAAACTCCTATTAATTGAATAACTTCCAATCTAACGAAATTCAAGTTAAGCGACAATTACGTAAACTGTCTCTCAGCTATTTACTCATTCAGAAGGGAGAAAAACTGAATCCCGTTCTAAATTACAAAAATAGAGAGAAAAAAATCGAATCCATGTGATAAAAATACAAACAGAAAAAACCAAGTAAGTAACTCAAAACGTTGCTGAGAATATTAAAAGCAACGAAAGATCGAGTGTATGAAGTACAAAGAATTTCCGCCAAACAATAATTAATTTTAATACTCACACCAGCAACAACCAAAACAACAACCACAATAAAAAGAACAACAACGATGAATACGTAAGGATAACACAGACACCGCTAAGAGTGAAGGAAGTGTCAAAGGAAGAAAAGGAAAAGAAAAAAGAGAAGAAAAAAAGCAATAGAAAAATTGTTTGCGTTTGAGGAAAGAGCGCACATTAAATAAATTCCTCGCAGGTTAAAAAAAACCGTTCAAATCATTTAAAAACGACGGCATCCTTTATGGCAACAGGGAGATGGTGAAAAGTGCTGGGAGAGGGGGTGGTTACGAAGACGAACTGTTGCTCTTGACGCTGACTCTGCTCTGGTCAATGATTAAGCGTGTGGTTTCATGAAACAAAAGCAATTTTAAGCGAGTTTCTACTCCACTTTTTTGTCTCAGAGACGATAATAAGTAGGAAGAGGATCAGTAATGTTGTAGTAAAAGTAGTACCAGGAATAGTATGAATAGTAGTAACAACAGTGCGAATAGTAGTAATATTAGTAGTATTATAAATAGTTGTAGTTCAAGTAGTAAAAGAATAGAAATATAAATAAAAATTTGTAGTAATAGCATTAGCAGGAATAATAATAGTAGTAGGAGGAGAAGAAGCAGAAGTGGTGGTAGTAAAAATAGTAGTAGGAATGGGAGTAGTAATAATACGAGTGGTGATGGTAAAACATAGTCTGAGTACTGAGAATGATTCTTCGTGGCAAAGAAAATATTATTTTAGTACTTTTTGCTTTTAGCCACAGAGCATTAATCGACTTTGGACTCTAGCGTGGTCCAGCAAAAAAACCATCATCATGCGGGCGGATAAACGACAGGAGACGCACAGACACACACACGCACACATGCTAAAAAAATGTTCACCTCATGTGGTTAACTTTTATCGATTTCGGCTGGGGACCTGGGGACCTGGTCTTTGATGTTG
Source organism: Myopa testacea (assembly GCA_949629155.1). Classification (NCBI taxonomy): domain Eukaryota; kingdom Metazoa; phylum Arthropoda; class Insecta; order Diptera; family Conopidae; genus Myopa; species Myopa testacea. Next base: position 7,091,639 of record OX451345.1, on the reverse strand, counting down.
GGGGATACTTAAAACAAAAACAGCAAAAAAGTTTTTGAGGGGAGGAAGAGAGTGGAACCAGAAAAATTAAGGAATCTACATCGAAATCTATATCAGACTCTTTCAGTTAGGAAGGTAAAATAAATAAATATTAATTATTATTACTCGTAGATATAAAAAATTAATTGAGTGTTCCTGAAATTGAATAAAATTGAGAATAAAAGAAGTTATGTTGTTTAGTCGCATTAAGAGTATTAAGAGTACTCATTAAGAGTATCTTTTTTTCAGGCTCTTAAAGCTTATTGATTTAGTTATAGTATTTTGACTTCACTTTTACTCCCATAGAAACCTGTTCCTAAATGAAGCTTCGTTGTTTCATAAACTCGATATTTTTTCGTGCTATTAAATATTCCTATTAATTATTTTTTTTTTTTTTGTTTTTTTACTGTACACATTCCAGTTCCGTGCAAACTGTTTTTTCTGCAAAAAAATTGCAACCCTTCCTTTAAACATAATCTGTTTTTAAATTCTGGCAAACGAAAAAAAAGATTGCGATCCATGTGCGGGTCTTGTTTTCACCTCCTGTCAAATCCAAGCCTCGCAAAAGACTACGAGGAACAACCCACCATCCGGCGAGTGTTTACACAAAAATTGTTTATGAAACTTAAACGTCGCATCATCCGCAACCGTCGCATCATCCGCAACCATCGTCATCATCCTCAACCGCCCACAATACAAACGCTCTCCTTAGCAGACCTCCTTACTTTCTGCTGCTGCTGCCATCCTGCTTTCTTTGGTTATCCTTTCGTGCGAAAAAGTGTGAGTCGTTTATATTGGCTCGCGGTCATTAAAATAAATACCTCGTGGATACGAAGACACGAGTCAAGCGCAGGATGCGCGCTCGCTGGAGGATGACTGGCTGGAGGATGTTGACGGCTTAGACGTTACCTTTTCTCTGTTACACCACTATTCCAGCCATTCGTCTAACCAGGCAGTAAGGAGTAGAAGCCAGCAGTCTCAGCGTCCGCCTCGTCCTGACGTCCTGACATCTTGGCTGCATCCTTTCCTACGCTAGAGAGAAATGAAATGTGGCCCGTAATTAAGCCGCTGAAATTGTTAAATTATTATAACCATCCTACGCGGACACAATCCGGAGTCCTGCCTGCAACAATTACAGCAGCAGCAACATCAACAACAGCAACAACAACACCAGCAGCAGCAGCAGACACAAAGCAGCGAAAGCGTTAACTTGAGATTGAGAGCACGCAGAATGGAGTCAAGTTAATGAGGCGTTAAAATGGAATCTGTTGCATTGCATTCGACGGTGCACGTCGTCCTGGCCACGTCCAGCGAGGTCCTTTTTATGTTCACGTTGGTTTTGAACTATAAAAATACAACAACAACATCAACAATAATAAAATAAACGGTAAAAATGTTTGACGTTATTTTTAAATCGTTTTGCAACCAACGTGCTCACAGGTGCTCGTCCCCTTTTAATGACGAAATTATTATTAATATGCGTAAGATTACTTGGAGGTACCACCTCCCTTGCACACTCTGCACCTCGTACAATATTTAGCCATGTTGCACAGGTGCCACATCTCGGACGCTGTCTGCTGACATAATTGAAACCGTTGCTTGTTATTTGTTTTTGTTGTGTCTCTAGGTTTCTTTTATTAATGCTACAAAACCGTAATCACTGCCGTGTTGTTGTTGGCTTCGCAATTGTTTTTTTTTATGTTCTTTTAATATGAGGGCTCCTTTTGCAATGTTTCATTACGTGATAAATTTGTGAATTGTATATTAATCACAGTGAAAGCATTGAAAATTCGGATTGCATACGAAGGCGAATAAATTTACTTGCTTAAGTACTTCGGACTTCATTAATTCGATGAGAAGGATTCGAGAGGAATCGATACGATTGGTTAAGTGACATTACTTAAGTATGATAAATACTCATTTAATTTGTCCTCTTAGATTTGGGCGACTTTCTGCTTTTTTCCACCCTCTGAATCGTTCATCGCTGTCAAATTTATGTCAACATAATCAGCTGATTTCGGTTTATTTGCTCAATAGATACACGGAAGATAAGTGAATCTTTTAATTAATTAATTCTTTGTTTTTATTCTTGTTCCTTTTTAATTCTATAACCATTTAGTTTACGACAAAATCTTGATTAACACTAAATACTAGAACAATATTTAAAAGAGAGCGGGACATGGCAACATCCTCATGAAGATTAAAGGATGTTCGACATGGCAAAAGCGTTAATAACCACAAGAGATAGCAACAAAAACTACGACAAGGAGACACTAATAATCACACATACACACACAAGCACACACATGGAGAGATAGATTGATAGAGAGTGAGAGAGAGAGACACACACACACAGCAAACAGATTTGCTTTGCGGTATTTTGATCGTATCATTAAAATCCGCTATCAGCATCAGGGTGCCGTTTGAGGGCCATACACACATGTACATACATACGTATACATGTATTACAGAGATGAGTATGTGTGTCTGTATGTTGGTGCCTGTGCGCTTGTGATTGATGGCTCACAATTTAACAAAGTCACTTTTAATCTCACTTTGTCACCATCGACAACGGCGTTAAATCCTTGCGCTGCCGTCACACGCTGCCAACCACGAGAAAGGATGTGGATCGTCATACACAGAGTCACATAGACACACACACACCCACACGTCCACGAACATGAGCCACCAACACTTGACACATTTTGTCATAAAGGTGACCAAATGTTTGTCTGTATCGATGTCAGTGTTGTTGCATCAGTGTTGAGCTCGATATTGTTGCCCTTTGTTATACGAGTAGCTTGGCCAACATTGCCGACCGTTGTGGAAATTTTGGTTAACCATCCAAACATCCGTGCAACCCTCCTCTCCACCATCCACCTAACCATCCAACCATCCTTTCATCCGAACCAGACATCAAACCATTTCGCTATACGATGAAGCTTGTTTTTGATAATGTTGATGATGTTTATGTTGTTGATGTTGATGATGTTTATGTTGTTGATGATGTTGATGATGTGATGACGTTGATGTTGATGTCTGTAACATCGAAACTGATTTATTGAAGAATATTAAATTCTGTAACCCGACAACAGACTGCGTACTTGGTTTCCTTTTCAGCGAGGAGTCAGGTCCCTCACTTCATCCACTCCTACTTCTTTTCCTCCCTTTCGCATCATTCACACCCTTCATCTACATCCCATTCTCTTCATCCTCCTTCTTTTCTTTCTATCTTCCTTCCTTTTAGTCGCGTTATTCAGTTGGTTAAAATCGTTTTACTGCCTCAGTGAATGACTGAAATTGCCAATTAAACGTAGGCTCAGGCAAAAACAACAACAACACTGTCACTGGCAGGATAGAGGAGCACTTTTACAGGTTAACAGCCTTATTCCAAGAGTCACGGTGACTAAGACGACAATCGTCTCTGACGAGTCACGACGACGTAACAGACCTATTCCAAGAGTCACGGAACTCGTCTCGTCTTGCTCTTACGTCGCGGTCACCGGACTATACGTTTATTTTACAGCCATTGTTATTTGCCAAAAAGGTTTGTGCATAAGATGCAAATTTTAGTGATGGTAGACGAAAATATTATAATTGAGGTTAATTTCAATTAATGAAAACCTTATAAATTTGTTTTTTTTTGGCAACAAACGTTGACAAAATATAGAATAAACTTGCCAAATTATATGTAGATTGATATAAGTGCTATTGTATATTATTTCGTTTAAATTGTAGCAAAAAATTGTTTTTCTCTTTTTGTTAGTTTGCAACCATGAAGCAAATGGTAAACAAAGACAGTTTCAATTCCACGCGGAGAATTGAGCAATGTTAAAATGCTTTTATAAGTGTTTTTAAACAAACACTTACATAAAACAACACACTGCATTTTTATTTTGTGCGTTGAGTTGTGCGCTAAAATATGGACTCTGTCGATTATTTTTTTGTTGTGGAAATTTCGTGAATTTTGTTTCCTTTTCTAGAATCATTATAAAAATTATCAGTTTCATATACAGTCGAACTTCCCTATAGTGAATCTCCACGGGGACAGACAATTATTTCACTATATAGAAACTTCATTATACAGAAATATTTTTTTGTGTGTTCTGTGATTCTGTGTTCTTGATTTTAGTTCATAATAAGGAGAACTTCATTGTATAGAAGTTCACTATAAGGAAGTTCGACTGTATTTAGCTACATATAACTAAAAAAAATTATATAAAGCATAAATACGAAGTCCAGCTTTATATTGTGCACTAAATTAATTTATGTTTTGTATGAGACGACAACTAAAAAGCACTCGTCTTATTTAAGACGATAATCGTCTCTAAATCGTCTCTTAGAATACCTCAAGACGACCAAAGTTTACGTCGTTGACGATTGAGAGACGATTTTCAAGACGACCGTGACTCTTGGAATACCAAAGACGAGTGAGAGACGATTTAAAGACGATTTAGACACGATTTAGAGACGACGGTGACTCTTGGAATAAGGCTATAAGGTTTTCAGAGTACATTTCTGAAAACAAGAAGAAGTAAAAGCAAGTGATTCCTTCTTCTTGTTTAGGTTTCGATATTGTTTTAAGAAATTTCTTTCAAAAAATATCTTTAAAAGAAGTCTGAAATATTGATGGAAATTAAAGCCAAAATAGCTCACGTAAAACACAGATCAACATCTGTACTTATAAAGTTCTACATTTGGACCCAGACCTCAGACCCAAACAAAGTTTAAGTTGTTCTTTTCTAGTTGTTATTTTGTGGTTGTTATTTTGTGCCACTTATTTTATACAACTGAAAGACCCCCAACCCCCTTCCACCGCCCTGCAAAACCACTAAAACTTTACTCCTAATCTAACCTGGCTATGGGTCAATTCGAAAACTTTGTCTTGTTTTCGAAAACTTTTCTTGTTTCGTCTCCTAACAAACAACAAACCTTTCATTGTTTTCCGTAGAATATAATTAATCGTGATAAATAATGAAGAAAATATTTATCCCTTAAAATAAATTCGATGAGGATGGAAGTGTTCTGAAAGTTGCGAATATTTCAAACATTGGAGTGGAAATGGCCAATGGAATATGGTTTTATGTAACATTGTATTTTTATTGATTTTCCTGTTGCGTAAACGCAGCTCTACATCATTGCTATGTAAATATTTATGAAATTTAAACAATTTCATTCAGAAATGCACTTCATTTCTCCTGGATTTGGTCCGAATCCGCGTTCAGTTTGATTCGTCGATTGTCAGACATGAACGAACATCATGAATGACATGCACAACAGATGCATTTGAATTCGTGTCCTTCAATCCACGAATGGTATTTAGAGTGGAGAGTCATTTATTCGGTGGGTTTCCACCATCCAGCCACCGTTCGCGATCCCCACGTCCACTTCGTCCATAACCATTATGAGTATCAAGCGTCTGGTTTTCTCTTCGGAAGTAGTATGGTATTTTTTATTTGTCTCTTTATTATTGGTGATGTTTATATTGTTGTTGTCTTTTCAAACAGAACCACGCTCTTCCCATCGCGACGGAGTTCCGATGGAAGCTGGACGTCGTATCGCTCCGTTTAATTCGTTTCATTACAGTTCAGTGAATATTTGGGTTTCATATCACACAATCGGCCACCCCGATGGATTTTGTGTCTAATGCCTCTCCTAGAATGCCGAAGACCGAGTGAATAACTCGCTTCCAATCAGTCTCTATGCTCGGATCGAGACGTTCGCTTCTACAATAGTTTATGTAGTTCTGGCCGAGTTCCATTCCGAGCACCGAGCAGCAGTTAAGCTCTGTGATTCACGGGCTCAATTGCACATAAACAAGGTGGGGTTTATTTGCGTTTATTTCTTGTTATTGTTGTTTATTTTGTTTATTGTTGTTTCATTCTTTACTTTTTAACTTTATTTTTTACCATTTGCATTCAATTCCGATTTCCAGTCTATGATTCGCCTGATTGGTTTTGACCCTTGAATTGACAGCAACTTATTGCAACTTTTGAAGTGTATTGTGTTTGTCTATTTTATGAACATATTTTGGATATAAAACTGTTTTTATGAAATACGATTTTTAAGCAGCTCTTCTTATTATTATTATAATATTAACCTTATATTTTATTATTATCATTATTAGTGGCATTACAGTGCGTTAGTGATACCTTTTGTATTTAAAAGCAAATGACAACTAAAGCCACAAAACGGAGCTAAGAAATGTGAAGCGCGACTTCCGGCTTCTAAAAGTTAGAAAAGCAAAGTTTATTGAACCACGGAATGAAACGAACAGCATTGAAATGAAGCCAGAAGAATAAAATTGACAACAATGGAAATCAACGCACACGCTTGAGCACACACACACACATACACACACACACAGGCACTCATTCATAAGCAACCGTATTCACACAAATACTCGTATAAATGGGTTTGGCATACTTCTGGCTTACTTCCGGTTGTTAGAAAAAAAGCGTTGCCAGTGGTGAGGTAAACAAAGAGGCTGATTGAAGGGATCCAAAGGGAGGGGTGGATAGAGTGGTGAGGTGAAAAAATAGTGAGATAAAACGAATGGCCAGAATACGAAAATTTTTCGCTGTATGATTGTTTGGCCCAAAAGATGGCTCACAAGATTTGTTACGAGTTGAATAACTGTTAGTGGATAAGAAACGATAAACAGCTGCGCCGCGGGCAATTCTAACATCCTACCGTCAGCCGCAGCAGCAACAACAACAACAACAACAGCCAACTCATCATCGCCAGCATCGTCGTCAATTCATTTATTCGCCCATCGAGCGCAGAATTCAAATTCAAATTCGATTTCATTACTTGTTGTTGGGATGTAAGTTGATTCTTTTCTTCTTTCTTTCCTTCTCTCGTCTCCGTTCTTTCTTTATTTCCTTTTCCTTTTCGTAGCTTTCTATTCGGTTCGGTTCTTTTTTGTGCGGATATCAAACAAAAATGATGAATTTCCATCCTTTCACGGCTGAACTGTCAACGGGAATGCTTGGAAAGCGGTGGCATCGTAAGCGGCATGGAGTGGAGGGGAGTGGAAGCCGAACGGGGAGTACGGTGGAGGGGAAGAGGGGGTCGGCTTGGGGGTGGTTGGTTGAGAACGAGGGCATCAACCAACCAAGCATCCGTTTCTCTGTGCGTACGTTTTTCTGTTCAATCGAGCGGTTGTTTGAATGACTGACTCACGGTCCATATGACAGTCAGCTCGTACCACGCGTCACGCTCAATGAGCACCGATTGCAGTGTTTTTGTTGTTGCTGGGTTACTGTTTTTGTTCTTCTTCCTGTTGTGCTTATTTTTGTTCTTGTTGTTGTTTCGATTGCTAGCAGTTTCTATTGTTGTTGTTGGTTTTCTTTGGCTGCTGCTGCCGCTTCTGCTGCTGCTGCGCCTGATAAACGCAACACCGAGAACAACGGATGCTTACCAGCGAACGCAACAACGTGACAGTGATTTCAGAAACACTCTCAAGTACACGCACACAAACACACCACATGAGCAACGCACTCGCTGGAACACACACACACACACACACACACACCGACTGACTGTCTCCCGTCTGTCTGTTTACGTGGCCGTTTCGGGCAGCAACACTTTTCGGGGTTGGAAAATTTGCTCGAAAAATGATTGCTTCCGACGTTTTCGTTGTAAATGAAAAATCGTAGTCGTGTCATTCGATTCCGAGCCGTTAACGCGGAAGTATCACTGCGTAAGAGCTGCGAGTTAACTACAACGTGGAGAGTGGCTACAGAGTTGCAAACGTTGTAGCAGCGAGTTCCAAACGCGTTCCACACGCGACTACAGTGTGGAACCCTCAACAATAAGTTTCAATGAATTACAACAACAAAGAAAAAATTCAAAAAAATCTTAAAATATTAAAAAACAAAATAATCTCAAAATTAATCACATCAAATAACAGTAAATAACTGTTGTTAAAAGTAACGTTTTTTCTATTTAGAATAATAATGGAAAATAACTTGCCAAATTCGTTGATTATAGTTTTCTTAATTCTAGTTAATAATCAGCAAAAAATTTAAACAATCAGCAGAAAATAACACACGCGATTTAGAACAATAACAACAATAAAAACAACATCTAATAATAATTTATAGCAATTTAAAAAAACAGCTGTTACTTTGAGTTAAATACAACAGAAAAAATAAAATAAAATAGTACAATAAAAACGAAAAACTACATGAAAATATGTGAAAAAAATAACCATTTAATTTGTCGTGTTAAATCAAATGGCGTGTTTTTCATTTCAATGTATTGTACATACATACATGTACATGTTGTTGTATGTACATATGTTGCTTTTTTTTCTAGAAAAATAATTACTTTTTTTTAACTTTTAAGATGATCAACGTACAGCGAGTTTCGGCTTTTGAATGCAATGCAAATCAGTGTCGTTGTAGTTGCTGCCGTTGATGCTGTTTCTATCGCTGTTGCTGATGCTGATGCTGTTGCTAATGTTGCTGACGCTGAGAGCAATAACAATCGGTTTAGTGTTTATTCTTGTTGTTGTTGTCATCCAAACGATTATCCAAACGATACTACAAATGATTGTCCAAAAAGCTCAAAAACTCAAAATGATCAACAAAGAAAGAAGAATATTCAAAAGAATATTTGTACAAAATATTCACCAATATTATACGTAAATTTGATCAATTTGGCAATCAAAATAATCAAAAAAGAAAACTATTAACATTCCTGATATTTAAATGGTGAGTCGATTTAATATAATTTCGTAATTATACATACATACCATACATATTTATTTCCAGCGGTATAGTTATTTACAGTTATATAGTTACTGAGTTAACCGTTCAGAGGCTCTACCAATCTTAAATTTCTAAAAAATGTTAACCGAGGCAGAAATCAATCCCTGTCTATATATAATACTATACCGTGTACTATACAAAATTATCAGACTTTATTATATTGTATGTATAAGATTAGTGACTACGGTACTATTGTAGTCACTCATATTTGATATGTCAATCAATCAATCCTATATTAGACGAGTGTACACTGGTATATATAGAAGCTAAGCTAAGAATACTAAATACTAGGAATACTAATTCAAATAACTCATGAATGAATGGTTACTCCATTTTATGCACATATTTTCCCCATTATATCCTAGAATAATACGAACTCTTATTGTAAAGATAACAAGTGTATATCTGATTTTGACACCTTTGATTGGAATGTATTCTTAATTTATTCGTATTCGATTCTCTCCCAATGATTGAAAGCGTAAAATTAATTGAAGTTAGAGATGTTGACAAGAATGGTGGAAATGTTTTTTGATTTCAGAGAGAAATTTTGAGATTATACCGTTTAGTTTCTTAGATTACCTTCCACTGAAGTTCTGGGGAAAAAATACGATATGTCGAAAAATAAAAAAAATATCAAAAGTTAATCATTTAAGATTAAAAAATTATAACAGGAAATGATCCGATGCTCATTCGAAATGAAAATTTTTGAATCGAAAAATCGAAATCTGCCCTCGTTTTACTATTGTACACGTAGATATCTGATGACAAGCACCAACTAAAAAAAAAAAAAAAAAAGAAAACAACTGTTGATCACCGGAGCTCATTAATAGAATTATATTTATGGTAGCAACTGTATAGTGTATGTATAGTATATCTACAGTAACAGTATCTATACTATATTTTGTAGCTGTATACGCTTCAGATGTTCTCTGATTGCCTCTCACCTCTGCCACCCTCCTGTCCTGTTGATAAAGTCATTTATTCGATTGGTTGACAGATTTTCCCTTCGTAATTATTAATGAACACGTTTTTAGATATACTCCTATTATTATTATTTTTAAACAGAATAACTATAAATTATAGCTGATATATAAAAGAATCGTTGAAAAACTTTTGTCGAAACACGTATTGACCCACTATTGAAAAATTATCAATAATAATTTTCATATTATTATTATAAAGGTCCTAAAGAATGGTCTTATAAAGTCCTTTTGAAGGATTTTTCTTCAGAACCTTCACGAGGTTTTTATTTCAAACACAGGATCTTAACTACAATAGCTTTTAAATACCGAGAAAATGTTGCCAATTCGGAGACTCTTTGCTTCAATTGAAAATCATGGAACCATTTAAATTCATCTTGAATGGAAACTTGTACTTTTTTATTTGTTTTTCTTTTATTTATTTATTTGTAATATCATTTCAATTTCTATTCTATTGTTGTATGTACTCAATGTTTATCAGCTCCAGAAACAAAATAAACAAGCTCAATAAAATTGCAGGGTTGATTACGGATACAATGAATAACTTGATCAAAACAAGCGGCTGTCACTTTGAAGCTTCAGATTTTAAGCTTCTGGTGAATTTCTGGGAATTGTTTGGCTTCGTTTTTCAACTCCCTCGGGGCGGGTGGATGGATTAAAACCCAGAACGTACACACTTATCTATCCTATCTACACACTGCCCACTCTGTACCCTCCATTCACCCGGGGAAGGAGGCTGGGAGGCTTTAGAATGAAATAAGTGGGTGCCTCAATTAAGCGATGCGTTGCTTTGAACTTTGAATGGAATGGAGAAAGTAGCAAATCGAGAGGCAGGGGAAGGGACAGACAACTTCAAATCAATCTACATAAATCCACTACAGAAGTATCTGTGGAAGAGCTCTATAAATTCCGAATTATTCAAATTTAAGTCGTAGCGCCAAAAGGCAAATCAGAGGCGTATCGTGACTGAGTAACTGAGTTGCAGTGATAGTTTCATAGATAGACATAGAAAGATAGACAGATGGCTGGTGGATGGATGGATGGATGGATGGATGGATGGTTATTGATGCTAATACTGGGTGTGTTTGTTGTCTGTGTGAGTGTAACGTACACAACGTATCGTCGGGTCCAAAGCAAAGCAGCAAAGCGTGCGATGGAAGGTGGAACAACGAAGCTTGTTGCACAATTAAACGCCGTTTGTCACGGTCCATCGCAGATGAGACTACGATATCGCATCACAGCACACGAACAAATAACATTCACGAGTTCCACAAAATAGTCACAAGCTCTGGAATGTTCCAAGTAGAATATTCAAGGTTAGTCTTAATGCACACAGCGACTGGGATAAAAGTTATGGCTATAGACAGATACCGTGAGTTCTTGTTGTTTTTTGCTCCTTGTTCTGATGAGGAGAAATTATGTCAAAGATCTCGATTTAATGTCCAACATAAAACTCAAGGAAATACAGACTAACAGAGGAACATTCAAACATACACGCATTACAGAAGCACATCATTGCTCGGGTAACTTTTCAACGGTACGAGTGACAATAAAATACGTCATGATGCCGGGTTAAAAACGGATATTGGATAAAATATACCCTGGATCTCAGTCACATTCCGTTGGTTTTTTGCTTGTTTTAAAAGTACTGTAAACCTGATGACGAATCAAAACCTTCGGCAAAAAAAAAACCGAAGAAAGGTAGAATTTAACGTCTTTTAAATAACCTCTATTGATCTCTGAAATCACCTTAGTTGATATACACTAGAACTGTCACTTTTTAGTGGAACTTTCCTGAGTTTTTAATGAGTGATTAATAGATTTTTATCCTTAAATTTAATTTTAAATTTAAGTAATCTTTTAGAAAACGACGGCCATCCATCCGCGTCAAGGTCGCTTACTTCTGGGACTACCCTCGTACCACTAAACAATGAAAAACAAAATTTCATTATTTCATTTTCATAAAATTTCTTAATACATAAGATATTCTATGGTTTTAAATTATGAAAGAGACAGAAACTCTTCTCTCTTTCTCTCTTCCTCTCTAATATGATGATTTCTCACTTAACTAAATAAAATTTTCAAAAATTCCGTAAAAAATACTAAATATAATAACACTAAAGTTAAATAAATATTGTATACAAACAAAATATACTTTCAAAGCAACAAAAAACAGACCAACTGATAGAACGACTGACACAAGCACAGACAGATAGATATAGAAAATGAGAAATTAATACAATATTCGATCAACAACAAGCAACAAGAAACAAAGCGAAGAAGAACAGTGAATAGAAAAAAGTTTTGATGAAGTGGAAAACAAAGAAGCAGGAGAGAGGACAGATATACGGACAAAGACAAAGAGAGAAAGAGACAAAAGCCTAAAAAAAAGAACACAAGACAGAAACAGAACAAGAGACAAACCGTCAAACAGACAGACATGACAACGACAATGACAAACTTGGTTATTGATATGTAGAGATGATAAACTCATGTACGATATACGAGTAAAGTTCACCAAAAGGGAGAAGGATGGAGAGAGAGAGAGAAAGAGAGAGAGAGAAAGAGAAACAACACAGAAACACACACGAACTTCGAAGGAACTGCGAGTGTTTGAAGTGTTTCACCCACCCATCATCATGAGTGACACCTTCCGCTTGTGTGCAGACAGTTAAACATACAAACACACACCATGAAACACTCACACACACACACATACAAGACATCCGCCGTGTCAACCACACTTTATCAAATGAAGTGGAAGACAAAACAGCAACAAAGACAACAAAAACAACATCAAATACGAAACTTTAAAACTTTTACTTGTTTTTTTGTTAACAAATTCGATGATACGCTGTTCTTCTTCTTCTTCTTCTTCAGACACTCAGCAACATGATGATGATTCTCGTTCATGTGCATTGTAGCTGCCACGCATGTTACTGTTGCCGATTGTTTTCCATCTGTCTGCAACTCTCTCACTCTCTCTCTCTCTCTCTCTCTCTCTTTTAGTGTCACTTTGTGTAGATATGTGCACATGCAGGAGTGTTTAATTCTTCATTGGTTTGTGTGTTTCTCTGCTTCTGTTGTCTGTTCTGCTTGTCTGTCCTTCTGTCTGTCCTTTTTATCTGTCTTTTTATCTGTCGGTATGCGTGCCGTTGTCTCACTGATTGTTTTGACTGGAAATGTCAGTCAGTGCAGCACTTCATGTCTGACACTTAAAGGATGTGTTTAGTTGCACATTTTGTTGGAGTGTAGATGTGTTGCTGCGTTTCCTGAGCGACTCTCTACTGTATAAATATGAATAATAGTGTGTGTGTGTGTGTGTGTGTGTGTGTGTGTGTGTGTGTGTGTGCTTATAGAGTGAGTACTTTATACGGATGAATGTCGGTTGTTGTTGTAGTTCCGCTTTAAAGCTATTCTATTCTATACTATTTCCAGTCAGCACCTGGCACTGAATTCAATTCCATTCCCTTCTATTCTATTCTGTGTTATCTTATCACATTGAAGCAAAATAATATGTGTGTGCGTGTGTGTGTTTGTGTGTAGTGTTCGTCCATTCATTCATGCATGTTCGCTTATGAAAGCGCATCCGTTGATACTGTTATGCATCCATCTCTCTCTCTCTCTCTCTCGCTCTGCATTGTCTTGGCTTCAGGCGTCATATTTGTGTTGACAACTCTAGACAATAAGTTAATTTTTCCTGAGATGTTCGCACAACATTCAAGCATCAAGAGGGGGGCTATAAAGGAGGTACCTGCATTTATTACTGTCAAAAATTTCACGTAATATTTCAATATTACGAGTGTAAAACAAATCATGAGGGAAAACAGTAAAAGAATCAACGAAGTGAAATTGTTTGGGTGTAAAAATGGAAGAATTTTTTATAAACCTCATCTTTCTGTTGTTTTCTAATTTAGTTTTGACTAAATTCACTATTCAATTAAAATTCACTTTGCGTTAAATTTTTGGGTGTGTTTCAAAAACACGCAAATCACAAAGTTCAAAAATACAAACACAATTTAAACAACTTGTAGCTGGTAATTAATTTAATTACATTCACACAAACACACACACACACACATATACAAATACGTATAGTGTATATGTGCATATATTCGACAAATATTAACTCTATTAAAGTACAACATAAACAAAGTTATAAGTATGAAAATCAATTCAATTAAAAGCAGACAAGCATCTGCAGTGACAGAGTGAAAAAAAATCTGGTTGGATTGTTGAATAGGTTCCTCCACCATCAGGGAACCCAGACATCGCTATCAACTGATGTTGTAATCGAATTGTGAGCATCCGCATCGTGGCACGTCAGCTGACAACGCTGACGGCGAAGAGAGGAACGGTAAAGAAGCCTCTGCAGCTTCAGCTCCAACATCGGCTCCAACATCGGCATCGAATGCATCTGATGAAATGCTAAACAATGTGATTTTCAACTTAATTGCATTAAAATCGAATGCACCAAACTGATGCATCTAACAACAAGCAGCGCCCTCAACCATCTGGTTAACCAACCAGCCACACAGTCAGCCATCCAGCCATTCAGCCATCCATCCAGTCACTCGCTCCCTCCAACGTCAGCTCTCCTGCTCGTCTCGTCCCTTTCTAGTCTGTCAAACTGCTCTTCGTAGTTGGCTTCTAATTAAGGATTCCACTCCATTTGATGCGGTTACAAAAGTGTCCTTATAGAGAGCAGGTTGTTGTTGTTGTTGTTGTTGCTGTAGTTGTTGTTGGTCTTCATATAATGTATCTGCTGTCGATGTCGATGACGATGACAAAAACAATGCGTTTGAACGGATTCACCTAACTAAGCAACAATACCAACAACAACGCTAACAACAACTATGGAGAACAACAACAACAATTGAAATGACACTAGCAACAACAACAACAACAATAACTCAAACACTCTGAAGTCAAAACCTGTGTTTATCAAACAAACTTAAATAAAAAGTTTTTAATTCGTTTAAAATTGTAATGGAATTTGTACGGTCGTGTGTTTGTCTTTGTTTTTGCATGTGTATATGTTTGTGTATGCATGTGTGTGTGTGTGTTCGTGTGGCTGCGGCTTGATAAAAGCTTTTAAACGCTTTTGCATGACATGAGTTAGTGTGTTCATGACTCGAAACATTTGATTCATTGTCCATTTTAATGACTTGATTAAGTATATTGAAGGCTTTTAAAACCACACTAAAGGCCAAACTTCATATAACGTTTTTTTCCTAAAGATTACTTTTTCTACAGAAGATTTTCTCCCACTTAACATTGGATAAATTTACAGATAAATTCATTAAAACAAAAAATAGCAAAAACGTATTATAAGTAACTCGAACTTTTATTTTAAAAAGCTTTTTAAGATATTTTTATCCAACTTTTGACTTTAGTTTTGAATTAGAATGTTATTATTATTAAGAGGTGTAGGGTATCTACCTGTCCATAAAACGGTAAAATATCTTAAATATAAGATATCTTATTAGAAATTGGGAAAAGTGAATAAATTAATTGTCATTCCTTTATTATTATATCATTATTTATATCTATTATTATTATTATTACTTATGTAAGAATCGATTATAATTTCTAAAATCGTATTGCTAAATAAAAGAGTGAGTGATTTAGTTACCTTCATTAATACATTTGACACATGGCAGTTTAACTCATGTCAATGTCAACTGTCAAAGAAACAATTTAAAGAGTAATAAAATAATACATTGAAAAACCATTCTTAATCATGCTTTTTCCGTTTAACTTTTTTCCTGTCCCCTTCCTTACCTTTACATCCCTTCCCATTCCATCCCTTCTCTTTTTTCTTTTTCTTTCACTTCTATCCAAACTTCTAAGCAAATGATTAAGTTTACTTCAATGCGACACTAGAGCTCTTAAAGCCTCAACTACGACAAACACATAGCAAGGAGCAGAGGTGTTATCACTCCCCTCCCCCTTCCATGATGGCCCCCCTTTTGAGTAAGTGGTTTTCTGCTTATCATGCAGCTGAACTCAGTATATATACATACATCACGCCCTTTTTTATAACAATTTTAAAGCCATAATCATTGGTTCAAGTGAAATAAGTAGCTGCTGAGGAACCCTCACCATCTCCGCCCCCGGCCCGATTTCACGCTAACAGTGATTCGACCATGCAGTGCAATTTGGCACCACATACCACCATATACCACCATCGCCACCTTCAACCCCCCCCCCAACACATTTCTGGCCACAAAAAAAAGCCAAAAGGATGCTACGGAAATTTGGATAATTTTGGGAAGAATTGCAGCCCGCGGGAGAAAACAACAGCTACGCACAGTTGCACAGGAAGCAAATGAAAATTAAATGAGGTGGGGAGCGGGGAAGGAGGGAGAGGAAACATGAAAATATGGCAACATGCCACGCCAACAACAACAACAATTGAACTCTGCATACACCGAGCTCTGTGCCTCAGATTTCTGACACTTTTCTGGAGTTTTTGGTCCTGTTTTACTCTGGTTTTGGGGTTGTGTTGTTGGGTTGAGTTGGGTTCATCGACGCTTCTATTTTATTCCTGTGGTATCCTTGCGGATCCTGCGGGTCTTCAGGGGGTGCTTCTCATAACGTATTATCACGTGCTAATGAGCAATTTTGCGAAGTGATAACATTTCATCCCAGCTTTGAGCATCGAAGAAACAGATTTTCTGCTGCTTTCAACGCATCCTTTTCGTTGTTGTTGCTGTTGCTGCTGCTGCTGCTGCTGGATGCTGTTGCTACGGTACTGCCTGTTGTTGTTGTTGTGGTTGTTGTTGCGCCCTCGTTTCTTGCCAGTGTTTGTTGATTTTGGTATGTTTTGGTGTGTTGCTGCTGCTGTTGCTGTTACCATATCATTTGTTGGTTGTTTGTTTATGCTTCCCTCAGGCAGGATAAAAAATAAGTTTCGAGTGCTGAGTTGAAAACGTCTTCGTTCTTGCTTTTACCGTTTCAACCGCTTTCGCTCTTCGCAAGCTTCCTCGAGATCTTCAAAGAAATTGTAGAAAAAACGTAGTCTGAACCCAGCAGCTTTTGGGTAGATTTGGTTCCCCCTCTCTTTGTTGTTGTTGTTGTATTTTCCACCCTGCATACAGAGGAGGAATAAGAGAGAGAGAGAGAGAGAGCGATGAGTTCGGTTTGAGTAAAATTAGTAGTAAGAAACTCCATCGAAATAAACGCTTTGAACAACATCGTGATATGTAATTTTGTTGTTGTTGTTGCTGCTGTTGTTGCTGTTGTTGTTGCTATTTTCTTTTCCTTGCCTAGTGTCCTGACGTCCTCCTCTCCGATTACAGCTCAGATTGCGGAATATTATTATTATATTACGTTATAATGACGTTATTGTGCATTGAGTGAAATTTCATTATACACAACTTAATTATAGTATCTTCTTCTTATTCTCCTTCAAACGTGTTTTCTGTTGCTTCTTCTTAAAAAAAACTCAAGTTTTATATATCTATTTATGTGATTTGAGAACATCCGAATATTGGAAAAAAGTGGATATCAAATAATCATATCATTGAAAATCATCATCATAAAAAAGTACATTTTACATGGTTTAATTTTAATGTCATTTCCTGAGAAGAGGAGACCCAAATCTTGTGTATATTTACTCAACTCTACCATTTAGCTTATGACCCAAAAAGCGATTCTAAACTAATCCGATACTAAATCTAACATATTTATTAATTATTCTATACTTATTGTTGTTTTAATATTTTTCGTTATATACTTCATGTGGCTTTTATTTTTATTATTATTAACATTATTATTATCTTAACACGTTAACTTAGCCATATACAAACTCAAAACTATTTCAGTGTTCTTGTTGTTTTTGTTTAAAATCACAGAACATGTGCTGCAACATCATCCAACAACTGAGCAATGATAACAACAGCAGATTTTGTTTTGGTTTTTGTTTGTTTACATGATATTTTATATGAATTCGCACTTAATTCGTAACATCTTTATTCGTCACACACACACTCACACACACACACACACAACCAAATCAATTGTGTTCTTGTTAATTATACATGCAAACAATATTTGTTGTTGTTATTACTGTTGTTTGTTTGTTTGTAGACTGTTTATTGTATTGTGTTGTTGATGTTAATAAAATGCTAAATTAGAAACAAGCAAACGAATGCTTCTTCTAATGACAACAGAAGTAGCTACAAACACATCGATAGATGCACATACACACACACACATGCCTATCTTAATACTTGGATAGATGTACATACGCACTACATTCTGTATATTTTCCCAGGGTGCATTATCACACCCACCCAGTAGGAAAAATCGTCTTGAGAAACACTTCGCTTAGGACTTTCTTTTGCAGCCTTTAATATGAGAGTATAAATAAGAATATAAATACTAATTTAATACATAATATAATAAATATAGCAAATTTAAAGAAAAATATAAAGTTCCATTTATTCATTCATTCACTTTTTCCTACTGGGATATTTTCACAACTGAGCAATTTCATGAACAAATTTTACTTGGCGCTCGAAAGTATGCAACAATTATTTTCTACAAACAACGACTGCAAATAACAATCGACATGTTGTTGCTCCCGACACAGCAATAATAATAACAACAACAATAACAACAGCAATAGCAACAACAGCAATGATACTCATTTACATGGAAGGCATTCAGAAAGCGTGAAATGTGTGTGTGTGAATGTGTGTATAGAGTGTGTGTGTTGACGGGTGGGCGTGTGTTTTGGCGTGTGTGTGTGTATGTGTGTGTGGTCACATATAATAATTTATTTATAACTCCTATCAAAATTAAAACCGCACTGAAACCAAAAGTTAATATTTGTCTTTTACATTCTAAGCCACAATTAATTGGCATGTGCAAACTTTTCCCTGTCGTTGCCATGTTGTAGTGTGTATGTTTTTATTATTGTTGCTGTTGCTGCTGCCACTGAAGCTGATGTTGCTACTGAAGCTGCCACTAATGCTGATGCTGCTACTGATGCTGCTACTGATGCTGATGATGTTGCTGAAGCTGATGATGCTCATGATGCTGATGCTGTGGTTGCTGTTTTTGTTTATAAGGTAACCAAATTTGTTTGCGGATGTTTTGGGGAGTGAGTAAGTATCATCAGTGATTGTTGTTGTTGTTGTTATTATTGTAGTTGAGTTGGCCTTTTCACTTCTCGGTATCTTGTCCTTCATGCGTATATAATGACAACGTTGCCAACAAAGCATTACATAACAGGTTTGTTTTGCTGTTTGTCCTACCGAAGTCCTTCGTCCTTTCATTGAATTCCTCTCCTCTTTGATGTCCTTTTGTTCGAACTCATTTGCTGTTGCATAAACTTCAAAAAGAGACGAAAAGAGGAAAAGTTCAACAAACATATTTGCTAAAAGGGTCCAAAAAGATGAAACCTTCGGGTTGCAAAAGGTTACTTAGAAGTTACAAGGGTTTCTTAAGATAAGATACTGTATAATATTAAAATAAAATACTAATTAAATTTTGAAAGTCTTTTATTGAACTCATGAAAGGCTTCAAAAAGAATTCACGACGATCGGAAAACGCTTTAAAAACATTTGAATCGATGAATGATTTGAAAGCCGTCAAGGTTTCCAAAAATAATTCAGCTCTTTTAAGTTGACTTTAGACTATGTAGTTGCTGAAGTTATGCAAGAATAGTTTCAGTGAAGCAATTTTTTCATCCAGCAGGAAACAAAAAAAAAACCAAGAAATAAAGAAAAAAACCAAAAAACCTTTTACTCAGTGACTCTGAAACAGCATCCGATTAAAATATTATATTTATTCACAAATCGCTCACCAACAAATTGTCATTGTGTCCAAAGCAGAAACGGAAAACAGAGCAACAAGAAAAACAACCGCTAACCGGAGGGAAGGGAGGGTGGAGGGAGGGACGACGGTAGGATGGGAAGATAGGAGGAGGAGGGAAGAAAGAAATACTTCACGAACCACAACATTTAAATCATTCCGAATCAATTGAATTAAATTGTCTTTTGTTGCTACTGCAGTGCTTTTTTTATTATTATTAGTATTCGTTACACGTTACGTTGTCCATGCTGTCATTGTTGTCGTTGTTGTTATTGTTGTTTTTATTGTTGTTGTTTTTGTTTATTTCATTACCTTAAGCTTGTCCACCTTAGAGAGTAAATCCTTTTTTACGATCCTTTAACTTCAGCAATTTCACATTCATCGACTCTAACGTTGCACAAGCTCGTAGCTTAAAGGCACAAAAACAACAACAACAACAACAACAATAAAGCTAACAACAATGACAATAACAAAAACAATAACAACAAGAACAACAACAATGACAATAACAACAACAACAACAAGAACAACCATTAAAAAAGGACCAGAGGACAGATCTAAATAAAAATAAAACAAAAAGTGCTACGGTTGCTTAGACACCCACACATACAAACACACACACACACACACATACATACACATACAAGTACCGCACACAAACGAACAATAAAAAGTAACTCAACTGCAAGCAACACTTGAAAGAGATAAATTAACTTTGATGCAACAGGACAGCGAGTGAAAATATTGTTATATCCTGGCGGCGTAGCTGGAGCGACAGGAGCGGAATGTCCAGTGACTAGACATGTACAGTGACTAGAGTCTCTCCCTCTCTCTCTCTCTCAGTCTGTCTCTTTTTCTTTCTCGCCCACACACTTGACGCTCTCAAAAGTCACCGTGGACCACAATAAGTCTTCGTCGTCGCTCAGACGGTCGCTTGGCCAGCGTCGCTTCCGCAGCTTCGAGCAGCTACAAACAAACAAACAAATAAACTTCCGCTTTCGTTTTGTTGTTTCTTCTTTTCCCGCGATCTTCTTCTCTCCTCATCTCCTTGTTAATGTTTACCTTTAATGGTGAATAGTGCTGGTTTTTTTTTCACTCTCTCTGTTAGCCCGCAGCTTTGTGAGGTTTCATTGTTATTTGTGAAAACTTTGCACCCTCTACAAAAATAGCTGAAGTCGAAAAAAGTCCCTCCTAACCACATACGGGCGACTCTATATTCGCTTATAGTACGAACACACGGAAGATTGCAAAGTCAAAGAGACGTAAGAGACACAAACAGACACGCAAGCAGTCATTCGAGGGGATCCTGTTGCCCCCGGTCCCCCCTCCCCCCCCTTTCAGATGCATTTAAATATTTACGTATGTATACTATTCGGTAGTTCTTTTTTACAGAAGAAGTTTGCACGATGTCAACATATTGTTTAACATGCCACAGTCACAGAGAGATGAACGCTTAATTTTATTTGATTTTAAGTGAATTAAATGTTTTGTGAAGGAAGACAAAAACAAAGAATTGAAATTATTTGGGAGAGTAAAGTAAACGTAGATAAACAACGCAGTTAAAATTTAAAAAACTAAATATATGTACTAGCAAACGAAAGCATTTTTAAATGTTTTTCTCAATTAAAGTAGTTTAATAATC
Organism: Myopa testacea; assembly: GCA_949629155.1. Lineage (NCBI taxonomy): Eukaryota > Metazoa > Arthropoda > Insecta > Diptera > Conopidae > Myopa > Myopa testacea. Next base: position 7,070,397 of record OX451345.1, on the reverse strand, counting down.
CATTTATAATACATTCCATCTAATAACCCATTCAATATGTAATGGTAACTATTTTTCTTCTCTGGAGCAAGTACGAATACTTACACCTGTGCTATAGTGTTGCTTCTGTACTGCACGTACTGGCTTAGGCTAGGACTCGTCGGCAACTGGGAGCGAGATCTTGTTGCACCACTATAACATCTCTTTATTACAAAAAAATTTACGTGCAGATTTCTCTATTGACTCTAACTTGGACCAAATATTAATTACTTTATAATTAAGGTTTTGAGGGAATCAGATACTAAGATAACTGTGCATCAACAAGCAATTGGGCAGTGAACGATGGTATATCTCTGCTTGCCCTCCCAACCATGATTCCTTAACATGTTGCCAAAAAAATTTTATAGTTCGGAATCCCACAAAATTCGGTCTCATTGCAAACTCGGAGTCATTGGGTCTTTAATTATTTATTTACAAAGAGTTCATATTAATATTTTACAAACATTTAAATAGGAAAACAAACTTTCTATCCCAATTACTTACATATGTATATAAATGGTATATTTTATTCCTCTATTAGAGCATAGGAATTTCTACGTGAATCCAAATATAAACACAACAAATGAGCTTAAAGGACTTCGGCTGTTTTAAATTAGATAAATCATCTTATAGGTTTTACTTACTTTGGCATCCGATCGGGCAGGCCTGTCTGATGGTGTTGCTGTAAGACAAATAATTATTTTTGATCCTAGCTATTTCTGTGTTTATATAATCTATATGGTTTCTATTCCTTTGTTTTATTTTCTTATTATACACAACAATTATATCGTATACTAACAAACTACATTTAAATATTGACAATGACTTATTTCAATTACTTTTATTTAACAAGGATGTGAAATAAAGAATAAAAATTCTACTTAAATATATTCGGAAGCTAATTTATATGATTCTATTTCTTTTCGTATAATCATCTTGGTCTGGATTACGTTGGAGTTTGATGGATTTTCTTTAAAGCAATAAATTAACTAGTTCCGCCTGATTGTTCTCTTTCACATCGAAAGCTTTTCAAAGGAATATATTTAGTTTACACGTCTTTATCTATGTTAAACACAACAACTTTCACTTCCATATTTAAAATCATCAAAAAAGCAACAATTTATATTAGCTTAAATCTTTATGTTTATATCTATAAACTCCGTGAGGAAATACGAGTAGGTATTTTTCTATATTTTTGTTCTTTCTCTACAGGTATTGAGGAATATGGTTTTTCATTAATATAAGAAAATATTGTTGGTATTTATCTTGATGATGCTGAAGTGTTGTAATTGTAGTTCACCAAATGCTGCTTCTAGTCCATGCGATGTGTTTGTGACGTGACTGCAGACCATAAAATGCAATGTTGTTGTTGTATTTTATTTCAATGGTTTATAATCAATTATTATTCTTTTTATTGGTGATTACAAGTTTCGCCTTAAATTTTCAGTTTAGTGATCACAACTTTTTATTGGTAATCCTTTAGTTTAATGATCACAATTTCGGTTTTTCTATTTTGTTTAATGGTCGAATTTTAAGGTTTTGTCAATCTTCACAGATGAATTACTATCAATCAACCGTACGACACCGAGGCTCTAATCCAACTCCTTCAAAAACTCTTGCCAGCAAACGGCTTTGCCTGTCTGACGATCTCCTAACGGTACTACCGCGTGATTGTGGTATGATTCAATTGTTTTCGAACAATTTCATCCTCCCAGTTCTGCTTCGATCTCTTACTGTATTTCTCTAACTATTGTTTCTGTATGCCTATTTTTTTTATTTTTTCTATTCTTGACTAATACACTCTACCTTTGGGAAATGACCCTATAGGAAAAAAAAATGTCAACCAAAAAAAATATTTATATAAATGTTTATGTTTTTAACCCATTACAAATAACCCACATTATTATGTGGGTAAAAACCATTTAAACCCTTGTAAAAACCATTTAGTATTTAAGATTGTATTGTATTTAAGAAATTGTAAATCCTAATAGAATATGTTTTCTCCCCTTCTTTCAGGTTGAGACCTAAACTAACTTAATCCATATTTGCACCAACCTAAACACCGAATAAAAGCAACCCCGTCATGAGATAGATTCCAATTTAAGCCAAAATATGAATGCGTAGCATTTTGAACCATCCTCCAGATCCAACCTTTAATATTCATGCATCAAATTTTCACGGAAACACAATTTTATTCATCCTGCTTTGATGATGATATCCTGCTTATTATTTGGAAATTCAAGCGAAGGTAAGTAAGTCTTTTGTTGTTCTAAAACTCGCATGTAAACGAAGATAACATAAACTTCAAAGACTACGATAAATAAATCACAAAAGCTTGATATATGGATAAAGCTTGATAAGGACGAAAAACCGTAAAAAACGCTAATTCTTATATATATGAAGATAATAACAACAAAACGGAACGGAAGATAATAATAACAAAAAAAGGGACGAAACTCTTTTTTATTCTCCTTCTTTTATGTTACTTTTTTGAGCAGAAATTTCATTAAATAATTGCGCCTGTCTCAGTTGATATCTTCTATTTATTGAAGCTCTTAAAATTGGTATTTATCAGAAATTCCTTTTCTTGATATAGAAAAACTTCTTTATATTTACACATTATTTTGTTGATTTTCCGGTTAGTTTAGTCGATTATTTTATTAGATTCGTTTATTTGCCTCAGGCATTCAGGCCAAATTTAACACCTAACCGAACAATGAGAAAATAAGTGAAAATAATTAGACAAAAATAAACGAATAAATACAATATATAAACAAATAACACGAGTTAGGAATCAGAGGAGCGAAAGAAACGGGGGCATCGATCGGTTGTGTACGATAATAATTCAATTATTTTAAATAAATTCATGGCGATGGCGACATCGTGCATTAAATGCGCTTTAATGAGATTAATACACAAATGCAAATGCAAATACACAGTGAACACGAATAGAGGTTTGTGAATGGGATGACCACAAATTCGCATATTTAGATACATAGAGGGAGGGTCTAAGGTGGCCCTGTAGAGATACACGGTTTATAATTTGATGTTTTGGGGCTAAATACAGAAATGTATACAATAACTAACAATCTTATTAGACGATGACAATAGTAGTTAGAATACAGTTCAATATTTCAATACAGAGCAATACAAGCAACAACCAAATTAAAGATTATGTAACACAACCTTAAAGCGAATACTAACTGAGTTAGTAAACAAAATGTTGCACACCACGCTGGTGACTAACTCCGGCGTAGTGCATAGAATCACGCTTCAAGCTTTTTTAAGCAATTTGCAGCAGATACAGATTCATATCATAAACAGATACACTGATACACATGCACTGATACAAATACACAGAAAAATACAGATGCAACAGCTAGCAACATCAACACCCACAACAAAAGCAATACCGCCAACCAACAACAACAACTCATGCATCAACATATGTTCATAATAAAGGTAACCAGAATTCAGCTTGATTTGTATGCAATGATTTTAGATGTAATCGTGGGGAAAATGAGGAGATGATAACAACAATAATAAACAACAAATAAATTAAAAAAAATAGGAGAATGGAAAGAAAAAGAGACTAAATTAGGAAAAGAAGGGGAAACGATAAAAACAATTAAAATAGTGTACTTAAATAATATGTAATTGAAGACTTTTCGAAGTCCTTAAAAGTCCTAAATATCTCATGATTAAATTTTACTCGAATTTGAAAACAATTAAAATAAAAGACGCATTTGAGATTTAAAATTAGAATTATTATTAAGAAATCCATTTTGTTGATTGTTTTCCTGTTGTTTCATTTCCACTTGTTGAATATTATTATTATTTTTGTTAACATTTTTTAAATATTCTCAAATCTATGGAGATCTACATAAGTACAGTCCAAAAAACATGACTACTGCAAAGTAGAAAAAATATCATCTCTATTAAAATAAAGCAACACAAAAAGCAAAAAAAATTTGGGCATAAAATCGAGAAATGTTGCACGATTCCACGAGATTCCCAGACACAAAAACTCAACGAACAACAGCAGGCCGTGAGCAGTATTCGGCCTCATGTGGCAACAGTGGCTAATAGAGGCCAAACATTTAAATCCAAGCTGTGCTGCAAGAAAAATTGCAGGGCATCATATAATAAAACGTTGCAGCGCAGCTCGGCGATGATAAAATTTAATCATATGCAGCAACACTGGCAGATACTACCAACTCCCCTCCGCCACTCCACTGCCCCCCTCTCTCCTACCCTCCAATTAAATGACGTCAATTATTTCGATGGTCTAATTGCAAGAACAAATGCCCAAAAAACAACAACAACAACGAAAAATACCGCAAATATTTTTGGGGGCTCAACCAACAAACAGCAGCTACCAATAATCAAGCGATGAGACAGACGATGAACAACATGTTGACCAGTCTGGCAGCAATAACAGCGGAAACAGTAGCACGACCAACAGCAACAACAACAACAACAACACTACCAACAGCAACAACAACAACACTACCAACAGACCAATTTCCGTGCTTCCGAAAACATATAAAATCAACGAATTGCAAATTAATGAATTGCAATGATTTTTTATTGCGATGGTTGCAGGGTGCTTCATGTCGATTCGACTGGTTGCAGTTACAATAACAATGGCAACAGTTACAACAACAACGTCAGCAACAATAGCAACATTTGCTCAATAGAGTGCACTCGACTGCGCACAAATGTGGCCAACAGCCGCTGACCGATTCCGTTCAATTAACGCACAAATAACTTGTTCGAACACATAAATGAAAACTATTTGTCGGGTCCTCGGATTCTTAATAGGCTCATTCATGATTTACATTTCCATGATATTCGACAATTTTTTAACACAACTTTTAATACAACAACAACAGCAACTAGAACACCAGCAGCAAGCAGCAAAAAACAATCGACAACAAACAACATAATCGTGCGTCGTTATAAATTTAAGCCAAAGCCAATTTTATTCAATGGATTTCTATTCGAAAAATATGCATAAATTTAAACTCAACAAAGCGGCAAAAAATAAACACCGAATGACAGTTCGAGTTCGCATCTGCAAACGTCAAAAACTGTTAATGGACTCCAGTTAATGGACTGGATGTACATATATAGACTGGGCCAACGACTGGTTTTTTTTTTAACTTTTAATTTAAAAAAAATATAAATCAGCCGATAGGATTCAGCCGAAGTAAAGACGCTTCGGAAACTCCTTTTTATAGACATATTTCATAGATTATGCAATACAAAGAATAAATACTTAATATATAATATTATTCTTCATAGATACTTCATGAATACTTCATACAATAGATTATACATTATCAAGTATAGATACTTCATAGATTATCCTTTAAAGATATTTCATAGATTATAGGATAGAAGGTATATACTTCATGGATCCGCCTTTATCGTTAGATCCTATAGATTATGCAATACAATCCGTTGTATCGGAGGTCGTCGCTTCCTCGACAGTAATGAAGATATAAAAATCATTTTCAAAAACATTTCTATGATCAGCTCTTAAATATTTACAGTACCTTAAAAAGTGTCTTTATAACACGGTTTCCTGTCGACGCGTCACTTAATTTCATCACCGAAAGCAAGCAGCTTAGCTTAGCATAGCTTCTTCCTTCTCCTTCATTTCCTCCTCTCACTCTTCCACTTCTTCTTCGCCTTCATCTTCCTTGTAACAAAATCAACCTGCTTAAACTTAATACAAAAGTCAAACCATCCAATTTAAACTCAATTTGGTAAACTAGCTTTTTCCGTGCCCGCATCTGTCATTCTTGGAGATGGATACGTTTTTTTTTGTTGGTTCGTTTATCGTCCTTCCGTTGACGCTGTCACCACCTTCGGCGTGTTCTTCTCAAAGAAGTGCTAGGAGTTGGTTGTCGTCTGTCTGCCTGCCTGCCTGCCTGTCTGCCTGCCTGCCTGGAGTCCTGTTCGTTCCAGCAATTTTTTTATTGTGCAGGAAAAAAATACGCTTAATGACAAAAGCTCCAACGCCATCTAAAAACTGTGGCGCTGTGAAGGCGTTTCATCACAAAAGATTTAAATATTTGAAATGTGCAATATTTTGCAGTTCATTTTAGATGGAGAAGAAGGTGTTGTGGAAGCTTTTACAATGTATCATTTTCATGATACATACATTTATATATTCTTTCCTCCCTTCCTAAACCTTCTTTCCCACCATCTCTCTAACATCCCATTGTATCAGTCGTACCTTTATTTCGATCTCTAGTTCTATCGACAACTACATCGTCTGTTATCTCCATTTTGTCGACACTATTTTATATCTTTCTCGAGACCATCATCATTAGCATCTACACAATCATCTTTAACTTTATCTCGATCTTTATTTCATTATCTACAATTTCTTCTTCCACACTTTCATTTTCTATCATTATCTTCACGTTTTATTTCAGATTCTCTTTCGATCATCTGGCATCCTCTCGAACTTTATATTTCATCCCATCTGATAGGGTTATACTTCCTTACCTGTCTCTGTCTATCCCAATCTCTATCTATCTCTCTCCCGTCCTCCTTGACACCCTACATCGTTTATCTTTGTTCCAGTTTTGATCTTTATCCAAGCCTTTATTTCTGTATTCTCTATCTTAATATTAAACTATTTCTTAATTATGTATATATCCCATTTAATCTCAGATTCTTTTTATTTCTGCCTTCTTCAAATTCCACCTCTATGTTTGCTCTTTCTCGCTTCATCCTAAAAAACGGAATAGTAAAATAAGATAATAAAAACATTTGCTCATAATATCTCTCTTCCTACTAAATTTTATCTCTGGCCATATTTTCCTAAATCTTCCTAGGATTTCAATTTCTTAAACAAAGTGGTGCCAATGGTGTTTCCAAAATCTTCCATCCGAGACTTTATGGAACCAATTTGATTAGTCAAAATTACCTGAACCATTTACTCTTCTAACCTCTTCTTACCTCGCCTTCACCTCTCTCTTCCCCTCTCTTTCCCTCTTCTTGCCATTTTAGAGTGTTGTCTGTCGGCATTGCAGTCAGGTTCCAAGTTGTTGCTGTTGACTCTGGCTAAACTTCGGGCACCAAACTTAATTCTAAAATTGGCAATTGAGTTACTTAACCATCAGCAGCTACATCGTTTTTTAACCGAACCAACCAAGGGTACCTGTGTTGCATGGATGATGTTGTTGTTGTTGTGTGTGTTGTTGTTGTTGTTGTTGTTCTTGTTGCCAGCATTACTTAAGTGCCGAAGACACTTTGAAGTTGTCTGTCAATCTTAAGCTTCCGCACAATTTCATTAGCAAAAAATCCAAATCTCCATCGAGATAAAAAACAATCCAAAAGAAGGAAGAGAGGAAGGAGAAGTGAAGAAGACGAGGAAGAAGAAGTCGAGGAAGAAGAAGAAGAAGAAGAAGAAGAAGAAGAAGAAGAAGTTGTCAAAATGTTTAAACAAATGCGAGTAACAGAAGCAGCAGCAGTGAAGAATCTCAATAAAATGACTTCAAAGAGGTACTAAAAAAGAGAGGGAAGAAGAGTGGAAGGCGAGAGCGAGGGGTTTGGCTGGGTTGGTGGTCGATGTTATCCTGACTTGTTTAATTTTCTAGCAATTTTCTTTGCAACTCCACTTGAGTTCTTATTTATTTTATTTATATTCCTTTTTTTAGGTTTCCTTGTTTTTCTGTCCTTTTTTTGTGTCCTTTATTTTGTTGTAGATGCATCTTATCCCGTTGCTTTTTCTACATTTTCTTTCTCTCTCTCTCACTCTCTCTCTCTCTTTGTTTGTGTGCTTATCTGCCGCCTCGGTGTGTATTCCAGGAAATCCTTTAAGCGCTTTTTCTTGCACAACCTCGTTGACTGTAATCACAGACGCCATCCTTCGCTGCAGCCGCTTCTTGTCACATGCTGCCCCATGATGACTCCCCTCCCCCCCTCCCCCCCTCCCCCCGCCGCCGCTGGCTGCTTCTGTGGTGCCTGTTGCATGCTGCTCCATGCTGCATGCTTGACTTTTTCTCGCAAAATGTTGTGCTGACTTCTGTTTGACATGCGACTGCTCCTGGCTGCCTTTCTAAATGTTGTTGTTGTTGTTGCGGTTGCTGTGGTGTTGGCAGTTTGCTGATGTTGTTGTTGTTATTCGTCCTGCTTTGCTTCTGCCCTGCAGTGTATTTTTCAATTTTCCTCAACCGAACGAAAGTTGAGAAAACTTGAAGCAGGACTACAGGACTCTCAACACACATACACACACACACATGATTCCTTATTATAATAATATGCGCTTTGGGTAAGCTTGCTAGAAGCCTTCATGCAGCGATTTCAGCTCCTCAGTCTCAGTATTAAAGTCCTTGAGAACATTTTTTATAGTCGAGTTTTCCTTTCTTCTTCCCTCCTCTTCTTCTTCTTCTTCTTCTTCGTCTTCCTCTTTCGATACTTTGTTTTCCTTTTGAGCTCCAATACTGCTGCATCGTCTGGTTGGCATCTTCGGTGTCCTTGTGGCGCCTTCACCTGTCACCGCCGCTGGTTGTGGCCTCCTTCGAGGACCCGTCATCCTTTATTTTGTTTACTTTCGATGATGACGATGACAGCGCACTCTTTGTTTCTTTCTCTCCCTCCCTCTCTCTCTCTCTCTCTCTCTCTCTGCTTCTCTTTGCTGCACCTTCATTTTATTTTGTTTGTTTTGGTTTTATTCTTCTACTTCTGCATCATCTTCCACATCTTCTTCTACTTCTTCACATATGAATGCAGAAGCGTGAAAACTCCTTCAAGTGGAAAATTCGCTTGATCCTTGAGTCTTGAGCTCTGCTTTTCCTTGCTGTTTCCATGTCGCCCGGATTTTATAGAAAAAAAAAATCAAGACGCTGCTGTGGCCGCATGTGGCCCGAATCCCTGCGAACAAGCAACACTTTCAACTGATTGTGTTATTTTTTCACCAGCTTACACAAGTCCTGGATGTGCCCCAACTCTCTTTTTCACTCTCTCCCTTTATCTACATCTCGCTATCTCTCTATCCATCTACTGTCTACAGCTGTCTGTCTCTCTCTGTTTCTCACTCTTCTGTATTTTGGTCCTTGGAAGGTTGCTATAATGTTTCTTATTCTTACCTGCCGAAGAAGAAACTCCTGACCGTTCGTCCAGATGCCCCGCCCACCCGTTCACTTTGTGAGGGCGCCAGAAAAAACAAGCCAACTCTGCGATGCTTCTTTACAGATATAAATCTCAATAATCGTTTATCATGACAACGCTTGCTTCTTTAACCGTCCAACAATGCTTCTGGGCTTTCTGTCGTTCCTTCTCTTGTTGTTGTTGTTGTTGTTTCCTATCCCGCTCCTTCTCCTTCTCCTTCGGTACACAAGGTAAACGTAGTCAAATTGCTTGGCGCACATTGATTTCTTGAAGATTTCTTTAGCTTAAGCTTTAGTCTTTAAGCTGGTCGCGTCTGCTCACGTTTTACCCGTAATCAAGATCTATCTGTTTGTTGATCATTTTTCCCCACTTTCAGCATCTGCTGCAGCAGCACGTAAGGCAAACATTTCAAGCCTTAATATCAGGCCAGGATGTCATATCGTCCAAGAAGAAGAAGAAGACGAGGAATTGTTTTCATCTTCTTATTTCTAGTTTTCATGGTTCATTCTTTCACATTTCTGTATGTTTAAGTCTCAGTTTGAAAACTAAGAAATTAAAAAACAACAACATAAAAACACTTTAAACGAGCTAAGCCAGGATCCATATACAACCAAGGATTCCAACAGCGAATCGTCATAAAACCTGAATAAGAATAAAGCCGGGATAAGAATAAAACCGGGATAAGAATAAAACCGGGTTAAGAATAAAACCGGGTTAAGAATTAACCGGATTATTATGTAGATCTAGGCCTCATATAGGTCTATTGGGTTCCGGTATCTAGTATATATTAATTTTCTTAAAAACAAACAACATTTAACATTGAGGCACCCCGCAAAAGTAAAGTTTTGAAACCAACCACAAAACTAAGGACACTTCTGTAGTTAAACATTGAAAACAATAACAATAAAATAATAATAAAATATATAATAATGTGTTTGTTTGTTTTGAGCCGCGCTCGTAACCACAGAAACTCAGAATTTATACGAAATAACAAACAAACAGATAAACAAAAGTAAACAGCAACTGAACTAAAGACTGAACTAAAGATTGAAAAAACTCCTGCCAAAGATATTTCAGTGGGGGAAGCGTTAGTAAATAAAAAGAAAAAGTTTAAATATTTGCAAATAATAAAAGCGAAACTTTTTTGCATTTCAATTTGTTCAGCAGCGGACTCCGCAGCCGCTGTTAATAATCGGGAGGGAGGACGAAAAACAGAAGAGACAAACAGATTCATTGAGGATATTTTTTTGTTGTTGTTTTTGATTTTGCCCGGAGCTCAGAGAAGAAAATCTTGGCAACTTGCAGTTTCACTCGCGAAAAAGTGTCAAAAGTTTTGCACTCGACGTGATTTACGGTGCATAAGTTTATTTCGGCAGAAGAGTCCTGCGCCAGGACAGCGGCAAACGTATGGAAGAATAAACAACAACACCGCGCTGGTTTAGATTCCCCGCCGAGGACTTAATAGCAGTCGGATGTCGGAAATGTGCTACTGTATCCTGCGGTCACACGCAAGGATAATCATAATAACGACAACGACAACAACGAAGACAACAACAACAACAATAACTCTGTTGGCGGATTGGGTGCTTCACTGATACGCCGTTGTTGTTGTTGCAGTTGTTATGACTGCTCGTTGTGTTTGTTGTTGTGCGGTTGAGTTAACTACAGTGTAGAGCAACTGGATCCGTTTCCGTTAAGCACACACACACACACACTCGCTTCAGCTCCCCAGACGATGGACACCTGCTGCACGGTAAAAAGGTGCGTTTCTTTAAAAATATGTGACTGATGATGACAATTCATCGTTTGACAGCGACGTTGACTGTGTGACTCCCCCCTGCAAGTTATACGCTCCAACACTTCTTCTTCCTCGTCTTCTTCTTCTTGTTCCTCTTTTCCTTCTTCGTCTTCTTCATCATCTTCTCTTCGTTCTGGGTTGTTTTTTATATACTCGTGCATACGAGTATTTTGTTGACTGTTGATTTTTATGGCTGGCAACTCCTTCGTTGACAATTATTTTTATTACCCACAGCGGAAGTTTTGTCAAAGTGTTGCTCACACATACAAGCACACAAACATACACACTCACACGCACACACACACACTCACACCCATGGAAGCACTCACACAACCTTCTAAAGACGTTGCATTCTCTGCTTCTTCTTCTTCTGTCTGTTGTGTTTATGTTGTTAAATTGTTATTGTTTATGTTGTTATTTATGCTGTTGCGTTTGTTGTTGTTTATTTTTCCGTTGCTACTCTGTTTGTGTTTATTTACGTGGTGAAAATTTACCGTTTCTCTGTGTTGTTCTCTAAGCTGTGAAAACCACATAAAATAAAATAATACCTCAGTATATATTTTTCAGGTACTCTCAAGCAAGCTTCCGAATGGTATCCAGAGTGATGTATATACTCTATCTATTGTATATCCAGGATAATATAAATCCACGCTGAAATCGGGTTTCGTATGCAGCGGGCTGTATTTATATGAAACTAGTTCGTTGTCGACGAAACCTGCATATTGCGTGGATAAAACAACATGTTCTTTAAAAGAAAAATTCTATTCATTTATCTATAGAAATATTAAAACAAAATATATTTAAATATTAAGTAACTGAAACGACATACAATAATAATAAGCTAATAATAATAATATAGCTACATAATTCCATAATCCAAAAATAATAATTTTAATAATAAATCTACTTTAATAATTGTAATGCAATTTACTATAATAAATAATTATAATAAAATTAACGGTAATCAAAAAGTTTTCTAACAATAATTCAACATAATATTTTGTGAGAGAACAATTATAATAATTTAGTGTATAATACAGTTGATAATTACAAGAATACAATAGAATTTGAAGGCCAAAAAAAGTGATATTAAAGTACAGCGTTTGTGAAATACCATGAAACTCAGTGACACAGAATAAAAAAAGCCAAAGAAGTAACCAAACACTAAATCGTATTTCTTACCTCTTAATTGCTCATTTTTTATTTCTTCTTTTGGTGTCAAGAAATCCGTATGATTTGTGAAATCTTAGAAATATGTCTCTAATCTATATTATAGTATATCTATATTATCAATCAATGTAATTAAAAGGTAACAATTTTAATCACATTCATGATTTTTTTTACTGAATCATTTAAAAATGTTTTCCATTTATACTTTTCAATATTTTATTCTGCGAACATTTTTCCCTACTCTTTCCTATAATCATCATCATATCATCGTCTTTGAATTAAAAATGTCTCTCTGATAATTAATTTAGTCATCCATAATAAAACTTGCAGCAAAATTACTTTTAATTTAATATTCAAATGAAGAGATTTACGAGGAGATACTTTTTCGTGTTAGTGTTTTTTCAGATTTCAAGTGCAATCATTTCTGGGTGCTGTACAGCGCTTGTCAACGCTGTCTCGCCTGGAGACAGGCACCCAAACTTAACCACATGCATTTCTGTCCGCTGCAGAAACGCCGCCTTCCCAAACTCCCAGAGCCACATGTTGTGGGTCAGAAGCCATCGTCATCACTCACCACGAAGTTCTGCGATTGTGGTGCGTCTGGCAACGCCAACAACAACAACAGTTACGCCACTTTAGTGCGTTGCACATCAACACCTCTCAACCGAAGAGATAAACATCTCGTCCTTTTGACGTTTCTGATGCTGTTGCTGATGCTGTTGCTGTAGATGATGTTGTTGCTGTTGCTGGCTATGGTCGTAACTAATGCTAAACCACTGCAACTTAACGAATTTTCCAAAACACTCCAGTGCTCACTTACTTTGTAGTGTTGCCACACCAAATGGCTAAATAAGTAAGTTACATGTTGTTAACCGAAATGTAAATACCGAAAAGCAAACCCATCACAAGACCGCCGCCCAACCAAGAATGCCACACTCACCCCCCCCCCCCTCCCCCCCTCCCCTCTCCGATAAATGATAAAGACTCAAAGCTCAGCAACGAGCTCAACTCTTGCATCAAAGAATGAGAAACTCTCAGCTACACGAACTCAGCAACCAGGCAGGCAGGCAGCAGAGCAACCAAGCATACAACCAATCAGTCGGGCGGTCGAGTCGGTCGGTCAGCGGGTCGGTCGATCAGGCAGACCGTCAGTCAACCCTACCTGCGGCTTGCTAACTGAAAATCAAGAGTCGAAAGTGTTTTCCGGACCAGCAAATGTTCATTACGGAAGCTCATATCCGGTGCCAAGAAATTCGAGAGAGAGCGAGAGAGAGCGAAAAAGAGAGAGAGCGAGAGGGAGCACCGAACACTACCGCTGTGTGTGCAGGGTGTATACAGGGTGCTGCGGCAAAAAGATGGCCAGTTGCAGCTCGATTCTGGTCGATTTATTTCTCAATTAAAATCAAAATATTTTTTACTTGCTCGAGGCCCGTCTTTTGAATGTCTGACGTTCAACGTTCAGTGGAATTTCAGTAACGACCTCCAACATGACCACTTTTCAATTTTCGTGCTCGTCTCCTGTTCCTGTTCCTCTTCCTTTCATTTCATCACTTCTTCACTTGACTTGGAGTCGGTGAGTTACGCAAATTTTGTCTGAGCTCCGAGGTTTGCTGTTGCGAAGTCGGAACGGAAGTGTTTCTCAACAACAAGTGTTGCTGTGATGACAAGTGTTGGTGTTGTTGTTGTTGTTGTTTTTGTACGGGTTGGTGTTGGTTGGTTGATGGTGTTGGTGTTGGTTTTACTGTCGACACTGTATTTTTGGCCCAGCCAAGCTTTTAGAAATTTGAAATCCAATTTTCTGGTAATCGGATGAACATTTTAGTAGGTATTCCCAAAATAACAACAACAGCAACAGCAACAACAACACTAACAACAACAACAGCGATTTTCAATAAGGATTCTGAACATTTATGATTGCTTTTCTTTATTTTTGTTTTTTCCATTTTAATGTCGGTCCTCACTACTGATTGATTGGTTGTTGAATGGTGAAAGTCAAATTTTGTTTTTTCATCTACATTTAAGTCGATAAAAATTGTGCTCAACTTATAAACTTCATAACTAAAGCAATTAAAAATCTACTTTTATTAAATTCTAAAATATCAGGAAAAAAACACGAATAGTTTAATAAATTTACGAAACAACAACCGTGCCACGGTTATTCTAATCTATTCTAATAATTTTAATAATTCAAGTAAATTCTTAATCACCACTTGAAACTGATTCGATGTCCTCATGTACATGAATTCCTTAATATTAATCGCTTTACCAATAACTAAATTTTAAGTCAATGTATAATATAAACACCATCAATATTTTGAGTTCAAGTTGACTTTTAATGGCCATGAAACTTCTTTATATTGTATATCAACACGTGCTTCATTGCATTGCTTCACTACAACAAATGTTGCTGATTTCTGTAGTTTCTGTAGCTTTGATTCTGGCTACAATCTGAATTGGATGTTGTTTAATATTTTACCAGCACAAATAAAGCCTTCAGCAATTTGCAGTTCTTGTCTTCGGCCAACACGTTTGGCCTGATGTAAGCCAATAAATTAAAGCAATCTCTGTGTTGTGTGTGTGTGTGCAAGCATGTTATGCATGCATGTTTGTGTCTCACCTTTCATGAGTGCCAAGCACACATACATGTAAGCATTTGTGTCTGTGTGAGTCCTGTGTGTGGCTGTATGTGTCTGTGGCTGTATGTGTCTGTGGCTGTGTATGTGTGTTAGTATAATTTTTGGGATTTTCAATTTTAATTTTCGCATCAACTCATAAAATCTTTAATAACTTAATAATAATAATTTCATTTAATAATTGAAATATTATGACGAACAAATACAATCAATTAGTAATTCATTTTGAAATAAATACAACTGATTTAACAACAATTTGAGTAAATGTAATATTAAGCAACAGTCTTTAAAAGAGAGAAAGAATTAAAGCCTTTCATCAAGCATTCTATAAAGAGTTCATCTTTAATCTTAAAGTGTGATTTGTATTTATCACTTATTTATCAAAGAGTATTTATTACGAAATGAGAATTACATATAACTTTTTTCACAGAAATCTTGTTTATTTAAAGCTAGATAAATTAATTACATTCAAATCTCGCTAATCACATTTAACACACATACACTGCGATCTCATACGTTTCCATTAACAAGCAGCAACTTATAAATGACTAAATTAATCTCATTACGGAAAATACAAAAAGCAAAAACTGCCTGCCGACAAAAATCTGATCGGTAATTAAATTTTAAGTATAAATTAACATATCAAACCGACTGTTTAAATTGCATTGCAGCAACATACTCACACATGGATGCAGATACATACATACATACATACATACATACATACAAACATACATACACACATACATACATTCACATGATGTCCGAACCAGCCACCAGACTGTAACAGCAACCGCAGAAGGAGTCACTTGAAGCCTCCTCACTCTCAACCCCCAACATTTAAAGGCTCATAAATTGAATCATTTACAAAAAATGAAAATTCCACAAAATAACTGCGAGCGGTTCAGCGGCTCGTTGGCTCAGCTCAACGACTGCATGATTCTAGCCATTTGAGCCAGTTTGGCGCCGAACACGGCTCCAACATTGTGCGTGTGTGTGTGTGTGTGTGTGTGTGTGAAAAAAGGACATAATCACATTCGTACTCGTCTCTCATTCGTGTCCATGGCTGTGTAATTTTTAATGGACAGCCATCGGTCAGGGTAGAAAGCGGGGGAGGGGGGTGTGGGTTTGTTGATGACTACTCGAATGAGTGAATGAGTGACTGACTGACTGAGTGAATAACGTGTCTGTCTCGAGTTGAAGAGGACTTGACAAACCTTCACTCATCACTGTCCACACTCCGTTGGTGCCTCCTTCCACTCGCCCCCCCCCCCCTCCGACCAACCTACACACACGCTCGTCAAGCTCAAAATTAATGTAATTGCATTTGATGCAAGCTGCGATGATGACTGTGATGACGAGCTGCTGCTGATGCTGCTGCTACTCCTGCCGCTCCTGCTGCTCCTGATGCTGCTGCTGATGATGATGGCTTACGGACAGCTGTTAATAACTTGAAACATGCCGTAGCTGTGGCCAATGATGAGCGAGATGGAGTTATTATGAAAATCAAATCCACTCTAATTAATGCAATTTTAAAATATTAGCAATTGTTGCTGTTGCTACTATTCTCAAAAATGCAATACAGTATCCGAATACAGCCACCGACTTAAATAGCTATCTAAGTGGTTGTTAATCCTAAAAATACTGAACTTGTGCCGAACTCTCTGCGTAAGAAGAGTTGTTCACTTGGATCTTTATTAACTTTAAATAGTTATCCACTGTTTCCCCTCATAAGGACACTATCAAGAGTTTCTTCCTTCTTCTTCTTCTTCTTCTTACTTACTTATGTAAAACACCTGCAACAACAATGATCCCAGGCTTCCATGGAACTCCAGGAATTCCAAGGAAGGTCTCAAGACGAAGAATAGGAATTTCACATAAAAACAAGGAAATATTCACCTTGTCCTTATTTTTGTTTTGTTTTTAATTTTCCTCTTCTTTTTCTTCTGGTTCTAGTAGAGCAAAAGTGTTCCTTGGGTACACCACTCATCCCCTGCTTCACCCTCCTTCCCCATTCTTAGTTTAGAATGCGATACAAAAGGTAAACATTTTCAGGGGATTTTCTGAAAGTCGCATCTTTCGATTAAATAAACGCTGAAGATTCACATGTGTGCAGCACTCGCGATTTATTTGTTTAATATTAAATGGAAATGCGAAAATGTGTTTGCATCTTAGAGATAACCCCCGCACTCCCCCCCGCCCCTCCCCCAACACACGCTGTAAACTACCTGCATCCAAATACAAATCCGCTTCCATTTCCGAATGCATATCTTTCAACGTTTCAGCTGAAAGTCTTTATCAGGATGCGTCTTCAGAGGATAAACAACAGCCACTCGTACGAATGAAGCTCACATGTTTAGTGAGGGAGGGCATGTTTAGGGTGCGAAAGGGGGTGAAATAGCTGGCGGGGGGGATGTAAGCTTGGGGAATGCTTGATGTGGTGGGGCAGAAGGCATCAGATTGTGTACCCGAACTTGTGTACTCTTAAATGCGAGGAGTAGAATGCGAATATATTTAAGTCGTTGCTATTTTATTTGACAATCTGATGGTCTTAATTGCTGTGTGTTGTGCGAAGCTTCTGTTTCTCATTTACACACCTTTACACTATTACATTTATTTATCACATATTACTATACATTATTCTTGTCCTTCTTCTTAATCCAGCTATTTTTACATTGTTCAGCTACATACTCGTATAATAGGTTAGGTTAGGTTAGGATACATGACAGTAGTGCATAACCAGCTCTCACTTAAGCCAAGCAAGGCCCATTGTGATGGCCCATTAGACCGTAATATAGTCCACCTCGTTGGTGAACTTTCATGGTCTACCTTTCGTCTTTCTCTCATCTTCCTTTCATACGAAATACAAAATTGAGAAATGGTTTTCACAGTTGATTTTCAAAGTTTTCCTAAATTATCAGGTTCGATACAGCAAACAACCAACACGCATGGCCAGTAACAGCCTCAATCGCACGGACTTTTGTAGAGTTGCTCTTCTGAAAGTCTATAATTAGTGGAGTGGAGTGGAGGCCGATTTTCATTGAAGAAGGTGGCTGGCTCACCATGAATGCAAAAATGGGGTCCTTTCAAAATTTTGACTGCGTAATCGGATTAAATGCAGCAACAAGAGAAGCAACAAGAGAAGCAACAACGAAACATCGATTCGAATAACACTTTCCATCGAGCGCCGTTGGAATCGTCGTCCTCATCCGCTGACTGCACTGCAGTGCATTTGAAGATACCTCGGTACCGATCACAGCCAACCTCGAATGGTCAACCTTCAGCATGAAGTGAATGCTACCATCGTCCCGACAGACCGAGTCGCCAGACTCACCAGATTCCTGCACATTCATCAATGAACTGAATTGCACTTCAATGTTGCCTTCAATTAAGCCAACACTGAATGAATGACCGCACGGACCGGGAGAATTCAATGTAATTTAAATGAGAGTTTAAATCAACTTTGAGCTATTAGATGAAACGATTCTTAAACAAAAACATTCTAATTTGAATTCTTAATAATTAAAAATCCATAACTATTGTTCGGTTCATAACTATCGAAATAAAGCCGGGGAAAACCATTGTCCGGGAGGAAACACGAAATGCATCACAGAATTCCTACCAATCAAAGGATGGAGATTTAAACAATTGAAGCGGATGCTGATGTGTTTGTCAAACATATTTGACGGTCAACTGCGTTCAACGTGAAAAGGGACGAACGAGAATTTTAACCCTTGTTTGCTGTGTTAGTCCTTGAATGCAGTTACGTGGGTGTGATTCTTATTTTTTAGTAAACAATGACAAACATTTATTCAAATTTGTTGTGTTTTTGAATTATTTTTTATAATTTCAGAAGGGATGTTATTAAATAATATAATAAAACCTAATTCTTTTCAACTCATTGAAGTGTTCCGAGTTTGTACAACGTTCGGTCAGATTAAGAAATGTGTTAAAACTTCAAATCGTATAACTTCTATGCTAACTGAGAATCAAGTGACATTTTTTAGTATGGTGGGATTTGGGCTGAAAATTTTACTCGTTGGACTTTGGACCAACGCTATTCATTCGCAATAGATAGACGAATCACAATAGTTTCTGATTCTCAAATTCATAAATTTAAATAAACTCGTGCAAAACACAACGCATTTTATATACATAATAATTAATCGTCATAATGTATGTATGTAGAAATAACATAATGTAGGTTTTATCTTAGCACATCTAGTTTCTGAGTTATCGCACGTTGGAAAATTTTATACTTATATCTCTGAAACTGTACGAGGTACCTCCATTTTAAACCAAATTTTATTGAAAAAGCATTTCCTTCCAAGAAAAATGCAATTGAAAATTTTGTATACATCAGCATCAGATTCCTTTGCAATGGTGAGCAGTTGAAAATATAATATGCGTAAAGTATGACTTGGTTGTTGTGTCACTTGCTTGATACCAGAACACACAAAGTCGTTTCCACTCAATTAGAACATTTCCAAGGCATGATAGACGTCATGGAATCTTAAATACCCTGAATTGATTTTAATATAATATTAATTGTTACGATTTTAGGTTTTGCTTGCGCCATCTCTCGTCGATGGTTTGTTGTCCGAAACGGTTCGTATGTTTGCTATATAGAGTCCAATTATCGAAGACATAAACACACAGTGCAAAAACATTAAACATGTTGTGCTTAAAAGAACGTAGAACTTTGGGAAGCGTTAAATACAAAAAATGTGGTGTTCAAAGAATCGTAGAAATTTGGAACGAGCTTATGCAGGATACTTTTGTTACAAAATTTGTGACATTCACAATCTTAATGCAAAAAAACTGATAATATCTAGTGCAGACAGAAACCATACAAATAGTAAAGTTCACAATGTTCTGTAAGCAGTCGATTAGCTGTTGCGCAAACCATTCGTTAAGCTTTAAAAGAAAAAAATCGTCATCGATTTTTTGAATCATGATTTTGTTATTCGCTATTTCACACTAAACTTCAGCTTCGACACACACTCATTCAGCCCAACACAACTGTTCACAAACTGTTAGGGATGAGAACAGTTTTTTCTTTTTTCTAGGCTTTTTCCATTAAACTAAAATAATTATTAATTAATACTAATAAATAAAGAAAGTAGAATTAAAAAACAGCAATAATCGTAATATTTCTAATAATAAAAATACACGTGGAAATATTTAGAAGGAAAAGGAGTTTAATCATTACTTACTTTCAAAATCTTGATATCTATATCATTGCATCTTTGATCTCTTTCGATCTTTGGTCTCTCTTTTTGGACTGGATCACACATCAATACACTTCAGATTTACGAGTAGATATGACTTTATTTTACTTGATGTTATTATTAGTGGATAAAAACATTATAATTCAAAAACAGAAATATAAACTATGTACTATATATTGTTCAAAAGTTTTGTAAGACGATTGGTTTTGATAATAAGTTGATTAATATACAGAAAGAATTCTAAAGATACACACAAATAATTCTAATGTACTCTTTACAATCGTTATTCTAAAAGAGATAACAACAAAAATACCCATTTAATTGTTTAATTGCGAACTACTGTGAACGAAGTGAGTACAAATAAATCTAGTTACTAACATTGGAAGTATTAAAATGCTTAAAGACTAAAGTTAGTTTGTATTTTAATTGTTTTTTTTTTTCATTTATTTCTTTGAAGCGAACGTGACATGAAAAACGATCGCCTGGAAACGTATTGAATACTTTATTGCACCGTGGACTCAAAGAATGCCTTCATTAAATCTAGTTTATAAGTTCTGAGAATAATATTCTAAGAATATGAGTTCTGCCATAAATTCGGATCACCTTGAATTCTAATTCGAATTCTGTAGCGAAAAAGAGTTGACATTTTTTATTTCTTTTAGAAGAACCGCTTTTAGAAGAGTTTTGAAAATAAAGCGCATTACTAAATCAACACTAGAAATATTGTGCGTTGTTTGTCTCTGTGTGTTTGTGTATAGGTTTGTGTGTTTCTGTGTGCGTGTGTGTGTGTACGTCCCTTTTAGACACCCTATGAAAATCATTAAAACTATATTCAGTGGATAATCCTTGCATACAACGCGCCTGACTTATCTTGCATCTTGATTTTTCGCTTTGAATTTCAATACAGAATTTTCAGTATTTCGTACGAGTTCGTACTCCTGTTTTTCGTTGTTGTTGTTGTTGTTGTACACTCTGTTGTTGTTTCTTGGTTATTTGATGGTTTTTTTTTGTTTGCCGTTGTCCTTTATACTCTACTCGCCCTTCGTAGTTGAAAAGGTTTTCTTATCGCTCGCACGCATCGCTTGATCCTCATTCTGCAGCTTTTCACACATGCTTCCCCGCGCCCTCATCACACATTCAGACCATCTCGTGTTTTCGTCCATTTTTCTCTGCTCTATTCTGTGGATCTGCATCCGGCTTGCATCCTCCTCTCCTCTCTCCCCCCCCCCTCCCGGCGGAACACTTCTACAATTTCTCGAATGCATTTGCATTCGTTAGCATTTCGCGTGTCAGACGCCAAACCTGCTTCGCCGCCTGCTCCAGCGAGCTGGGCGACTTTCCTTTGAACATGTCCAGGCTGGGCAGGAAGTAGTGCGGACAGCGCCGGTATTGTAAACACGAGATTAATTGCAAGAAGATCCCATTCAGGCGATCGGCGATGCAGCCCTCGTCCCATTCGAAGTCGCGCGGATGCTTCTCGCACTCGTACAGCAGCAGATTCTTCAGATGATAGGCGGTGATCGGATTCCCGGGCAGATCCAGGTGCCGATCACGCAAAGTCTTCAGAATGCTCAGGCAGCGACGCCGACAGCCACCTGCAAGGATAAGAATCGGAATTCAATGCGGCGAAGGCGATGTTGACGGCGACAACTGCGGCGATCGGTGTGAGAATTTCACGCAAACACGCAAAAAGGAAAACACCACACCTATCACCCCTTACCGCCGCCTCCCTTCCACTTCCTCCCTCCCTCACTCACCTTGTAACAGCCGGTTCTCCGCCTCGAAAAAACTTAACACCCAGGCATCGCCTTCCATGCTGGACGCGTTGTTGTTTTTGTTCTGCATGATGACACTCTCCTTGGATAGAAGATCGAATCCTTCCGTCTTCACTTCGGCGACGATATTCGGATGCGGCCACGGAATGTGTGGCAAAGGCCAGTGTGCCGCCGATCGGGGCCAAATGCCGGAACACTTGAAGGCTGGAGTTATTTGCACCACGTAGCGATCGCGAATGCGCAGCTTCACCTCCGTCGTGTCGCCGATCATCTTCACCATGTCGCGGTAGATGCTTTTGTCGCACGCCTGCGCCACGAGCGTCTGGAAGCGGGCGCGTATCTTTCGCGACGACAGGTAACCGGAAGCGGTAATGAATTCCACCCACAGCGACATGGAACGTTTGCGTCCGTCGCTGAGTTTGAGAACCGCACAACCGGGCAGCGTACCGTCGTCCACAAAATTAAAGACGCCCATCTGGTTGAGATACAGCACGATCTCGAATTCATTCGGCGAAATGACACCGACTCCTTCGAATCTGTGCACCAATGAAAGTGAAATTAGTAATCATTCAAGTGGGGAATGTAAAAATATAAAGATTAACACTTGGAGTTTACTTGAAGCTGGAATTTTTGGTAAATAACCGAAAGACATTGAAGTAACCTGTCGAGATCAAAGTATACAAATAAAAAACCTAAAGTAAGCTGATCCAGAATCATCATCAGTCATCTCTAAGAGGAAGTCTCCCCGTAGATCTTCGTGTTTAATCGTCCTTTCTGATTATCATTATTATCGCTCATTTATAAAGCATTATTGATCTCTTATTTATCTATTAACCACATTACTGAAAGAGAGAGGGTAATACAAGTAGCTACAAATTGCCAATCAAGTTCCTTCCTTTCAATAAGCTGTCAACTTCACCGACATCTCATCCTTGTGGCAGCAACATATCTTTTCTTAGACGTGGCAACTAATTGCCACTATTATTAAACCTCAAATAAATCAGCATGAAACCGCTTGTAACCACTTTTCATTTGGTTGGAGAATTTATCGAATTACTACGAGTAGAACAACAACAACCACAACAACATCCTTTACTCTTGATCGTTGTTGTACGATCGTTTTTCCAGCTGCCTGTTTTGCTTACTG
Source organism: Myopa testacea (assembly GCA_949629155.1). NCBI lineage: Eukaryota > Metazoa > Arthropoda > Insecta > Diptera > Conopidae > Myopa > Myopa testacea. The sequence continues at coordinate 7,047,493 of OX451345.1, read as the reverse complement.
ATGCTCCAGTTAGTAGTTTCTTTTTTCATGTTAAAACATTGATGTCACTCCAAAACAGTAGCTGCTGGTAGCATTGAACAAGATTCTTCAAGGGTTTTGCTACGAGTTTGTTTCGTTCTGCTCTGTTCTGTTGATCGTAATGATCACTTCGTTGGAGAGATTGAGCGATCAAGGAATCGATCGATCTGTTGAGTTGATTTGAAGGTTACATGTTCTTCTAGTAACTTGATCTGCCGTAAGTATTTGCTTATGTTTTTAACTACAAATTAATTTAATGTGATGTTGATTCAATACTTAATGTGAAGAAAGAAAGTTTTAGAGCTTCATTTCATAAAATTTTGCATTTGAAGAACTTGTATTTTAAGTAATTTTATAAAATCATGGATTCTAGTTTTGAATTCAAGCAATACAATCATTAAAGAGATACTCATATGAATATCTTTATAATTCATAGATTCAGATATTGAGTTCTTCAGAAAAACCAAAAAAAGTTACTGAAAATCCTCAAAGATTGACCATTAAAAGTACCCAGCTTAAAAAAGTACCTAAATAGCGATAAGCTTAGATGTTTTAATTCAAATACTTTAGGAGTTAAATGATTCTATGAAACAATCTTCAACCCTTCATAAGTTCTGATCTTGGAAGCTCCCTTAAAATCTTTTAAAATCAACTTCAAGCGTCCCTCGAAAAACACGGCTCTCGGCTAAAAATTGCGACAACCCTTGAATATAGCATGACATATATTTAAAGCTTCGAATAACACGATTTCAAAATTTCTCAGTATCAAAGTTCATCATGGTTCATGATCATTTAAATTTCAACAAGATAGAAACTAATCAAGAAAGAAGTACAGATTCTAAAAAGAGACTTGAGATAAGTTAATAACCACGTTACAAAATATCAGAATAATATATATAATAATATAGTAGAATAATACATATATTAAGCTGCATTTAATAAAAAATTATTGCTATTGTATGGTTCAATAACAGAAAAAAGAGATTAGAATTATCCAAATGATCTAAAGTATATATTGTATGTCCAGAAAAGCTCAGTAAAATAACCAAATGCTTTAAAATGGAAGGCTAAATTATGATATCGATGCGATCTGATGATGTGATCGCTAAAAGAGTAAAAAATCTAAAAAATATCATCCATTATCTGAGACATTGCATTAGAAAGTATCTAAAATTTAACTTCTATCTTTAAGATTTGAATTTCAAGAGAAGATTTCGATTCGAGAAGAATGAGAAAATATTCTGAATTTAGAATTAAACGCTATTCTAAATTCTTTTAAGATCCTGTACAGAATTGAAGGGTTCTTGCCCTCGATCTTACCTGCCGTTGCACTCGACCAGACTGGATATGAAGCGCGGTTCCTGCAGTTCCACTTCCTTGAGGACATCCTGGATGATCTTGCATATGTCCCGAATAGCGGTGGCTGTTTTAAACATACGCGTCTGCACGCGTTCGGCACAGAAGCGGTTCATCTGATAAATCATACGCGTCTGAGCGGCCATCATATCCGGTGGCACCAACATGGCGAAAAATTTTACAATAACAACGCGAGACACACAAAAACAGTGTCACTTCTGTTTTTTTATCACACGCAGAATTCTTTTGTGGCTTCGTTGTATTGTTTCTCGTGGTTGATACTTTGCACTTCTGTTGTTGTTGCTGTTGTTGCGCTTCCTGTAGATTGTTGCAGCAATAAAACTTAACGACGGAAACGCTTTAAACGCGCCACATCGGACACTTGGGACACTTTGGATACTTTGCACGCGGACACACGCGCTGTTTGAGCAAATATCGCGCTCACGTTATCTGCGATTGTTTCGTTGTCTCGTTGTTGCCGCTGCGGAGCCGTTGCTGTCGTCCGTCGAACTGCAACGCGGCAAACCCGCTCGTCGCTCGAATGGACACGTAGTAAATCTCAATTTACAGCGCGGCGTATAAAACTTAAAACTTAAATCGCCCCGCAAGTATCGCCGATAAAGCGTCGTGGCGATGATGACGTTGTTACAGTATCTGTGCACGTTGCACAAGTGCGAGTATCTGCAACGAGCACATAAACAATGTGGGGAGGTCGGCTGAAAAATCAAGAAATCGCATCGAGATACGAATGTAAAATGCAGCAAATCAAATTAGCAGCTGCTGTAGCTGTCGCTGTCGCTGTCGCTGCAAATCGCGCCGGATGCAGAAGTGTTTATGAATGAATGACGTCTGACGCCTGCCGCCTGCAGCCGCATCCTCGCGACGACGACTGCTCGTCGCACCCACAACAAGGACACACGCCGCATTCCTGCGCTGGCTCGCTCGCTCCTCGTGCCGCTCCAGCAAACGAGGCCCAAATTAAATTTCGATCTAATCGATTCGCTTGTACTTTCGAGATGCCTGCACTTTGAGACTTTAAGTTGGACGGAATGCAGCTTTATGATGGCAGCGCTTCAAGTTCTGTACAAGTATCTGTACATCGTTACATGTGTCTGTAGTTGTGTGTCTGTGTCTTTAGTTGTGTGTCTGTGTCGGTGAGTGAGCTCGAGTTTATCTTTCGATTGAAGGTGTGAGTGTGCAGACTGCTTTCGTGGTGGTGAGCAGGCGTTTTTATGCTCTGCTCTTTGTGTCTGTATGCGTTGTTGTGGCTCCGCCTACTGTAGCTCTGTGCCTCTCACTCTCAAATGAGGCGCTTTGCATTTGTTGTTGTCGTTGTTGTTGTTGCTAGTGTTCGTATTGTAGCAGCAGCCATCGCTGTACGTCTGCTGTAACTTCCACATACAGTTGTTCCTCTCACCCCCGCGTCGTCGTCGTTCTGCCCCGTTGCAGATACCGATATCCCTTGTATCTCTTATTTATGTTTCAATAAAATTAATTTAATTTTGCTTTCCTACACAGAACCCTGGCTCGTGTGCCATTATTTAGCGCGATACTGGCTGGAGTCGGAAAAGTTCTCTGTTTCGCCGCGCATAAACATGTCACGCATACAAATGATGCAGTCGCCGTCTCCTGACAGACGCTGCAACACGCTATGATGGCAATAATTCTCCACGAAATATCCACCCGATCATATTTCAGCTAAAGGTAAAGCAGTATCTATCTATCACCGTCTACTCACCGAGCTACAGAGTATCTATTCTCGTACAAAGGCTATTTCCCGTTGATGTAACCGTTAATTTATAATTCTTCATTCTGAAGATTATTTTTCCCCTCAAGATTATTGCTTTAATAGAAGATTCTTTTCAGTTTTGATAAGATTCTGAGATGTTGGAGTTAATTTCTTAAATTAATTAGAATTTCGAAGAGAGAAGAATCTCGTAACCTTTCTTGAGGTTGTCTGTCTCTCTTCTTCCAGATTCAAATGTTAATACGAGTATTTATCAAATTGATTCCTGGTGAATCAGGACTGAGGGTCTGTCAATCTGCAGCTAAAGTCATTTTTACCCCCTTCCTTCCCCCCATTTAATTTTTATGGACCCAGAAATGTTCAAATAGGTGTCTGTAGCATCATCATACCCTTTTCTTTAATCCATGAGACCCATGTACCTTCACGAACCTAGAGAATCGCAAGTGTCGCCACTTTCTGATCTATAAAATAGTCATCATCATAAAATTATGAATATGATTCCACATTATAGCATCTTCACCATCTTCATCTCAATTATATACCCTCCATTTGAGACTATTATCTCCTATGATATCTGTTGTGGTTGGAGGTCCTCAAGGTTGGTGAAGACTCTCTCAGAAAAGCGCAGCACCCGGCTGCTTGTTCCAGACTATGGCACCAGTAATGACCCAACCAATTATTAGTGATCCACCGGAACATAATTGATCGTTAGTATATTGTATTTCATTATAAATATGTTTGATTATAATCACATGTAGAAATCACTTTTCACCCTTCCATGAATTTAAATAATTGCGAAAGTTTGCGATTTTGGCAAAATCTTTAATTGTTCAATTTAAAAGCAATTAACAAGCGAATAAATTCGACGTCGTAAAGAGTGAAAATTAATATTTGTTTTATGCTGAAAAGCGAAGACAACAGCGCCGCGTCACTTCGGTGGAGAGTACAAATAAAATACCCGAAGTTATGAGCATAAGATTGAAACACACGAGAAACAAGCAATAAATATTAGCAACAAACGTTAAGAAAAACACGGGAAACCAGCTCAAAACAAAACGCAGCAAATGACAAAATTAATAATTGTTAATTTAAGTAAATAAGAAGAAGAGGAAAACTGAAGCAGCTCACTGAAGACGATGAAAGAGCAGCAGCAGCGGCGGCGGCGTATTGAATACGGACTACGAAATGACAATCAGGCGAAACGCCGGGCGAAACGACGGCCCGGCGAAAAAAATTGCTGCTTATCTTAAAGCGAAAATCTTACATGAGTTGAAAAAGTTTTAATTTATATTCAAATACAAGACAAGAGCAACGTTTTAATTTTTTTGGTTTTTTTCTTTTTCTTAAATTTATTTTTTGTTTTTTCATATTTTGCTTGTTTCATATTTTGTATTTCTTAAAGCGGCAGCGATAAAAAATGGCGACTGTGTTGAAAGTAAATTTTCTTATAATGAGTTGACAAGAGCGTTGGCCATCTTTCAGTTGGCTGCCAGGGTTGCCGAGTGGTGAGGTTCTTTTTTTTTCGCTCTCCCGATTTTAATAACACTCGTACAATTCGCTTGATTAATGATTTTGACAGTAGATGCATCTGACAGCGCTACGTTGTTGGTATTTTCTACAACTTGCCTCGCTCATTACTCACTGTCATCAAGCATTCTGACGTCTGTTGTCATTGGTCAGTGTTGCTGCTGCTTTCCTCACTCCCCCCCACTTTTGTTGAATATCCCCGCCACCTGCAGGTTGGTTGCATTCAAATTTCAAACAACTGTCACTTTCGGCACTTTTATTGTCTCAGTTTTCGCTTCGTTGTCTCTCCACAACTTTCCTGACGTAGCGTCGAGACGACAAAATATGGTATCTGTTTGATCTCTCAAATATTTAAATATAATTTATGGTCGATCGGTCCGCCGGGTCTTTCGAACAGGGTTTCTGTTTCGGGAACAGGAACAAAAACGCTGTGTGTACAGTTGATATCAGAAGAACACATAAAAATTCTTCTTTCTTATCAGTTTCTTTCAATCATTTCAAAATAAATGTTTTAGCGATTTTCTAAACGTCTTTTATTTATTTACGAGTATATAGTTTTTTCTCAGTGGAGTGAGCATTTGTATATATTAAATATTCTACAACAAATTCTAAAGCAGATGACAAACGTGGGATAGCGAAGTATAACTGCAGTGATAGAAAAACTTGTTGCTGACATTAGAAGCTGCTGAATGCTGTCATTTCTAGCTGAATATCAGCTGCTGTCAGTAAGGTTAAAAAAACGCTATAGAGGTCTATTAACTCCCCTAGAATTGGCTATATAGTGCCTCTACTTTAGAGCTACCATACGACTTAGTTGTCTTTAAGACCCCAGAGAAGAGACCATCTAAAAGTAATGTGATTATTTTAATGTGAATGTCCCATTTGACCTCCCACCTTTCTACCTACCCTACCTTAACTAAAATACCGATAAACATATTTAAAGTAACAAGAAACATATTCATACATATATTATTAAGGATCAAAATATTATTATGTATGTCCCTCCATGATTATGATTGACAAGAGAGATGATGACTGCTTGGCGGCGGCCCCCTGTGGACATGAACAAAAACCTAAACAAAAACAACAACAAAAACAAACACAAAACCGAAACCGAATGCACTGTCATCAACATACCAACACCTGTCATTTATATCACTTCGGTACAGTGGAACTGTCAGTTGCAGCTAATAAGATTATTATTAAAAATATTAAATGCCAACAACAACAACGACAACTATCACAACAACAATATGAAGATCGTATCAGGGAAGCAAGAGACACAACAAGAGAGACAGACACCAAAGATTGTTGTTTTTTGTTATTGGTTCTGAAAAACAGGACGGCGCTGAAACAGGATCTCTTGATACTCCCTTACGTACAGAAAAAGTCAATATCATTGGGAATATATCCTCATGTATAAATTGATTGGCAGTTAAAGAAATCAATATGCAGCAAATGTTCAAAAATTATGAAAATCAATGACATGGTTTTTTAGTTTTAGTTTTCTTTGTGTCACTCATAACAACGAGTCGATCGATGCACTGATAAAACAAACAAATTAATCAAAAACTCAGGCATTTTTGGAATAGAAGAAAGAATTGGAAGCGCCTTCATGATTGAGGAAGAAATGTTTGACTAAAGTATTAGCTATCTATAAAATACAGATTGTATATCTTACTTAAGAAGGCCTTCGGGATATCTATTGACGGGATAAGTCTGAATGCTGAATGGACGAAGGATGCTGTTTAAATTCATATCAAAGGACATACGAGCGGATTATTCAAAGATACAAGAAGGCGTTATTTGTTGGTAGAGTGATATGGTCATTCTTTGGCCCAAAATTAACCGAATAGATGATTTGCTATGAATATATTTGTGCCCTGTCCCAAGTTGGTGTCCTATTTGTGAAGACCTTTAAAGATCTCAAAGATTTACCAACCGATTTCAGTGCAAGTTTCAGTGTAGCATTCATTGGAATTCCTTTGCTAGTTTGTTGCCATCAGCATGTCCAGAAAAACCCTCTCAAATCACCACGATGACATTCGGTGCGTTTTCATAACTACTTTATTCAATTATGACAGCGACAAATGAGCGACAGCCCAACCCAAGAAGTACGCAAAAAGCGCTCTGATGTGCTTTGCTTTCGAAATTAGCGCGTAGGTCTCCATTAAAATCCCTTCCACGAGCTGTCTTCTGTGTGCCGACTCGATTCGTACCGCCCCGCCCCGGCCCAGCCCTACTTGGCCAGGGCTTTCTCGACCGTCGGCTCGACTGCCACAAATAATCACGTTGTTGCGCTGAGCGAATCCGTCAACCGTCCGTCCCAGCGTTTCACTTCGGGCCTGATTTGTATGCGGCGTCCATGTGCAACACAATGCGTGAGATCCAGTGATATGATGGAGCAGCAGAAGCAGCAGCGGCGGCGTCGAACGTCCTCCACACGACAATCGGTCGTCCACTTCCACATCCGCCGCGTCGCGTCGCGTCGTGTCGCATCGCAACGGATTGCATCGCATCGCGTCATCCCCGTTGTTGTCATCGCCTTCATCATCAACAGTAGCTCGGCATAGCTTCGGACATGTGTTCCGTAATGATCTGATTGGAATATTAATTGAGTGCAAAATGCAGAATGCGCCGGGAGAAGGAAAGAGAGAGTGCGAGGGGCGGGGAGGGGGAGCACAGCAGCAGCAGAAGATCCTCGGAGCGATCGTGATGAATGTGCGCGGTGAATGAAGCGCCGCCGTGTGTACCGAAGTTGTTATTATTTACCATGTATACTCGGGCACACAAACGAGTACTCTTAGATGATTGCTGCTCCAATCATCCAAAGAAAAAAGTGGAAGAGGAAGGATACCGATGGCCACAAAACAAGTCACGTTGTCGCCAGAGGTGCCCATCAAAGAGGCTCCTTTTAAGGAGACTCCTTAATGTGAGTCTTAAAGGTCGATCGTTTCGTACATGTGTTCAACATGCTTAACCATCAACGTAATTGGAGACATGATCGCATTGTTAAGTGTAAACTTTCGTGTTCTTTCTTTCTTTGAACAAACAGATTTTTGGATCTTCCTAACATCCTTACAAATTATGATTACCTTAAATAGAGACATATTCGTGGGCACTCGCAGAAAGAGAGGGAGATCGTGGGATCCATCATGTCTCTGATATGTCAATCCATGATCGATGTCAATCCAAGCATAAGAAAGAATTGGATACTTATTTCGCATTTATTTTAAAGGGGCAAAAAATTTCAAATAACTTTAGTCGAAGTGAGGGTTTTAGAGGATCATCAAATAAATACAAATAATTTCGATGATTTGCAAGTGATCACAAATCAAAGAGTTATTTCGTGTAATAGAAGTCATTATAAATCTGTGGATATTCTTGTGAGATCGTTTGTTACAATTTCAGAAGTATTTCGATCACTTACCACAACCTTTTATAGTTGGATAGATGGAAAAGTTATCTATTTTAATTTATCTATTTACCAAACAACAACGGAGAAGTACGATCAACACCTACACACATCCATTTGAATGACATGTGGTTATGTCACAACCCAGAAATCCGTAAATTTCACTACAGTGAATTACTGACCTCAAAGCATTAAATTCGCTTTTTATGATCATTGAGTGTATTAAACCCAATTGTAGCCAGCGTAAATTAAAAGGTATAAAATATTTTCAAGCAGTCGAAATTCAGAATGAATCACTGAAGTCACTTTTCAGAGTTTCTGGTTTAAAATGGTTATTTATTATAACTACACATAAATTAAGTTAACATAAATTTTAAACTCGTTTAGAGGATGATTAATTTGCTTAGAGTTAAAAACGATTAGCTTTCTGTAGAGAGTGAATGTTTAAATTTAAGCTGCCAAAAAAAAAAAAAAACAGGGCGACGAAAGGTCTGGTTATTTTTTCTCTCAACTCTTCAACGAGTTTACTTTCGAAACTGAAAGTGATGGGATCCGAAATGCTGAAGTTTCACGGAAATAATAACATGTTCTTTACTGAAAATTGCAGTTCAGAGAGTTCACTCAACTTTTCAATTGCTAAAGATGGCGCCTAAATAAGTTCTGATTCTGGTTTTGGCCCCTAAAAAACACTCGATAGTACTCCATGTACGCTGGATTACTGTGTTTTGGTTGTTTTAGCCACTTCTGGCCTCTCATCCACCTCACATGCACTCGAAACTGAACCACGTCTTGTGTGGCCATCAGTAACGAGGCGGTAACAAGGTGCAATTAGGGGCTCTTATCCTGTCATCGCCAACGTACTTGATTACAGTCTTTTGTCAAAAAGGTAAATATTAATTTAATTTTTGTTGTTGCGCTCTGCTTCTCCAACTGGTTCATCATCCTCCTCCGTCTCCGTCTCCGTCTCCTTCTCCGTCTCCTTCTCCTCCTTGTGATCGGTCTGGTGCTACGATGGGGCAACAGGAGGCTCCGAACGTTAAGCGTAAAGCGCAGAACCATCTGCGGATGGATGTACATCGCCCAGAGCAATAGTTTGGTTCTTCTCTTCTTGGACCCTTTTTGCATTTATTATTTGGTCTCCTTTTTGCATGATAAACGATGTTAAAAGAGCGTCTCTGTGATATATTTAGGTAACAGCTGTAATTATACTCGTATGTTGGCCCCGGAGAATCCAAAGTGTTGAGCCTCAACTACGAAAGTAGCCCATAAAAAGTGAGTCTTTAAAGTGATTCTAATTCAAGTGTTTCGAATCATGGGACTCTAGCCTAGACTAGACTAGCCTAGACTAGAGCGATAACTAGTCGGATTTTTTCGCCTCTCTCATGGAAAGTCTGTGGTGAATACTTCTTCGACTTTATTAATGATGCACACAGCGACGTTGTCAACTTGTTGTCCTCGTTGTCGTTTTCTTGGAACTTTAAAAGTGGGTTCCTTTCCCAGAATTAATCCAAATTCAATCCGCCGTATAATCCGCGAGCAGCCACGAACTCCGTCCACGCAGTGTGGCCAACATACAACACACCCAGCACAAACCCAAATCCGGCCACCAACAACAAACCAGGTTGTCCAATCAACCTGCCTACTTTTCGAAACAATAGCTTCAGCGAGCCCAACCGAAAGCAATCGGTAAATCAATCACAATGCAAACCGATGTCAGGCGAACGCACCGAACGCAGCGGCGGACCTACAAGCCCAAAGGCACCAACAACAACAACAACAACAACAACAACTACACCGGGTAGTGCAGCAGCAGCAACAGCAAAAAATGTCGCTCACTCATGAATAAAGTCAACATAAAAGGAACTTTAAAAGGGCCGCTATAGAACACGGCCAGACTTGGTAATGCCCGGGGTACAATTTTGAAATTCATGACTTTGTCCTGTAGAGGGAGAGGGAGGGAAAGAGAGGGAGAGAGAGAAAGAGTAAGACAAAAAGAAAGAGACCGAGAGTAAGACTTTGTGAGGTGGCCTGGTCTGGTCTGTCAAGTGACGTGACTTTTGGGCCCAAACAGTAGTCAAACAATTTATTTGTGAGAAGCTCCGGTTTTTTGAGACGTGTTTCTTCCCCAAACTCCAACCATAGATAGCTGTATGAGTATGTAAATTTGTCCAAACTTCAACTATTCCCACTAATGATAAACATCATCTACAATAACAATATTCTCAATAATCATCGAGCTTTCATTCTTAGAATTTGGGAAAACTCGTATAATGCAATTGAGTATAAATTGTTTGGGACATTTTTGGGCACGTTCGGTGCTAATTTCTGAGAAACAGCTTTTAAAAAATATGTCAATCGCGTGAAAGTATCTACAATATTTTCCTATGGAACGTGTACTCAATGAAAATGGTGAGCATGTGTATTTAAAGACACAAATCTACATACATACATAGTAGATTATCTATCAATAAACATAACATGAGCACGTTATTTCCATGGAAGTGGTCTGTGAATTAATTTAACTTTTAGAAAAACAGATATTTTGAAACACACACCATAGAGATGCGAATTTAACACACTGTATAATTTATAAATCCTTTCTATTTCATTCCTATTTTTATTTATTTTACTCTCCTTCGAAATGCAAAAACCTTGAAGCTTGGCACCATCCGAGGTCTGTCCGAAAATAAATTTACATTTGCTATATTTATTCTTCATGTTCTTATTTGTCTTCTTTTTCTTCTCTCGTTTCGGTCATTTGACTTTGAAGTGAATTTTGTATTATTGCAAAAGAGTACCTCAATCATTACATTGCATAAAACAAGACATTGTAATTTAATTTATTAGTAAGAAAAAACTCTAAAAAAACAAACATGACATACATAAAACCAAAACATGTACTTCTCGAGGCACACGTGAGTTGCATAGAAATCCCTCTGATCGATCCATCAGAAGCCAGTATAAATCAAGTAGAACAGGTTGAATATTGAAAATAAACGAAAAAATTAAAAATAATAACCAAAAAATTTAAATAAAAAAGAACAAAAAACCAAAAAATAAAAATAAAAAACCACAATAAACCCAAAGAAATAAATAAAAAAGAACAAAAACAACCCAAAAGAATGACACAAAGAAAACGAGACTATCGAAAATCAAATAAATTTCGGTTATAACTTTATTAGTCTCTGTTAACTGACGAAAATTGGTTGTTAATTGTAATTTATATGCAGAAAATGTGCAGCGTCTGAAAGACTTTGTTGTTGTTGTTGTTTTGTTGTTGTTGTTTTGTTGTTGTTGTCGTTCCTTCTTCTTCTTCTTCAATATTTGTAAAGCTATAAATTTCATTGGGGGGAAAAAAGAGTTAAAAAGCCATTTTAACGGTTCCTTGATTTAAGTTTATTTTCGTTTTTGTTTTCCGCTTGTAATAATTTTCATAAGCTTTGTGGCTGTTGTTGTTGCTTTTGTTGCTTTTACTAACATATCGCATATGAATCTAGTTTAGTTATTTATTTTTATATCTTTACAATGAAATTTTGACTAAAATTTCAAAATTATTTCAACCTCCTTTTTGTCTTTAAAACGAATTCTTTAAAGTCTTTTAAATTAGTTTTACATTGAAATTTGAATGAACATTTTAATAAAAGCGAGTACTTTTCATTTATTACTGTTGTTGTTTGTATTTCTGTATATATTTAATAATTTTACAAAATTCTCGGTTTTGTTTAGTATATCATATGAAAAACCTTTGTTACAGGCTTTAGTCTTTGTTGTTGTTTTTAATTTTTGCTTATTTTATAGATTTATAGGTAACGTATACTTTTTGAAAGCACCTTATTTTAACGGGGGGAGGGAGGGTGGTGGGAAGGTTGAGGAGTCATAGTGGTGAATAAGAAGCGAATTATATGGGGACTAAAAAGCTTTATTGAAGAATCACCGGGGTACGATTAGGGACACTTTTCACGAGTTATAACCTTAATAATCTTACACCATTTATAACCTGGACGATATAGCGTCTTCTTTACCTAATCTATACCTTAGAATTGTATAGAAATAAAAATATCTGCAGTTTATTACAATGAAAACAAATAAATTTTATTTGCAACCTCCAACTGAGTCTTAGTTTTTTTTTTATTTAAGCATAATTTTTGGATTTCGATTTTAGAGTGAGTTTTGTACAAAATTTGTTGTAGTTTTTAGCTTATAAACCGCAATCGTTGTATAGCGAAATTTTGATAATAATTTAAATACTTATTTTAGAGGAGGATTTTAGTTTAGGAGGGGGAGGGAGGGGATAGGTAAAGTCGCAAAAGATTTACTACAAATAAATAAATAAAACATTATAGAAAAATGTGTACAGAACAGGAAAATGAAAACAGGACATTTTGCAATCTTTAATCCTCTTACAAAAGGACATTAAATAACTTTTAAAATACTATTTACTAAAAGGCCTATTATTAAGCACTGGTACAATAAACACACAGACGCACACACACACATGCAAGCATACACAAACAAATAAACAAACAAATAAACGTTTTTCCTCATAGAGATTGAAAAGTAAGTTGGCATCACTTTATAAGGACGTGACGTTGGCAACACTTTTTGTTTCTTTGACATCTTTTGTTTTCTTCTTGCTCAACGATTAAATTATTTGATTTTTCTTTTTTTAAATAACGAACAATAAATTAAAAGTTTATAGTTTTTGTTTCTCTCTTTTTCACACTTTCTCTCTCTCTCTCTCTCTCTTTCTCTTTCTCTCTCTTCAAAGCACACACACACATACATAATACACACTTATCGCCATTTACAACTCCTCCAAACATCGTACATTCGTCAGCATGATCCGCGTCAGACGCCACACTTGCTTGGCCGCATTCTCCAGCGCACCCGGCGACTTGCCCTTGAAGAGGTCCATGTTGGGCAGGAAGTAATGCGGGCAACGTCGGCACTGCAGGCAGGAGATCAGCTGCAGGAAGATGCCGTTGATGCGGTCCGCGATGCAGTTTTCCTCCCACTCCAACTCGCGCGGATGCTTCTCGCACTCGTACAGCAGCAGCGTCTTGAGGTGGTACGATGTGACGGGGTTCCCGGGCAGATCCAGATGCCGATCACGCAGGGTCTTCAAAATACTCAGACAACGTCGACGACTGGCACCTGAAACGAAGAGCGACACAAAATCGAATGAAGTAAAATTACAATAAATATTATATGAAGAAAAACCTATCAGAAAAAAACCCCAAAATAATACGGTTAGGTCACTTTAGATGAGATCTTGGATAATACTGGATACTTTTGGATTAAAAAACCTAAATTTAAAGATCGTGAGAACCTTCCAATATCTTATAATGAAATAAAATTCAACGAGATTCAGACAAGATTGAAATGAGACAAGTTTCAGGTATTAATTCATTGTATATTATAATATTTAACCTGAAATATTTTCTATATTCTTTTTATAATTTTTGATTAAGTAAACACATTCTTCTGACTAAACACATTCTATTTAAGAATTAACAAAAATATATACATATTCTATGTAGGAAATAATAAAAATAAATTTTAAAGTAATATTTAAATAAATACGAGTATAATCATCATCTCGATCTAAAATTTATTTTTGGATACACAAAACAGCAACAAAAAAAATATTCAAAACGATGTGTATTCTGTGATTCATCTCTGCTTAGAATTTATAATTTATTTAAACTTAAATCATTGAAAACCAAAATAAAACAAAAGAATTCACATTTGAATTCATATTCAAGAATTTAAATGACAAAAAAAAATTATAATTAATCGTAAACTACACGAAAGTCAACTGAATCAAGGAATAAATTAGTTGCACTCGTATGTTTTTTTATTGTTATTATTATTAGTATTGTTTATCTTTAGTATAGAATCTAAATTTAACACGAAAACAATTCATTTATTTGAGTTCTTAATGACAAAAACCGGTTTAGTGCCGCTGGTTTCATAGGACTCCGTGGCGCAACGGTAGCGCGTCTGACTCCAGATCAGAAGGTTGCGTGTTCAAATCACGTCGGGGTCAAAAGCAGTCAATTGAGTAAGGAACGTTAATTTTTTTATTTTTTCTATATAATATTTGCTTAATTTCCTTTCTAATGTGAGTCATAGGGATTTGAAATTTCATTTTAAAGAGTATTTTTTTTGAAACAAAGAAGTCGTCTGACCAAACATCGGTTTGGTTATGAATTTTTTCATTTACACCTTCCGATAACCTTCTATAACACAATACCCATGGATTTATACAAGTAGCCCTCCTACAACACGATTTCGCTCTAACAGGATAAGAACATTTAGGACTTTAGTGCGAAACGATGCCCAGTAGAACCTTTATATCAAAAAAAGAAACAACTGCCCCTGGATTTATCGTAACGCTATTTTTTGCAGTTATGCTTCGGGTGACTTAATTGACAAAACTTGTGCTAGTTTATAAATCTTTGAATTAAACAACCTTAAACAAACCAAAATTACAAATCTTTTAAAGAAGATAGAAGGTGCAAAAAGAACCATTGGTTTGAATGCACTGAGAAAAAAATTTATTAAATTAAGGTTGACTTAAATGAAAATAATATTTTTTCAATTTTCTCAGAAACTATTGTACAAAAGGTAGATGCTTTCTGTTTGAAGCATTTTTTATCGAATTTATAAGAAAATTTTGTGATCAGAAAAAATGTATACTTATTGATCTAATGTTTAAAGTACAAATAATATTTAAAGTTTGGCATTAGTTTTCTCAACAAATTTTTTCCATAGAAACCTAACCTGGGAGGAGGAACTGGAGAATAAGAAGCGAATATTATAGAAGCGAATATATTGCTTTCAAAACCAGTAAACAGAAATGATCTATATACTCCAGTTATCTTTTGTGATTTTTTTCCGATTTAATGAAACTGACCACCCCTCCGCACTATTTTTTCTTGCCACAACTCAACCGATGTCGACTATCCTAGGTTTTTGTCTCATCTTATGTGGAAGAGTCTGTACTTGTATATCTATTTCTATGTAAATACATATACTAGTACAATATGAACGAAAAGTATCCGGAATTTCTCGTAACCATAGTAATTTCTAGAGGAACAGTGTATCAGCAAAAAACTTTTGTAGTATAGAATCGAAAGGAAAATTCATAAAAATTACAAAAAGTTATGCAGAATGCATGGAATAATAGCAAACGGAAACGCTAAAATACACTAAAAGTACACATTTCTTCCAGCGTCAAACTAACAAGTGTGATCACCATCGGGGGGAAAAATTGACAAACGCTCTGTGGGAGTAATTTTCCAGGGGTGAAAATATCATGTTAATGCCACTCCAAAAGCTCCGTTTTCCTCTTTCCACGAGTCATGTTACCACTTCGCTGAAAGCGGTTTGAGACGATTGAGGCGATAAAGGAGAAGAGTTCAGACAGAAGGAGCTGAAGGTGATTCCAATATCGGCCTACGAAAAGTGTTTTCAAGAAGCTTTGAAATATGTGTATTGCTTGCAATAGTATTTTGAAGGAAATAAAATAAATATCGATGAATAATTGAACCGTTTTGCAAATTTTAATACTTTTTGATCATAAGTATACAGGATCACTATATAGGCTCACATATGGGTCAACTCACTATATAGAAGTAACTCTTTAGAAGATTTTTTTGTTCTAGTACTCTTTCCTGTTCTTATTCTATTGTAAATTTCCCTATATACTCACTACTGTATAAATGTGACTATATTCAATCTAATATAGGTGATACATAGACCTTTTAGAAGAAACTAAGGATAAATTAAATTCCGCTAAAAGAACTTAATTTGACGACGATATTGACGATATTCTAGTTTGTCCGCCGGTTTTCCAATGGGTGTCAGGAATCCCCATAATGACATATGGACATAGTGACACCATATGGACATCATAGACAGGTAGTTTAAAGTCTAAAGTCCAAACTAATATATCATCGGGCGATATATGAAGCCTTGCCCTATCACAGCCACTGATATCTCAAGGATATTTCTGTTTTCTGGGCAATTTATTGGATTTACTAGATCAGGGAACTTATTGTATAAAATGTCAAATTCCCTAATTCTGTAAAATGGGAATGCGAATCAACTCAGATTTCACGGATCAATCTGAGAATGTTATTTCATTATTATAATTGATAGATTAATGTAATCGTAAGATTTAGACAATCAGATTCCTCAGAAATAAGTTTCTTATAGTAAAAAAGTATATATAAGTACAATATATATATGTATATATATATATATAGTATAAAAGAAAAGTATATATAAGTTTCTTATGTTGTTAATCATAAGCTTCTTTTTTTAAAGCTGAAGTTATTCGGCTTTCCTAAACCGCTTCTAAAATGGATACTCTCTTATCTCAGAAATTGAACTCAAATGGTGGTGTTCAACAATACAACATCAAATGATATTTTTGTTCCTTCAGGTGTACCTCAAGGGAGCCATTTGGGACCACTGTTATTCCTGGTTTTCATTAATGATGTACCATTGGCTATTAGGAATGGGAATGTGTTAGTGTTTGCGGACGATGTGAAACTTTTTCTGTCTTATAAGGAAGAAGTTGGTGCCAGTCTCCTACAGTCGGATTTGGATTCCCTAACCGCATGGTGTAACATCAACTGCATGGACCTCAACTTAACGAAATGCAAACAAATAACTTTTTCCCGTCGTCATAGTTTTTTTTTCTATAATTACACTATTTGTGGAAGGAATTTGGAACGAGTTGAAATTGTAGATGATCTTGGAGTAGTCCTTAATCGAAAATTACGCTTCAATAGTCATATTAATCGCATATCTAGCAGAGCGAACAGCACAGGTTTTATAAAGAGATGGGAAAAGGAATTTAATGATCCATATATTACTAAGCTACTTTATACATCACTAGTCAGACCTATGATGGAATACGCCTCGCCTGTCTGGAGCCCAAACATTGCTGAGATTAAATCGGTCCAAAAACAATTCCTATAATTTTTTATTAAAAACAAACCGAATGTCAAATTTTAATTCCTTAGGTATATCGATTGGGTATATCAAGTATTTAGGATCTCTGGTGGGTGAACTATAAAGCACAAACAAAAATTAGCAGAACTCATATCAACTGATCGGTGAAGCAACGTAAAACCTAAAAGCTGGTTACTCTTATCTAATCTCAATTATTAGAAAATTTATACTATCGTACATAAGTTTGTAAGCTGTTTTTGTTTAAAATAGTCGTTGTGAAAATACTTTAATAAAACAACAGAAATCACAAGCCTGTGTGACAGCGGCAGGGAGGTGTTAATAACTTTTTTAAGACTCTTCTAATAATCTTAAGTGAAGCCAATTAACACGACTACATAAAAACTGCATATTAATTGGTGCTTTAATAAATTTTGCTTATTAAATAATTGAAACGTCGTATTAAATATGACTAGTTTTTAAGTTGAGACTTAATTTTTTCGTGTATCAAATGCACTAATAATTAAACTGAAAGGAAAAAAAATCAAAATCCATCAAAATTAATAATAATAATATTAATGTTGACTAGAACAAATGATTAGAACATTATTTGTGTTAAACCAATAATTATAAATAACATACAAGTTAAGCCAGTTGTTAAATACGACATTATAACGAAGATTGCTTTTGACAGGCACGATACACATGGCCTGAAGTGTGTGTTTTTGCTGTGAGATCGCTTAATTTATACGCACGTCATTAAATCAATCGACATTAAAACTTTAACAAATCAGACGGTTTTTCCACGAAGCATTTAATCTATGATTGAAGTTTCTTTGAATTTATGGACAGCGCTGATTTATTTGGACGCTCGAAAAGTAGGTGAGCGATAACAATTGAGTTTGTCGTACTAAAGTACAAATAGTTTTATGTTCTGGCAATCAGAAGAAACTGCTGCCGAATCGTGTTTTTAAATTGCAGGAAATCAGTTATTTTTCATTGATTAGTTACTAAGACGTGATGGTGATTAAGACATTATAAACATTAAGACATTAAGACTTTAAGTTTTAGCATAAAACCTCGATCGCGTTAGTTGATTAACACAAGAAACAGCTCGGAAAAAGTGACCACAAGAATATATCGACTATGGAAGTGTCAGACCCTGGATATAATCATAGTTATTAAGAAACCTGATTGAAGTAATGATAATCTGGACTTTATTTTGATCTGATTAAAGGATACATTATTAGATACGAGTAGAGTTACGGGACCCAAATACAGATATTGAGATTGCATATGTAAAGAGTATATTCAGCAGAGTAGTTAAAACCGAAATAAAACATTAATCAGCTGATTTTTAAGGTTTAAATCTTCTTCCCAACATTCCCAAGGATATTTTTGTATATAAAACCGTTAAAATTGTAGAGTATCTAAACTAACAAAACTCCTGGGACCGAGTATCGATAATGATACCGCCGACGGTAAATCGAAGTGTTGACGCTAACGACGATAATACTGCCTGCCTGTCATCCTCTCCGTACTCCACTCATCACTCACCTTGCAACAGCCGATTCTCCGCATCAGTGAAACTCAGCACCCACGCATCCCCCTCCATGGCGGAGTTTTTCCCCTGCAACGCTATACACTCCTTGGACAGCATGTCGAATCCTTCAGTCTTAACCTCTGCAACGATGTTTGGATGTGGCCAGGGAATACCGGGCAGCG
The DNA here is from genome assembly GCA_949629155.1 of Myopa testacea. Taxonomy (NCBI): domain Eukaryota; kingdom Metazoa; phylum Arthropoda; class Insecta; order Diptera; family Conopidae; genus Myopa; species Myopa testacea. Next base: position 7,028,741 of record OX451345.1, on the reverse strand, counting down.
GCCAGTGTGAAGCCGATCGCGGCCACAGACCGGCACATTTGAAGGCTGGCGTAATCTGGACAATGATGCGTTCGCGGATGCGCAGCTTCACTTCGGTGGTGTCGGCGATCATTTTGATGATGTCGCGATACGCACACTTGTCACACGCCTGCGCCACGAGTGTCTGGAAGCGGGAGCGAATCTTGCGCGCGGACAAGTAGCCGGAAGCGGTAATGAATTCCACCCACAGCGACATGGAACGCTTGCGGCCGTCGCTCAACTTCAGCACCGCACAACCGGGTAGCGTGCCGTCGTCCACGAAGTTCAGGACACCCATTTGATTGAGGTAGATGATGATCTCGAACTCCGAGGGTGAGATCACTTCGAGTCCTTCGAAGCGTCCGTTGTAGTCATTCAGCGATGAGATGAAGCGTGGCTCCTGCACCTCCACCTCCTTGAGCACGTCCTGCACAATGCGACACACCTCCTGGATCTGCTTGTGGATCTGCGCCTTGCGGGTCTGCACGCGATCGGCACAGTATTTGTTCATCTGATAGACCATCTTTGACTGAGCCGCAATCATATCCGACGGCACCAACATATTCGTGGCTCGGGAAAACTGGGCGAAGCAAGCACGCTAAAGGCGATGGTAGTGGGAACACTTTTTGATTTTTGATTTGTGGTCAACCGGTGACTCTTTAGGAACTAGTTTCTGTTTGCTTAATAATTAGGTTTCTATTACAATTTTATTAGGATAACTTTTAATTCTCAACTTCTTCTTTTCTTCTCTGAATATTCTTTCTATTCTAATCACAAAACTTTCACTTCGCTGTTAAGCATTTTAGCACCGAACGCTGTCGAAGATTACTTTTGGAAGAGGTTTGAAAGTCGAATCAAGCTTCTAGAGTATCAGAATTTAACAATCTACCAAAACTCGAACTCGACGTGCCGCGCTGCAATCTTCCACGCTCTCTCGCCGGCAAGTCCAAAAAGTTGACTGAATTCGCTGTGTGAACTCGTCGCAAGAAAAGTGTCTTTCCGCTGCGGCTTGTCGCCGTCTTCGTCGCTGCGGACGTCATGCATTGCGTTGTGTTCACACCCCCGAAGCGACTCAAGAAGTCGCCAGAGCTGTGGGAGCGAAAGAGAGCGCTACTGGAGATGAAGTCGCCGCTGCTCAGCAAACTCCCGGCTGTATGCGTGAAACAGTCGTTGACTTTACTGAGTGTGCGGAAAACTATGTGTGTGTGTGTAGATTCGGAGAAGTTGTACCGACACAAACCGGGAGCCGCAATGGCTGTGCGAAGTTTTTTCGTGCAACAACTAAAGTTTATAGAATTGTATGTTTAGACTTCGTAAGTATCTGATGGTATGTCTTACTTGGGAAATGCATGTATGAGTGTGTGTGTGTGTGTGTGTTAGTTGCTTAAAGTCAGAGATGGCGCTTCAAGGTACCTTTTTGCTATATTTTTTTGCATTTTGTCAATAATTGTTGCCAGATCAAAGAAATGCGAGAGATAGAGTTGAGATAAATCTTAAATCGGGGCTTTATTTTTAGTCATCTTAAAACTATTGAAATATTTACTATAAATTGTGTTCGAGCTTCAGAAAGCGTGTCCTGAGAGAGTTCCTTAGAATATAAGTGATGATACTTTAAAATAGTAAACCTTTCTTAAAGAATATTTTAATAAATAATCACTATTGACGCATTGCAAAACCGCAAATACTCAGATCAGTGCTCGTTACAATATTTATAATCACTTCAAGCTGGCAACGCTGTGGCCACTACGCTATGATACACAGACATTGCGCACAGTAGCTCCGCCCCATTGAGTGTATCTAATGGTATTTCAGCTGGGAAAAACCATGAGATTCACATGAATTCAGATGCAGACATACACATAAACGAGTGCATATGTACGAGTAACCATAAAAATACCCCCAGTAACAACAACAACAACAATACCACCATATAACATGGACAACATGAAATGTTAATAAAAAACCATGCATACACAAGAAACCACACAGTAGCACCACCAACAGCAGCCGCACCACACACTCTGCAGCAACAGTAACAGTTCAAACAGTTCAACAACAACAACAGGAGAGGGCAACAAAAAGAGAGGCAACAACAACAACAACAACTATTTATTATCCACAAGCGTGCTGCTTGTCCACCCCTTTTAACGAGTTGTTTATTTTATTATGGTTCCTTCTGTTGTTATTGTTGTTTGTCTTTTTGAGGGGTTTTTATTTTTTTTCCGGTTGCTGTTCATCACGGTTTTTGTTCACCTCCCTTTTCAGAGAGGAAGGAAGTGTTTGTTTGTATAACATTATCACCGCATACATTCTTAATCCATCCTCTTTCTCTTCCTCCTCTTGTGTTTTATTCACACACACTCTCTATCTCTCTTTTTCTCTCTCTCTCTCTGTCTATCATTTGTAGAGACACCGCACAGGATTTCAATTGTGTTCTTTCGTTGAGTACGTCCTTAGAGCTGCTTTATTACGACCCGTGCGAAATGCCGCCGTTTCATGTTTTCCGTCTTCACAATTTTGCTGTTCTTCTTCTTCTTATTTTGTTCTTGTTCTTGTTCTTCTTCTTCCGCCACCTCCGCTGGTGCTATACTGTCGTGGTATCGGTGTCTGTAACTGAGGATTGGTTGCCCTGCGACTGGTTAATAGACTTTGTTTTTGTGGTTTCTGTTGTTGTTGCTCTCCTTCTCAGTGTTGTTGTTGTTGTTGTCCGTGGTGTTATTTAACTCTTTGTTGTCGTTGTTTTCCTTATTATTATTACTGTTGGCTTTCTTGTTGTTGTTCTCATTACTGTTGTTGCTCTCATTCCTGTTGTTGCTCTTATTACTGTTGTTCTTATTATTGTTGTTAATGCTAATGTTGTTGTTGTATTCTTCTTCTTTTCTTGTGGGTTTGAAGAGCACTAAATGGGTTTGTAAGGTGATTAATGTGATTTAAGCACGAATTTAAGCAGCGTAAAAAAAGCCATGCGTTCTTTTTTTCTTCTCTTTGCTGACCAGGTTGTGGTTAAAAAACAAAACCAACCACACTTAAAGACGGCGCTAACTTGGAATGAAACTTCGAAAAGTTTTCCAGAACTATTATTCATCTTTTCCGTCTTAAAACAGAAAATACTAACCTCAAATTTGAATAAATTTATCAATTTTCTTACGCATAATAATAAAGCGCATTAATATAATATCTATTACACTCTATTTTTCTGAAAATTCTTCTTTAAAAGGTTACTTTTACGTATCTCAACATCTGCTTAGCATAAAACTGTTAATCAAATGACATTTCAACAGATAACCGAAGACATGATTAATTCAACACAATTCACAAATTACAATATTGAAATTAAGTCATCCTCATCGAAAGAAAAGAATAAAAATTTATATAAATCACGTATTTCCGATAGCAACGTCGAGACTCTTAAATCTTCACCCAAAATAACACCTTACATTTTCTTCCATTAGCTACCACAGACTTGACACAGACTTGACTCTATTCAAACTGAAATAAAAAGCATGCATTAAGATAGAAGCAGCTAGTTACCACTTAACCTGGGTGAGCCCGAAGGTATCACCTGGGACTCCGCGAGGTATCCGTGTGAAAGGGTCACAGAAAGCGGCAAGCAAGATGAATGGACTCAATCATGCCATCACATGAGGAGAGCGAATGAGATGGATGGGGAATATAGTCTATGAAGCACATAATAAAGAAGATAACAATAACACGCACTTAACTGCAAATGAGTGCATTAATAGTTGTTTCGGGAACACGGAAGTTCAAAGAATTTCCGGAAGAGTTTCGATACGAAAAGAGGTCCGCTAATATTGACTTATATACTCATAGATACTGATGAAGAAATACTATAGAAAACCATATTCCAAATTCTTTGATACACAAGCGATCCTCCATTAAAAAAGCAGTTCTGTCTTACCTTCATATCTCTTTCTAAGATTTATCTACTCCAGGAAATGCTTTGGTGAATTTTTCAAATGGTCTCGTTTCTTTGTGTGAATACAAATGTTATGATAACTTGACTTTAGACGTATTTATCTAGCTCTATGTACCCAGATGAATTTCACATGTTATACAATACATAGAAATGTTCAGAAAATATCAAACCTGGATGTGAACAGAAAGCAGCTTAAGATAAGAAATTCATTTGATCTCCATATGAATCTGTCAACCTGCACATTCTCATAAATTCAAAACTGACGCCAGTTATTGTATCAGTTTCCACAATCGAACTTCGTTTTTTTCGAATGAGGCAACTTTTAGGCTACAATTTTGCAACAGATAATCGACAACCAACAATCGACAACCGACACCGACACCGACACCAACAAACCGACAACCCACAGCTATACTACTCGGATCTACTATCAGCTTTCATTCGCAGCTACATGAGCACAACAGGTGAACAGTTACTTTTGACTATGTTCCCAACCTGAGAGTCCTGTTAGATTCAGTGTCGGCCCATGTCGGCCTCTCGAGATAAGATAAGTGAGAGGAACAATTAAATTTATGACCGTAATGTGACAAATAATTGTTGAATTCCTAGACGGCTGAAGAAAACGAGAGAACGACAACTCATGAAACAATAAATCATGGTTACCGACTGAAATGCATTTAAGTGACATTCAACTTTTCTAGTTTTTTTTTTGTTTACTTGGTCTTCAGCTTATTTTTTCGCTGTACAGAGCTACTGTTACCACTGGACAAACACTTAGCAAGCTACAGTAGCTTCTCGCTGTTAAACTCCAACAAATTAAATTGTCTCCAGCAAAAGCAACCTCTCTATCCGTGGGGGCTCGAGGAAACTCAAAGATCGACGATATTTCAGTGCAGTTCGAAGCAGGGCAGGGAGCTTATCTAGCTGCCGCGATCGATCACGCGTGAAAGCGACAACTTATTTTGCGGATCCAACTGCTTGGATTCTTGCAACTGTTGCGGACTTAATTGAACTGCAAAAGCAGCAGCGGAATTAAAAACAACTGCAGCGACGATCGACAGACCGACCAACCGACCTGAGATTGCAATCGAAGCAGGAGAGGAGGAGGTACCGAGGGAAGGTTGCGGAACCAACAGCAGCGGTAGAAGCGGTGGACAAAGTCATTAAGTTGGCTAAGACTTTTAAGAGTTCGCAAAAACCGCCAAACACAGAAACGTGATAATCATGTGAAAGACACGTACAGAAACGACGAGTTGGTTAATCCTAATGGAAGAGTTTAAAGTCTTTGTAAAGTTGGGGAGTTTATAAAAATACTCCATGGTAAAAAATCACCAACATAAAAAGCACTTTTAAGATGGGAGAAGAAGGAATGAGAAGAGACGATGAGAAGAGAAAAGAAACAATCCAAGTTGTGTTGTACTCCTTTTATAGGGATAACTATAGATTTAGTCTGCTTCTTTTGACGGAAAAAGAGAGAGAATCGAAACTTCAATTCCGTTTCAATTTCGTTTCAGCTCATTTTATCCTTCGGAGAGCGATCAGACATGCCTTTCAACCACCCAGAATCGTCGCTGTCTTCTCTGGCCATCAACAACTTCAAAACCTGAAAAATCAATCAGGATTAAAGAAGATTTCCATCGTCGATCATTTTCCAATTGAACTACGCCCGACTTCACGTAATCCTGTTACGTTAAGCGGCCTCGTAGTCGTATTTACCGCTTAGCGCGATCAAGTGCTCAGTGGCCGGTCAGTACGTGACGCATTAAAGCTGCAGCAGGAGAAGATCACGAGGAGGACGAAACGAGATGAGTACGCTTGGCGACAGTGCGATCGCGGTGTGTACGATCACCTGCAGTTACAAGAGACGATCACTTATTGGAGATGCCGGTCGGCTGCTTGCTGGTGGCTTTTTTTTTTGTTAGGTTGGGTTGACTGCTATTCGGCAGCAACATGCGACCTTTAAAGCATGTTGTCAACATGCACCACCAGAGCACAAGATGTATTGAGCTGGGGCTCGGCCACAAATGTCAACGACGACAGCGAAGAAGCGCTGCAGATACTCAAATACTTAGGAGATGGGAAACTAACCTGCGTGGCCCTGCATACATTCCAACAAACCAATGAAGCAGATGAGAAGAGCAGTGAAGCAGAAGACGAGGAGGATGGAGAAATAGAAGCAGCAGAAGAACAGGTATGAAGAGTGCATTTAGTGGATGCAATCCGTAGAACGACAGCGAAGACGACAACGACGACGACGACGACGACGAACGATGGCGGATGGCGGTTAGTGGCGCCTGTGCCCCGTGGCGCGTTGTCTGATAATGGATTGCAGCACCGGTAGAAGCAGTCTTTTGTAGAAACCAACGAAAGCAACACAAGACGTCAACAAAACAAAACCAACAAGAATAGCATCAGCAGCAGCAACGTAAGGAATTGAAAAGTTGGTAAGGTATTTAAGCGAAAAACGTAACAGACGTGAAATTATGCAGCGTCAATTTAGCAGAAACTACAAGCTATGGTAATGAGGCTGCTTTAAGTGCGGTGGAGTTAGAATCAGGGCAAAGGACTTGTTTGGAATCCACTTAGTGTGTTATTTAAGCCAACTTGCTAAAGATGCTGACTGCTTTCATGGGGCACGAGTTCGATTCGCTGAGTCCCATGGATTTTGAATTTAGTGTATTTTCATCACCTTTAAATAGCTTGAATTCATTTACCATATCAGTTAGCTAATGTCTAAGACTGGTTGTTGGAGAAATTAAAAGGTTTCCATTTAAGGAAGTTTTTACCCAATCTTTTGGTCACCCAAGGAAACATTTCTTCGCCCAGTCTGGTCCGGGGTTAACTACGGGAGTATGTACTAAGTGCCTAGAGCATCTACTAAGTACGAGTATATGGCGCCTTAAAAGTACTTCAAACCTTCAAGTGTTTGGGTGTTCTTCTAGTCGAAACTTCTTCTTAATTATTTATTCTTTTTTTTTTGTTTCTCCAATAAAAGCCTTTTGTTTTTAATCAAAGAATAGCTGGAGACTCTCTCTAATTATAGTTTCTACCAGCAGGCGATTCTGGTTCAGCATCTCAGAAGGTGGCTCTGATTAAGAAGCTGTCACACACCCGACTAAAAGCTATAAACTACAGAATAATGATTATTTTTGCAATTCTGTATAGAGCCGTATTAAAGTCCTCCGAAGATCGAATAACAAAGTCAATAAAATTAAAAACAAAACACAAACTCAGTGTTGCGTGTGCCAAGATATTTAGTTGATAACGTGTCCATTAAAAATTAATTAATTTATGCAAGACATAAAACAACGCAGGAGAAACTGCTCTGGAGCATTGAACCAGAAACCGAGGCGAAAAGGAAGAAAAGAAAAATTGTAAAGTAAACAACATGAGGTCCTCGTTGAGCGCCACGCATTCCACCTTCGCACGGAGGTGTTTCCGAAGGACATGCCGAAAGATTGTTGTATCTATTTAATGGTTGTTAATTAGAATTTGGTGTCTGTTTATCAGTGGACAGGGAGGAAAATTAAATTGATAGGATATGCTGAGGTTGGGGTCTGGCTCTGTAGGTAACTGTAGGTAATCGTAGGAGGTAGACAACAGCTGCCGGTCGTAGTTCGGTGCTGTGGAGAGATGCAACAAATGATGTGGTAAGTTAATTTGGCTCTATTGAGGGCTGGTTAAAGTGGAGTAGCGTTAAGATGCTTATCATTTCGTAATGGTTGTCAAAAACTTAGGGGTCTCTTATGTGGTCTTTTAAATACACTACCTAATACGAGGAATTTGAAATGATGTCTCTGAAAGATGTTCCTTGAACTGGATTCCTTTTTTATAAGGTTGTCTATTAATACCGTGTCGGAAATTGGGTCTCCGAATTGTGTTCCTTCCATCAATTAAATAGAATTGATGAGAATTGACTTTCGATTTTCATTTTATAGATGATCTACGAGTAGAACAGGTTCCCAAGGGCAGCTGTAACAGTTTCATGAAAAATTAATCTTCTTTTCCACGTTTTCTTCTTTTTCAAGGGTCACTCTGTGTTTACAGTAGCTAAATGTCACAAAGTATCTAAGAAAATTGAAGAATTCATTGTATTTAGCTATCAATCAGTCTTCTCTTAACTGGAAAATACATCATTTCATTACTTACATTATAAACACACTAACATTTGTCCGATTATAACCTAAAGTGTTTATATTTTTAATCAATAATGAAAGCTATCAAAATCAAACATTAATCATGAAGCTCAGTCAGTCAGTTTCTAAGCGTTTTCATTGCAATTACGAGTATAGCCCCATCAATCTTAACTTTAAGTGAGGTGTTTTGATGTTTCAATCGGTTTGTAGCTATAAAAACATCCATTAAATCGCATGTAAACAACTTGATTTACGCCGAACGTCAATAACGACGTCTAAAGTGGGCAGTCATCAAATAATCACAGAGTATTCAGCATATTAATTAAAATCAAAGAAATGTAAATGAAAGTGACACAAGAAAGGTGCCAAGAAAACTAGGCGCCACTCAATATGCTAGGTATTTATAATATATCCATGTAAAATGTGCTTATTTATGTGTACAGCTACTTTTACAATATTTTTCCTTAGATTTGGGAAAATCGGAAACCAAAATAAAAGACCAACTGCTGACATAACTAAAAAAAAAGACTGTGAATCAGATTTAGAAACCGATTCGGAAGATAGCGCCAACCACGATCATGACGATCAGTTAAGAGGCTGGTTTGTCTGGTTTATTTGTGTCTAATAAATTCTATTGATGACTTCTATTCTATTCAATGTTTATTCTGGAACACACACACAAACACACATGTTCTCTGATATACAGAACTGTAAACCTAGTTACCTAGTCTTCTTCTTCTTTAATGGACTCGCAATAGTGCCCCTGTAGTGCCATACACTCTCTCTCTCTCTCTCTCTCTCTCGCTTGACATTATTTTCTTTTCTTCGCTTTTATCTCTTCGCATGGATCTTTTAAGAGCCATCAAGAGGTTCAGCGGAACGAACCTGTTCGTGATACAATATCAATATCGTTGATTATTTAAGCGGGTTACTGATTTTATCATCTTGTTTGATTTAAAAGCAATAAAGAAGCGGTTGAAAGAGGTTGACACACACGCACTAGAAGCTAATAATTCCATCAGCTCTGTAGAGAAGAAATTAAGGTATAAAAGAGAAAGAGAAGAGGAAAAGGGAAATTACTTAAAAGGGAAAGCAACAATTAAAACTTCATATGTTCATGGTAAAAGTTTAGATACTACAGGTACAAGTCTAGATATTTCGATAGAAATCGATGGGTAATAAATGCAATAACAACTCCTCAAACACTTCGAATATCTTCTGTTCACCTGTTATTTCTTCAGAGAAGTTCACCAGATCAGGACCTCGAATATTAAAATCGACTCTCTTCAATGTCAAAGAGAGCTTCTGATTGAAGTGGATTGATTAATATACAAAGACGGTAAACTAAATCTAAATTTGAATTCAGGATTCATTTCCAACTCACTCTTGGGTATTTTCTTATTTTTCTTTTCTGGATCAATTACTCGCTCGATGCTCAAAAGACTCGAAACTTCTTTTCTCCTAATAATCGACTCGTCTGCTGTCTCAACGCAATTTTTCACAAGTGTTATAAATTGCATTTTGATCGTAAAGAAGAGCAAGCAATTTACTGCAACTTCGATTAAAATCAATACTCGTAGTCGAAAACCGTCTCGGACGCGGGTTTTCGACGCGTGTCTGTGTGTGTGTTCCGGACCTGGTCCTCCATCCAACAGAACCGGCTCGAAATCAAATGCATCAGATACGAGAACATGTTACCGTTGCATAACGATGAGTTCTCATAAATTTGCAACGCATACCATTTGGAGCAGAGTCAACGCGTCCAGCGTTTGTGCCTCGTTCGATGATGCATCCCTTCAGGCGGGCGCATGTGACGAAAGGCCAGCTGAATCGACCACCAGCAATAAAAAGTGCAGAGTCACGTCGATTTTTTCCTGTTCTAAGTGTGTGTGTGTGTGTGTCCTCCCTCTTTTATAAACGCTGTAATTAGGCGTCCATTAAAGGGGTGGTCCGCGCATGTCTTCGCTTCAGATCCACATCGAATCCTTCCTCTGTGTCGATCAACAATCAAAGCACGCCCCTGCGCACGCCTCATAAATAAAGCAGCAGTTCCACATGTAGTACGAATTCCCGTCCGGGGCATGTTGCGGGCTCGTCGGGAGACTTCGACTTCGGAACCTACAATGATGCAGCATACGTCATGCGAGTTCTGGACGCTAAACAAATAGCCACATTTAATAATTACAACCGAGATGGAGTGAAGTTTTATGAGGGGCGGACAGTTTGTTCGCGGTTTGTTCACCTGCATCGGTTGACGCTCGGACCCACACACATTCGACGATTCCTTTGTCCTTCCTTGCTTCCTCCTTCCTTGCTTCCTTGCTTGCCGCTAGACGTCTCGTCGTTAGCGAAACGAGGTGGATCTGATACACTTGTTTTTGGAGGCACACACACGGAATTTCACGCCTGGAAGCCATTCGTAAATGTTAAATTGATTTCATGATTTTAATCGTTGTTGCAAGTCAACCTCGTTGTTGTGGTTGTTGTTGTTGGCGGCGGCGGCCGTGGAGCTGCAGCGGTGCGGCGACGGCGACGGCAGACCCCGAAGGTGCTGATGAGTTGTGCGTTATTTGTTCTGCTAACTGTTGGTTCAAATTTAGCACAGCATGCGTATTCTGGTTCCTTATAATTAAAATGCAATCTGCATTGTTGTTTGGTGATGTGATGGAATGGAACGGGACGGGATGATGGTATGAATTGTAATATAGATGATGATGATGACGCTGTTGTACTACTTTGATATGCAAATGAAACCACATAAATTGGTATACTTTCTAAAATCACCGAAACAACTCATCCGAAATGCCACCGGACGGAAAATCGAAGAGCTTACAAGTTGCTCGAGGATAGTTGATGAGCAGGAAAAAAGTGTTTGTATCTAGATGATGGTAGACCTGCAGGCCACTCTGAGTACTGAGGTTTCTGAAACAGTCGACTACGAGAAGGATACTTTAAAGAAGGCCTTCCTTCTTTGGTCTTCTTTAAACTTAGTCGCTCTTCGTCTTTGACTTTTAAGATCGAAGAAACTAAGGGTTCTCACAAAAGAGTCCACAACTCTTCACCGTTGCGAGTAGTGTTTCTTCGCTCCTCGAATCTCCTCTACTCACACTCTACGAATCTCACTCTACGCAAGATTAATAATGGATGCAACTACTCGGTACTCTCATTCCGCAAATAATCCCCTCAACCATCATCATATCTCCACAGACATCTCATAACTCAAGCAAGATCAAAGCCTACCGAGCCCACAAAATCTACTTACGTACCGTCGAAGCGGCATAAATTGAGCCACAATCATCGTGTTGTAAGCAGAGAAAAGAATTACCCGATCGGCCGCTAGTCAACAGCATGGTTTCCACTATTTTAAACACGCTTTCAAAACGCCGCCTTCATCGATCCAGGAGAAGCTCACGCTGAAGCTGGCTGCTTGGCTGTGAAGACATGAAAGGGTTACTCTTCCTGGCGCTGATACCAATGGGGATCTTGTCGCTCCATAAACATGGACCTAATAAGCCGAGTCCATTGATACGAACTTTATTTGTTTTGTGCGCCGATGAACCTGGCTGGCTGGCTGTTTGGCTGGCTGAATGACTGCCAGCGGCTGCCAACTGACGTTGATCCCTTTAAATGGACTTTGTTTGAAGTAATCGAAGTGATATTTCGCATGTCCCGAATTCAATTTACTTTCGCCTCACTGCTTGCTGCTTGCTGGTTGCTGGTTGCCACAAACATCAACTCGCAACGCACCATGCAGCGAGCTGAACGAAGATCACCTCGTTTGAGATGCGATCATGCGCACAATTGAATTGAATTTTCATTTTTGATACAATGATTTTGTTTTGGTGTCTTTGGCGGCTTAATTCTGCCGCCAGTTTTTTACCCAACTGCGGCTCACAAGAATGGTCTGCATCCTTCGGCCGTCTTGGGCGCTTATCCAGAGATATCCAGCGGGTATTTGAGCGAAATGCATTCATTTGAAAATATAAATATTCCCTAAATGAGATCGACGATGAATAGTGACATGAGTTGTGGGCTAAGAGGATGTTATTACAGCCAAATGAAGAGAAGGAGAGGTAATTGTGTGGCTGAATATTGGAATCTGAGGCCAGTTGAATCACTGAGATGATGGGATGAAGGGTAAAGGAAGGAAGAATCTGAAAATCTGCTAGTTTGTCTACTAAATTTTAAGCTATAAGTTGAACTAAAGTAAGTTGAGATCAAATAGGATCAGACCAGACGTTTGAGGTCGGGATATAGGATAAACGGGTTATGCAATCTACCTACCCAATATTGATTGAAGATTACAGTGTTCTTGTAAATAGATCATCATTGTTTAAAAGAGTTCAGGTTTAATTCGGACATTCGTGGTGGCTTATTAAGCATCTTATAGTATATCCAAAACTTAGATGTTTTAAGGCGAAAGACCTTAAATCCCAAACCTTTACCAAACTTCTGGGTTTTCCATCGTTCTTGAACCTTTTCTATTCGTAGAAATAACAGTTATGACTCTCGCTTATTTTTTATTTACCTAATCTCTCTCTCTTTCTCTCCTTCTCTGTTCTCCATCCGTCGCAGTTCATTTGCATGCGTGACAGCCATCATTTATGGCGGCTGTCATTGCCAACTAGATCGCTGTTGTGCACAAGACATTCCTTCACCGTTGAGCAAGATCGTCATCGTCGGGCGGCAGCGAATTCCCACATGTGGAAACGCAGCCAAGTGAATTCGAATGTGAGCAAGTCGAGAAATGAAAATTAAGGTGACTTTTACACACCACCGTCTGCAGGCTGACGTGGTCGATGAACACCACTTCAGGCTGAAATATTCCAGTGAATCCAGTCTTCGTGTCTCGTTGCTTCTCGTAGTAAAGAATAAAAGAATACCAGTACTTCGAATTTTTGCATTCATTCTGGTAGTTAAATTTTTATCTGTTGTCACGTGTTAATTAATGCCGAACCTTCTACTCGCTGCTATGTTGAACCGCTTGCATCTATCGTGTTTGCAAAGATACCCCCTCCTTCTCTCCACAACTCTTTCTGAGTCTCCGTCTCGTCTTTAATAGCTCGCTGGTGAATTGCAACCATGTCTAAAATGTACCAAACATTTCATTTGTTTACTCCACTGCATGTGTATTTGTGCTGAAAATTGGTAATAAATAAAATCTAGCCTCGTTAACACGCAAACTACTGCTCGAACCGGACTGAGAGCGAGCGCTGCACGGTCCGCTGCATCCCGTTCGGGTCCGCTACGGCTCGGGTAGGCAACCGCATTTAAGGAGGCTGGCCGGGAGGTTGGTTTTTCGAATTGCCGGTTAATTGGTGTAATTAATTAGCAGCGACTGATCGATGAAATCACGGTGCCAAGTCGGTGTACTGTGGGCAGGCGCTTCTAACTCCTCTCGCTGGAAGCCGGTAGTCATCCAGAGGCGACAACGGAGGCGGTGCGGGGCTTGTGTTTGTGTCTGCATTACGAAAAATTACGACCACATAAATTAATGTTAATTTTGACAAAGTGCTATTTTGTGTTTGATTAGGTTTCTATTAAGTCGGTATTTAAAGTTTCGCAAGAAGGAGAAGAAGGAGGCAGATGAAATGTTATTTCTCGACTAGTCGAAATATTACCCAAGGCCGGTTGTTACGAGAGACAGAGAGATATTCTGGAAATTAGAAAAGGAATTGGTCAAGTCAAGCAAGAGTAAACGTCGGGGCATTTAGAGTCTTCAGAGAAAAGTGACAAACGGAATGGCAGATTATAAACATGATCCTTACCGACATCAGGAATGCCGGAATATTCTGCTCGGGTGTTTCCTGCATAATATGGAGAGCCTCCCTTGAATATGGTAACGCATTAAGAAGAAAAAACTTGTCTACTTGCCGCCTATTTAAGGAAAACCTATCATGTGCTTCTATTCTACACATCCTATAATTTCTCATTTCACAGTACTTCACTTGTCAAGTCTCGCCTTTCGTAATCCGTCCGTTAATTTTAATCCACTATAATTGATAATAATTTTTAAACTTATGTCAAATTAACTGTCAATCAAATGCAAATCCATCCATCCGCGAAGTTTTCCACCGCTTCTAGTCAGCGTTTATTATCATCCGAGTTGACTCTACGAAAAGCGAAAAATACACACATCCATCAGACGGAAACTGACAGTAGTTCCGCAGAGTTAACCTCCAAGTCGGTTGCGTTTTGCCCCAACCATCATCCATCAGCGTATCAGGCGGACTCTTATGCTAATTGAAAGTTTCCCCAACCGCTCACACAGCGGAGTCGGACACGCAAGCTAACCAGTTAGCAAACCAGTCAATCTGCTGAGCGAAATGAACTCAGGACGTCGGAAATGAACTCAGGACGTCGGAGTTGAGAGCGTTCAACCATTCCGACAGCATCCCGTCCTGCGCCTGTAATTAGGCGATGCAAGAGGCGGAGAGGAGCAACAAAAGCACCCAAAGAAGCAGGATGCTTGTGAGTGTGGCCCTTGCATGTCAAAAATGTTAACTACGTAGATGACAGCTACTCTTTTTTTACTCTCACTTTTTATAAGATCGTCCGTCGCTTTTATTTTATTTTCAATTTCGCGACTTTTTAGGGGTTCAACGTTGTTGTTGTTGTTTTCATTGCTGTGGTCTCACCTGATTTAACTAAATTTGTTTCACTTTGTTTTATAGAAATTTTCATTCATGGGTCTTCTCAGATTTCTTCTCATTTTTTTAATGTTTTGTGTCTTGTAAAAGACTCTAAAGGGTCTTGAACTCTACTTCTGCGAGTGACTTGAAGCCTGACTGCTTTCAGTTTTACTCAAGTCCGATCACGTTGTGCGTGTCTCGCGTTTCAATCCAGTTTTATTTCACTACCTCACACTTTACTTCCCCTCCCCGCAGAGCTGCCATTCCAAGTTGGCAGTTGGGAGTCACCATCAGGCACCGTGGATCGTTCTAAACCAGAGACAGCTTTTGGGTGGAAATCATGATTGACGTCATGTGTTTTTCATAATCTTTTAAATACCTGCATAAACGCCACAATTTTGAGTGAGACCCAAAGAAAAGAATGCATGTGGTGATCGTGGACGGATGAGCAGGTTACGGATAGACGTGGTTACGTAGAGCGAAATGTAAAGAGAAGAAGCTAAAAACAGAGTAGAATTTTAACACAAGCTTAGTAATTGTTTAATAATAGGAGCAAAATATAGTTTATATGGTTATGAGTATAAGAATAATGGGAAAACATGTTGAAAGTTTGCGATAAAATAAATGTACAGCCGTTTTTCAGATCAGATACTAGACCCAATTTGAAAATCGATCTCGGTTTCCCAAAACTCACTTCAAATTCATTCTCAAACAATTTTGCTCAACTGTAACACACTTCGAATTCAGATTCACCAATGATTTAACTTACTAAAACTCTGTATATTCCTCCACATTCCGAGTCCTAACTTACACTTAAAAATCGTGTTGTTAAATCTTAAAATCTTCCATCGCAGAAATTTCAATGTCTTTTCCTGAAATAAACCAACTCGTAGATAGGCTCCCAACCAACTCTACTAATTAGAATGTTTCTCTTAATTAGTTGGAATTCCTGCACAGCGCCGTCTCGGGTCGTCTCTCAGACTGCCTCTCCTCATAACTCGTACACTTTATAAGCCAAGTTTGTCAAAGGTTCCCATCGTTAAGTGTTTATTTTGATCGTCGTCAAGGTGCATCGATGGTAATAAGCGAAGCTCGAAGCAGAACCTGCCAACGTGACGCACGGAAATTGGACACTGCAGAGTGTCTGCGTACCATACGCAGCTAATTAAGCTGCGTTGTGCCCGGGCATTCCTCTGGAGTCCTCTTCTGCGTGCTGCTTCTTCTCCCTCTCTCCCTCTCTCTCTCTCTCTCTCTCTCTCTCTCTCTCTCTCTCCCTCTCTCTCCCTCTCTCTCTGCTTGTCATATAAAACTTTTAAAGTCCACGTTATGCAAATCTCTGGACGATGATCTCGCCCCACCAGCGAGATGACATGCATATCATGTTGACATCAAGTGCACATCATTTCAGTTTGCTGCGCTTGCTCGTTAAAGTCTAGCAGTAAAAATCATTTTCTGGTGAGTCGATGGTGCATGCAACACGATTATCGCTGTTATCGATCGATGTTACGATTGAAAGATGCTCCATAAAATCGGTTAAAAAATTATGCGGTTTGTAGTTCTTGTAATAGCAGCTTGGAACAAGATCATTTCGATATCGCTGATTACATCAAGCAAATGGTGATCGTTAGACGTAGCTTCATGGTTGCGACATAGTTTTTGATCGCATATCACATTTTAAGAACATTTTTAATTAAAAACATAAAAAAGCAAGAGGCTACTCTGACAAGTGGACGAAAATGAGAGGTGTTTACAAGACTTTATTCTGTATATAGTCATATACATATCAGTGCTAAAGCTTTACGTGACTTTGATGATTATTTATAAGTAGTTTATTTTTCTATTGTTATTTATTCATCTCTTCGCATCTCAAAGACTTTATGTTTACCTTGCTTTTGTATATTTTTACATTTTTTTAAGGTGCAATACTTTTATTGCCTTTTCCCCATCAGAACTTCAACATTATATGTACACATGTCTTTTCTTCTTACGAGTAAAGGCAGGAAGTGGTGTATAAGACGAGTATAAGAAGGTGAATTAAATTAATTTCATTAAAGTGACTGAGACAACTGTTGTACCTCGTAAAATGCTGCGAGTAATTTTTAAACCAACAAACGAATTGCGAGTAACAAATAAATAAGTGGTTAAAAATTACTACCAGCGCATCAAGTTATCAACGACTACACTTAAAGCTATTAGCAGACACTTTAAAGTCATAAAAATGCCTGATCTTTTATTACGTACTTTAATTTGTGGCATGCAACACAACGATTTCCATTAAAGGGGTTGATAAGGTCTGCGGTTAAACTGTTCTCGGTTGGCTGGTTGATTAAAATTCAAGTAAACCATGATATAAACTTAAAATATGTTCGTTAGTCAGTTAATCAGTCAGTCAGACTTTCAGTAAAAAGCGACGATTACCTTGATTGAGGGGAAAAACCTTAAAATAACCAAACCAAGAAACAATAATGAATGAAGTTATCTCAGAAGCTGAAAGCATAGTAAAGACTTAAGACACGAACTTGCCAAAATTATGCAGTGCAAAGCAAAAGACTCAAGACACGAACTCGCCAATTTTATAAGTTTTTGTGTCGCACTGCTATACTACTACTTAATGGCCCAATATAGTTACTGTTAATCTTTTCATCACCTTCGGCAGCAGCAGCACCTCCAACCCCTGCCACTCCCCCCAACCTAATAGCAAATGCATGTTTGCGATCGCGCTTATCTGCTGAATGGTCGAATGGTCGAATGGTCGAATTGCAAAATTGCAGCTCATCGTGACGCGCTTAATGCAAGATCCTCGGCTTCAAATTGCTCCATTTGGATCCTCATTTACACTCCATTAATGGCCATCAGCGCCTGTTCAGCTTTGCTCAGTGCGTTGTATAGCTTCGATCGCACGAATCGCGATCATTGTGTGGCTCAAACCGTGACGTTGACGTTGCTGCCGTTGCTGTTAACCACTCCGCTTTAACTTGGCTAATAAGAGGGTTCCATCCACCTCCATCGCCACACACTTGCTTATCATTTTAATGGGCAATATTTTGCGCATTCAGCGACTTAAAATTGCATTAAAGAAATGCATTAAAGGCCATAACTTAGTTTTATGCGTCTGCGTGTCAGCGTTCACTGCCGCGCACGATAACACCTGTTGGCCTGTTAAGATGGCCAATACATTTGGGCCAAACGATCTGAATGTGTTGTAAGACGCTCGAAGTGAGATTTTTATATAAACATTAAGAAAAGACATTAAATTGGCTGAAAAGTGGCAACGCACGACAAAAGTTGAACTGTTGTTGAGAGACAGAAACCGATATGAAAATGTACTCAGTGTGAGTGCTGCAGTGGTGAAAGAATTCTCCGGAGTGGACAGAAAAAGCGGAACTTATCTCATTATAGGGGAATAAGAAAAAATTTAATTTAAATTAAATGTAATTTAGTTGAAGTAAACTGAAGTAGTTAAATAATAAAGAAAGAATTTGAATTTGAAGATTTGTATTTATTTGAAAATGAGTTAAAATTAAATTCAAACTAAGTTGTTAATAGCGCATTAATTTGAATTATTTAATACAATTTTCATTAAAAGTTTTATGGAATAATTTTACATTTATTTATGTGCATGATGACTTGCATGATGGCTCCTTCCACACTTCGTCGCACACCCTTTCCTTGTACACAGACACAGATACACATGCAGACACCACCGTGGACACCTCTCATGGACCAATTGAAGAAAAATCAAAAATAATTTCATATGCAGCGGTTCTGTTTTTATTGTTGCTTGTTTTATGCAGCACGCAGAACTTCGTCCGGTCCTGTGTGTGGGAATAAATTAAGTCAATCGACCAGCATAACGACGATCACGATGATGACGACGACGACGACGATTCAAACCTAATGAAATGGAAAAGAAAACAGAAACAAAGAGCGCTAAAAAAAGATCCCAAAAATTTTAATAATACATGTTTAAGTCATTAAAAACTGTTGGATGGACGCATGCGTCGAAGGTGCACAACGCACTCGACGGGTGGACCATGCAAGGCTTTACTAAGCAGCAGCAGCAACAACAACAAAAACAACAGGAGGCAACACATGCAAAAAAGACAACCACAAACAAACAACAATAAAATTTGCATGCAATCGCAAGTTTGTTGTGCTGACTCAGTTTTTTCTTGACAGAGTTGCCAGGAGTCTTTTTTATAGAATTCTATGTAAAGCAACACTGAGAATTTAATTAAATTAAATAATAAAAACTTTTTATGCTTAATTTTACAGCTGATTTAACTGAATTTCTGTCTTTTCTGTCTTTGAAGTTCTTGGAAGCAGTTTATTTTTATTAATTATTAAGTCAAAAGTTCAGATAACTTGAAAGTTTATTTTCAGATATTGTTTATTATTGTATTTTCAATTTTATACCTTTTAGTTTTTTTTTTCCGACGCTTGGTAACTCTGCAATCAAAAGTGTCACATCATATTTCGTTCTTTTATTGGTTCTCTTGTTTGTTTTCCCCTCTCCATCTCGTCGTCTGCTGTGCTGGGGATAATTTATAAGCCTGGTTAATTGGATATAACAGCGCGCCACAAAATTTAGCTTAACCAGGTGCGGAGCCCACGCTGGAGATCATTTATAAAAAATACCACAAAAAAGAGGAGCCGAAAAACCGAACCTAATAAAAATTAAGGCTTGTTTTATATATTTTGAGAAATTAAAATTTTATTGCTTTAAAAACGGATGACAAACGAAATAAAAACGTGTTATTTAAAAAAAATTTAATATTATTAATCCTCGTAACACTCTGATGATCCTTTAAATACTCGAAGCAACCAGAGACAGCTGTAAAAATCGCAATTAAAATTCTGATTCCAACTCAGCTGGAAGATTTTCAAATAAAGATGTCAGAAATCCGTGTTCGAAAATCAAAAAGAAATCGAAAATCAGAAAATCGAAAAAACACTTTCACTTTCAGTTGAATGGAACATAGTTTCGTTTTCTGTCTTTCTATCTGTCTGTAAGTCTCTCTGTCTGCATGTCTGTCTGCATATCTGTCTGTATGTCTTCCTTTTCGTCTACTTGTGTTCAATTAAGTATCTCATTACATATTAAAATTACATTTGTGTAGTTTTTGTTACCAAAGCCCCTTAAAGAACCATATGTTGTCTGAAATATGTATAAAATTTTTAAAATACAAGCCAATAAATCCCCCAAATTTGCCAAAACACACTCGCCATCGGAGAAACCAAAAGAAACCGCCTTCAAGTACGCATTCTCGTAGCTTTCCTGAAACCACTGCTGATGGTTCTGCTGCTGTCGTTGTTGTTGATTTTCCCGTTGTTCGTGTTGTTGCTTTTCTTTACTGTTCAACTCGGATTCCACTCACAGTTTACTCGCCATCCCACATTATTGTGCTTTTGTTACTTTTGTTGCCTTTTGTTTCTATTGTTGTCTCAACAACAATAATTGTTGCTATCAGCCTTGTTAATCAGTTTTACATCAGCTTCGTTGACTCTACACAATGATGATGACGTTGATGTGGACATCGACGTCGATGGCAGCAGCATCAGCGGCACAAGCGAAAAGAACATATTTTTGCAACAGAACATATTTGTACGTGTTAAGCACCCTCGGAGCTCTTCAACTTCAATTCTTTTTATTGTTTGAGCCTTTTTTGTAAATTTTTCGCAATTGAATTTTCAGGAGATTGAAGTGCATTAACACACCCCTCCAGGCTCGTAAACCTCTATCAATGACCTGTACTTCGTACCCTCGTCTAACTTCCTGCCTTCTTATTTTACTTCCACGTTCCTTGCGTTCATTTTACTACATGTAACAACAACTACAGCAACAGCATCACCAACAGCAGAGGCTCATTAATGACAGAGCGCCTGATGCCGAAACAGCCGCTTTTAAATCCGCTTTTCCTTGCACCATCCGTCCGTCCTGACGACTCCTGTCAGCAGGCCTCTCAATTTACATTTCCACTTTTCGAGTTTTTGAATTTTTGAATTTTTCTTTATCCGCTTCTGATAAGGTTTCATGTTTCCATCAAAATGTTGTCAACATTGTTGAGCCGACACGAGATCTGACGCGTGATTAACAAATATTTGACATAATGTTGTGTCGTCATGGCTTTCAAATGCTTGCGTTGCCAATTACTAGACAAAAAGGTGTTGTTTGGTGAGGTGTAATGAGGTGAGGTGTGTTGCGGTGTGGTGTGATGAGGTGTGGTGTATTGCGGTGAGTTGTGGTTGGGTGAAAGATCTCTATCGTCCTTCAAATAAGATTCCTACCACTATAGAGACCTCACCTCCCTCTTAGATTGCAGAAATACGCACTTCTTTAATAATGTTCACCTTATATAGAATGACTTTCAATTTTATTCCAGTATTCTTGGGGTGTTTTGTTGGACCTCTATCAAAATATTAAAAGAACCATATTCCGGCAACCATGTTCCTGAAACAACCCATAACTTGAAGAAGGTTTTAAAATACGATATTACCGATGCCTCATTAAGCATATGTTCAACATATCTCTCGATTATCCCCCACTCATATCCAGTCTTAAAACAAAAGAACCCGCGAGACTTTTATTACTCTTTGTACCATTCTTTTAGAGACACTCTAAACTAATGTCCACAGCAAGTAACAAAACTACAGAATAACTACAGGATGTGTGTCCCTCAAGCGTTGCGAGGACAATTTATTAATATTTCAACTCGTACTTCGAGGCAAATTGATATAAACGAACATAAACCATGAACTATTTTAGCAATTTTTTCTGAGCCAAAAAAACACCCAACGGAATTGAAGTATTTTTTTATGTTGTTGTTGGTAGGTTTCGATGTTTTCCCGGACTGGAATTGGTGCATGTAAAGAAGTCGTAGTCGTAAAATAGTCGTGTCGTGTCCTGTTGTATGTGTGGAAAACCTGGTGCTGCGAATGGAGCGGAATCTCTTTAAAATTGGGTCGAATGCAAGCAATCGTTCGATTGCATGAGAGGCGTCCATAAAAAGCGGACGATGAAACATTTTATGTTGTTGTAAAAAGAATATAAAAATTGCAGGTTTCTTTTCTTATTCAGGGGAATAAAATAAGAGTGTTGCTGTGCGACGAGACAATAAATTCGTGAGCATAAAAATGTTGTTTGTTTTCGAAGACGTTTATTAAACATCGATCGTGTACAGTAAAAGTGAACATTTTTATGGATACTTTTTCTTTATTTTCTAGTCACCTCCTCCCCTTCCCTCCTTAATTCCAGTGCAATATTGACGACGATAAATTAGCGCATTTCAATTCAATAAAAATTGCCACTTACATGCAACTTAACATAATTATTTGCCACTTTAATTTACCGTTGTTATTGCAAAGTTGCAACGGAAGTGTCGAAGTGGGGGCAGGAAGGGATGGCAAGAAGGATGGCAATATTTCCATACAACAAGCCGTCAAACAATCAAACAAACAAGCGTCTATATTCGACAATATTTACGAGAACCGTCTGCGTCATAGACGCCAACACAGACGATCGCGCGACAGTCGCGCAACGCATTCGAATACATGGAAACATCGAACAGAGAAGAAAATCTCCCCAACATTTCGTGAGCCAAGGAAAAGCCACGCAAAAGGAAAATTGAAAGAATGCGCTTCAATTGGTTCGCTCGCAAATTGTTCAAATTATTATGCTTCCATTTACAAATTGCTGAAGCGATCGCGTACGATCGCGCGGCGACATCTCGTGAGTTGGCCTCGCGCACTTGTGATGAATGCGTTGCCGTGCATTGATGAACGCGCGCTGTCAACGGATCTGACGCGGCCATTCATTTTTTTGCGCCACGAATTCGAAGCCCAAAAGAATTCATTCAATTGGCGAAGACGTCCAAGAGTCTGCTGGCTGCCAACCCAGCGATCGCAGCAGCCGCAATGTGCTGGGATCGCTGGATGAAGGAAGACGAAGAAGAAGAGTACCCGGAGAATCACATGATTCCAAAAATAACTGAACAGCATTGAAATCTTAGCACGAATTAAAATTGTTGCACAGAAATGCGGGAAATTAAGGTTTTTTGTGATTTTCTGTTTTTAGTTTTTGTTCGCTTCTGGAGAGATATATAGAGACAGATGGATAGACAGACAGACAAGCAGGATGTTGAGAAGGAAGAGAAATTTCAACAAAAAGAAACAAATTTGATACATACACAGCCGTCGCTTTGAGGGGTGAATAGTGAGGTTAATTACTCCCTCCGACAGAGAAAATAACTTCTTAGGATCTACTACAGGGTTGTTAAAACTTCCCTTCATACAAAGAAAGAATGAAACGCAAGGATATTAAAAAAGAACATTGAGAAGGATTTCGAAAAGTACTCGACTTTCTTTTCCAAAAAAACCCAAGATCAGGTCTAACTGTCCTCGTTCTACTCAGAATATACGAGATCCTCATAGATTCTGGGGATCTGCTTATAGTAACGCTAATAATAATAATAAAATTATACCTGAGACACAATAGCAAACTTTTATAATCATCTTTGTGTTACTTTTATCACCTTAATTGCGACAAAACTAAACTAAAACTATTAGATACTCATATAATTATCATCATAAAAGTTTTAGTCAGTGAAACTAACAATTTGCTGTCCATTCGATTTGGAACACCACAAATTTGACGACCAAATTTAACGATCTTCATCTTGCTCTCTCTTTCCCTTTCTCTCTATCTCTCTCTTTCTCTCTGTCTCTATATCTATCTCTTAACTCGTGGATCGTAAAATTTTAATGGTCTACGTTGCGTTCAAAGACCTGAGCCATGACTGCTTTATTTAACGAGGCTTTTAATGCCCACACAAAGGTCTCTTTTATTACTTTAATTGGTATTTCCGAATATTTATTTTGGTTATTAATTGATAAGAAATCATTAAAAAGAACTCACCTCACGCAGTTGAGGCCGAGAGTCAAGTGAAACTCACCCGCTGAGAGGCCATTGAAACAAACAACACACAACGACATGAAGCATAATAAACCATAATAAACTTTATTTAAGGTTGTGGTTCACCACAGGAGTCAAACGGTAAACATACACGTCTTTTAGGTCCTTCATAATGCGACAAGAAATACTGTAAACAAACGGTACCTTCAAGAACGGAGATCTTCCCTGCTCGATCATGTTAACACAATGAAAAATATATTCTTATATCGTATATATAATTTTTTAATTCTTCTCTGTCACTTCCTCCTGACCATTCTCTCTCTCTCTCTCTCTCTCTCTCTCTCTCTCTCTCTCTCTCTCTCTTTCTTTCACTCTCTCTCTCTATTGACAATGGCTCTCTTTATGTCTTATATGAAAGATGTCAAATGTTTGGCCCAAAGGCGTGACCAGAAATGATTAACACGAGGTTGTTGAAAAGTGATCCTTCGTGATCTAAAGTTGAGAGCTGCAACACAAAACGCATTCAGATAAAGATAAATGAGGCTTCAAGGCGATCCTATCTTTCTTTGTTGTTCATGTTGTTTGTCTATCTCTCTCTTGTTCTCTCCCTTTCTCTGTGTTCATTGACCACAATGACCAGCCACATAATGAATGGCGCTGACTACCTGAATTTGTGTAATTTTTGACGGATTACTTGAAGCAGCTTAAGTCGCAAATGTGCTGTGTTGATGGATTGCAGTCGATCCATTACGACAGTCCACCCAACCTGCTTTTAAAGGTTCTTCATGTGCAATAGTAAGAAGCGCCGCGTCGCCGTCTAATGAGGTCAACACAACTGACGGTAGAGTGAATTCACACAGAGCGGTAGAACCTAAGCGAAGAGGTTAACAAGTGAATGTTTACAATATTAATGGAGAATTATAAATCACAAAGTAAAGAGATTGCTTCGGGACGGTCATTTGTCTGTGCGAACGATTAACGTGTGATTATATTAAATTGAATTAAAATGTTAATTATTATAAAATAACTTTAAAAAAAAACATGAAAAGCACGAGTCTTGAATGGAAAAGCAAAGTGTATTTAATTATGGAAAAAATCGAAAAAACGAAAGGACCAAAAAAGATTATAAAAGAATTATGCCATAAGGAGCCAGAGGCAGGAGAGTGAGAGAGTGGGAGAAACCTCCTTCGTTGGCATAAAACCGGATCTGTAGATCCTATACTAGAAACCTGAAGAGCTTATATACTTTCTTAGAAAAGCTGTCAATGTGATGGGTGTCTCTCTACACTATCTATTATACTTCTATCAAAAAAAGATCTCTACTTTTCTCTCTTCTTCTCTTCCCGAACGAAGTTAGTAACTTGTGAACAAATGTTAAATCTGACAGAAAGAAACTTTATCTTCGAAGAGTTGTCTTTTTATAAACTCTTCCTCTTTTCCTTTCCCCGCGTGCTTCTCCTTCTCATTCGTTCCCAGGACCATTATACTTCAGAGAATAATCTTGTCCTCATCCTCAGTTTGGCTCCTCACGTAACCTCCAACCCTACTTTAGTTGGTTGTTTTTAATGCTAACAAAGGTTTTCTAAATCCGTATAGTTTTTTTAAAATGGTACTTTATCTCTATTTCTTTCTCTCTCACTGTCCCTTTTCCGCTTCTTTTTTTCTCTTTTTCTCTTTTTCTCTCACTGTACTGCTCTCTGTTCTCTGAAACTTCGATTCTGCTGAATGAAATCAAAACCGCTGAAAACAAAGAAGTTGAGATGCGTAAAAATACCGCGAAACACGATTTCGATCGAAGAGGGTTCCATGGTACCCATCATAAATTCGTGTTGTTGTCGTGGAGGAGGGGGAGGGGAAATGAAACTAGAGATGAAAAGAGTTGGAGACTCCAGTCCATAAAAAGCAGCATGAGATGCAGAAGGTTTAGGAGGTTTTTTATTCTGTTTTTTTAATATTATTTCTGTTTTTTTGGATAACTTATACTCTGTCTACGAAAGCAAAACAGTCAAGAGTATGAAGCAAAAAGAAAATCATTGGAAGGAAAGAACAGAATGGTTAAAAATGTAAACAAAAATAAGCGTTAACATGGCAACAATGGCAACACGCTGTGGCACTGAAATATGGTTAATATAAATTTTTATGACGTTGTCACAGACCATGGAAGCAGATACAATAACAACAACAACATAAAGAATTCCAAATACAACCGCAACAGCAACAGCACAACACTTTGAACACTTCAGTGTATGTATTTGCTTTTGTCTTTTGTGATTCTCTTTTGAATTCGGAATGTCTTGAGTTTATTTTAATGAGGCTTAAAATATTGGCACGTGAGATTCTTTTGAGTGTTGACCAGTTGTTTTTTTTTCTCCTTATATGAACTCAAAAATTAAGCCAAAGATTTTAAACGAAACAAAACCTTGATGAAAATCTGTGTGTATAGCGATCAACTATCGATGGTGCCAATGAACCATAATAAAAAAGAAACGAAGTAGTACTGGAAGAAGAAGAAGCAGTACCAGAAGAAGAAGAAGAAGAAGAAGTACCAGAAGAAGAAGAAGTAGTGGTAGGACAATAAAAAGAAGAAGCAGATACAATATCTTCATTATAGTAATTTTAGTGACGACATCCACATGAATGTGAAGCTGAAATCAAGCAACTGTAAACTAATGACATTAACTGCACTCAGTAATGGAAGCATTTCGGGGCAATTTTACCCTCCCGATTTCTCGTTTGCTGTGGGATTGAAACTGAAGTACTTGAAAAAATTACACCCTTAACATTAACCTTTCCCTCCCTTCTCTTCACTCCTCCCTTTCTTCCTTGTTGTTAAATAAGTTGTATCGTGCATCAATTAAGAGCCACACTTTCAATGCTGAAAAAGAAAGACTAAGAAGACGGGAGAGAGAAGGAGTATTTTAACCCTTGTTTGACGTTTCGCTACAAGTATAAATAAAATAATGATTTACAATTGCAAAAAGTAATAAACTAGAGGGAGGGCAGGGGGAGAGGAAAAAATCACTTGTCGCAACATAAATGACAATATTTTTGCGATTAGAAGTGCTTCCCAGAGGGAGGGTCGTCACTCGAAGGAAGGGTAGTTGAATGATGCAACAGGATCATCAGAACAGAGAACTGAAGGGCAGGCTCTGGTCTTGATTTGATTAAAGTGCGATTTTTACTTTTAGTGATGTTGAATCTGTGATGAAAGAAAACTGAATGCAAACACGTTACAACTGAACAAACGCTTACTTTTATAAAATTATGTAAAATCTTTCATGTATACTTGTATATTATAAAAACAACATTAGAAACATTTATATTCTTATATTCTACTATTCTTAGATTTAGAAAAATTATCGATTTCAAATTTGGATACATTTTTTCAATAAATATGAATTGAATAATCGGTTTTTCCGAATAGCGGCGTCTCATCCCCATTCGACACCCTTCGATGATTCTCATGAACCATACCCAGATCCTGATTCGGATGGAGTGAGAATATGGACAAGTAACGGGACCGCAGTACCAGCACTTAACCCATGCAGAAACAACAACAATTACATCAGAGTCGAGTACCACTCGAGCACTTAACAAATTACAGATGTGAAAATTTCATTTAGAATTTCCTCGGGTTTCCCTTCCTTTTTCAAACCCCCTCCCCCGCTCTCTCACTCTGTGTTTCTCCCGATTCACCATCCTACCCCTCGACGAAGGGATGCGATGCGAGACCTGCACATTCCACAAATTAGAAAATGATTAATGGACTCAGCCAGTCGCATCACCACGCATCCTCTGAGTGAGCCAACAGAACGCAGTCCAGCCTCCGGAGTGTTCCTGTAGGAAGAGCGGCGGCACACTTCAGCTTAAATGATACTCTGGAGGATTTCACAGTTGCTGCTGGAAGAATCATTCTTCCGTTCAGTTGTTTTACTTGCCAGTGTTGTTCGAATTTCTTCTTGTTGCTGTGTAATTTTATAATATGACAGAAGTTTACCCGTCGACCGAATCACGCAATGTTGAGGGTGTATTTGTTGTTGCTGTTGGTATTGCGTATGATAACTGTAAAGCATAAAAGACAACAACAACACCAACGTTAATCAGTCCTCATTTCCTTCCTTCCTTCCTTTTAAGGGTTCTCTTTGACGTTGTTGTTGTGGATGTTGCGGCTGTTGTTGTTTGTTATTTTTTTCTTATTATTATTGTTGATGCTGTTCTTTTCTCAATTTATGCCTCGAATTACATTTTAAAATGCTTCTTCTGCTGCTTCTACCTCTGCTGCTGGTGCTGCCCTCTGCTGCTGCGAAGGGTCGTCTTTCGAATGGATTTTAATGTCAAAATGAATTGAATTTTGCAATTTCACAGCAACACTTTTTTCCACCGTTAAAAGGAATGAAGCTCGGAGTGTGCGGAGTCTGGTGGTGGAATGCGAAGTGTGAAGGGGGTGCGGATCGCTGTTGAAGAGGGTGTCATTGTTGAAAAAGGGTCAGAGTTTTGTTGGATTATCTTTGATTTGTAATCTTTGATTGTTTTTGTTTAACTGATGATTTCATGGCGAATTTTTGACACTCAACGGAATATTAAAATGCTCGTGGTGATTATTATGTAATCGCCGACTAGGTTTTGGGGGGGTGTATACAGGAATGATTTCAAGTATGTGATGTTATCTTACTTTAAGCGTAAATGTAGAAAAATATAGATAACAAGCCCAAACAACAGGGATAAAATTTAACAAAAAGTTTAGTTTAGACCCAGAATTTTCTTCTTCTAAACTGAAGTATAGTCATGTAAAGTATCTAAAGAAATGTCTTTTGAAAAACATGGTGAATGAAACAAATAATCATTCATTATTTATAAAATGTATAATAAAATTAAATACTCGTAATAACAAAAATCTTGGTGACAGATTCTAAAATTTAATTTCTCCTGGGATTCTAATCTAACCGAATTTTTATAATTATTCTATAATTGAGTTGTCTTTCCTGAGACCAGACCATGGCGAATTTTTCATTTTATTCAGCAAAGAGATGAGTTTAAAACCTCAGTTTGCAAAAAAGGGTTAAACGACAGAAGCGGCTTCCCTCCACCATTCAACATACACCAAAACAGCAACAACTAAAAAGAACTTTCAAATTCATTACATGGATTTAGGCAACAACAAATATTCGCATTCGATACGGCGAAAATCTCTCTTCTATGGCGAACCTTGGAAAAAATTGCTAAGCATCATAAATCACAATATCAATATAGTTAACTCTCCGAGGAAATCGGAAGAAGAAGAGAGGTATGGGGAGGGGTGAGGGGGATCGGGTTGGGTTGGTTTGACACACGCACTCGCAACGAAGGTGGACAAATTTATTTGAGTCTTTGACAAGAAAATGTAGAGGATGTTTATGAGCGGATTAACTTGGTTTACGAATTCCATTTGGATTTAATGAGGCTGAAGATTAATTTCATGTCTGTACTGAGGTGTATCTTGGGTGGGATGCAGTTTTATTATAGACTTTATCAGTGCTGAGAGTGAAATTGAAGAGAGTCGGCAACGAGCGGACAACAGATAGGTTTATAAATAGGTGAATAGATGAGACAAATGACAAAGAGAGAGAGAGAGACAGAGAGAGAGAGAGAGAGAGACAGAGAGAGGGAGAGAAGGAGATCACAGATGGTCGAGCTATTAAACTTAGACATTGCTTTTGTTAAAAAATACTTAACAAAGTTGCTTTTTACGATGCTTACGATGCAGTGCTGAATTAAAGTCATGATTTATGTAGCCCACGTGCAGTTTTCTTCCCCCTCCCCTCATTCAATTCCACAGAATATGTTGTCTTCCCTACACAAGGAGCAGCGGCAGCTAAGCTAAGTATAGCATTTAATTCTTAAATGTGTTTTTAATTGAGAAATATTTTTCACAGCCGCTCCGTGTCTCCTCTTCTCCGCTCATCCACTCTGTAGGGACATATTTTTGACATTTGCCCTCTAAATGTCAGCACTCAACGATGCCGCTGCTGTTGCTACTATTTCACAAAAACTGTCACTTAATTTACGAGTTTGTTTCGATTTCAGTCTGAATTCGGTTCGAGTTTCATCGGTCGCTGCAATGTTTCCGCGATGCACGCGAGTGTTGAATGTCTTCAATTAGAAGCTGACAACGGAATCAACGCAGCGCGTCCCACATCGACCCAAGCGATCGACCAACCAAGCGACCGACCGACCGACTGAACTCTCCCCATCGTTGCCAGGGGCGGCTGTTTGCCCTGCGAAGAGGCGTTGCCACAATTTTCAGCTACATACATTTTATGATGTCCCTAAAATACGAGCATAATTTGTAGCCTCGTCTGGCAGCGTGAATGGGATGCAATGGGATGGGATGGGATTCGGCAAGATGAGACGATATGAAATCCGTTTCACAGGCGACTCTTGCGAGGGCAAGAAATCTTATTTATTTCGCTCTCGATCCAGTTCAGCTGTTGTGGGGCATCAGAATATGTGGCCTCGGCGGTGAAGAAACGGTTTTGATATCAAAGTGAACCTGCTGTCATCGGTTGGTACTGAAACATGCTCCTTCCAGCATGTGACAGTTTGAGTTGCTTCGAGACAGTATTTTATGAGAAGTCATCAAAATAATCTCGAAATGCTTTTAACGCCAGCTGCGAAGTTAATAGAATCAGTTAATCCACGATGACAGTTAATCAAAGCAAGTGTTATGCAGCGCGTTTAATGGATGTGAACCGATTTCGAGGGTCATCAAATATCGAGGGAAGGACATCAGATATCAAGGAACATCATTCGATAAGCAGGATTCGAGGAACATCGTTCGAAGGACACAATTTGGGAGTTCGGGAGCCGAGATCTTCGAAGAACTCTGAGGATTGCATGATCAGATAGTGATCCATATCTTCGATTAACGTTTAAACTTGTGGAAAATGTAGCTAGTAACAGGACATTTTTATTCCCGAAGCTCTATAAGGGTTAATAATAAGTATCCTAAAGTTGCTGTGAATGACTGAGTGAGAGAGAGACAGCTTCTAGACTGAATTTTCTCAAAAATTATTGTGACTTTTGTTGCCAAACCGAAACTGCAAAGTAAGCCTCACGTGCGCTCTTAAGCCATGTAACGAATTTCCTTCAGCCGATGAACCTGCTGCCACCGGACTTAGAGCCACATTCGCTCTGAACCCCAAACGGAGCGAATTTAATTTCAAGCCTCACTGCACACCAGATCCGGCAGACTCCCCATCCGGGTGTATTCCAAAAAATGACATCGTTCCAGCTCGCTTATTTATCGATTATCTGCTTTTCTGCTGGTTCTGCTTTTCTTTCGGAAAGGCAAAAGTTTTACTACTCCTGTTTCTCTGCTCTGTTTTTGGGCCCCATTTGGACGAGCCAACTGATTGTCATGTCGTATTGCCATCAAGTCCCCTGCTTGTATCGGGCACCCAAGACTCGTGTCGTTTGGGTAGATTTGTTGCTGCTCTTCTACCGTATCGAGGATTTCTGAGGATTACTTTAGACACTTTTCCAGTTTTCTTTTTCCTTTGCTTAATATAGACATTTTATGCTTTCGTATGGCGCTAAAATTGTTAGTTCTCTAGTGAAGAACGAGATGTATATTGATATATAATTTTACACTTTCTCAAGATTTATAATACCGACTTAAGGGATTTGTAGATGAATCATAAAAGCATTCATAAATTTTAGAACTTGCAACACATCTAAATTTTAAATTAAAGTCTTGATGAAAAACATACACGATAAAAAAGATATACGATAATATTTTAAGACTCATCGACTGTACTTTAGGTTGGTATTATTTAAAACGAAGGGTAATTTATTTATAGAAATTTATTTGAAGTCTTTATATGGTTTACGAAATCTCAAAATATCTTTTTTAAAAACATATGGAATAAGTATATAAAGTCACGTTTTTTAGATCTTAAATTAAAATAAAATAAAAACTTTTTAGGTAAAGCTTTTTTTTAGTAAACACTCTTTGTAAACACTTTGAAAGTTTACAAATATTATAAGACAGTTTATTTGATATTTAGCGCTACCATTTTATAATTATTTTTACTTCTGTTAGAATAATAAATGACTTCGCAATGGTTCTACAAGCAGCTGCGGACATCCACATAAAAAGATCTCAAAGAGAAAAGAAAAGTGGTTCCATTGACAATTACTAAAAAAGAATTTGAAAGTACACAAAATTTAGGATTGTTGGTATTCATTTGGCTGGTATTCGGAGCACTCAACCACCCTCCACCATTTTGCATACCTAGAAAACAAAGGATATCAACACGCCTAATTTACTTGTCAACCAGTCCGTTTAGAGCACTTCAAAACCCACCATTAAAACAAAAGCAACAGAGGAAACAATCAGATCGAAAGTCTACCTGAAAAAGAGGTTGACAAATCTTTTGTCATGTCCACCGATCCGAGCACCGATTAAAAGCACCCGCTGCAGGTTACAGTCACGAGGGCGGGTGTTTAGGCGGAAACTAATGCGCATAAACGTCAGACACAAACAAAAGTCTTCGCTGTCAAACGTAAACACAATAAAATGTCAACGCAAAGCGCATGACATGAAACATGAAAGGATTTTTAAATGTTTTTCGAATTTTGAATACTGCGAAAAGACGCTGCCCATGAGCACGTGTTAAAAGTGCTGCCAACCTCAAGCGAAAGTCCTGCCATGAATACGATTACCAGAGACGTAAAGGGTTCATAAAACTTTACGGTACACATAACCAAAAGCCAAATATTTGAGGTTTTTGTTTGCTTGTTCGATTTTTTTGCAAAACCTACGACGAGGACGACGAGTGGATGACATTAATACGCCTTCCGGCGAGGATGCGGGATGGTAACTGAACGGTAAACGTTAACGTAAACACTGCCGCCGTGCGATACCAGGACAATCGGTGGGTTGGGGGTGTTCGGAGCAACGGCTTTTGCAGCATAATTTGTCAACACACAAGAGCGAAACGTGCCGTATCTAGCTGCAGGCAAGAGCAGGCAACAGAGCGGATTGAAAATCGGGATGTAGCGGGGCTGATGGTTGCTGTGGAAGCACGTGCGGGCGGGTGGGCAGTCGGTCGATCTTACATTAAGCAAGACAGCAGCAGCAAATTCTTTTCTTGTTGTTGCATCACCTGATGATTCACATAGGGTCATCTTGTGCGGCAGACGGTACGGTACGACGAAAAGAGGCTGGGAAAAACAGCACTTGCAGCAGACGACCGGTGGACTGGTTTTCAGCAACGCCAGCCCAAAACACCAGCATCAACCGAGAGTAGCTCCGTGCGTTACGGAGCATGAAATATGATACGTTTCTTTTCGTTTCGATACGTTAATACGTCTTTGTTCGCTGCGTGTGCTTTCATTCGTCCCATCGTCGTCCCAGCCTCTCCGCATCTCGTCCATGAATGCGCACTCGTCTTTATGAGTTTCAATGCTGTTGGCTCCTTTTTTGGGAATTGCATTAACATTAACTCCAGCGTATGTTCGTGATCAAGGATAATTTGTTATCTCTGTTCTGCGGAGTGTTGTTGTTGTTTGCACAATTTGTTGCTGGTCCTTTGTTTAGTGTTTGTTCTTTTTTTTTTTGTTTGTTCCTTTGTCTTCACAGTGAAATTTATTTAATCACGCTGTACATTAAGGATGGTTAGAATATCATCAGTCTTTGTTCTTTTCGTTTGTCTTTTTTTTCTATATTTTCGGTTTTTTTTTTTTCAATAATCATAAGAATGGATTTTTTCCAATCTTCCAGTTTATAAAATCAGTTAAGGCTTTATTCGAATATTTCAATAATAATCTCATAATATCTCGCATAATAATAATCTCTCATTTTTTCATATTTTTCCCTATAAATTGATCAGATGTAAAAACTAAAATAATGTCAAAACTGTTAAAGAGAGGACAGAAATTTATCAGATATTTTAAAGAACATTATTTGTCATTAATAATGGCATACAACAATCTTAATCATGAATTGAGTATTTCATCTCATAACGTAGTGAATGCTTGTTAAATAAGCAAACTGTTTTGAAATTTTCAACAACTTATTGTAACTCCACTTCATAAATTCACTCCAATTTATAATCTTAAGTTTGTAGAATTTACCCTGTAGAATTTCTAGAATATCGAAAGAATTTCATCGAGCAGTTCAAATATTATATGCGTATTAAATTCAAATTTGTTCATATTTTATTAACCGATTTCAATAAGAAAAAATCATACAGAACCTGACTTTTATTATTAATGAATACCTTCATCAAAGTAATCGATGTCAGTATCCCAAATAGTAACAACCAGAAAAAAAGAGAAAAGGTTAAAAACATGAAAAAGGTTTTTCAAGTCTCAGAAATTCCCGGAAAAAGACAACTAAAACAAAGAACGAAAAACCAAAACAGAACGAAAACTGTCAACGTGATCATTAAAGAGAGGCTCCGAACAAAAAGAAACAACAAATATTTATGGCTCCAAAATTAAGCCCTTCCTTCAAAAGTCAAAGGAAGTCACTGAGTTATGTTTGAATGTTGAAATAATAAAACAAAAACAGAAACGAACACCATCCAAACTAAAGAAAAGAAAAAAGATATCGATATAAGGAAGATAACGTATCATAACAACAACAACAGCTGATAGCAATGTTCTGGATATCGAAATTATAGAAACCCTCCTAAGTTTGGGATTTTGATTTAGGCTTAAAACAAAGCAATCGTGTTTTCTGTTTGTTGTGGTTGTTTGTTTTTTAAATGAATACTGAACATTTTTCATTAGAAAACCTCTCTCAAGGAATCCGTTTGATGGGAGCGAAGTATAGAATGTAGGTTGTCAGGCCTTAAGGAAGATTCGATGTTGTTGTTGTTGTTGTTATTGTTGCTGTTGCTAGTGTTGTTGTTCCGAAGAATTAGATCTCATTGAAGATAGCATCGAAATTAACCTAAAAACGTATGTGTTACGACCTGAATCAAGTGATCATGTGATCATGTATCGTAACCGAGATCCGAGATCAACGCGGTAGAGATGTACAACATTTCTCTGTTTATTTGTCTGTTTCTCTGTTTATTTGTTTGTCTCTCTGTTTTTCTGTTTATCTCTCTGTTTGTTTGTCTGTCTCTCTGAACGAGACTTCGGGAATCGAAATCTCGACTCACTTTCAGCAGAGACGATCGATAAACGACAATCTTTCAACTCAACGTTGTGGAATTACTGCTCCTTCAGATAATATCTCGAATTAAATCTTCAGTTTGGGAATCATACCTTCTCGCATTCTGTAGCCTGCCCTAGATGCCGGGGCAACAGCTGGATCCACCAACAGAAACCGAGAAGCAGCTGATAAACTCTCCACAAAAAATTAAAAAAAAATAAAAAACAAACGAAACAACAACACAATTTCACACAACAAAGCTATGTCCTGTTGTCTTTCACTTCTGATTATTTTTTGTTGATTATATTTATTATTGTTGTTGCTTTTATTACTCTGAGTAGTAAATCGTTATTCTCCGATTTCGATGCTCGTCTCCAAAGATCTTCTCTTTGCACAAAGTTTTTGCCTTTAACTTTATTTATTTCTTCCAGAATCAATGCTATAAACTTGGCTTTTGTCGTCATCATCGAAGTCGTCGCAGGATTTCACGTTATCGCTGGGAACTTAAAGTTGCCTCAGTTCCGTTCGGGAGAAAGAATTATTTTCATTACTATTATTTATTGCTATTGTTGTTATTGCAGTGGTTGTTTCAGTTGTTATATTTCATATCGTAAGCAGAGTTAGTTTTTTTTTATTCAGTTTTCACTTGAATCTTTTGAACGGTTTACGAAGAGACGAAAGAGCGAGACAACGCGTCTCTGATGCTGCAAAAAAAAAATTGAGGAAAAGCAGAAAGGTTGGAATAGAAACTAAAAATTTTAAATTTAAAGCTTTAAATTGGATTTGAAATTCAATTATAGTAAATTAAAATTCCGTAAACTGATAACTGACCCTAAGATATTTTTGACCCTACCTTAAATATTTCATTGTAGAAAAATTTTATTTTTAAAAATTAAAAGAATATTCCGTTGGAATCCTTGAAGAGGACCCAAACACAAAAATGTATTTTTTCCCACTCACACTCTAAAAGCGAAGTCGAAAAAAAGTACAGAAGATTTATTTAAAATATATACGAGTACAGGTCAAGGCCAGGTCTGGCAAAGGAAGGGAAAATCAATTTTATAAAATTATAGAAGTCACCCATGTCCCTCTCCGTTCCCCTTCTCACCGTCCTTCCCTTCGTCGCTTTGGTCCCAATTCAGGTCTCCCGGTGCAGCTGGATGTCGCGACGACGCACAGAGGAAGTAACGGCGACGGCGACACATCCCATGCCCATCCTCTCTCCCCATCCATCGCAGCTCCTGGCAGTGCCACTCACTGAGATTCCTCGACTAGCGCGCGTGCGCTCGTTCTTAATTATTTTGTCATTATCAAAAACACATGGTTAAATTAAGTTGCTGCACTCTTAAACAGCCTCCAAGCATCGCGTCGCATCGCATCGTCGTCTCTGGCAGTCAATCAAGAAATTATTAAAATTAGTTTTCCACGCTCGAGCAGCGCAGCGAAATCGAGCGGCTCCAACGGAGGCAGCAGATCCATGAAAGAGCAGAGCCAAGCGCACCTACACGCGATAATTCAGCGTGTCCCATTGTCACCATCGAAGGTGGGGGCGAGGAAAAAATGCAAGAGAAGAGAAGACGAGAGGAGAGAAGAGGAGAATGACGTTGTCGCAGAGTGGAATCGTACGCATTTGCATTCAATTAAAGTTGCCCCTTTCTGCCCTCACATCTGCCATTCATTCAAAACGAGTGGAGTTGATTTATTTATAACGCCGCATCGCATCGCTTCTACAGCACGAGGTAAATCATATTTTTTTTTTTGGGCCCTTTGAGTGCCACGCTATTCCGCTCCGTGTGCTCAATCATCACAACACGATTTGTCGTTTAAACCCTTCGTTAAAGTGGCGTCTTACTTCACAACATCCACATACGATCGGCGACCAGACCAAATTCAGTTCTATGGACCAGATTGTTCCGTTTTTTATGCACGCACGTCCCACGTCTCCCATCAACTAATTAAATGAGGATGACACCCTTTGAGGATGTCAAATTGACGAATTGTCATTCAAGCTGAGCGCGGAAAACTCTTGAGTTTTGACGAGTCTTTCAAGTGAGTTAATTTTTTAGTTTCCCGCAGAACGGGTGCTTGGTTGCCTCGTCCCATCGAACTACATACATAATTAGTTGCTCACGTGTTCCCTCTGACGAGGATCTGTGCTTGGTTGACGCTTCGGATTGTTGATGTTTTATGACAACATCTTCATTTTGACATTTATTTGGACCGAACGACTTACGTCTGGACCGGCAACAGTTGTGCCGCATCAAGGAAGGATTAGCTACTGCCATGTTAATGGTGGGTGTTGGCGGGGGAGGGGAGAGGAGAGACCGTGGTAAATTAGAGCTCATGTTAATGTGACAAGCAATTAGTGTGGCGAGAGCGAGAGAGTCCACGCTTGAGAAATTAACACAAAATGGCGTGGAGAAATGAGTTGTGCTTGAATGATCGTCAATCAACGAAATCAAAGAAGAATAAAATTAGTCAAAAATGAAAACCCCAAAATTTAAATTGCAAAAAGTAAATAATAAGTAAATTATAAAAAATAAAATAAATTGGGAGTCCATGTGGGGTCTAGCACTCCAGTCCAACTCGTGGATAGCAAACAAGACGAGTCGTCTTCCCGAAGCATGAGCTCAGCCATTTCTACGTTCTAAGTTCTATCTATCGAATTAGAATCATAAATTAATATCCGTTGTTGGACTTGAAAAATAACAACTGTGTTTAATAATTCAAATTCAAATTATTAATAATTTGTATTTGTTTTCAATAATTTTTCCCGGTATTTCTCATATTGTACAAATAACAAACACATCATCCACTATGTACTACAAGATGGCGCTTGTGAGTCGCAGCCAAGATATGAACCAATAACAAAAAGCAACATGCTCAGTCAAATTCGTTTACTTGTTATCCTCCACGAGATGGCAGTACAAAATTTAAAAAACAGGAAAAGCTTTTGAAACTTCATGCAATATTTATATATGCATATAAATAAAGTATACATAAAGTAGCCAGATAGTATGTATTATATAATATATGTAGGTTTTATTGCAATTTTGAAAATTATGAGAAAATTCCTTATATATACTATAGGTTTAATATGTATTATATAATATATGTAGGTTATATTACAATTTTGACATTTATGGAAAAATTCCTGTACAAATATGTTTAAAATAGGTTATATTGCAATTTTAAAAATTATGGAAAAATTCCTTTACGAATAACTTATAATAAATATGTATTACATAATATATTCATATTTAATATATAATTGCTGTTTATGGATTTACCAACGATGAATAATATCGTCGTCGACTGAGATGTCCCTGCCGTAAAATCTGAAGCGCCTTACGAAACGTTCATCATCGTCCTGCACCTCGTTAACTTCTTCGGGTTCTATTCTAGTTCTATTTCGGAAAGGAGAAAGCAGAGAAAGTTCTATTTCGTTGGGAGTCAAAAGGTTGCGTGCCTCCTTGCTTAAGTTCTCGAAGGTCAACCTCATGTCCTCATGTGCCAATATGAAGCTCTTTAAAAGTATTAACTCGTTGTTGTTGGTAATCCGCAAGTATGGCTCGGCTCTGTCGATTTTGGCGATCAAACGTATGAACAAAACGTCGGCGAACCTCTTCTTGATCTTAAACTGGTAAAGCTCATTGAACAATATGACGGACCGCCTATTGGCGAGGAATATGTAGCCCACAAAGGCAATGAACACCACGATGAGGAGCGTAGAATTTTTCAGATCATTGTAGCAGAAGTTCATCAGATGCTTCCAAAAGAGAAGATCGCAATTGTTTTGCCTCAGTTCGAAGCGAAGATAGCCAACGAGACTACCGATGAAGATGGATATGAACAGAATGGTCGGACAATATTCACGAATGCTTTTATGAACCCTTTGCCAGATTTTTCCAACCGTTATCATGATGATTATTTGTTACTATCTCGGACGATTTTATCTTTTAAGTGAAAATTTTTATTCACTGAATTTTTCAATAGAATTTTGATTTGTTTGAGTTTTCCCGGGTAAATAGATTTTCAGAGACTGAGTGAATATCTGATTTGTTTGTGAAGTAGATTCAGGTACATTATCCATACTAATATATAAATGCGAAAGTTTGTCTGTCTGTCTGTTACCTTTTCACAGCTGAACCGCTACATCGATTTTGAGAAATAAATGAGAAAATAATTTCACAAATAGAAGGAGACATTGCAGAATATCTTAGAGAGTTTAGAGTTTCTTAATTCTTTGGAGTTGTCAGGTATTCCTTCTCACAAACTAAGGTTAAAGGTTGGTGTTCCGGTACTCTTGATGCGAAACATTGTGCCATCCAGATTGTGTAATGGTACAAGTTTACAAATTACACATTTGGGGCGAAATATTGGTTAGGCTATTATAATTAGTAGCACAGGTAAAGGAAAAAGTGTTTTGATTCCACAAATCCCACCCGTGCTTTTCGTATGAGCAATTCTATGTAGCGTGCTCCTGTGTGTCTAATCCTCAAAATCTATATGTCATCGCAAAAGATGGGATCTGTGCTTGGTTGACGCTTCGGATTGTTGATGTTCTATGACAACATCTTCATTTTGACATTTATTTGGACCGAACGACTTACGTCTGGGCCGGCAACAGTTGTGCCGCATCAAGGAAGGATTAGCTGCTGCCATGTTAATGGTGGGTGTTGCCGGGGGAGGGGAGAGGAGAGACCGTGGTAAATTAGAGCTCATGTTAATGTGACAAGCAATTAGTGTGGCGAGAGCGAGAGAGTCCACGCTTGAGAAATTAACACAAAATGGCGTGGAGAAATGAGTTGTGCTTGAATGATCGTCAATCAACGAAATCAAAGAAGAATAAAATTAGTCAAAAATGAAAAACCCGAAATTTAAATTGCAAAAAGTAAAAAATAAGTAAATTATAAAAAATAAAATAAATTGGGAGTCCATGTGGGGTCTAGCACTCCAGTCCAACTCGTGGATCGCAAACAAGACGAGTCGTCTTCCCGAAGCAAGAGCTCAGCCATTTCTACGTTCTAAGTTCTATCTATCGAACTAGAATCATAAATTAATATCGGTTGTTGGACTTGAAAAATAAGAACTGTGTTTAATAATTCAAATTCAAATTATTAATAACTTGTAACATAACAAATAACAAAATACAAAATAATAATAACAAATAACAAAAAAAATATTCAAATAAACAAACAACTTAACAAACTATATACGGGGAAAATAATTAAATGCCGCAAGTATTTTTCAAATAGTTGTTTTTAATGTAATATATATTAAGATTTACAACTTTACATAGTTTAATGTATAGTATTCATATCTAATGTTACGGCGTTTCTTCTTTATATTTTAAAATTTAAGTTCCATTGCAAAAATTTCGATTAAATAAATTAACTAACTTTAGTTTATTGAGCTTTTGATTGAGCGAGTTGCTTGAAATATTATGGCTTCGGAATGCTAAACTTTAAAATATGAGGTAAAGAAAAAAGACATGCATATGAATGAGTGTACAAATTGGCACAAATAAATACATAAATATAACTAAAGCGCAGCTTAAATATAATACTAAAGAAAAGACGTGGCGATTGTGTTGAAAGAGAGGAGGCAAGAAATGTTGCAAGTAACTGACGGCGATTACTTAATATTATATAAAACTATGATTGTTCAAAGTCGAAGCGAACTTGGATTTAATCTAATCAGTTCAGCGTTGAATATTGCTAAGCAGACAGGCAGTCAGACAGACAGTCAGGTAGGCAGGAAGGACAGAATCCAACTGCTGCTGCTTCTGAGGATCCTGCTGCTTGTGGAAAGAGTTAGTTAACTTAATTTAAAAGCGCTGATGACGATTACTTCCGCCACAATTTGTTGGCGGCAAGTATTCATTGTTGACAGCACCTCTGACAGCGACAGAGGGTGTTCGTAATCCATCAAATGTCACCGCTTTGTGATCGTTAAAAATCTTGACTGTTTGTTGATCGTATCCGTGGCCGTTGTCACTCGGATTGACAACCCGCACAACTTTATGGGCACCCATCGGATCTTCATTGCCCGGTCCAATAATATTTAGGGTAGTAACGCCAGCAGCATCGGCGGTCTCCAAGACTTTGAGAGTCTTCTGCAATTCTTGGGATTTGAGAATCTGCACGGTGCGTATTTTAACAGTGTCGCCGCCATGCGTTACTACAGCATCGTGTTGGTGTTGTTGTTGTGTTTGATATTGATTACCGTTATTGAAAGCTTCTCGGCCATCCCCTTGCGTCTGTATTGCGCTGGACTTGAGTGCATACGATGTGTGGGTTTGCGGCACTGAATTCGCTCTGTAGGACATGGCAGGGGCGTATTGTTGGGGGCCTGTTGCTGGTGTTCGCTCGCGATACGCGGGCGCAACTCGCAGAGGTGCGGTGTTGGTGGCTGAAGGACGATTGTACTCAGAAAGATACCCCAGGTCGTTGTACTGCGCTTGGAGTTGTCCGGCCGTCATGGCGCTCGTCAAGCTTCGCAGATCGTGTTGGTGAGGTGGTAGTTGTTGTTGTTGTGATGATAATGCTGATGTTTCCATTGGTGGCAGATACTCAGGAACTTTTTGTAGGGCAGAATACTGTTGAGTGGGTTGTTGCTGCTGTCCAGCAAACGCCGATTGGCTACTCCCTTGGAAAGATGTCTGATAGCCACTATTAGTCGCTCCCTTAACAACATTGTTGTTGTTTTTATAGTAGTTATTGTTGTACGAATCTTGAATCACTTTCGGTTGTGGTCGTTGCTGTTGCTGATGTTCCGCTTGGTGACTTATGAGTCTACGTTTTTCTACTTGTAGCTGTTGTTCTGAGTTCTGCTTCTGTTGCTCTTGATTTTGTTGCTCCAGCTGCTTTTGTTGCTCCATCAGTTTTTGTTGCTTCATCAGCTTCTGTTGCTCCAGCTGCAGACTATGAAGTTGCAGAAATGCCGCCTTTGCGTCTTCTTCGTCAGGTTTGTTGAACTCATAACCAGTCGGGAGGGGTATAAATCCACGGGTTGTTGAAATGTTTTGATCATGTTGTTGTTGTTGTTGCTGCTGTTGTTGTTGTGTTTGTTTCAGTCGTTGTTCAGACGATCTGGACTCGACTTGGGCGAAATTATTAGCTAATGACAAATGTCCTGAATCTTTGGTTTCACCACCAACAGCATTCGCAAGAGGTGGCAAATAATCAGGGCGTCTCAATGTTGTGGAGGGTGTTAAATGTTGCAATCGACGATCCTCAGTTAATCCACTCAATGGTGGTAAATAATCAGGTGAACTTTTGTAGCTTGTCGTTTCTGATAATTGTTGTTGTTGATGCTGGTTTTGTTGTTGTTGATGCTGGTTTTGTTGTTGTAACTCATGCTGCTGTGACCGTCCTCGATGTTCGATGACTTGTTGCTGGTGTCCCCGTTGTTGAATGATTCCCTGGTCCTGATATTCTTGCTGTGGAATGATAGCTTTTTGTTCATTTTGTTGACCTTCTTGAATGAAACTTTGCTGTTGATGTTGTCGTTGTTGTTGTTGTTTTTGTTGCTGTTGTTCTCCTCCTTCAAATGGAGGCAAATACTCTGGCCCTTGGAACTGATATTGACTGACAGACTGAGCCCCCTGTAGTCTAGGTTCCGGGGCGACCTGTGAAATGTGGGAATGGATATTTTGCTGGGGATGATTTTGTGGT
The DNA here is from genome assembly GCA_949629155.1 of Myopa testacea. Taxonomy (NCBI): domain Eukaryota; kingdom Metazoa; phylum Arthropoda; class Insecta; order Diptera; family Conopidae; genus Myopa; species Myopa testacea. The sequence continues at coordinate 6,986,282 of OX451345.1, read as the reverse complement.
TGTTGCTGTTGCTGCAACTGCATTGTTGGCCCCGTTGTAGATACAAGCGGTGGTAAATAATCTGGTCCACTATATTGACTCGACTGATCGATGGGCGGCAAGTAGGAGGGTCCTGTAGAGCTGCCCGCCGAATTCGCTAAGAAAACATTCTGGTAACTGGTAGGAAGCGGTGCTTGTGGTCCGAGTTTTTGTGGGACAGCTTCAGAGTAGCTCGGTTGATTATTAAATGTTACCGTTGCTTCGCGGTAGACCTCATTTCTAACGGGTATCTTAGCAGAACCTGCTGTATGCCATAATAATCCACATCCGAGTAATCCGAACAACACGAAAACTGACTATAAAACAAGAGAAAAGTTCCTCATAATCCTGACTTGTTTAAGCTTAACTAAATGCTTCAAATTTTGGTCAATCGTCACTCTTACCTGCATCTTACGTTAGCCGTGCTCAGTGTCCGAACGCTTACAACTCAATAACACGCCATCCTGACCTATCCACGCATTTTATAGTCGAACTAAAATATCACAAAATAAAACACAAATAAATTCAAGCACACGAAATTCGGTCATTAATTTCGGGCACATCTCAAGAGATGAACGCTCGCAAGCGAACATCGGCGGCGACTTCATGCGTTGGCCCATATAATGGACTCGCTCTTGCGTTGAGCTGGAATTAATTTGTCGCCGCCGCAATAGTTTAAAGCGGGTTTTTTTGTTGTTTTTTTGGAAATTCCACGCAAGTGTGAAAGAGATAGCAGCTTTACTCTGTCCCATCTGCGGATGTACACAAGTCAATAAATTGATACGTAATACTTAATTAGAAAAATTAATAAACTAAACCAGTGATTAGCATAAACCTAGTAAATGTGAACATAATCAGACCGGGTTTAAATATTGCAGGTAGGTTTAGTGGTAAATTTAATGGGCTTTATTAAATTACAGAAAATTAAATTTAATATTCTGTTAAATAATAAAATCGGTAGCTTTGGGCCATTATCCTTGAATGTTTCTTAACCGAAAATTGTATTTCTTTTTACTTTATTTAAAATGAGGTTAACAGTTATTAACAGTTATTAGGAATAATTTTGCAAGTTAAGTAAATACAGAAGATCTATAATATTTTTCAATATTAAATATACTATAATATCTATCTATAAATATTTACTTGAGTAATAATTTTCATCACTCACTCACATTAAACGAAAGTGATATCACAGAATTCATGTTATCGTCTTTTTAATGTGAGAAATTTTCCAAACAAAAGACGTAACACACTCTGACCTCAAAAGAAATGATTTTGATACATCTCACGCAGTTAATGAGAAAGAAGCATTAAGTGAGAATGCCACAAATTATAGGAATACTAAAAGCATAAACAAATCACTTTAATAGGCAATTAAAAATGAAAATATATTGTCTTGGAAATTTAAGTTGGTTGGAAAAAGTTTGCCAACATTTTTAATACTTTTTGCTAAAACTTATGGACTAGTTGTAGATCTAGCAAAAGATTTAAACAAAAGCCCCAAACATTTATGCATGAACATGTCTCATATAACTTCATATAGCATAAATATAAAGTATTCAACCTAGATTATGTCTTATTAATGGTTTTTGTTGAGTGCAACATCGTAAAATCAATCATTAGTGTGGAAAATCAGCTCTAAAATGCAATGCTTTCTGACAGTTGGCATGACTTTAATAACCAATAAAGTACACTATTAAATAGTTATCCTATTTAAAATAACAGATAAACATTTGCATTCCATAAACAAACGTGATTTTAATACAATGATTTTTAATACAATGAATTTATAGTGAAATAAGAACAAACAATGAAAGCATAAAAGTTAATAATGATGTTATTTTCTTTATTTAAGGCCCCAATCTGTTTTTAGTTGCATTTAATATAAAGAAAATGAATTCAGCTTGATTTCAAGTAACTTTGTCTAAATTATTGATTATGTATTAATTTTCATCACCTGTCGATGGCTTCAAAGGCGTGCTATAAAAGTATAATCATATAATATATTAGATGATGTTCAAATCTAGTGTCTTAATTTGTTTATTGATTATGTAGTATATGCTAATGATGTGTAATGTATAATATGCCATTTATTATAAATTTTATACATATTAAAATACTATTAATCAACTTATAAAATTCATAACTTAATTTATTCGACGTACTTTTGTTATCTCAATAATGTTATATCTCTTATAATGTTTCTGTTGCTCCCTATCTCTCTCTCCCTCTTTCTCGCTCTCTGTCTCCTTAGATCAACTTACACTGTGTTCATTCATTTGGCAGATGATGTAAAAAATGTTGTATTAAAATAAACACCTGCACTGAAATGAAACTTAATGCTCAACAAACCGAAGGCATCACTTTTTGGTAATTCGATTTAAAGGTTTGTTTTCTCTAAAACTACATACAACAACTTTTATTGTTAAGAATTCGTATTGTGTGGGCTCTAGGTCATTTGAAAACGTTAATTCGTTTAAACTTTTATTTTTGACTACTCTTAATTGTAGTGTCTATAGTATAATAAATAAAATTAAGGTAGTAAAATAATAATAAATAGTGAGAAAATAATAAATGATAAAATAAGGTTTTTGCTTCATTCTCCTTTGAACAGATTGCAAATTTAATTTAAAATTGAAAAACTCCAATACATTTCAAAATTTTGCATTAATTATTACGATTATCTTATTTACGCTAAACCAACTTTTCACACATGTAGCAAAAAAATTTTTTTCAATAAAATTATGCAATATAATTAGCTGTACAAATATTAAACTCGTAAACAAAACAAACAAAATCAGATTCATTAATTCTGTCATAGAGTTGTTGTTGTATACTGAAGACGACTCAAAATCAATTCACACGCAGCAAAACTGGAATTGAAACTAATTTTAGATGATATGATTGTTGTTGTTGCTGTTGTTTTTTTTTTTAATATTCACTGCACTCGTACGATTATAAACATTCGTTCGTTTTTAGCTGATTCAGTTGCAGCACAATCTGCAACTTTAGCCGAATTATCGAAATTCATAATAAATTAATAAAATACAAAAGTTTTAGTTTTGTTTTTGACAACTTTTACTTTACATCTGTTCAATTTATTTGAAGGCTACTCCTACATATATTACAAATCAATAATATTTACAAAAAACATAATCATTTTATGTACAGTATTTACACTTTATGGTTGGCGTTTAAGATTTAAGCCCATCCACCAGCAGGTTGCCAACCACCGCCACCACCTCCGCCAGATGACCAGCCGCCACCGTATCCTCCACCGCCTCCTCCACCTCCTCCTCCTCCTAATTTTATGATTTTAATAATTTTTGTTGAGCCGCCTCCTCCTCCGCCACCACCTCCAGACCATCCGCCTCCTCCTGCACCACCACTAGACCAGCCTCCTCCACCACCTCCGCCATGACCTCCGCTTCCTCCTCCTCCTCCCCCACCGAGACTTATAACTTTAACAATTTTAATATCTCCGTCGCCTCCTCCACCACCGCCACCTGATGACCAACCGCCTCCACCACCACCGCCATCAGACCAGCCACCTCCACCACCTCCTCCATCAGCCCAGCCCCCTCCACCACCGCCACCTCCATCTTCAGTAATTATCTTTATTACTTGTACCCCGCCTCCACTGCCACCGCCTCCATGCCCTCCTCCTCCTCCATAACCTCCTCCTCCGCCACCATGGCCTCCGCCTCCTCCGCCCCCATAACCTCCAGGCTTCGGCTTAGCCGACACACAAGCTGCCCCTACAATCAGGATACAAACGAAGGCCTGAAAATATGAAAAACACAAGGATTATTTACATAATATCCATAGTAAAGGTAGAAGCAATGGGGCATAATAGGGCCATAGGTAGGTTGGAGCCAAAAGAGTTCCCTGAGTTGTCAAGATAGATTTTGACGACCACTAAAATCGGTTTTTCCGTATTTTTAAAAATACTTTCAATCGGTTGTAAATCTTTTTCAAGAAGGTTGAAATTTTCGATGAGAGATCGTTATAGATAGTATATAGTATATACACTTTTTTGAAATTCAGACTATTTCTAAACACACATGCAAATGGTTGATGAAATTTAAGAATGATTTCACGAAATGATCAAGGATGGGAATTATTTTCAAGATTGTTGAAATCCAATCCATTGAACTTATCAATTATTTGATTTTTAGTACATTTTTATTAAATATTTTCATAACTTCGATTGACTTTTAAAAAAAAAATCCAATTTTAGAGTCGGTTTACAACTTTAAAAAGCTTTCTCTTGTCGTTTGTTTAATTAGAAGAACAGCGTGAAATCATCGGATTACATAAGAGATAAACGGGAAATATTTAACAGTTATCTGTTATATTTTCTTTAATATTTGCGATCGAATGACAAAATTAGCACTCTTAACAATAATAACGGTTAATGAACTTAGCGGCACAACATACTTTCATCTTCTTCCGGGTTTTTCACTTTCAATACGTTGACGATAATCCAGCACCGCAACAACTGCTTAACCGACTGATGCAATTTGAGGACTGAAGTCAGTTGCATGTGACCGATTCTTTTATACTCGTACCTGAACATCGGTGTCAGTAGCTGCACTATTGTAACCGGAAAAATGGTTTTTCTCAGTCTGTACGAGTAAGTTTACTGTTGTAAGAAAATCGTACGGTTTTTGTTTGTGTTTTTTACTCACAGACAATAAAACCCTCCAACAAATCATGCCAACGACCGATAATCAGGAGCCGCCGCGGGGTCCAAGTGAAGACGATCATTTTTATTGTATGTTGCCCGAGTCGCGAGTCTTCAGGATTAACTGTATTATGAGCTGAAAATATGATCCAAATGCACTTAATAGCTTTTCCGTTGGTTGTTCATCATCATCGTCATCTCATGAAATGAAAACGAAAGTTTGAATTAAACAAAAATACATATGAATAGCTAGCCGCAAAAATTATTATTGTACACAAAAAAGACAACGTCTTAAAATAGCAAAAACCAAAAACATGTTTGACGCAACTTGTACTCTTATGCAATCATTGATGATCACTTGAAGCGCCTACAATATTAAGAAGAAGCACGTGCAAAAATATTTGAGAATTCCCACGAATACACTTAAAAAATTGTTATACATTTTTCAATTTTATATGTTATAATAGTATACAAATAATGTTAAGTAATTAGATTTTTAATACTTACATTAATATATAAATGATTAAAATTAATTCAAGGAACAAGTTTATTGATTGCTTTAAATAGAAAAAATCCTGAAAATTCAAGGAATTACTAGTTACTTTATATTAAAATTTATTTTCTTTATTTTTTAATAGAATTGGAATAATTAAATTAGAATAAAAGAATAATTAAATGGAATTTTCTTAATAGAATATGAAGAATTATTTCATTTATTTTCCTTTTAAGCAAAATAATTTCTAGTAAACAGCTTAATAAAGAAATTCTAAGTTAAATCATAACTATATTATAATAAACATAAAGCAATGAGTATAGAAAGTCTTAAATTATGAAAAAATATAAATACTCAAAATGTTAGCAAAATATTTCTCCGTGTAAATGAAAATATTATTGGTTTAGTGGAACAGGAGAAGAAGACTTTCACTGAAGTTTCTCTTAAAAACTTAAAATCCTTGATAGTGAAAAACTTTTAAATTATTACGATTTTTAGGGAAGGATTATGATGGTGATGATGATGCTTTACTGTTGCTGATTTAGATGATGATGCAGGAAATTGATTAGTGGTGAAAAAGCTCACACAATTTCTCACATTTAAACGATGAACGATGGCACAACCAGTGAAGCAGCTCAACCAAAACTAAACAACAAAAAAGTGCTCAATAGATGAGAGACGGGATGAAAAACTGGTTTATATGCCGATTTTCCATTGGACTGAAATCTTCCTTCCCATTTCAATTGCCGTAAATTATACTAAAGACGAGGTGAAGGGTGAATCTTCTGGTTAAGATTTCGATTCACTTTTACTTTTTCGTAATGTACAATACAATAGATTATGTATGTGTGTGTCTGCTTTGTTACAACGTTAGATCTCATATGACTAATATAGTATACTCCTCTAGTCCTATACTCTAATATACATATATACATACATATATGTATAATCCTTAACAGAAATTAATTTTATAATATATCGTATTGTATACAATAATATATGCATGTAGAGTGTACAATTAGTTATCGTATTACAGTTTAATCATCATTAATTTTCATTGATGCTTTAAAACTATACATTAAAAAACCATTAGTTTTAATACTTCATCAGTGTTACTACTTCATTTCATATACTTTCCTTCCTTTTACAGTTTTATAAAACCATTACTTTATACTTATTATTATGGTAGCTTATAACTATATAAAACAAAGCTACTTTACTTAAGAAATGTTATTTCGCGAAATACTCGTATATATAAAACTTTCAGTTACTATTTTATTTGTACAGCAATTCCATTTACAATTTGTAAAATTCTTTTTAACTGCATTTGAATCCTACGTAACTACATTTTCTCAAATTTCCATTGAAATGTATTGAAACAGTTTTAAAATTAAGTACGTGTCTAAAAGCTGCCTAAAATCATCACCTTCTCCAGGAAAACATAAAAATGTACAAGCTATAAAATAGTATTTCAAAAATAATTAAAAAAGTGTGGTAATAACTTTTAATGATCACAATATACTAGAGACGAGTGCAAATAAGCTGCAGTGAAAGGCGATGCAGAAAGGTTTTATGGTCCCATTTACCATTGATACAACAGTTTATGGAGAAAAGAAGCACTTGTCGATGTGGGAGATGCTTAAGCCAGAGATTTCCAAAAACTACCCATTTAGATTAGATAATATGGAACGATATATAATAACTACGAACGCCCACAGAGTACGCCACACACAGATCCCCATGTGCACACCCTCTAATAGCTAACGCTCGCTGTATGCACGTGAGTTGCAATGTATTTTTTTATCTTCAGCATATGACACACGGCAGTAATTTTCACCACTTGTGTGCAAACAACAATGACACAGCGTTTATGCATCGTCTTGCAAATTACATAATACAGCCACTAAAGTTGTTTGTAACATTCAAAGCTATTAACTGTACTTACATATAAACAATATGTAAAACATTCAACAAACTCAGCATAAATTCACATTTCCGGTTGTCTGTATGTCATCAAAAATATATTAAAAACAATTTCGTTTTTTATTGAAACCATTTCAGTTACAATGTAAAAATATGAATTAAAAAAGAGTGATTTCATGAACAGTGATTATATGACATTAAATAAACAAATCAAATAAAAGACCTAGATTAGTAGATAGATAGATAGAGTAGAGCTCATCTAGTTTTCACTCTCATCGTTGTACTCTTGTACTTGCAATCTGCTCATACTTTTCCTGTTTCGTTGAGCTGAAGAAACTATTCTCGCAGATCGCGCACTGCTTACGGTGCCCCCATTCGCCATTGGACGGCGTGAGCTAATGAAAGTAGGAGTTTGGCGCGCTCTGTAGCTGACTGTGGCAACCTCAGCACCATCTTCTTCGCCACTACTATTCTCCTCCTCGCTTAACTCTTCAGGTGTTGGTGGCTGCGCGGGCCTTCCACCCGCCAGGGCGAAGCGCTGTTGACTTTGGTTCAAGTGCCGTCTCTGAATGTATCGATGATCACCGTTTTGTTCAGAATTTTCCTCTTCATCATCTGAACTCATCGGAGAATTACTATCAGAAGCATCTTCGTCATCGGTTTTGGAACATTCAAATTTTAAAATTTCCTCATCACGCAAATGAGATGCGCCCTCAACAAAAGCAGCAAAACGTAGAGGATCGCGAAGCTTGCACATTACCTACACAAAGCAAAAGACAAATAAATTAACCAATTATTATTAACCACAACTGACAGTCTGCTTTAACTCACTTTCCATTGTTTACAATCAGGACTGCTAGCAAAAACGCGCAGGTCATCTAGTGCCTTCGTTGTTTCACGTACACCCTCTTCGTAGTACTCTTCATTGGTAAGCAAGCGTCTCTTAGGTGGAAATCGGCGCAGATACATTGCACGTATCTTGTAAAAGAACACACGTGGAAAATAATAATAAGCAATCTCCAGAATAATTAAGGCAGCAGATGCCTCCTCAAAGTGACTGGAGAAATAGATCAGCAGCAGCGACATAAGCTGAACCACCCATTTCACAATGTTCTTGGAGCGTTTATTTTTCGGAGGTCCAAGACGATAACAAAAGAAGAAACTCAGAAGGCCGGTGGTGAAGATATACCAGAAAACGTAAGTACGATATGTGACTAAAATTAGCTGTAGGTTTTCCCACAGCATTTGTATTATATAAATGCCTATTGCCCAGCCACCAATTAAGAAGCCATACATCATGGGACGTCTGAAGGAATTGCATTAGAAAAATAACCGTAAGTAAGAAAATTCACGAAGTACCATTTTTAGTATTTCCTACCTTGGTACCAACTTGCCGACAAGCCAGATAAGCAACATAAAGGATAAACAAATGCCCAACACAACACCCGTAATATAATAAAACATGGAATTGATGCTCAGCCTTTCAGCAGCTACGAATAATATTACACCCACAACTAACTGGATAACGCGCCAGAAGTCGATGCGCACTTGATGCAATCGCACCCTGTACGCCTCGAAAGCTTCAATGCCGATGCACTGCTGCTGAAATGGCGACAACTGAAGACGCCTCCTTTTCTGTGAGAACAAATTAAAACTAAACAGCGACCGCTTCTCGCTGTAATGATCTTGAACCTCTTCGGGAGTAGCGCCATCATACTGCGTGAAGTCGACACCATCTATTTCCAGCTGCAATTCGATGGTCTCGAAATAGCGTGCCACCGTTTTAGGGTTACCGCGGTAGCAATACGTTCGCAGGTCATCGCTCTCAAAGAAACCGCGATGAAGTTTAGTCGGCACATAGTCGATCACGCTGTCGGCGTCCAAGTAGTGAACTATAACATTTACTTATTTAGAGATCATTTATTTTTTTCTTGTTTTTTAGGTTACCCTTTGGTGATTTCAGGTTACTCTGGCAATTAGCTGCTAACACCAAAACCAACCAAATAAATCCGATTTTCACAATTTCTGCATTTATCATTTTATATGAACTTCTTTGACAATGTGCTATCTTAAGAGAACCATTTAATGCGATATTGTTTCCACACCACAGCTTTTCCTTCCGAAAATTTCTTTGTTTTCAAATGCAAATAAACGAACTCTATGACTTTATTTGTATAAAATCCGGCTTCGCTGACGTTTTCCCATTTTTGCAATTAAAAGTGATGCCAAAATGCAAAACAAATCAAGTGTTGCTTGTTTAAAAATAAAGCCGATAGCCTAGCTGCTAGTGCTACTTAAATATTTATTACAATTTTCATTACAATAAAAAAATAATATTACTACATACTACGATGCGAATATCAGCATTCTAGACCTAAGAGTTTCCGAATTATGGTCAGTGAAAAACTTTTATTTAAACCAAATAGGGGCACAGTTTTCCACCACTTATAGTTCTCGAATCTTCCCTGGCATTTGAATAATGACTCACCTAATATAAAAAGTCGTTTTCCTCCAAATTTTATTTAATATAAATAAAAGGTATTTCCTTATAATTCCTTTATAACGGTAACAATCGTATCCAGATATACTTGATAGTTTAGAAGATATAGTGATAAGAATTTCAATTTTCTTCGGGTTATAACTCGGTAACTATACGAGATAAAAAAGCTGTTGTTTTTTGTTGTCGTTGCAATCGGCACCCAAAAAACTAAAACGATAAGAACAACAACAGCAACAACTCTAGTGAGTCCACAACGGCTGAGTTCTTCAAATATTAGTGCTCGATAGCAATATTTTAAATGTCTGTGCTTATAGCAACCGCGTCTCTCTATTATTTCGCCTAAACGAATAAAACGTGGCTGCACTTGGTGAATCAATTGTCAAAATATACAAAACATAAATATTGAAAACACACGTGCTGGTAGTAGTTTAGTTTATTTTAAAACAATAGTCGTAACAAATAAATGCAATGTCTACAAATATAGAAATAATAATTGGCACATACGAAGAGTTTTTGATCGGTTACAAATTGGAGTCTAAAGTGCGTAGCTTCATAAATGTAATTCAACTCAATGTGTAACTTGATTTTAAAAAAACTGATTTATAGGATAAAACAGAAGTACTGACTCAATCCTTCGCCGATAAATCCCATTCAGGAGCTCTTAAGTGCCTGGCCGTGCAGGGCCAATGGATTGCTACGGGCGCTACAGATGATCGGATTATCATATACGACATGAAAACACGAAAACAATCACAGGTATGTATGGGATAAGTACACAAAACGATTGGCATTTCTTATTGTTTATTGTTCAATTCTAGATTCTGCTCAATCACGATGGTACTGTTAACGCACTCGCTTTCACTCCAGATGGAACGCATTTGCTCTCAGGTGGTGGCGATGGTCGAATGATTGCCGTACGCCTCAACACTTGGTTCACTGAAGCCAACTGGACAAAAGCACACAATGGAGCTGCTGTTACTCACATTTGTTGTCATCCAAGTGGCAAGTTAGCGCTTTCACTTGGTTCCGATCTAGTACTTCGCACATGGAATTTGGTAAAGGGACGCGTTGCGTACAAGACCAACTTAAAGAGCAAGAGCACAACGCTTGGAACGATGCCAGATTGTCTAACTTGGTCGCCGAGCGGTGATTTCTTTACGCTGACGGGGCAACGTGTATTTGAGATCTGGTCCATTAAGTCGGCAGATGTAGTGAAGAGTCAAACGACTAAATCAAAACCTATTTGTGTAAACTGGCTTAAGGACGACGAGTGCCTGATTGGTTTAGAGGATGGCAAAATTTTATGGATTAACGCGGCTGAAAATGACGAACAACCAGAAATCGTCATTGAAGCGCACAGTAGTAGAGTTAAAGCGATGTCATTCCGGGATAATATTTTGGTTACTGCATCAAGGTTTGTTGTTTATAAAAAAATGTTGAAAACTATTTTGAATTATTATATTGTATATTATATTGTAAAATATGTCCTTTTCAATTTCCTCCCCTTTGATACTTCAGTTCTGGAGAAATAAAATTATGGAACGTTAATGCAAATATCAAGAAATTAAAGATGATTGCAATGGCAAATATTGGCTGCCGCCCAACATGTATCGGTATCTTGGGACTTGATCAGTTTGGACCTAACTATGTCATCAACAATAAAATTGCACAGAAATCTGAAGAAAAACCAAAGTGTGATAAAAAGTCAACATCAAAACCAATTGCAAGAGGTGTGGTAACAATTGAATATGAAGATAAGGAAGAACAAGACGACGATGACAAAAATGTTGATGATATTAATTCACATGAGGCAAACATAAAAAATAATGCCCATGACGGTAGTGTAGAATCGTCATCTGATGATCAAGACTCTGATCATGATGAGCCACAAATCAGTTTGCCAAAATCTAAGAAACTCAAACAAAAACCATCTATAAATAAACAAAAGAAAGTAAAGAAAGGAAATTTGAAGGAAAGTTCAATTACAATCATGAGTAAAAAACGAAAAGCTGAAATGAAGTCAAACGAAAAAAAACCAGAAAACCATAGGAAGCAGAAAAGGGCAAAAACTGAAAAATTGTAAATAAATAATAAATTATATTTTTATAAAATATTATATTTACGTTATTTATTTAAGTAAATAAAGAAAGATAACTACTATATGTAGTTATAAAAAAAAGGTAATTAAAAAACTATGATGATTGATTTAAATTTGTTTGTTTTTAGGTAAATAAAACCACAAAAAATGAGAAAAAATTTAATGTAAAAATGTTATGATTAACAAATTTTCAAAATAATTTAAATAAAGAAATATTTTCAAAATTATTGTTTTCTGAATTTTTAAAATCAATAAGCCTTTATTATTCTCCATTTAAAATGTCTTTTCCACGTCGAGTTTCAACTGTTTTCCAGCATCTAGATTAAAAACGAAAACAATTGCAAGTACTTGCCCATGGTATTTATTTTTTTCTTTTTTATGCTTTTGTTTATTCTTTATTTATTTATTCCAATTAGTATATGATTCTTTCGCATTCACAATGTACAATATAAAATAAATAGTTATTTGTATAGTAAATAAAAGCACATATTTTTGTATTCATTTCTCAATGTAAATCGCTGTGTATTCATGTATACGATGTATTCGTTTGAATTTTGAAAATTTTCTTAGTTACTTTTGTTTGCTTACTTTTTTAGTTGGATACAATTTTTTATTTGTATAACTACTACATATTTCTAGTTACATTTCAGTAATGAGCAGTTCTTGTCACTTATTTTTGCAAGAGATAACAATAATATATAAAATTTTATGTATGATCAACAGTTTGATTGTTTGTTTGTTAAATATGAATGTAACAATAGTTGGTTTAGTTTGAGAATTTTTTGTTTTTCGTTAGCTATCGATTAATAAAAAGTATAATGTTAATAAATATAGTTATAATTTTGTCTTTTATGCTCATTAGTTCTTTGGTTACTGTTAGAAAAAGGTTCAAACTCAAATACAAAGGTTACAATTTTAGGTCCAATCTAATAAATACCTAAGCTTTAAGCTCTTGTAGTTGGTCGAAAATGTTAGACATAGAAGCAATGCTTTAACAACGGCCAAAGATACTGTATGATAAAACGAAAAACGTATTTAAAAGGCTACAGCAGATGTCCTGTAGATATTGCAGGAACACCAACACGTACGGTCAGTTGTGATTTTGAAGCTCTACAAAGATGTAGTTGTCATTGCAAGTATCCTTATCATTGCCATAGGTCCAAACCAGATCGCTGCCAAATTTATACTGATGCGCCAGGTTTTTATACATATATAATTTACTATTATCAATATAGGACTCGCACGGATAGCACCAGATGGAGAGATCGCTGAAACTGAGGGCAAGCGGATGCTGCGCTTCAACACTGTGATACAACATGTGTTCCTTAATATATCGACCGCAAAACACTTTGTAGCATGTTAGGCACATCCAGTTTTCAGCCGTTGAAGAGCATTCACTGCAGGGTAAGTTTGTGTTTATTGCTGCACGTGGGGAAAAGATAAAGATTCAAAATTGTTTATATTATTTCAGGTTACAATATACATATTTTAATAATAACATTATATGAAGCATAAACATAAAAAAAGAGGTAAACAGAAGCAAAGTCATAAAAAAAAATAAAGATTTTGAAATGCATAAAAACCACACCAGGAAATTATGAATTGATAGTGCATAGAATGGTAATCCATCAACAACAAGTGCACAAAAATAAAAACATAAAAATATAATAAAAACAAAAAATAGCATAAAATTAAGAAAAACATTTAACAGCTTTCAAGTCCTTTAAACTCTAATAATTATTAAGTATCGTACTAAATAGTGTTCTCATGGTGTACGATTGTGCATAGAACGATTGTATAAATACGATCATCTGGATCTGCAAATCGTTTAGATCATGTCTCATGCAACTGAAGAAAAATATGACTAACCAACGAAGGTAATAAGCAATAATAAAACAGCAATAAACACACACAAAACAGCACCGCAAAAATATTTACATGAACAAAGTTCTATATAAATGCAAAACTATCTAACTAACTAATCAACTAACTAGCCAGCTGCTTACATTTTGGCGCCTCCTCTGGACGCAGTTGCGTTAAATGTGGACATGTTTTTAATGGAACAACGGCGAACATTTCACCATTTTTTAATGCCTTTTGTAATTATTATTATTATTGTTATTATAATAGTTTTTTATAACCCATGATTTTTTTTAAATTTAGTGGAGGAAACACATATGAAATGGAAAATTGATTATTAATGTCATTTATGTTGTAGGAATAATCAATAAATGCTTCAAATTACCTCTAAATTCTCTTCTAGAAACTCTGTCAACGTTTTTACCTTAACTTTGGGTTTGCTTCCACTGGCTTCCAAGGCGACATTTTCGCGGAAACCATTTTGACCGTTAATAATGGGCTCCATATCATCCTTTGTGATATCTAAATTTTTCAAAGTAGCAGAAAGAAAATCCTCATTGTTATTCTCTCCGCCGGCCAAGGATTGTGGCAGACGTTTATTGAAAACTAAACTCCTCCAATGTTGCTGCTGCACTCCGATGCAATGTTGCAACGTTTGAATGCAACTCAAGTATGCCGCTGTAGGCGTTCGCGACATCGCAAAGGACGAACCATTAATCTGTGGTGTGGGATCACCAAGTAACGATTTAGTGCACATGGTCATCGCGTAGGATATCGAATTAACATTGTAGCCACCCTCGAGACAAACAATAATGCGTCCGTTTGCCAACGCTGACAGCCAGTGTGTAAAGAGGCCGTAAGCTTCGGGTGTCACTTTGCAACCACCCAACGGATCACCTATCGCAGCATCAAAACCAGCCGACACGAGTACCAGCTCAGGATCGAATTCATACGCGATGGGCATGATTAACTGCTGGAAAGCCATGACGTACTCCATGTCGCCCATGCCTTTCTGTTTAGCAAATGTAATGTGTGTGTGTGAGAAAGAGTGAAGGAGAGAGATAGAGCCCATCTTAACCAACCTTATTCCATGGAATGTTGACATTAAATCCGACCCCGGCTCCCTTGCCAACTACATTGTAATCACCGTCCACGCTCTTGGGGAAGAATGTTCCGTTGTCGTAGCGATGTATACTGATGTACAAAACATTGGGATTGCTTTCGAAGATGTGTTGAGTGCCGTTGCCGTGGTGAACATCCCAGTCCACAATTAAGATTCTGACATAAATTAATAAGTAATCAAATAAACGTTTGATGAAATAATAAAGTTTCTGAAGGTTTTATTATAGTTGGAACATTTTTCTGAGATGGTCTGTGTAGCTGTCTTAAACTTAACCTCAAATTACCTTTTTAGGCCATGGTCGCGTATCGCATACTGAGCCGCAATGGCAATGTTATTAAAAATGCAAAATCCATGGGGCAAATCCGCCTCCGCATGATGTCCTGGAGGCCTCACGATGCATACCCCACTACGTGCCTCTCCACGCAGTACCTTGTCGACCACTTGCAGTACAGAGCCAGCTGCCAGGGTGGCGCAATCAAAGGTTTTCGGATGGAAATACACAGAGTTGTACTTGGCGCCCATATGCTGCAACTCATCCTTGTCGCCGATGCGACGAATGAAGTTGACATGAGCGCGTGTGTGCGCTAAACAGATTTCGTCCGTTGTCGCTGATCGAGATGGCAGCTTTTGCATGCGAGACAACAAATTGTATTCCTGATGAAAGTCGTGAATTTTCTTAATACGATCCGGTTGCTCTGGATGTCCTTCTTCAAAGCTGTTCTCATGTTGCAGCATGAATTCATCATAAACGTAACAGACACGCACACTCGGCACAAGCAGATTTGTTTCTGTAAATTAAATGATCATAAATGGTCCATTCGGTGGTTTAAATTAATGAGAACACATTTATAAATATTCGGCTTACCGGCTTTTAGAACACTTAAACGTTCAAGATTGCGCTCCACAACCTCCGGTACGGTTTTCGGCGCTGTACCACGCGTTGGAAAACGATCGGGCAGGGGTGGCCCGCCAATGAAGTTGCGACACACTTTATGCAAATCTGACTGTGGATTTGTATTATTTAAGTCCTCCATGGTGTAGCTGGCTTGTATCTGCAGGCACTTCCAGTAGGGACGATGTGCAAAAATGCAATTCAATATAGTTTCTTGTACTGCTGAACACGGAGGCTCCAATTTTTCTACTAAGAGTGGACAGGGATCACCCAGGAGAGCGCGTAACGTTAGCGCAGCACCCTCCGCCAACGATTCCACACAATAACCACCTTCCAATACAACCGCGACGCGTGCGTTGGCTACCCTCAGCAGCGGATTGATGAGATGTGGATAGAAGGCGGGCGTCACTTCCATCTCACCTTCCGGACAACCGAGCGCTGCATCAAAACCAGCTGATATGAGTATTAATTCGGGCTGATATTCAATAGCAACGGGGATGAGTAACTGTTGGAATATCGCCAGATAGTCACCGTTCCCCATGCCAGTTTTATTCAGCGGAAGATTAAAATTGAAACCCAAGCCATTGCCTTGACCTATCGCATCATAATCTGATTCCTTTAAATTTGGCCAAAAAGTGCCGTGTTCAAAGCGATGTATAGAAAAGTATAAAACTCTGTGATGTGAAATAAGAATATAAATCAATTTTGAATTCTAATTTACAAGAAAGCTTAATCAACTTTATAGAATAGTTTTTTTTACCTTGAATCATTGTAAAAGAAACGCTGGGTGCCCTGACCATGATGAATATCCCAGTCAACAATAAGTATCCTTTTTAATTTTAATATATCTAAAGCGTATTGGGTAGCGATTGCAACATTATTAAAGAAACAATATCTACAAGGGAAAGGGAGAGAGAAGAGAGCAGAAAACAAAACATTTTCACATCGTAAGTTACAATTATACTGGTATATATCACGTCAAATAGTGCTTTTATATATGTATATGAGAATATATTATAAAACACAACCTCTTAAAACAAAACGAAAACCTAGTATACTATTTCTACACATATTAAAGTCAACAATTATTGAACTCGAATAGAAATTAAAAACTGATCTTGTACATACCCATTGAATTCGGCTTTCATGGCATGATGGCCAGGTGGCCTTACAATTGCCATTCCATTTTGCACATTTCCATTGATGAGATTATCGATTAAATCAATTGTTGAGCCTGTAGCCAGTAGTGACAACTCAAATGTGGTCTAAAGAAACCGAAGCGTTACACAGACTTGTGTCCGTTTGTTTAATTATTTCTTACCGGATGAATGTAGACTGAATCGAATTTTGAACTTAAATCTTCCATTTTATCATCGTCTTCTACGCCGGAGGTTTTCTGTAGCAAATTATAATGGTCTTCAGTGTGCAGAAGCATTATTTCATCTTTAGTTGCTCTACGAGATGGTATTTGTTTACATCGTTGTATTAAGTTTAATTCATTACAACTAAAAAGAAAGGAAAGAATAGGATTAGATATTCATATAAAACCATCAAAAATCTAGCCTAGACTTTATAAATTTCAATTTACTTTTATTTTTATAAATACATACATATGTATATATACTGAGCAAATAAATGTTAATGTAAAGCAATATTATGACATTTTATTGTTATAGGTAATAATAATTAATAATTGTATATTTCTTAAGTTGAAAAATAAAAAAAGTTCTTTTTAGTTGAAAAATAATTAATAAACAATAACAAATAATAAATCTTATATTATCATTATTATACTTTTTCTTATCATTAAACAAGTATTTAGTATTTATATAATATAAAAATGATGATATCTGCCAAACTGATTGCAAAAGTTTATCTCTGTTGACCCTATCAATTTGTCCAAAACAAATTCGACAGTCGATTAGTATATAAATAAATAAACACAGTGCTTCAAATTTTATATAAAAATACCAGTATATAATACATGTAATATTGTTGACTCAGCGAGACTTGTAAGAAAACCTTTATTGGATTCTACTGATTTGTAAGCGAAATATCAATGCGATATTCGTAGCTTTGCATGTACATATTTATATTGTATAAAGGTCAAGTAAACTAAAACCCAGATAACAACTCAGTGGATCAATAAATCCCACAAAAAATTTTCCGATATTAGTATTTACAGATGAATGATGAATAATTCGCATCTATGATACACATATAATGATGTTAATGTCATTACATTGACGTCAATGGAGAAATATTAACACTCGATATTATTTTCCAGGTTTAGTGTTTCATTATTTAGTAATTTGATATTGAGTACAAAATTTAATGGCTTATTGAGATTATTATTATTAATAATGGCTTATAAGAAATTATGTTATATAGAAGTTGTAATATAGTCTTTTGTTTTAAAGAATAATTAAAAAGCAGATTTTTGAGATCATTTGAAACCACGTGGAATAAGAGAATTAATTTTTTATATCCAACCAACTAACCCAGAAGAGAATCTAATTCTTAAAATAAAATTAACTCTCATAGTGGTTGATTCTACTTGGTTTATATTATGGATGTGTGCGCTCTCATTTGAACTTAATATTCATATTTTAAAAGCTTCAGGTATTCATTTGAAACAGCGTTTTTCTCTGTGAGTGATATTATGACGTAAAATTAATTCGTCATTGCATTTTCCTTAATATTGTTGGTATTTTGCCAACGTGTGCTTTTTTCTCTTTTATAAATGGATACATATGCATTTTGCGTACAAAGCTGCCACCTCAAGCAAATTTAGGTTACTGAGTGTGCTTTTTTCGCTTTTTTCCTTTTACGGATTATATATTCGAACAACTTACAAATAGTTGTTTAGTTGTGCGGTATACTTTTTTTATACACGGTATAGTATTCTTTTAGTGATTTAAATCTACTTATTAAAATTGTATTTAAACTATAAACTGTATGTTGTATTTATAACTAAAACTAAAATTATATTATTAAATATTAATATGTAGTAAATGATATTATAATACTATTCGTATACAAAATTTATGAACGTTTTCTATATCTACCTATAAAAACATATCCAAGGAATTCTTATTGTAAGTTAGTTTAATGTATTTAAGTTATTCACGAACTGTAATTGTTGCTTTGGGGAAAATATATACACCATGAATACAGAGACACATTTTCATGCTGTTAACAAATGTGAATTGTTAATAATAAAAACAAGCAACTTCAAAACCAATCTCATTTTTCAGTTAAATATATTTTTTAAACTTATTTTATGTTTACAACAATGAATCAGATGTATAACTTTGCAGATAATCTTTTAAAACATTTGTGAGTTTCAAAAAGTGTTGCTACAAAATTTTTCATTTAGCACACAAAAATTAAAAACTGTTAAATGTGGGATTTTTCGCACAAAGGTGGCAACGGCAACTTTTAGCAATAGAGTAATAAATGGCTGATGAAATTTTATTGCACTTTGGCATACTCTCGCTAAGAGTAGGTTTGGTTAACTGTATCGACAACGTGGTACCTTTTGCATGTAGTAACCGGAAGAATTTTTCATATTTTGAATTGATTTTTCAATTCTTTTTTTAGAATTTCTTTTCTTCCCAAACCTTAATATGGAACTTTCCTAGTACTAGCACTAAATTCAGAAATTAAATTATATGAAAAGCATACTAAAAGTTTAACAGAAACAAATATTTAGTAATCAATGTATTAAATAAATATTCAGATTTAGATTCTTCATTTGAGTTATCTTCTAATATTACTGAAGATAATTTAAGCTAATATTTTTGGAACTGATTTATAATAATTATTATCTACATCTTATCAAAATATGCACATTGAAAGTGAAATCACTTCGTGTATATGTATATGTATAAGTAAATAAATATTTATTACTTACCGCGATAGAATACGTGTATAACGTTCGGGACACTCTGGATGCTTATCATCCCACAGACAACGATGTTGGGACATGGACTCATCGAAGACGATACCTGTGGGTCCCAGCACCAGACTCTTTGCACCGACAGCCTAAGAAAATAGAAATGCACCAAACTCAGTAGAAAAATCTAACTAAATACATATTAAATGGCTAATTTAAAACCAATCATATAAACGTACATTTTGAAAAATATCCTTAACAACTTGATCCTGTTGCCCTTGTTCTTGCATCTTGAGTACCTTTGCTCTCCGTTTAGCCTCGAGTAGTGCAACGTTCGGCTTGCGATTTTCAACTGATGACTTGACCATTGCTCGTGTCTGAATTTTAGCTTTTTGTGCTCCTCGTCGGGTAACAATCGGCGAACTCTGTTGAATACAGTGTTGAATTGTGAAAATGCAGCGAAAAAGAAGATGAGAGAAAGGGAATGCAATAGGTTCTTTTCGCACAAAAGAAAACAAAACTTGATAACAATTCGAGTTAGTTGATTAAGCGACAAATACTGGATTTATATACATTAAATTGGTTATCGTTGGATGTTAAAAGGCGTTGTAAGGCGGAGAAGTTCAGCTACATTACATGTATTTAGTAATATTCAAAAGTAATTCATTGAAATGCAATTACAAGTATTCCAAAAACATGTTATACCAAATATTTATAATAGATGCACTACAGTATATCTGATTACTTGAAACTTCTATCACAATTATTATCATATAGCTATTATTTAAATCCCCTAAAATACAACATTTATTTTATCTTCTTTAGCTTTTCAATAATTGGCCCAACCAAAGAGCTGCACCGACGCAAACAACTTGATTTTATGTTTAAGCAAGAACTCTCAGTAAATAATATACGATTATATACAGCAATATAGATAGAATATACGAGGATATGTAAATATGTAGATGTAAAAGTATATGTACATATGTATCTACATATATACATACATTTGTTGTATAACAAATAAATATTATTATATATTATACATATGTATATAAATTAAATTCAAATAAATTTCTTTTAAACCGATATTAATTAAATTTATTTAAAAGGTTTCAATAAAAATGCTACACTAATTTTAGAAATATGTACATAACTATCCAATATATCCAAAATTATTATTATTGCTACAAAAAATTATAAACTGATGATTTCAAAAGAATTCTTTAATTGTATTGAAATTACAATTAATGCAATTATTATATTTATTAATATTCAAATTCTTCAATATTTAATCATTTATATATGCAGATTCTACATCATAGATAATAATTTGAAGTACGAAAAAACAGAGACGCACACATGAGATATAATATTAAAACATGTACGAGTATATATTTAAGACTAGATTTTTATTTATGTAGTTATTAATTAAAATTTCATCCAACGGAATTCATATTCTTAACCTAATACTAACTACAATTTATACCTAATAATGTAACAGTATTTTTAATGAATTTTAAAAAAATTTCAGCGTAGTACTGTTGTTTTTCTTTTATTTGGTGTTTTTAAATCAATTCCAGACTAACTTAATAAAATATCAATTACCGACGAGTTTATGAACAATGTCCATACTTGTATATATCGTATGTAAATATGTCTTTTATATTTATACATATACATACAATATATAAACAAATAACGTTTCTACACCATAACTTCGTTTTTAAATTAGGTTCTATGTAAAACAATTTCTGGGAAAAAGAATGCCAACCTTGTAATTTTTAATAAGAAAATAATGTTTGGACTCAACCTACACAACTTTGATTTTTTATGCATCTAATGCGGAGCCCCCTGTATATTTATAAGTATGTGTATAGTAGAGAATAACTCACTGCACACTTACCATTATTATTGTGGTTTTTTTTCGTATGAATGAGGATTTCTTTTCTTCTTAATAATGCCAACTTTTGAACTTGGAATTTTCACCTTATGCTGTGGTTCTTGCTTTTTCATCAGTTCCACAACTTCTTCTTCTGCTGATGTGAAGAAACCAATATTTATTATAAAAAAAAATCACTTTGATAATAATACTGTTATAATTTGTCGAATTATATAAAAAATAAATCCATATCCAATTTATTTTACACTGAAAATGTTTGTTTACTTTCACTATTTTGAAAAGTTAATTATCAAATAAATACTCAACCAAATCACATCTACCCAGTAGTTCTTGTCTTCAAGACATCCTCGACGAATCGTGCACGAATAGGCACGTCGTTGAGGACGTATGCAAGACAAATCTATGGCGATCATCGACGACATTTTCATACAAATGTCGTTTTTTTCTTCGACGACAACGTACAAGACTCGTCGTCAATGTTGTCTTGTTTATTATATTGTATACGAATTCGTACGAACTTATTAATGTTCATTCGGGTCACTATAGCGACGCTATACGCCTATAGGCGTAGAATTCGGGTCATAATCGTTTGCAAGACAACCTGCAAGACATTGTCTTGTATCTGTCTTCATGCGGACAGTTTGCAAGACATGTCCCTAAACATGTCGTCAATGGAAAATTTCTGACGAAAAATAGGAATTGTCTTGCAAGACATCATCGACGACAATGTCATCGACGAAGCTTTGGACTACAGGGTATATATGTATGTACATATTTACATACATATATCAAATGTTTTTATTTCTTTTTCCATTAAATTTAATAATTTTAAGAATGCTTTTTCATTTGAATTTTCACTTTTCTGATTTCAAGATGTTTCAGTTGAGGTAACAACAATTTTAGAGCATGCTCTATATAACTTTTTGTTTGCTCACATGTATTATTTTCTTCACAAAAATTTATATTTTTCGTTTTCAATAATACTTATTTTATTTCCAATGTTAATTGACAGACAATTTTATTTTTAATTGTCAAAAAACCTAATCCGAGAAACTCATACAGGTGAGAAAGAGAGGACACACTCTCTAAAACTAAACAGGAAAAATTTGCACAGGCAAAAAGTCAGAAAATTTACCATTCATCATCATAGATTTAGCAAATTATAAATAGTGGCGATTCACAATAGTGACACTACACGAAATTCCTAGACATAAAAATCAATGGAAAAACAGTTCAAAAAAACAAGTTTCAGAAACGTCAGACGTCACCCCAACAAAATATTGACAGTTTCTTTAAGATGCCTACACATCGCTTGTTGCTATCAGTTTTAATATAACTTATTGTGGAAATCAGTCATGCAAGTTAAATGTCAGAAATAATCAATGTCAGAAATAATCAATAATGTCAAAAATAATAATGTTTTTAAAAACATTAAAGATGAAATAATCGCCTAATAATATGTCACAAATTTTTTCTGTTATTAAAATATAATAGTTTAATTCTTTTCAAATGGGCGACAGCCATTTTTTCAACTAGAGTTGTCATACTCCAAAATCTGAACCCTATTAAATTTCGGTAGGTACGGCGAAAATTACACTTTTTTCTCGTTTCCAATGATTCTCAAATGATACGTTTTCCATATAACTTTACATTTTAGCTAGCAATATGTATGTATGTATGTAGCTAGCGAATTTAATTGTGTACTTATGGCGAGATTAGGTAATCTCCTCTTTAAATCAATCACGTTTATAACAATTATTTAGATATATTTTAATATTCCATTAGCTGCTTTTTTTTAATGAACTGAAGATCCAGTTCATTAAAAGAACGACGAGGGAAATTTCGCTAAAATCGACATCGCGCCCAACTTCATTGTATAATCTTTCATACGTAGAGTAATCTGAATCGCGTTTTTTTAATGAACTATACAGGTCTTCAAACAAAATAATTTTTCAATTTTATTTTTTGACATTTTTCAAAATTTGTGAAGTTGGCTATATTCAAAATAGAGGGAAATCTTAAAATTTCCCTATAACCCAGATAGAGACCTGGGTAAAACCTGAGTAAGTGTCAGTTGTATGGCGAAGATCTATACAGTTCATTAAAAAAACGCAGCTATTGTTTTAATTGTTGTTGTTTTGAATATGAAGATCAGGATTGCGATTATTTCAACTCAACTTTGTGTTTACAATAGGTTCTTGATTACCAATTAAACACAACTCAATTTTTTGTTTTATAAGAATTTGAAAGATTACAAGACGAGATTAAAATATCATCTATTCAGAGAAGAGATTAATTTTTGAATATGTACTTAATTTGTGTATAATCTCGCATGTAAAACTATTATAATAATAGATTATTTACTTTACGGAAGTGAATTTTATATATGTATTTTAGGCATGTTATCATATTTTACATTTTCTTAGGATAATGTTACATTTTTAAAAGTTTAATGGGTTTTATTTTCGATTTATGAACACTTAAAATTTTATTATTTTTTTGTAACATTTACATATTTCTTAGAACTTATTAGAATTTATTATTAAATATTTTTATTATATGATAGTTCTACTCGTAACACACTCTTATATACAGCTATGGAGAAATAAAGCAGATTGTATTTATACGGTATATATGTGTTGCTGAATATCCAGAAACTACTTATACATACATATATTCACTACTTAATTCTCAACTGTTCATTATTCCACAAAAAGGCAAAAGAATTAATCAACCAGTCTTTCGCCTTGATATGCAATAATCACAGTAGGATGAGAACTGAGTTTCTTGCAAATATGCGTATGCACTTTAATTGATTTCCACTCTTCTAGAGACATGGTCCAGATTTAGAAATGAGAAACAAAATCGCTGCAATCGTTTTTTTCTGGTAATTTAAATAGTATAAAATAAATGTAGATGATAAATCTATATTAATTGCTATACAGTGCGTTCACTTTAGCTTCTTTTGAAGATGATTTGAAAGTAGCAGACAAAAAATGTGAACTCAAGTATGCATCCGGGAAGAAAAAGTTTCCAGAAAACTTCATGTTCGGTGTATCAACTGCAGCTTATCAAATCGAAGGAGCATGGAACGCAGATGGAAAGGGTCCATCAATATGGGATACCTTTACTCATGATCATCCAGACATGATTGATGATAGATCGAATGGTGATGTTGCGGCCGACTCATATCATCGTTTTGATCAAGATCTCGCTGCTTTAAAGGAACTTAAGGTGTGTTAAAGTGATTTTAAAATTAAATATATAAATTATGTATACATATTTTTTTTTAATTTATTTAAAAAGGTGCAGCACTATCGCTTCTCCATATCCTGGCCAAGAGTTCTACCCACTGGCGAAATATCATCCATAAATCAAAAGGGAATCGACTACTACAACATGGTAATTGATAAACTGCTTAGCAACAATATACAGCCCATGGTCACGATGTTCCACTATGATATGCCGGAGGAACTCAATAATTTCGGCGGGTTCACCAACATACTCATGATCAAGTACTTCAAATATTACGCTGACACTCTGTTTGAAAACTTCGGCGATCGTGTAAAGATGTGGATAACTTTTAACGAGCCATTCGATTACTGTATTCCGGGCTACGGCGATGCTAACTACCCGCCCATGGTTCAGGCACCTGGTGTTGCGGATTACCTTTGCATAGATGTAACACTCAAAGCACATGCTACTGCATATCGTATGTATAGGACAAAATACTACCACAAACAGAAGGGGAAGGTTGGTATAACGATCAGCAGCAGGTTTTTTTACACCAAAGAGAAGGACACCGATGTAGTGGATCGTGGAATGCAATATTCGGTAACTCTAAAACATTATGAATTCTTCAAAATATGGTATTCTAACATTCGTACATTTTGTACAGTTGGGATGGTTAGCGCAACCAATCTTTAGTTATCCTGGAAACTATCCCTTCGTCATGGTTGTGGACATAGTGGGCAATAGTGTTAGAGAGGGTAGAGCTTGGCCACGACTTGATTCCTTCGGAGAGACTTGGCGCAAAACAATAAAAGATGCTGGGGATTTTCTGGGTTTAAATTACTATACATCGCGTTACATAGAGACAGCATCGCCTCCAATTGGTAAAAGACCATCTTGGCAATATGATTCGGAAGTTAAGTATTCAATAGATGACACATGGAAGCGTGCTCGGTCGACTTGGCTTTATTGTGTTCCCCAAGGGCTGGAAGATTTGTTGAAGTAAGTAGCAAAAATAGACATTTTTATAATATTCTATTAAAGTAGGATTTTGAAATTAATGTTAATTTCTTATATATTTTTTATTCTGTATATATTAATGATCTCTATATTAATAGTTGGATTCGAGTAGAATATAACAACATTGAAGTTATTATAACTGAAAACGGATGGTCGGACGACGGACAATTACATGATAACGAAAGAATTGACTACATAAAAGTGAGTGTAATTATAAATATAGAATGTGTTATCAATCGCTTATGATGGGTGGCTTTTAGAGTCATTTGCAAGCTGTTCTAAATGCTATTAATAATGGCTGCAACGTAACTGGTTATACACACTGGAGTTTAATTGATAACTTCGAATGGCAACGTGGTTATACGTAAGTATTTTTCCAATTTAACTTTTCACTCATAAAATCGGTTTTATCCTTAATTTTGCTTTTCATTTAAAAGTGAAAAATTCGGCTTGTATTATGTGGATATGCCCAGTCCAAATAAAGACCGCATACCAAAGGACTCAGCTACTTATTATAAGAGCGTCATAGAAAAGAAGGAAATACCCGATAATATTTAAATAAATGATAGCGCTAATAAATATAATACTATGTAATGTAATGGATAGTATCAGTATATTAAAACATGTTAACCATTATAAATGGGAGCTTTAAGATTGTATACATTATATAACTTAATACTTAAAAACAATAAAATATATTAAATATATTTTTCTAGTTCCCAAAATTTTTAACAGTCTTTAATTTAAAACAATACATATTACCTTTACGTGAAGTGAGGTTTTTTATAAACGTGAAACTGCGGTTTCTGCTAAAATACTGCACCAATTCTGTATAGAATGAAAATGGAACCAATACTGGGATGTATAGAAAGCTAATAATCTCTAGTTCCTTGTTTTCCAATTATGTGTTTTCCAATTAATTTTAATTAAAAAAAATTAATTTTTTAATATTTTTTTAATTTTTTTAATATTTTTATTACTAAAAAGTTTTCCACAACGACAACGCCTATGCCTAGAAAGATTACAATACACAACCCTTTGAATGCACACTTTATTACTGATTCTCATTCACAAACATTTCCTTTACAAATTTTAGCTACAAGTGGTGTGTATAGACCTTGAAGAAAATTGTGAATATAAAGACGCTCTTATGTCATTTCACGTAGCTGTCAAACGACAAAAAGATAATTGAGTTGCGCGTTGCGTTGTTTCCTGTCACTCTGGCGGTGGGCAACATAAATAAAGAAAAGGACGAGAATCACACAGCTTCATCGAGTTAGACATGTTTACTCAGATATTTTATATTTTTTACTAGTCAAACCATAATTAAATGGATCAAAGAGCCAACTTCCTGACGCTTTGTCTTCTGGATGCTTTGGAAGATGAGGAGGAGAAGTAGAATTTGCGACAGATAAAATATTCCACAATATATTTCCATTGATATTCTTTTAGGGTGGTCTACGATATTTTGGATAAATACCAGGTGGATCCTTGCTTCATTCAACGAGAACGTGGAATCGCACCGTTACACTATTCTTGTGGAATGCCAAACCACAAACTGGCAGTTGAAATTACCAGGCGTTTTCTTGAGTGTGAAGGTGAGTGTTTAGATTTAATTCTATTTTACATATAAATATCCTTTTTTACTTTCTTATAGGAAATGTAAATGTACGCACATCGGATAACATGACTGCGCTGCATGTCGCTGCAATGTATGGACGAGCTGACATTGTTAAAATGTTGTTGGTATGCTAAATAATGTAATTTGATTTTTTTAAGCTTATAACCAGTTCTATAAATCAATTCCCTCAAGGAACGTGGCGCCGAATGGGATGTAGTGGACGATGAACGCAAAACGCCTGTGCTGTATGCCATTGAAGAATGCCACTTCGATGTGGTGCAGATAATGCGCGATTACATATTTGAAGATAAATATGAAAGCAAAAAGAAAAGACATAACAATTCTATACAAAATCGGGTTGGAGTAGCTGCGTCGATAGTGTCAATGGAGAAGCCAATATCTTCACCAATTCGGAGCCACATCAATAAGAATCTTCTATCGAATGCTGTTGATGAACAAAACAAATACACTCCTAACAAGATCCACTATAACTATGACGTAACTTCACCTTACTATATCAATATTACACATCGGCGACACAAGCAGCAACCAAAATTCCCAGTGGAAGAATTATGTTCCGATTACATTGAAAACAATCAATCGCAAAAGAATGAGAAGGTAACATAGAAAACTTTTAAGAATTGTTACAGAAGATGCATCATCAATGAGTTATTTTAGTCTTCAGGAGAAACAATCTCGGAGACTGTAAATATATTTACACTTAGCAAAGAGAATCTTCAAGAACTCTCCAAAAGAACATCATTGGCAGAAAGCTCTCAGATTTCTTTAATCGAAAGCTGGCGCGAAAAGGTAAACCGTTCGCGTGATCGTGCATCAATTCTAAAGGAATATGATAACATTGACGAAATGATCGATAGCATGATGAAGAACGATCATCTAAATTTCTCCAACACAAGATTGCGAGGCAACAAAGAAAAGTTGAATTCCCTTGAATCCGATTCAGCGCGTGGCAGTGATTCAAGGAAATCCACCAACTCCACTGAAGAGGAAGATACTCAGTATGCTGAACTTCCACAAAGTATTTCGCCACAACCACATTTAACCAATATTAAAAATTGCAATCATAAGTCCTTGGGGCAGTTAATCCAGAGCATGGCAAATGCCCAAATTGATAATCCAGAACCGGACATCGTACCAGAATCGGATACAAGTTATCGAACCGTACCGGAGATTGATGGAGATGTAGGAACTGTGAAAAATAGCAACCTGCTTTCGGTATATGACGCTGATACTAGTAACTTCATACGATCACCCAAACATGACGAATATATTCTCCAAATGACCGAAGCCTACGTTCACACAGACAATGAAAACGGCTTGGTTTTCTACGAAACAAAACTAGTGCGCAATGCGGGCAACAAAATGGCAGTGCAAAGAACCACACCAGCCAAAAGGTAACCTTTATGAACCAAAAGAATCTAAAGACGATGACTTAAGACCTTACAAAAGGACTCAAATTAACTCTTGAATAAAAACGCAACCTTATAATAAAATTGAATTTACGTGATTTTTAGGAATGAGGAAATTCAGGACACTTCGATTACAAGTCAATCGACTAACTTTACTTTGCCCATTGACTATGAAACAGATGCTCTGCGCGCTGAGTTGACTAATTTCGGAGAGCCACCTGGTAAGTATGAAGCACTGCAAGTAAATAATTTGGTTACTTAAACTTTCCTTCTTGTTCTGCCATTTATCAAGGGCCCATCACCAAAAGTACAAAGCGACTGTATATCAAACGCTTGGTAAAATATAAACGACAAAACTCTGCAATGATGGAGATACGAAAGAAAAACGACTCCAGTGAATTAGGTAAGTTTTGGTTGAATTCTATGATTTATAATTCAAAAAATATGAACTTTATTGAATCAGTTTTGTAAAAAATTATGTTTTCGACAGTTCAACGTATAAATTTACTGTTGCACAGAAAGTTTGCCCAACTTAGCTGTAAGATTTGGGAAGCCAGTACGTTCTTGCGTCCATAAAATGCATGTGTGCTCAACTTGTTTATACTTTTACTCTTTCTACTACAGAATTTTCTGTTGAACTCTATCGCACCGTACGATCGCCACAATTCTTCAAACAAATTCCGGAGCTTATGAGATATGAAACTGAATCGTCCAAGTATTTTGCGAATAACAAGCAGAAGAAAGAAATGCGCGAGGGTCACTTAAAGCAGAGTTTCATCTATTTGTTGATCGATCCGCGTATATCTTGCAATCTACCAGGTGAAAGTGAAGTAAGCATGAGCTAATTGAAGTAGCTGAAAAGAAAACTTAATTGGACACATTCTATTCTTTTAGTTTTCGGAAAAATATCTTCTTTGGCGTCGTTTCTTACACTCGATCTTCTACGTGGGCAAAGGAAAGACTTCTCGTCCGTACTCACATCTGTACGATGCCATGAAAATACACACTCGGATAAATGCACAATTAGTTAATCCGAATAATGTTGATGTAGAAAAATTAAGTAAGTTTAATTTATTGATACCGATCTATGTTGATTTATATTTCCGTAGCTGGATGTGCCAAAAAGCTCTGTAATAAAACGGCTCAGACTTCATCGGACAGTAAGAAACTGAATCGTATTTTGGACATTTGGAACTCCGGACATGGAGTCGTTTGTCTGCATGTGTTTCACAACATCGTGCCCAGCGATGCGTACACCCGGGAGGCTGCAATTATCGAGTCTTTGAGTCTGCAGCACTTGACAAACATTAAACGTGGCAATTTCTATGGGCCGGCCAAATCGTGGACCATGAAGGAAAAGAAATATTTGGGTATTGCTCTACTGTTCAAGGCGATGCAGATTTTTATGGCCGAGGGAGAATCGCAATTATCACCAAGTGATTTAATTTAATTATGGTTTAGAAATTATTATGAAGTGACTGTGATCCATGGTATTATTTAGAATTAGTAAAAATCTATTTGTAGCTCTTTATAATGCGCAGTATTCCCTAAGTCACGACGAATCCGAAATCGGTGACTCTCGTGCTTTTCGTGGACTACAAAAACAAAGACATTATGGAATGTTGATGTCGACGAAAGAAACAAGAGTCCCTGATTTCGGCTTCTTCGTGACTTACGGAATAGGCCTCAATGTCTCGTGTATTAACTTTAAATGTATGTATATTTGTATAATAAAATGTAAGGCCTGAAAATTGAAAAAAATTTATGTATTTTTTTTTTATTCAGCAACCAAAAAAAGCTGGGCATTTCTTCACAATCAACCATAATTAAAATATGAAAACTCGTTTATTAAAAATCTATTAATTCTTTCGCTTCAACTTCAGCTCATTTCTTCTGCTTCTTCTTTTCGGCCTCCAATTCTTTTTCTCTCTCAATGATTGTGACATACTTTTCTATAGTTTCGGCATCGAGCATTTTCAATGGTTTGTTTCTCTCCATAACTGCAATCTCCAAATTCTTTTGACCTGTCTGCGCCACTTCCAGCAGTGCTTTGATTACCAACTTGACAGCTCCATTTTCATATGCAACCTCGTTAGCCTGGTATTGTTTTTCTAGAAATTCTCTGACCGTCTTAGCGGAGCGTCCAGTGGCGTTAGCCATCCACTCGTAATAAATGCCAGAAGGTTCCGTTTGGAATAAATGTGGTGTGCCATCATCATCGAAACCACCGATAAGGCAGGAAATACCAAAGGGTCGACGACCATTGCTTTGTGTATACTTCTGTTTAAGTATTGCAATATACCTAAAAAAAGATTGCCAATGATTTTTAGGAAATTACCCGTGAACTTACATCACAATCAAACCTCGTTATATATTCCAATGTTACAGGATCTTCAACATTCAGTTTATGACTCTGACACTCCACTTGAGCACGATTGATAAGAATCCGTGCATCGGCAGTTAGACCCGCGAATGCCATGACTACATGACTGTCTAACGGGCAGATCTTACGAACTGTACGCTCTTCTTGCAGCTTAGCCACAGATTTCTTTTCGACGCCTAGAACAACACAGTTGTCACCTCGAACACCAACCTGAGGGAACACAAACAATATTGCTAAATGACTGGCAAAATGAATTTTCCCACAAATGTAGCTCAATGACAAATTGGAGGTTATGTTTTCATATGGCTCCAAACAAAAATTCCGCCGAATCACTCACCGCAGTCGATCCCTTTCGGACAGCTTCCTGTGCATATTCAACTTGGAGCAAATGTCCATCGGGTGAGAAGATGGTCACAGCTCGATCGTAGCGTGAGGACATGTTTTATAAGTTTGTTTATTACAAATTGATGAACTACAAGGATCTATGGCCTCAACACAGAAACCCTCAAATAAAATTTTACAAGAGATATTAAAAACTGTCTATCAGCTTCTTGTGTTGCCAGAAAATGAAAATCTAAATAACCATGCTTTTGTGCTGCCACCACAATAATTTTCACCAAATTAGAACTAAACAATGATGGTATTAAAAAGAGAAATTATTAATTTCCTTTGTACATTGTGTTAGGTTGTATATTTATTAAATTTAAAGTGATTAATGATTAATTTAGCTTTTATATTATATCTAGAATTAAAGGTATTAATGCAGAATAGCTGCATAGCTCAGATTTTTATCATTTTTTTTACCGTTAGTGGAGCCATGAACGGAAATGGCTTTGTGGTTTTTTTTGGAAGTCTGGTCAGCCATCTTGGAGTTATGACTGTTTGACTGTATGAGAAAAAAATTGTGGTTAGGAA
Source organism: Myopa testacea (assembly GCA_949629155.1). Classification (NCBI taxonomy): domain Eukaryota; kingdom Metazoa; phylum Arthropoda; class Insecta; order Diptera; family Conopidae; genus Myopa; species Myopa testacea. Next base: position 6,954,287 of record OX451345.1, on the reverse strand, counting down.
ATAAGTGAAGTATTAGTACCACATATTTAACCTTCAAACGATCATAACTGCAAGATGGCTGAAAAGCCTCCGAAAAAACGTAGCCACTTTCTTAACAACGAACGCTTATCGTACGTTACACTTAATATTTTCGCTGTCCTAACATCGAAAATAATAACAAATAAGGACACTTAAAAAAGCGTAACATATGCTAATCGTTTCGTTCGGCGATAAGAATGGCTAAATAATTATAAATTAATTATTATACTATATCTGTATTTAATAAATTTTATTTTATAATTTTAATTTTTGTTGAAACTTGCAAAATAACTTCTATCCACTATGCTCCCATTATTTTCATTTTTAATTTCATTTTTATTTCATTGTATTACATGTTTACACATTTTTATAAAATTTTTATCTATAAAGATATTATTAATTAAATTAATAATGTTAAACTAAAAATAATTTAATATTTTTAAATATTAACGATAAGATCTGTATTAAATTTACCCGATAAATAAATAATATATTATAATATATATTATGTATTTATAAATACCCCGATACAAACGAAAACAAATCCTAATTTGTGAGATTTATTAGACTAATTTACATTTTTTTAAAATACATTTTAGAAGATTATTTTTTTTTTTAAGATAATTAATTAAAAACTAACTGTAATTAAAAAAAGGAAAAATGCATAAAATATATAAATTTGAAGAAAAAAAATAAACCGGCAACATTTAGCATTTAGCACTTAGCATTTCAGTCTAACTAAAGCACAAAAAGATTGAAAAGTAATAAACGATGAGTGTTTTTCGTTTTCTCTTGTGCGTATTCTTCATGATACGTGAGCGAAAGAGTATGTGCGTTCTCCGATGTTTTTGACAAAATAGGAGAAGAAAGGACTTTTTGTTTTTTGTTATTTTGTAAAAAGAAAAAGTTTTGTGTTTTATTTTCCAATTAGTTGTGAACGACAATTTTAAATGTAACGAAAATAGCAGCCCAAACATCTAAAATAACATGAAAATCGTGCATTGAAGTGAAGAACAAGCAGGGCGACGTCGAGTGAATTGAATGAAATTCTTGATCACATTCGGCTGTAATCGAAGAAGAATTAGAGAATTAAATTTTCTTCAGAAAATAGTGCTAATAGCAGACAAAGAGCTGGCTAATAAAGTGGCTAAAAGTAATGGCATTACCCCGAAAATTAACAGCAAAAATATGTAAGTCTTGAAAGTGCGAGTAGGAAAATCTTATTGAAGGAGGAGGCCCCAATTGGAGGGTAGGAAACGTACGACGGTGGCTGTAAAACAATTCACATGCCATTTAAGGCAATTAGACAAAAGCGAAATAAAGCCTTGTAATATAATATAGCAAATGTAAATGCAACAATTTGCAATGCAATTCAATTCAACTGTACGACAATTCAGCTTTCTGTTGCTCCGTCCGTCTGTTTGTTTGTCCATCTGTTCGATCGACATGCATAACGCGGGTAGTGTAAATCAATCATTTTCGCCAATCTGTCTATCATACATGGACTTTTGCGAAATTCTGAAAAAAAACAGTACAATACGATTCAATTTCTTTGATCCTCCGCCTTATAAGTATTTTCCTCACTTCCGCTATTGCTGCCGTTTCCCAATTCGACTTGTATGGTCTTTAATGAGTCACCACCCCAACCGACAACCTTCACCAGAACGTTAATTTAATGGCTCCCTATTTTATTTTCAACCAGATGAGATAAAGGCTCACAATGACAGTGTCACTAGCTTAGACCTCGGCGAGACAGGACGTGTTTTGGTCACAGGTGGTCATGATCGGAACGTTAATCTTTGGGCTATTGGCGAGGAAACATGTTTCATGGTTCGTTCACTGCTTTATTGTTTATCTACTTAAAAGACCAGGTTTTCTGAATGTATTAATATTATTATTTCCTTTATAGTCACTCACTGGACACAATCGTCCCATTGACTGTGTTCGCTTTGCATATAATGACGATTTTGTATACTCAGCCGATGATATTGGCATAATAAGACGCTGGGATTTAAATGCCCAAAGCATTTGCTCGACTCTAAATGGACACATGAAGAGTGTGCGCACGCTGGATTTTAATCCATCCGGCGAGTATGTTGTGTCGGGCAGCAACGACACAACTGTCAGGTAAGTTTACAGCAAATTTAAACATATTTTTATGGGCGAAAGTTTAGAAAGGAGACTTTGAAACGTGTTCAACTTGTGTTTTGTGTTTGTATGTTTGGAGCTAATGCGAATTCATAACATAATTCATAATGTGCTTTAATATAATGTATAAACTTGAACCATTTCCTTAATATGAACATTGTAAACGTGACAGCGTTAGTTTAGTATTTTAAAAATTTTAAGACCTAACTATATTTGGAATATGTGTACATATTTATATATGTTTGAATATGTATTCAAAAACATTTAATTGCATATAATGTGAGCATATTTACCCATAAAAGAGAAAAGTCTAGTTCAGTGTTCATACTAACAAGCTCTACATAGGCTTGAAACTGCAATTTAGGGGGCGTTTTTAGTATTTTATATAAAACGTAAATAGATAGATGTTATACATAGGCTTTTCCTACTTTATTCAATAAAGTTTATTGTACCAATATTTTGAAATTGATACAGAGTTATTTAATTAAGTTAATTCCATTTAAATTAATCATTATTATTTTAATTATCCTGAACCTAAATATTTAATTTAATTCAAAAGAAACCAGATGAAGGCCCACCGCTTTTTTTAAATGTTATCCAATTTCTAAAAAATAGTTTAAATACAATAGGTTAAAATTTCATTTTTTCAATAAAAAAATACGATATACATCAAAGATATGTTAGAAGAAATTTATACATATGTTTATTTTTATTACAACGCAAATAGTTTATTCATAAACTTGTCCATACAAAATTGATATCGACAATTCTAAGATTTCCATCCTACGCATACAAAAAAATGTGAAACTTGTTTATAGTTTACTTTTTCTCATATCTGGCTATTTGATCATTAAAAGCTACGATTTAGACTGCGGAATATTGTGATTTAAATGACTCACGGTTGTGAACTTTATTGTTGTTGTACACAAGGTTAAGTGTGATGATGTTTTATAGTCGATTCAAAAATTGCTAATTAATAATTATAATAACATTAATATAAGCCACCGAACTATGACACCGATAGAGAATAGCAAATGGTAATTTCACAGGTTTCCACTTTCACTGTCATCTGCTTGGAGAGTTTAAAAACTTGATTCTGACTTGAATGAATCTGTAAAAACTAGTCTAAATATTAATATGTACATATGTATATGTATGTCTAAACAAGTGACATAATTTTTCAACTCCACTTCTTTATATCATACAAATATATTAACTTGAAAAGACAAATTGATTAGATATTATTTTACTATACGGTGTAAAATTAAAAGAGCTTTGAATTTGAAATGTTAAAACAATTTATATGATCTTTGAGGAAATGGTTCTTTAATTGCGGATATATGTATGATAAGCATTTAAGTTAAAGATAAACGTTTTTACTGATAAAATAGCGAATTACAATTCTACTTAATTTATTTAGGCCGATTTATTAGGTCTTTCAATGGAACTGAATCTAATCTCTATTACTTTTCAATAATGGAAAATGAGTAAAACCTTCAAATAGTTACTATACTATATATATCTATGTATTAATGTACCTAATGCTAGATATAACAATTAAACCCGGAAAATGCTCTTCAAAAATATCAAACTCATTATTTAACCCAAACTAAACTCAAAATAAACAAACTATTTTTCCTTAAAGGATAAAGTAAAATATGAATATTGTATATAAAAGCACCTTTCAGTATGGTCCACTTCCTTAGGTTAAAGATAAGGATAAAAGTAGATAATAGGAAAAAGAAAAGACTCAAAAAACCTGCTTTAAAAGATTTTTATTTGTCTCTGTAACGACATACATATTTAATTAACGAGATAAGGTATTATTTATTTATCAATAATATAAGCAACATTTTTCCTTCTTTGAAGTGATAATAAGTATTATGTATTTAAATTCACACTTCAACCCATAATTTGTAGAACCATAGCTCAAAACCATAATTTTTTATTATTGTAAACACTATGACGGAATTTTTATAGCTTAGCTGTTGTGTCTTTTAAGTCCACATAAGCCCCAGTAATGACCTGTTTCTTAGACTCCACTGCCGTGGTGCAGAAATGAATACGATTGCCTTCTTTCCACATGTCAATTCTCAATGTTTGTCCAGGAATCGTAGGAGCTGCAAAACGTGCCTTAACCGCTTTAAACAGCAATGAGTTATTATTGGCATACTTGGCCAAAACGGCGCGTACAGAGAAACCCAAGCTGCAGAGACCATGCAAAATGGGTGTTTGATAACCGGCAATAGCAGAGAAACCTGGATCAATGTGCATCGGATTCAAGTCCCCAGACAAGCGATACAAAGCTGCTTGATCCGGTGAGGTTTTGTATAGAATGGACGAATCGGGTTTACGTTGTGGTGTTGTTCCCAGCGGAACAACTCCATTAATGGGCTGTTTTTTTCCACCGAACTTTCCAGCACCTACAATGAAAATGCTGCTTTGATTCTTCACCAGCAGCTGTCCATTTTCGTTATACGTCTCACAGTTGGTTACCACAACAGCGCCAGAACCTTTGTCCATCACATCGAAAACTTTACCAGTGGTCGTTAAATTGCCACTTGTCGGAAGGTGGTCACAAATTTCCAAATACTGCTCGCCATGGAGAATATTGGTCAGTTCAGCTTTGCCTGGAGGCAGGGCAGATGAAACTAACTGCGAAGTCATGCTCAATAGCAAACCGGGCAATACGAAAAATGTAGGAATGGCTGCAAAGTCGGCGTCGTTTTCATATAAGAAACGCAAACTGTTAGGGTCTTTGATGGTGGTACCAATGCCCAATGCATACAGAATCAGATCCTTTGATCCGAACTTGAAAGTGTCTTGATAACCGTCGTATTTCCCTTCTTTAAGATTCTCCAAAACCTCTAACAAAGTGCCCGACGCCTGACCAATGGTGTCCAAGTGCTTGGCTTCCGACATATCGGTCACCTTTGACCAGACGCTTTTCACATATTCGGGCGTGATGCAGTTTTGTTCGATCGAAGTGCGCAAAACAGTGCCTTTGCCACGGACGGTATGCACTTTGGTAGCCCATCCAGCAGCACTCTCAATGTAGGTGCCTGTACAGAGTCAGAGTTAATTTAAATGCATAATAAAAATACTTATAATTACCATTTTCTTCACACGATTCATGGCATAAGTACGCAACAACTGGTGCAATCAGATGTGGTTTCAACTCATTGAAAAGCATATCGGGCAGAATACCTTCAGTCAATCGACTGGCGGCTGTGGGAATGATTACGTTGCAGAATATGTTGTTCTTACTGCCCTCGATGGCGGCTGTATTGGCCAAACCAACGAGACCCATCTTTGCCGCAGAGTAGTTGGCTTGTCCGAAGTTGCCGTACATTCCCGAATTCGACGCAGTCATTATAATGCGACCGAATTGCTGTTTCTTCATATGGTTCCAAGCGGCTTGTGTGCATTTAAAACTACCCTTTAAGTGGACATCATGCACTAAATTCCAGTCCTGATCACTTATTTTGGGAATACTGCGATCTCTTAATATACCAGCATTGTTGATTAATATATCAATGCGACCAAAGTTCTTGATTGCGGTCTCGATAACCTTATCGCCATCGACTACCGAATTGTAATCGGCCACAGCTGTTCCTCCCGCCTTTCGGATTTCATCCACAACCACATCAGCGGCACGCTGAGAAGCTCCCTCTCCACTAAAGCTGCCACCCAAATCATTGACGACAACCCTAGCACCCCGTAAACCAAGAAGCAAAGCGTACTCGCGACCCAATCCAGCTCCGGCACCAGTCACCACAGCGACACGTCCTTCATAACGAAGTTCTTGCTCTCCAGTCATTGTTGTTTTAAATATTTTTCTTGTGACAGTGAACTAAACGAACCGTCTTCTAGGGTAGGCACAACACAACTGAATAATGAAATCAGCAGTGGAATTAATATTAATATATTAGTATAGAAAATAGATAGATAGATTAATTGTGACCAGTAATTCATTCTAATTCAAGTGTTTGAGTATCCAGGATTGATTGCCCGTGTGACTACAGTATATAATAATAATGTTTGTGCTAATGAATAACTCGCACCGATAAGAAGCGATTAATTTAATTTTATCACAAAGGTTGAAATACAAAGAGTCAAATACAAATAGTCTAAAAAACCTCTTGAGTAATACAAATAGTCTAAAACTTGAGCTGAGGAGTAAATTAGGCAAGTTTTAACTTCAGAATTCATTAGTTATTTATTTCTTGGAATTCATTATTTATTATGCTTATATTTAAAATATAATTAAATGATTATTTAAAATTCATTTATTGCATAAAATTCATCTTTATTTGTGTGCAAGAAAAATCTTATCTTCATAACAATTAATCTTATCTTAAATAAGAATATTGGAATTTGCATAAATACTAAGCTCATGAGGAAAGTTTTATTATTAGAGCACAGATTTTAAAAAACTGTTTGGCATATTTGTTTGCATTGTCTAATTTGGAGACCCTGCAATCTACGCCACTGCTTCACCCACAGTAGAGTCGGTCCATTGATTGAACTTTGGTCCCTTAATTTAATATACTACTTTCTTTTAGCTTAATTTAGCATATTTATCAATAAACCTATGAACTTAATTTTATATTTTTTTTTTTCACAATAAATGTTTTTCCATAAGTTGTATTTTTGCATTGAAGATGTTTGTGTATTTGTCTCATAACTCCAGAGAATGAAATTCTCTTTATAAAGGTCCCAATATTTATTGAAAAATCAAAAACAAATTCTTGAACTTACCTGTTTTTATTTGACGAATTCTAGATGATAAATTCGAATATTTCCTAAATTTTTGTATTGATTGCAACAGATAACCACCTCCACCTTCTTTCAGTTTACTGATTCAACAGCACAGCAAAAATGTTAAGCCCATAAAATTGAGTGCATGAGCAAAGTGCAGTAGACAAAACATCCACTCAACCACATTTGACATTTGCCGTGCCTGCTTTTTTGATCTGTTTGTTTTCATTATACTTTCGTTGGTGTATTATTGGGAGCTAAAGTTGCCACCTGAACTTAAAAAGATTGGGGAATTTTTTCATTAATCATGAAGGTTTCAGTAGAACTTTTTATTATACAATTTTTGACTTTAGTATGGATCCGCCCGGTAACGCCAAGCGTGTTGTTTCTTGTGATGCAGATCCCAAAAACAACAAATTGTCGCCCACCCCCATATGGATTCTGAGATATAGTTAATGGGAAAAAGAGTACTAAATATATTAGGGTCAGTTTTTCTCAAAAACTATGCGTTTTTCGATAAAATCTTACATAAATATTTAACTTTCCTTTCTAACGGTATTTATAACAACCTTCTATAGTTAAGGAGATATAGGGAAATAATTTGAAATTTGAAAGGGCTGCATCACAAGCAACAACAATAACATGGTGGGCGTTACCGCGCGGATCCCTATCTGTTCCCAATTCTTTTGTTAATATATTATTGTAAAATTTTGTTAACTTTTTTTTAAGTAAAAGTAATTTTATTTGCAGACTTTGGGACGTAAAAAATCAGAACAAATGCATCAAAGTCTATCGTGGCCACATAGCTCACGTGAACTCAGTAAAATTCTCACCGGATGGTTTGTGGATTGCATCTGCTGGCACAGAAGGATCCGTCATCATCTGGGACATACGAAAGAGCAAACAAATCATGGACTTCATAGAGCTGCCACCGGTGGCAGCAATCACCTGCATTCAATTCCATCCATTTGAGTTTCTGTTGGCAGTGGGCCGTCTTGACGGTACTGTTTGCATTTACGATTTAGAAAGCCGTTTGAGGATATCAAAAACGGATGTAAGAAGCTATTTTTATGGGAATCCAATTAAATGTATAACATTTAGGTAAGTTTACAAATACATCTTTATAAAAAATAATATTATAGTATTGAAAGATGAAATAAATAATATTGATTAAATAAAATTCATTATTATTCAAACATTAGTGAGAACGGAGAATGTCTATTTGTTGGTACTGCAGCTGGTATTTCTGTAATCGGTTGGGAACCGGATCGGGAATTTGATCACATAAAATCGGCATGGACAACGTTGGCCGACATGAAAATAGTGAATAGGAAACTAGTAAGCAATAGATATTGATCATAACTTTTTTTTCTACTTCTTTATTTCTCATTAAATAATTTCTTCTTCTTTTCTCCCACTTCCCATTCCTAGATATGTGGATCTTATGAAAAGGAATACGTCGCGATTAATGCTTTAAGCATCGATCGTGTTTTTCCGTTCTATAATCCATCGAATACACCTTCGCCTGCCTTTATTCATAACACTACCACACGCAAGAGTTTCTCGCGTGGCAATCAGAAGCTGCGACTTTCCATTGTCGCCAAAAGTAGTTCAAAACCGTCCCGCCTGGTAGAAGAGAACGAGGACAATAAGAGTCCAAGTCTCGATGGGCATTCATCACCTAATCTCAGCCTCGAATTGGTCGATGAACCAACGATCGATATAAATATCTCATCGGCTCCACCGTCCTCATCAACGCTATTAAATGGCGGCGATGACAGCTCCAAATGTAGTCTAAATAGTAATGACACCCATTTTGATCCCATCTATCCCAATGCTCCCCAGAAGATATCATCACCGCCCTATAACTTTTGCTCATCATCGCTGGCACCGGTCAATGACTACAGTTCTTTTGGTGGAAATGGTCTGCCCGGATTGAGTTTCGATGGACCGAGTTCTTTAAAAATGCCAGGTGAACGTGACATCTATCAGTTCGATCATCTGGTGAACAAGTACGCAAATGATTTTGAGTACAACATGAATGACAGTAATCCGCCCATTATCACCAACTACGATCACACGGAAATGATCGAAGACTTTCCTGTGAATCAAAACATCCACCAACAATCAACAGCAATATCAATGTCGGGAAATACTGGCTCAGGTAGCGGCAACACAAACACAAGTGCGGCTCATCATCACAGTTACATGCAGAAAACGGCTAAAACCAAAACATCCTCTAATATACAAAAACGCACCACACAAATTGCTATCTCCACCTCGTCTTCTGGACGAACCAACACAAATAGTTTTCACACGCGTAACAAATTGTCCCATCAAGTTTCATCGGTTAGCACCACGGATTTGCACAAAATGGACGACAATCTGCTGCTAAAGAAGTCGGCTTCGTCGCATATTGTTAATAAGGGTGGCAGCGGCAAACGAAGTAACGAAGCACAGTCGCAGCTGAACAAGGAGAATGCACGAAATAAGAACATCACCGTACAGATTATAACAAAACCACCGACAAGGTCACGCACATCCCTGGAATTACGTTCACCGCCTCACCAACAACAACAACATCATGTGACGGCGGCGCAAAGACAATCTCATGTAAGTGAAAAGCTAAGTCAAGATGGTAGAGAATTCATGGGAAAGTGGCGTGGTGTCCATTATAGTTTGAATCTAGACATTTTTGTGTAGAATAATTTTGTGTGATATTTCAAAGTTTTGTAGATGTAGGCCGAATCTCCGTTAGTTAGAATGTATAAAGACAATCCTAAATCTTAATCGATAATAATTCCTTGACAAATATATATTCTAACAACACATTAACTAAATTGCTGAAAGATTGTTTAAAATTACAGTCAGTTTGACCTTTTTTAATGCATAACTTTAATCAAGTATTAGTTTGAAAATAGTTAAGAGTAAAATAATAGTTTTATAATAATAAAAGTAAGAAAATAGTTTTTAAAAATATGTCTGTATTATGCCATTTTTCATACAGAGAATATCGAGCTACACCGATACAAGCTCAGCTACAACAGCAATCACATCAACAAATGTATGTTTAAACATATTTAATTAAATACAAACTTCTAATAATGAGGACTTTAATTTCTTTAGATTCCTATAAGTTATCGTGCAGATTCCGCACTAATTACACCCGCAGGAATTGTAAGTTTATTTTTAGATTTATATTTGTATACGTATCGTTTTTGCAAATTTTACTTGGGCCAAACATTCACAGAATCAGAAAAGCTTTAATAATCGCATGAACATTGATGACAGCTCCGAGATTCACATGCTGTCCTCGTCACATGAACAAGTTTATCAAGAGTTAAGTAATCGACATGCAACTTTACAGTTAATAAGAAATTCAACCAGGTTTGTATTTCACTTTTCAATTTTTAAATCTGTAAATTATTTTATAATCTTTAAATTATTTATAAAACTGAACAACTCTTTCATCAAGAACTCACGACATCGTTGGAGCCCTCAAACAAGCTATTAAAATGAATGGACGAACAGTCTTCGTCGATTTGTTGGGTGCAATTTTAGAAAAAACGTAAGTTTGAGTGAAATAGAAATAATGTGATAAAGAGAAGGAGTAGGAAATTGTATAGTTTTTTTCTTTGCCGTAATCCTCAGATCCTCTTGGAATTTAGACTTGTGTTTAATACTTCTACCAGAAATTTATGAACTCCTACAGAGTCAACACAAATTGTAAGTATTTTTTTTTTGTCTGCTACTTCCTAAAAATATTCTTATCGTTCGTAAAGAAATGTTTTTCTGAACTTTAACTTTTTCCCGTCTCCTATAATTATGACGTAGTCACTACACTCGCGCTTGCGATACACTGCGTGTGATACTCTCCAATTTCTTGCCAATCATTCAAGAAAATCTTGATCCTTGGGCGGCTAATGGGCTCGGCGTGGATGTGTCACGTGAGGAGCGACAGCGTAAATGTATTGAATGTCAACGCTGGCTGCTGCAGATACGCAACATGAGCGAAAGCAATCATTTAGGAACCACACTGACACAGCTGCAGAATATGATTGTGAATATATAAAAAAAATTGCAGTAATAATGAAGATTTAGTGTTAATTATTTATTTTTTATTTACTACATATTTATATGATTATAATTTTGACTTGTCTTGTTTTCTTTTGTATGTTTTTTGTATTTAAATTTAGTTGAATAAGTTCAATGATGTCTGTATTTATGACGACCCCCTTTAAATAAACACAAGTATTAGAAAATAGGAAAAAAAACAAAGCAATAAAATACCATAAAAAATCATTAAATTTTATAATCATCAGCTTCTTTATATATTGTATAATATACCTAGCCAAAGCTTGGCAACAACTAACAATTAACTACATAATACAATTAACTAATTAATTACATTGAGCGAATTATTGTTTCATTAACCTTTATGTGGTGGTGTGCTAATTAGAAAAACAACAAAACAGGTCTTTTTTGGTAGTACTCTGAGCTACCAACCAACATTTCTCATAAAAATGTAAACATATGTTCATCGAATTATAAATTCTGGGATTGTTCGTTCCTTCGGAAACGTTAAAACTTGCTTATTTCAATAGATAGATGGAAGAAGAGTATATAATTAAATATACTAAATTTATAAATTCAATGAATTAGAATATCATCAATTAAACCATAATTGAAATGATATAAATTATAAATATATAAATTATTTATAATAAATAATTTGTAGTAAATTTATTGATTTACTGAACTAAATTTGAAATTTAAATATGTAATTCAATTATTAATGTTTACTCTTTTGTTCTGTTGAAAACATGAAATTATTTTTCACAATTTAACGCTTCATTAAGTAGAAAGACCTTGCAGTTTAAAAGTTGTTCAATATATTAATATTATTGTTGAAATGTTGTGTGTATAGCTAGAGTCACAGAGTGAGACTTAAATTACCAATTTAATTGGTATAAAGCATCAAAATTGTTCTTACTTTTTACATGTCTACTTTTTGAAAAGTTTCAGTCAAGAAATATATAAATTTAAGTAGAAAAAAATACCACTTCTAATTACCAGGAATTCAATTGTACTTAAGCATGTAGGTTGTACGTTTCTTATTATATAATTTAAATGCCGTCAATTGTAACATATACTCAATCTCTTACTTCCCTCTTTCCCCCTGCCACCACGCCCATGTAAACATATGTATGATGTGAATTTTTTTAATAATATTGATTGATTGTTATGTTATGTACATTTTACGTATTAATGTATTTTAGATTTTTTAAATTATTAGTTTTAAAAGTATAATTAAATTTAAGAAAGAACGAAAAAGATTATGCAGTTTTTTTAAAAAATTTTACAATGCCATAGAAATTATCAAATTATATGATCTCTTGTCAATCAATCCAATCATTCGAATCCCGAATTTGTACGCACCACATTATCATTATATTTCTCTTCTTAACCCAAAAAGAAAAACCCAAACATTCCCAGTTTTTCCCAAAATTTAATTCATAAATATTCATATTATATAATGCATTTTTCCCAAAATGTTTATACATACGTACACTTTAATTTATTGTAAAGTGCCTTTAAAATCTTAAAGAAGAGACAAAAAAAAATTGAAATAGATTTGATAGCAACAGAGTTTTTAAAACAGTTTTAAAAGTTTTTAAACCGTAGAAGAAGCCCCGAAAATTGTATTGAGAAAATGATGAAACGTCGTTCGAATTTGTCGTCGTATTTGTAGATTTTGCAACATTTTTCTTTCTTAATGTAGAAATTTAGAAATTATTATAAATTAAATATTTAAAAAAAAACAACAAAACATGAGAAATGAATGGTAATTAATTGATACAAATGTGGTGAAAAATATTTTTATACGCAAGCATCGTCAGAAACAAAAAAAAAACAACATATTTTGAAATAACTTCAAATATTTTTTAACATATCAAAAGCAGTTATTTATTTCATCCAACATTGGAGAGTTTTCCCTTCCATTTCACTCACTCAATAATTAATTCAGACCAGTAATTAAATTAAATCTTTATTTTATAGTATACATCCTCAACAGACACATTTGTACATTTTAAAACAGCAATATTTAAATATTTCTGCTAAAAACAAAAAACAAATGTATTTTATGTATTTATTACACGTTCATAAATTAAATAAAGCAACTAAACTTTTCATGCATTTTGACACATACGAGTACTATATAAACTAATTATATACATACATATATACACAGACACATACACCTACACAAGCTAACTATTGAGCGTTATATTAAATCCCATTCATTAAAAACTATTAAACAAATTTTTATCTTCTAAGCTTAGAATTTAAGACGAGTGCAAACATGAATATATGATTGCAAACAGATGCTTACTAAACACGAAAACAACAATCTTTAGTTAATATATTAAATACATATATAATATATGTAATATGATTTTATAGTTATTTTATCTTAGTTATCTAATGTAGTTTTGCTATTAATTGAACAATTATTTAAATGATTAAGCATTGTGACTAATTTTTAACACTAGTTTTTTTTTAAAATGCAATAAAATTGATTTTTGATTAAAAATAAACTGAATCTTTATATTCAATATAATTATTATGCTTATTGACGACGTTATTGAAAAATGGTTCTATTAGTTATAATAAAAGGGATATTCGAGTACACATACGAAATTGAAAAACCCAATATGAAAGATAATACGCATTAAAGGCAGAGATGACGTTATTGTGGAAGAAGATGTAGACATGGAAGAGATGGCGTATTAAAACAGTAGTTATGCAATGTATTTGCGATAACGTCAACTAAGAAAACCCATTTGTTCCCGGTTACGAGATTGTGCAAAATTATTACAGAAATTTCATTATCTTACCTCAGAAAGAAATCCTTTATTCATTCCATATTCATTCATTTAAAAACATAGATTTTATTGTTGAATTAATTAAAATCAGTAAACGACAAACAAAAATTAATTTTTTCTCCAGAATGCAACTGTTCAATAGGATTGAAGTAAAGTGATGCTGGGTGAATGAAGTTGTGTTGGAGCATCGTAAAGTAATCAAAGGCGCACACTTTCAGTATTGAGGGTCGTTATCTTGTTGGAAGTAAAACTGATCCCAATTTTTCAGCGCTTCATTTCATTCGTCGCTTCAATAATAGTCATTAAATTCTCAATAAATTCGTGCTTAAATAAATAAATAATAATAAATTCCCCTTACCAAAATGCACTCTCACAAAACAGCTCAACAGTCGAGTTAAATAACAATAACACTTGTATTACTATTAAACAGTAATACAACAATTTTTATTTCCACAGTGTAATTAATTTTTATGCTGATTATCGTCGAAATCATATGCTACTTAATTCGTAAAACGCTCGCTCATTCAATAAGTTTCGAATAAATTTAAATAATAAAGGGGTAATATTTTGGGTTGTATATATTGTACAATAAAATATATTGTAAAAGTAGTGAATTAATGGTTTGCAGAGAAACACATAATAAACAAAACGATCTACTTAAAAACTATTTATGACATAATTAATTTCAAATATTGGAATATAATTTAAATTAATTTAATAGAATTAATTTAAAAAATTATGATGTTATGATTAATTCGTATAGCCAGACGCCCGTTTCTCATTGCACCGAAATTTCATTGGGTTGAGTAACCTTTTTATGTAAATAAACATTTGGATAATATTTGGGATATTAACAAGAAAAAGAAATAATAATCATAATCACACAAGCGAGGATTGTTACGAAAACTTTATCTGAACCAAATACTGAGTTAGCTGTTAACGTTGATGATACGAGTTTGTAGCTGGTATCAATTTTGTGTTTGTACATAATACTTTGGCTTGCATAACTTTGGTTGTGTCGATATGGCTGAAGATGAGTGGCTGAACTTAATGACGTGATTAGTAATCACTGCTTACCTTTGAGACTGACGTTGGCTGGCGGCGATTTGTTGTAGATTTAAGAGCATAGACCATCTGTTGTTTTAGTATAAAAATTCATGCTTCTTATAAAAACCCTATCAGTTACAAATCACTTGTTGTCTCGATCTTGTGGAGTCTCTTCGATTTTACCCAATATCTGGAAACTGCAGCAATGAAGGTCAGAGTTCGTGAAATTTTCGGGGCAATTCGTTTTCAAGGATCAAGGCTCATATTAATTGTTTTCGTATTAACTGTTTATTGTAGATCTTCTTGTGTTCGTGTGTTTTAGCACTTTTGGTGGCTTCGTGCTCTGCCGGGTTTCTGGGACGCGGCAGTGAAGAACATCACGGCGGCGCTGTGCAAACAATAAGAGTGATTCACGAAGTTCCTTCTCATGGACGTTATGGGGGACATGGTGCAGGACATTCAGGACTTAAAACTATTAAAGTAATTCATGAAGGAGGTTCAGCTTTCGGTGGACATGGTCTAAATACACATAACTTGGATGCTGGTGCCCATTCTGCTGGTGGTTATAGTTATGGTGTTGGCGGAAGTAGTGTCAAAACAATCAAAGTGATTCGTCAAAGAAATGAACATCCTTACAGTTCTGGAGGACATGGAGGATCAAATGCTCATGGACATAGTGCTAGTGCGCATGGTCATCATGGTTCCGGTGGAGTTCGTGGAATTGGTTTTCATGGTCATGGTAGTTACGGTCATGTGGGACATGGTGGATACCAAAATAGAGGTGGCGCAGAGATCAAGACTATCAAGATCATTCATGAACAAGGTTCTGTTGGTCCTTACAACGGTGGAGTTGCTAACGGTTTCTCCGAAGGTGGCTTAACCTCTGGAGGTAACTCTTTTATCAGCCACGGAAGTTCTGGTATTGGGTATCCTCCTATCAAGACAGTCCATGTTATTAATGAACAGGGTACAGAGACTGATGGATTTGGTTCATATAACAACGGTCATGTGAACGATGATTTTGTATCCGGTGGTGGACATGGTAATAATTTGTTTGCTCCTGAAGAAGGACACTCTGGACAATCTAGTGGACACTCAGATGGTGTGTTCAGCGCTGATGTTGGATATTCTGCAAACGAAGGTTTGGCATCAGATGGTGGAGTATTTGGCGGTGCAGCTAAAAGTTTGGGAACTGAAGGAGATTTCGATTACAGAGCTGGTGGCGCTCCTGTCAATCTAGAGGCCGCATTAAAGGGTGGCTACTTGCCACCAGCTCCTCATAACCATAACTACCACGCCAAAGTGGGTCCTTCTTACTTGCCACCAGCTCCTTCTCACAAAACTTGGTAAGGAGCTCGAGACCCTGACAAAATTGTTACTAGTTATTTAAGTTAATTTTTATATAAGAATAAAGAATGAAAATCAATTTTCAAGTATACAACTTGGTGAAGAAGAGAAAACGAGGGAAATAATTGATGTCTTATTATAGATTGATCGCGCATAAAATTATTGGGGAAGTTTCCTGGTTCCAACATAATTTTTAGAGCTCTGGAATAGTTTTAAAATTTTGCATCTTTCGATGGCTTCCAGAGAGCTCTGTTCAGAAGATAGAACGGTGTAAAGTTATCAATTTCTTCTGCGAGAGAAACTTATTGAGAGAAGTTTTCGCTGCAAAATCGAAATCACACCGAGAATCTTTTCGCCGAGAATCATCTTTTTTTAGCCAGTGTTTGCTGATCAAACAGTATTATTTTGGCTGCTGTTTAAAGCGATACAAAGATTATCATTGCTAAGAAATCTGAAGAATTTAGTTTTACTTTTAGTGGATATCACAGCACAATTCTATTTTTGTTGTACTCTGTTGTATTGTAAAGAAATGCGAACAATCGGCGTGGAAATTGAAACACCGCGAACCGCAGTCATAATAAATAGTAATTAAAAAACAACATACAAGCCTACTTAATACAAAACATGGACCTGCTTTTCCTAAGTAGACGAATCTACTTGGGCACGGATGAGGGTTTTATACACGGCGGCATCATCGTTGACACCGAGGGCATCATCCGAAAAGTGATGCACTCGTCCAAGGAAGTTAACACGTACCTGTACAGCAACGAATCGGAAGCAGTAAGCGGGGAAGGAGGAGGAACCCCTTCTTCTTCTTCTTGACTAATATTTAAAGATGTCATCTTCTGTTTCCCTTCCCAGGTTTACGATTTTGAAAATATGGTTTTGATGCCGGGTTTGATTGACTCGAATGTTCACATCAACGAACCGGGTCGCAAGGACTGGGAAGGTTTTGCGACGGCAACGAAGGCTGCAGCAGCAGGAGGCTTCACCGTCATCGTTGACCGACCAACGTGAGCGTGCGCTACTTTCGAAATACGTTTGAAACCTAAAACGTTGTTCTTTCTTCATCCAAAGAAATGCTTCACCAGCCACAACCAACGTGGCAGCTCTCAAGGCCAAAACTTCGACTGCACGTGGGAAGATTTACGTCGACGTTGGCTTCTGGGGTGGTCTGGTACCGAATAATCTCATGGCTTTGGAGGAGTTGTCCGCAGCTGGAGTTATGGGCATCCAGTGCTCGCTATGCCCAACTTCAGAGCCGGTGTCAGAAGAGTTCCCGCCAGTGAGTAGGGCGCAGGTGGAAGAGGCGCTAAAGTACTTGGATGACGATAGTGTGTTAGCGGTTAGCAGCTGTTTCTTAGCAATTTATATTAAATTTCTTCAATTCTTCAATCCTTCAATCTTCTGTAAATCATTTGCAGTTTCATGCTGAACTACCTCTATTGGAACCGCTGGAAGGGAACATGGAAGAGGCCACGAAATACGAGACCTACGCCATGACACGCCCCCTGAGCATGGAAGTCGAGGCAGTGCGATTGGTCACTGATTTAGCTGTGAGAAATAAAAAGTTGCGTCGGCCCTGTTTAATGGTCCTTTGAGTTGAAATAGCTTAAATGTATTCTGCTGCTTTTCTCTTTACTAGAACACATTTCCACCTTCTCAACGTGAGCTCCGCTGAGGTGCTGCTTCTCATAGCCGCTTGCAAACGTCAGGGTGGCCTGTTGACCGCCGAAACTTGTCCGCACTACTTGAGTCTAGCCGCCGAAGACATCGAAGACTGTCGCACCGAATTCAAGACGACGCCGCCCATACGCGGCAAAGCAAATCAGGAGCCTCTCTGGTCGGCTCTGAAGATCGGCGTGTTGGACATGATCACTTCCGATCACTCGCCCGCGACGCCAGGCGCCAAGTGTTTGACATACGGCAAGACGCGTGGCAACTTCTTGAACGCTTGGCCGGGTGTGTCATCGCTGCAGTTGGGTGCGTTATGGTTTCCTCTACTATTCTCCTTATTTTATTTCATTTGTGCATCGTTTTTTCTTTCTTTCGCTCTTCTAAGGCCTTTCGATTGTTTGGACGCATTGCCAGGAACATGGACTCGGTCTGCAGCATATTCATCGCCTGATGTGTCAAGCGCCGGTCGCACTCTGTGGACTGGAGAACTTCAAGGGCAAAATCGAGGAAGGCTTCGATGCTGATTTCTGCATCTGGGATCCCGAAGAAGAATTCACTGTGACGCCTGACATGTTGCTCTCATCGAACAAGGTTTCGTAGGAGGAGGAATGAAATTAATTAATCGTTACTTAGGTAATCCCCCTTACTTTTAGGCTACTCCTTACATGAATCAGCGGTTGAGGGGCGTGGTGCATGCAACTATTGTGCGAGGTCTGCACGTGTTTCAGAAATACGAGAGCTTCGGCCAACCACTCGGGAAGGTTATCTTGAGGAAATCCTCCAAGAAAGTGGTGAAGTTTGTGAGATTGTGACAGCAGATGACGACAGTCGATGATGACAGCAGAGATTATAAGAACCCACAACTTTTGCTTTTAATTTAATCGGATTTAATGTTTAATTGAATATGTACATTGAGTAAATACAAAAATTTGAAATAATAAACAAAACTGGATTTAAAATGTCACATTTGAATATGTAAACAGCGAAACCTTCAACATCAAGTATCCTTGATATAACAACAACAGAGACACACGTCAATAAAAGTAAAAAAGGGGAAAAAACGGCAAACACACAGCAAAAAATGTAAACGCCTGCACTCAACAAGTTGGCGTTTGTCTGATGTATTGTATTCGTTGTTGGTATGTTCGACAAGACGTAAAACTGTTGTATATGTTGTTACGCTTTTTACGTTCTTACGTTATCGCCCTCGTAGGTGGATGGACAGGCAAGTGAGCGAGGATGGCCGATGATTGCCACCATGAAACACGTGAACTGAACACCAACAGCACAATAATTTAGCAAAAGAAACAAATGGAACAAAAATAATAGAAACAGCAATATAGCAATACTACTTCAACACACACGCTGTGTGCCGTTAGAGAGGGAATAATCTATGCATGGATAAAAAAAGAAATACACGTACCCACGAACAAATTAGTTCCACGGAAAGCAAGCAACAGACAGATGGAGCAGACGTGAGGGTGTACAGTTTTGAAGGTTATAACAGTGGGTGCTGATGAAAGAGAGAGACAGAAGACACTGCTGCCGCTGAGTCCTAAGGTAGCTAAGCAGAAGCGAATAACGTGACGTAACTTGGCTCATTGTTTCTGTCAATCTAAATCTGTTCTCTTACTGTGCTTTTTAATATGTTTTTTTATTTTATTTTTGCTGTTCTTTTCATTGCTTTACTATCGACACCACTCACTTGCCTCGTTGATTTCCATTTTGAACTCATGTGGTTCACCGTTTAAAGGATTCGAATACGAGATTGATTACGAAGGTTAAAAAAAATGAAAAAATAAAGAAAACAACCTACAATATGAAAAACAAAAGAAATGTCTTTCAAAAGTCCTTATAACTGTTTCCAGTTAACTGAAAAATAACGATGTTGGTGGTGATGGTGGCCGTACTGTTGTTGTTGTTATTGTTGCCCATCGTATTAAGAATTTGCAACGTGCTAACGGCATGTAAGCCAGTTTACGCAGTCACGATGCTTGCGTCATTCTGCCGTGCCAATTCTCTGTCCCATTTTGTGGTCGACGGAATAATTGCTGGGTTCAAATGATGGAATTTGATTTGATATCAGGTAACCCCGTCGTATGAGTGACTTTTAATTTTCTTGTTATCCAAAAGATGTGTAAATATAGTATAATTACATATCTGTCATTCTTAACAACTCATAACTAATTTAATTTATTTTATCTCACTCTTAAAAATCAGATATTAGAAAGATAAAATACCTAATAACAAAACTCTCACAAACTTTATTTTGCTTGCTAAAACGTCATCATAACTGACTCCGATCTGTCTGATACAGTAGTCTGAAAGTAGAGTACAACCCCAACTGTTTGGACTCACCTGATGTTCTGACTCTCCGTATCACCCCCTCCCCCCGACCCCCTTATATCCGCCACCCACCCCGATCCCCCTTCTCCACACTATTTATAGGAACCACTGTATCGCTCTGCATCTGCTACTCTGCTTACTGCTGGTGTTTCATTGCTTACGTCGTTGCTGACGAATCATTCGCATGCGATTCGTCGACTATCAGCAGCAGTCGTCATACGAAATCAAGACGTGAGTAGTGAAGCAGCAGGCAACGACACGACGTCGTCGCGACGTAACAATCAACCAGCAGGAAAAAATTCAATCGGTGAGTGAGTGAACAGCAATAACAACAACAACAACACACGAGTGTGAGATTCCGTGAAAGATAGAATGGGTTGTTGATTTTTTTCCAGTGTTGTATCTTTTTTATAATTTTTGTTTGCACTTTTAAAATTTGCACATATGTGAACAACAACAACGACAAAAATGCGAGCAGTCGACTATCGCAGGGTTGATATGAAAACGGCAGGCAGCAGCACCAGCAGCAATGAACCCACATAGGATTTTGACGTGGCGACAACAACAACAACAACAGCAACAAAGCAACAACACATAACAAACGATGACAAGAGCAACAATAACAGAAATAATACAACGTTTAAGCACGAAAGAAACGATAAGCTTGTTGTGTTGATTCAATCGTTCTCAGTCGGTGGCGTTGTGCTGCTGCGACGGACGGACAGACAGCTCGCGGTGAGATTAAAATTAGTTGTGTTGCTATTCGATTCGCGCGAATTCAAAGCTTTGCGTGCGATTAAATAAATACAGAAAAACAAAAAAAAATATAATTTTTTAGAGAAGAACAGCAACAATAACACAATAAAAGTATTATAAATAACAACAAGTGCAAACTAGAAATAGTAACAAGAGTAAATACATAATAATAATAATAACAATACATTTAATTATCTCAATTGCTTTCGAAACAATTACTTTGTAGTGAAGTGAAGTGAAGAGTTGTTTATTGTATTTTCTTTTTTTTTATTTATTGTATTTCAAGATTTATTGTAAAACTAAATACCAAAAAAAAAGAAGTCATAATAAGCTAAAGTGTTATCTTGGAAAGTGCCATCGACGTTAACGAGAGCAAAGGCAAGAAGAAAATTAAACAGCAACAACAAATATCATTATTAGCTTATATTAACTTTATGAATTATCAAATTTAAGTTTCTATGAATTTTCAAATTTACTCAAAATTACAGCAAACAGAAGTTTAGAATGTTTGCTGTTTCATGACCTTTTGTATTAATAATAAAGGGACAAGCTTTTAATTAAATATTCAGGTCTCAAATCGGACAGTGATGCGATTTTATCCAATTTCAATATCGTGGATTTCATATTGAAAAGGTATATATGTGATAAATTTCATGACGATAGCTCTATTAGATCCTCTGTAATTTCCACAGACAGACTCAGATGATTCTGATCAAGATTATATATAATACTCTTATATATTTAGTACGCCTTCTTTAGTGCATTACAAACGGAAGAACAAAATGACAAGCTGTAGGGTATAAAAAACCAGGCAGAAGTAAAAGCATCTCTTACATACATACATAACTGAATACATACATACATACATACATTGTCTCGTAATGATAAATGCCTATATACATACACACGAGTAACGTACGTTACGTTTTAATCGTAACTTGTCGTTGTTATTTTTATTACTATAGTGATTGTTGTTGTTACTCTCCTGGTTGGTGTCAATTACCTTCTTTTTTTATAAATATGTACATTATCAATACAAAACAAGAATAACGGATACGAATAGTATTAACAACAACAACAACAAATACAGCAACAGTAATGGTCACAGTAACAAGTCGTCGTCACTCCGTCGTCATCGTTATCGTCTTTATGCACAAATGTGTGTACAGACATATGTATGTACATATTTATGTTATCGTCACTAAAATAATTATACATATCTCTGTACAAAGTAACATGAAATGACGGCAGTAACAAAATCATGCACCAACAACAACAAAAATAAACACATTGTCACCAATTAATTACGTGGAGTTTTTGTGTATTGTTGTTGTGCTATGAATTTCTTTGTTTGCTGCATTTTTGGGGTATTTCTATTTATGTAGGGCATCACGTGGAGTTCGATGTTTTTTCTTATGCTGTTCTTCGTATATTTTATTACATATCCTTGTTCTCTTTTATCTAAGTTTATAGTTTATAGAACATGTTGGATAAATACCTGACTATCTTGAATAAATACCTGATATATCTATACATACATAGTTACGTACAAATTTCAAAAAAGATCCTCCATAATGTACAAATTTATTTGTATTTAAATATTTTTTTATTCCATAATACATACAAATTATAAACTGATATTTAAAAATTAGAAGCAAAATTTTTTTAAATTGCATTATATATGTATATAAAAAACTTACATATGATTTCGTAGTGAAACTTTCGTCAAAAAAAAAAAATCAGTCCCTGTAAACTGTGTCGCATCGTTTTTACGAATTTTTTACTCGTAATGCTTTATATCGTTGTTGTTGTTGTTGTTGTTGTAGAGCCATCGCCGCCCTTCGTCTTTCATAACGAAAGTCATTGCTCGTCTACGAAAAGCGAAAATCCTTCAAGTTATTGAATTTTACGACAACCTTGAACTTTGCTATTCACGAAGGTTGAATTTTAATGAACGGTTTGCGGTGGGTGGAATGACGCGCTGATGTTTCTGTGTATGTGTGTGTGTGTTAGTTCATGAGCCACCACGTTGGAGAGAGCACGCACTGGAGCTGATGGCTTTGGCGTGATGTTTCGGTCTTTTTTTGCAATAATCGAACTAAGGGCCTTATTCTGTACACACCAGATAAAATCCTAGTAAACAAGGGATTTTGCGTTGGAAATCGAAGTTTGCATTCCTTTTTTTTCTTTTATTTTTTAGTTTTTAGATTAAATTTTTAATTTGCTTTAATTTTAATAAAAAAAAAATTAGTAAAAAATATTTTTGTATTTTATATTTTTTGACCATTGCAAATTGCGAAGCATTTCTATCTCAACTGAAAATATTCGACAAAATAATAAATATCAAGTATTAATACTCACTAATTAATACTGATTAATTAACTGTAATAAGTACAATTACAAACAAGTCATTATATTTCTTGGAACAAATGCAGAACAGCTGCCAAGCTCAGATTTTTTTTTCCTTTTTTTTACCGTTATTTGAGACCGTTATAAACGGAAGTGGCCATGTTTTTTCGGGGGCTGGTCAGCCATCTTGGATTTATGACCGTTTGAAGGTCAAATAAATGTACTAATAAAAGCCACTTATCTCGTAAACTAAGTGAGCTAGCGGAACAAGCAAAGTACTGTTGGAAAGGTATTTTGAATACCTTTAATTTATATAATATACATGTTTGTCCATACCATGGCGGTTAAGGAGTTATATTGATTTTTAGAAAAATGTGACAAGTTGACCTTGAAACAATAATTTTTTTCTGCCAAACGGACACATTAAAGTATAAAAAAAATTACAGTTATGGAAAGCCTGTTCTTTTACCTTTAAAATGGTATATAATATGTTATACTTACTATTGTATTTCATTCCTTTAGCTTTACTTTTCAAAATTTCAATAACAATTTTGCCTGTGCCGCTCTAGTGAAAAACATTTTAAATTAAAAAATTTTTATGAAAAATCGCGCGAATTTTTCGTGAATTTTTATGAAATTTATAATAAATTAAAGGTATTCAAAATACCTTTCCAACAGTACTTTGCTTGTTCCGCTAGCTCACTTAGTTTACGAGATAAGTGGCTTTTATTAGTACATTTATTTGACCTTCAAACGGTCATAAATCCAAGATGGCTGACCAGCCCCTGACAAAAACCATACAGTTCCGTTCCTGATGGTCCCAGCTAACGGTAAAAAAAAGGAAAAAAAAATCTGAGCTTGGCAGCTATTCTGCATTTATGCCGTAAAAACAAGTTTAAATCAAATGAATTAAATATAAAAAAAAATATAAACTTTTTTACTTTATTTTAAATTCTTTTTTATTTATGTTGTTACTTTTCAATTGCAAATCGCACTGTAATTAAACACGTCCAGAAAATATTACTTTTCACACAGGTGGCAACTCTGCTAGAAAGTTAGAAGTGAAAGAATTTGTCTGGTTGTCAACTGCAAATGAAAAAGTAGTAACTGTAGAAACGTACTAGAAAAGCTTGTAGAACAAAAACGTACAATAATAATAATATATACCACAAGTATATAAACTTTTTGGCCAAAAAAAATTATATAATATTTTAGCTATACTTTTTTTGTACATTTTTTTAACATTTCTTCGCTGACGCTGAACACTTGATGGTTTTGTTCCATGCAAATATGTCACGTCTGCAATGGAAAAGCATTACAGTCGCTACACATGACGCGAAAGTCAAACTTTACATGCGGTGTGTAATTTCTAGCATTGTAAAGAATTAAACTGTAATATTTTTATAACTGAAAACATTTGTAAAATATTAATAGAGACTTTTTTCTTTGTATTTGTTTTTTTCCTAATTATATTTTCGGACATTTGACTGTGCACTACATGACTGTCCTTATTCAAAAATATATGGATAAAACTGATACCTAAAAGCGATGTGTAGCTACCTTGAAGAAAAATTTTAACCTGTTTCAGACGTGACGCCATTCTAAATCGCAAAGATTAACGGACATGCGCAGTGCGCAATCTTGATCGTCTATCTCTTTCTATATCTCACACAGTGTCTGACAGATCAGACTGATTGGCTGCTGTTCCGTTTCGTGACGACGTTTTCTTTCTACTTCGTCTGTTGCACGGTTTCTATCAGTTCGGCGTTGACATAAATCGAGCAAATCAAGTAATCAAAATAGTGAACATTTTCAACCAGTATTCGTATCGGTGAAATGCAACTCACAATGAGAATGTTGTTCAAAATTAGTGAATTACTAATAAATTTTTAAAAGGTATAAATTAAAGGTTGTAGCAATCAAAATCAAGGAGATTAGGCAAAGCAAAGTACATTTTACATTTGGCTAACGTCATTTAATTTTCGTTTCTCCATGAATAGTGTATATTCACTCGCACTAATGGTACGTGAAAGTGATTTTGACAGTTCTCTTACATTTGGATTCGGCTCGTAAAAAAGTCCAACATAAACTAACCAGAAGCAGCGACGACAACAACACAACAGCATTGGTAGTGATGTCATCAGAAAGTTTCAATTTTTCGCGTGTGTGCTTTGCTTTGCTTTGTTTTGTCATTTCTAGTCAACTCGATTCTTTGTGCGTTTGCTTTTGTGCAGATGTTTCGTAGCCGTAGTTGTAGTACAACGATATTTCTTCGTCTTCAATTTTCAGAAAAGAAAAAAAAAAGTGAAGTGATAGCAACAATTTATTAAAAAAAAAATCCAAAAAATGAAAAATATCTAAAGTCTGTCTAAAATCTATAAAAGGAAAATAATTGTTGGAAACAATAAAATAGAAAACAACAAAATATTGGTGTGTAAATTAGAAAAATATGTCGAAGTAAGACGTTGTTAGTAAATTTCAAGTAAATCGTGCAGCTTCAGAAACAGCAGCGCCCCCCAAAGCGTTCCGTTTGCTGCCCTCAGGAGCTGAAGTAATTCTGCTATAGTTGTGTTTCCTAATCTTAAACTAGTACAATACTTTCATTTTGCGAAATCAATGATTCCAAGTGTTGAAATTAAGGTGTTTATTTTACTTGTTGTTGAAGTGCTTTTCGTTGACAGCGCTGCTGTCGTGTTTAATATTAAACTGAGTGACATGGCACAGGAACCTACCAGAAAACTAGTCCGTGGCTCCAGTTTTCAGCACTTGTTCATTTTTCGAGGATACTGTAGTGGATGAAATACATTCAGAGGGCATGTAGTTGGTAACTGGTTGTTCCTGAGTAGGGAGAGTTTTTGGGCAAATAAATTTGTGTGCAGTAGAAGTGTTCCTTTCGAAAGATATCCAAAACATCTCTGTACCAATAAGAATTATGGAATGAAGAACTTCTGAGGAATATGTGAAGGCTATGCGAGGGTTTAGGATGTCTTGGATTCTGCTAAGTGATTGAAAAAATGACAACAACTGATAAATCTACCTTCTACCTCTTTTCAATGGCAAGATACAGATACATTGGCAAGGCAAGGCAGATACAGAATAAAATCGAAAAAGATCTAAATATTTAAAACGAACTAATCCAGAGGATGAAAGACCAAGACGAGCTAATGATTTGGTTCCAGATTATTAAAGGGATTGTTGTTCAAAATCCACCAAAAATGCTGATTGATTTCTAACCTAAACAGAGTGTTAAGGACGGACCTCGTTGCAAGGCTCCCAAACTTTATTGGCATAAACAAATTGTTAACCACGAAGAGGTTCCGTGGTTCCCACTATAGAATTAAAGTGCTCAAAATCGCACAGGCTGATGAAGAAGAAGAAGATGGCTTTCAACTGAATCCGTGTTTTATAGCAAATATGACTGAAATTAAACGTTGTTTGGCTACCATACCTCAATTAATGGCTAAACACCCGAGTTAAAAGTGCAGTTCAAGTTCAGTGAATTGAATCAGCAATGAAAGTTTTTTTATGCATAGGTTGCATAAAATTAATAATCTTTTAATGATGATTAAAGTCATCTAATTTACTTAATAACATTAAATTTACTCATATACATATGTAATTTAAAATTAATACAATTTGTTTTTAATGGTATTAAATTCTAGCCACTTCAATTATCATTCTTCATGTTTCGGTGGTAATTTTTGACCATTCCATCAAAACTTCATTACAAAAGAAACCAAAACAAAACAAACAAAAAAAAAGTAACAACACCAACTCTCTATCAGCAACAAACAAAAAAATATGTATGTATATGCATATGCAAATTACGTCACTGCTTCGGCTTTCAGAAGAGGTTGATGTTAGAAAAAACTAAGAAACGAAAAAAAAAATTCAACGAACCACAAAAAGTGTTTTCAAAATAGCAATGTTGGCTCGAGCCAACATGAAGCACGACGACGGCCGCGACACTTGCTGGGAGAAGAACCAAGAAGAAAGAGAACCAAAATGATGATGATGACATTCCTGTGTGTTCGGAGCGTGCTTTGTTCGAAACTTTTCTTCTAATGACGTCATTTGGTAAAAATACGCCAATAATAAACCATAATTTTGAAAAATGCTGCCACAGCAAAGCTAGCTGAGCTCTGGATGGTGATGATGTGTGGCGTTGTGCTTCTTCTAGTTGTTGTTATTGATGATTGAACAAAAACGAGTTGCCAATTATCACGGAACACGAGAAATAACTACTTTTTGTTTACTTTAATTGATAGAGAAAGCAAAAAAAAAAACAGAAAGAGTTAACTTCGGCCTGACCGAAGTTCATATACCCTACATACGTTAGGCGTGGCAATGATCTAATTTTTTTTTTTGGTAGTATGTTTTGGTCCAAGACAGTGCAATCGTGAATGAAATTCCAACTTCAAATTCGCTTCTTTATTGCGTTACACACTTCGTGTGTAGGGTATAAAAATACATTATTATTTATAGTGTTTTGTGATTTGTTTTTCTATTTCTGGTTTTCTGTTTTGTTTCTTATAACTTTCAAAACTTTCTGATATAAAAAAGTTTTTTTTTTTATGGTGTACAATCAAGATGTCAACCCATCAGTTCGTTACACTTTAACTTTATTCTCATCGTCTATTTTCCTTTGTATTTTCTCTGCATTAATGGTAAAAGAGATTAAAGAAAATATATGTAAAGAGATTATTAAAGATCTAAACGAGAATCTCTTTAGACAAGTGACAAATAATGACACGATACTGATTCAATAATGGCTCAAAGGTGATGGGAGAAAAATGCTATGACGATGAGAACGACTTCATTACAGGACGGTTCTGCAATCTAACTTTATGTAAAAACAACCTGTAAAAAGGATCAAAAAGCTTCGTTAATTTAAGATCAATTGAAATACGTGGATATCAAACTAACAGCCACATTTGGCTCATTAAGAAATGAGGCCCTTAGTCTCCTCTACAATGTTTCTGAAATCACTATAAAATTACTCCGCCCCCTTCCCCCAATATCTAAATTTTTGTAGTTTTTGAATTTATTATCCCTTCTCTATTTTTCACCCTCTACTAAAATTATTATCTAAACCATTGCGAACTCATTCTTGATGATGAAGGTATATACATAGATAAGAATTATGTAGTTTATGTATTCACAAAATCTTTGCTTCATTATTTTCGTATGTTTCATGACATTCTCATCTCTTCTCTTCGCTACCATATTCCACTTGTTTGTTTTGACGTTTTTAACATGTGTTGTATGAGTTATTCTTCTGGGATGGTGCTGGATGGTTGTTTTTGGTGACGCTATGAAGTCGTTGCTTTTGTTGTTGCCATTGTTGTGGTCTACGTAGATGTACAGCCAGTCAACTGTGTCATCGTTCGTTCGTCACCTACGGGTTTTGAGTATCTCATGGATTTTTATGATGTTACTATTAATGATGATGACTCAGGCACCCAGGGAGATATACATATGTATTCATAGTGTATAATTTGATGGTATATAATAGTATATAGATGGAGAATATAAATGCAACTAACGTAGTGTTTATTTTTTGGAATTCTTTACATCTTTATCAATACTTTGTGAGTTGTGCGGTTTTTAGTTTTCTTTTGTTTTCTTTCCTATTCAACATTTTGACTCGTTTGTTTTGGAAAATTTCGCGCTTAATTTTTTACACAAGACTACGTTCTTTTCATGTTATTAAGAGCCGAGCTTTGTCCCTCTTCCTTTTATTTTTGCTTAGATAAATTATTTAAACAAAGTTACCATAACTAAAACAAAGTTGAAATTGTTTCATTGGGACAGTTTTTTTTAAGATTATAACTCGATTAAGATTAACTTCGGATTCGGATCAAGGTTATAAGAATTGGACCCAGAAAAAACTCATAATTTTTATTCATATAAAATAAGTCGGTTCTGTTTTAAGTTCTGGTGAAACTTAAAAATTTCACCGCCAAAAATTGTATTCTATGTTGTAATCTAATCAAAAACGAATAAATATATATTTGTAATTGATTTTTTTTCCTCATTACAGTTTACAAAAAAATAAAACACTTCAAACTGGATAGATTAGAAAAATTATCCCTTTGGTGGTCACCTGGTGAAGGAACGAAGCTAAATTTCTTCTTGCTGCACACCTGCATTCATACCAAAGAAAAACGAAGGAAATCGCATCAACATCAAAAGCAACATCGTCATCACAACTGCATCAACAAGCAACAACTACAACTAATTCGAAAAAGTCATCTACACCAGCTTTTTTTTGGTGTTGCTTATGTTTAGATTTGTAGAGTTTTTTTTCTTGTCTTAAAATATCATTAAAAAAATCTTTCAAACTGAAGCAACTATCAGAAGACGTTACGGTGCTGTTAACAATTGAAAGAATGGACAGCATCGTCGAGGAGAACGGGAATTCAAATAATATGGAGGGCATCAATAATGCCAGTGGCGGTGGTATCAGCGGTGGTTCAGCAGGTCCCTCTAGCGATATCAACCACTTACCACAGCGGACTTCATGCTCAAATTCAGCTACCCCCCTACCACCGCATTCGTCGTCGTCGACATCGTCTAGTGTTTTGACCACAACTGGGAATGTTGTGCAATATTTGCCAACCGCAGCCGGTGCTTCTGCTTCTAGTATTCAGGTGGGTCTTAAAAAATGTTTGTTAAACTTCACAATGCCTTGGATTTGTTGTACTAATCGGTTATTCTGTTTTTCTATCTGCAGGTTGAGTCTGTCATACAAGCGGCAAATCAATCGTCTGTCATACAAACAGCGGCTACAAATTCGACTCCTCTGACGATGCCGAAGAGCGGCGCCATCGGCGTACTCTTTGTGACTAAACCGAATACGACGGTCATCCACACCACATCTGGCAAGACGGCACAAGTGAGTGTTCTGCCGCGGAAATTTCTTCTTCAAGTTTTTCAATATTCTCCTTTATTTTTAATTTGATGCATCCAAAATTGACGTGGCTCACATCGATTGTAGATCCCCACAAATTTTCCATGTAAAATTAAACCTGAGCCGCATTCGCAGAATCTGGACACGAATAGCGAAGACAGCCTCAGCGACGAAGATTCACCGCGAAGACGAAGAGAACTCACACGAAGACCGTCGTATCACAAAATATTCAATGACATCAGTGGTCCAGATATATCAGGTAATTGTTGTTGATCCTCTCACTGTGAATCTGTTACTCTTTTTCTCCCTCTTACTCTCGTGTTCCCCTCTGTTCCTTTATTTTTCCTTTTTTATCACCTCATATCGTATAATATTTAACTCATTCAGAACTTCATTTCCATTCACTCTTAAATTTCATTCGTTTCGGTTTTGTTTCTGTAACCAAGCAATCAATCAATCACTCAATCACATTTTGTTTATAATTATTTACATAATTCATATCTTATTTCCTTACTATATACATATCATTTATCATATATAATCTATATTTATAAAATAATACAAATAAATATTAATAATAGTAAAATTATAATTATAATAATAATAATAACAATCGAAAGATAATCAAATCAAATCAAATACAAATCAATATCTTATTGTTGTACATATTGTTGCTTCGAGCGCTGTACCTCATCAATTGCTTTTAGAAAATAACTATAGATTTATCGTTGTTACAAAGTCAACACAAATGTTCATCGAATTTAATAGAAAAACCGACTACAACTATTGTACAATTACAACAACAACGACAACCACTACCAAAAACATTATTAACAGAAAAGACACCCAAAAAAAAAAAAAAACAACGAAAATCAAGACGGGACATTGTATGATGGATTACCAAAATCCATCCTTAATTGTCACCAATCTTAAGCTCTTAGCATTAGAAGAATCCAAACTATGTTAAAGATTTTGTATTTAGTTCTGGAACAAGAAAAAATTTATATTTTCATAAAAATCATGTTCTTTGCAAAGCTTCAAATTGATTCCGAAGTATTTTAGAATAATTATTATTTAATTTAATTTATTTATTCATTAATCTCTGATTAATATAATCTAACAGACTAGGATGAGCTTAATAATAGAAACCTAAATCTAGTACATCAAAAGCGTCACATCCATCTAAGCATTTCCACTAAAAAATCTTTTCTCTTCATATTATTTGACAAAAAAAAACTCAATAGCCCTGTCGAGACTTGGATGCTTTTGAAGAGATTCTTTCATGTTTGTAGGAGAGAGAGAAGAGTTGAGGTCTACACTTTCTCCCATTGACTTGAAATAATCTCCATATTTCATATCATCTCCGTTTACCAGGGCCAATGGAGGCCAAAATCAATCGAACACGAAAACAACAAAAAGAACAATAACACACATTTCTCCTCTCCTGAGTCACTTTTACGAGGGTAACCCTAAGAATGTCTGGAATCTGGTACCCCTAATGGAGTAATTAACGTTTCGTTGACAAATTTGCAAGTGTGACATTTGACAGATCGGAAATTCCGCCGATTAGTTTTGTTTGAATTTAAAGAAAATCATTTTTAATTAAATGCGAAGGCTTTCATTGGATGATTTTCTATTATTTTAAACGTGGTCTTACTCAGCAAAAATATTCGAAATCTCTTTAACCGACATGTGGTGTTGCACCATCCCAGAGGATGATTTACACTTGGTTGGAGAATTCAAACGAGGTAGTGGTGTAGTCAGAGACGAGTTTCGTCAAGATCGCCCGATCTGAGAGTTTGGTTGTCGGTAAAAAAAGGACTCGTGTTAATTGGTGCAAGGAAAGGTACCATAAATTCGGCAGAGGTGCTCCAAACAATACATCTATCATCGCAATTGACGAAATCTTGATCCCTTGATAATGCCGAAAACAAGCGCCAGACTGCTTCGGGTGTTTCTGAACTGAAGTGAACTCAAGCTTTTAAAGACCATGTTTCAGATACAGATTCTTCTCAACTGAATAAATGCTTTGAGAACTTCTTTTACCAAATGCAAAAGTGTGCATATTATACAAGAAGAGAATATTTGTTTGCAGAATCTTTTAGGGTTACATACATGCTACTAGAGATGATATTTAAAATCCCGTTAAATCAAAAATAAGTTGTGTTGTAATTGATTTTGTAAATGTTTCTAGTCGTCTTCCACGTCACTGCACCATTTCATTAAAATATAATCCTACAACAGTATTTTAACTAAAAATTTGCCCGCCAAAATACACCCTACTAACCAAAAATAATGATTTCAAACTCATTTCCGTTTTAACTAAAACAAAACTCACTCTCACTCTGTCTGTATATACAAGCCATAAGCAACATATCATAGTATCCATAATATTTTTTCCGCTTTGCTTTTAATAAGCATCACCTGTTGCTATCCGCCTCACTAAAATAACAACAAAAATTAAACAAAAACACTCAGCAGCTCGATTTCAGAGTGTTCTTGTGTGCGAAATAATCGTCCCTCCCTATCCTTCTCTCTCGTTCTCTCTTTTTTCTTTCTCTCTCTCTCTTATTTCACCTCTTCATTATATGTTCTTCACGAAGTTTGTTTCTTGTAAAAGTCGGACTTAAAAGATTTCTGTTGATTTTATGGATAAATGTGCAACTTTTCACTCTGTGCCTCTGTCTGTCTCTCACGCATTATATGTTTAATTTCATTATATACCTCCCACATTCCCCACCCCCACCCCCACCCCCAGCCCTCTCCTCTCTTTCTTTCTTTCTGTCTATGGTCTTAATACACTAACCTTAAAACCTTGACTACCTTTATATTTTAATGTTGAAAAAAAAGAAGCTTAAAAGAAGAAAACAAATTATAAGAACATTTTTTATTTTCTCGATTTTACAAAATCAACTACTTCACGACGATCCAACAACCAACCAACCAATCTGCCCACCACCCAATATTTCTACTTCTTCTTTACCAACAACAACTACAACACCATCACCATTTCTATTACCGTCACCTACAAACAACAACAACAACCACTCAACCGAAACATGCTTCATGCATGATTCTACAATGCAATGCAATGAAAACAACAAAAAACGCGTACAATTCGTCGTACGGCCTATTTTTTTTTGTTTTTTCTTGTTTGTTGTTTGGTAGGGGGAGCGACTCTGCAACAAATGCAAGAGAACGCCGCCGGACTTTCACCCTCGTTCGTAACAACACCAACGCCTGGCAGTACAAGCGGCTCATTGATTCATCTGCCGTCGGAAAGCTCATCAGCATTTTATATACCAAGTCGAATAATCAATTCGTACAACAATATCAACAACAACATTAACATCAACAACACCAGTAAAGAACAGTTTGTTTGTTTGTGTCTTTGAGTTTTTAAAATTTTAAAAGATTTAAATGGAAATTGAAAAGAAGATGAGAGGAAAAAACTTTGTAAAAAAGAAAGAAGGCTTGAAAGAAATACAACAATAATAAATAACAATTAAGAAAATTTAAGATTTACTGAAAACAAAGCGATAAACAATGATACATCTCTTAATTTTATGTCTGGTTTTTTTTCTCTTACTTTTGTCGGGGTTTTGTTTTAAATTTTATGATAACCGCCTGTTATTCTTATTAAAAAATGTTTGATTGATTGATTGATTGATTGACTCGTAGTTTAATTCCGTAGTTATCTATTGAACTTAACCAGGTGTTATAAATAACTATGGAAATGAAATCCTAAGTCCTAAATTTAAATAGTATATTGGTTTCATTCACTTCTAGTTAAACTTAACAGCCTGTCCAAAAGCGGTAGTTATATTTAATAATGTTTTCTTAAGAATTTAGCTAGGATATTTCTTTAAAATTTAAAAAAATTAATTTCGAATATGTCGAATATTAGAGCTATATATCGTCATAGCTCTGTGCTGTGCTCCTTTGAGCTCCCTGGCATTGTTTGGCCTTTTCAATATTACTTGTCTGGGTAAAATAGAGGTCTATAGTTTCAATGTTACTTTTTACAATTCTTTGTGAGGCGTTTTGAAGCCTCACATTAAAATACCGAAGGAAGGAGTATGGCTTTTGCTCCTCCATGCGAATGGCCTCAGCTGCCATCCCGTGGTAACAACAAATGTTTGTTGCTTTCATCTTGTAGACTTTGCAATTTGTTAGATTTTGAACAATTAAAATATTTATATTTGAAATAAAGTATTCAACATAAACAGAAAATATTGTACATAAATAAAAATTAATACATATAAAAGTAAATATAAATAAATATCTATAAAATATAAATATAAAAAAGTTTTTTAAAAAAACTATAATAATAATAATAAAATAAATATTATATAACAAATATATCAAATTAAATTATAAATATTACAAATAAAAATATTTCGGTAAACATTTTTTCATTCATCTTTGCTAGAAATTGCTTTGTATAAATTAATTAATTTTTTTTTGTCGATAATTGCAAAAAATTGGTGCATTAAGTAAATGAGTACATAACTATTTATAAATAAGTTAATATTTATATTATAAATGATCATGAATCATTTTCCCTCTATTTTACCTCATTTATATATAAAATATATGAACTTTTCGATTCATTGAATTATATTTAATTTAATTACATTTAATCGATATTGTGATGTCCTTCGAACTTTTTTCCGTCTTAATGTGTTTTGTTTTTTACATTGTTGTACATTGTTTGTACATCCAAAGCTCTATTATGTATTTGATTAATTTATCATTAACAAATGTGTGCTAATTAAATTTTTGGTAAATTTTAAAAACAAAGCAATTTCATAAGCCGTTATTAT
This sequence comes from Myopa testacea, assembly GCA_949629155.1. Classification (NCBI taxonomy): domain Eukaryota; kingdom Metazoa; phylum Arthropoda; class Insecta; order Diptera; family Conopidae; genus Myopa; species Myopa testacea. The sequence continues at coordinate 6,919,212 of OX451345.1, read as the reverse complement.
TATTATTATTATTATTATAATAAAGTTGTAATAATATCATATATAAGTACATATGTATACATACCTATATAAAAGAATGCAAATATATATATATATAGGTGTGGGCCAACGCAACCAGCCGATGGCCCACCCATTATATGTATATGATTGCATGTGAGAGAAATTTTTGGCTACTGAAATATTTTACAAAGTTTTTTTCTTTCGTTGATTGTCTGTATATCATGCGAGAAATTTTTTTTATACTAACCTTTTTGTTTTCCTCTCTTTTTTCCTCCTTTCACAAACCGTGCCCATGCTTATGTTTCTACTACGTTAAACTGACAATGATGATAATGATGATGACAACGATGACGGCAATCGTGATGATGATGATGTTGACATTCATGGCAATCATGATAATTTTCATGATGATGGCTAGATAACAGTGGCATAGCTGAGGATCAGACGCGAAAGCGTGAAATTCGATTACAGAAGAATCGCGAAGCAGCGCGAGAGTGTCGACGCAAGAAGAAGGAATATATCAAGTGCCTGGAGAATCGCGTGGCGGTGCTGGAAAACCAGAACAAAGCTTTAATTGAGGAACTCAAGGCCCTCAAAGAGCTCTACTGTCAAACGAAGATCGATTGAGTATAGGCGTAGAAAAAGGAGGAAGAGGAGCAGTCGCCAGACGGAGCATCAGCAACAGTGGCAAAAGCAGAAGCACCAACAGCAGCTAAAATAGTAGAAGTCCAAGCCGCCGCAGCTGGTAACGGCGACTCAGAGATGGCAGCAGCAGGCTCTGTCTTCATATTCGCGCGACTTTCACATCCCAACGACGACGATTATGACGGGAACGATGACGATAACGATGACAACGCGGAGGATGGCGACCGTAACGACAATGTGAATGAAGACGATGGTGGAGTTGATGCTGGAAATGAGAAGCATCAAAAGGTTGCAGACGATGACTTTGACGGCGATAATGATGATGATGATGATTTTCATGTAGATGCTGACGCTGATACACCTGCTTAGAAAAAGAAAAAAAATTGGCGATCTATTCTAAAGTATAATTTTTTATGATAATTATTATTATAATAATTATTGTTATTATTTCTATTATTATTTTTATTATTATTATTATTTTTATGTTTACTTTTATTCAAAGGAAGTCTTGATTGTATAATTAATTTAATGACAGCAGAACACAAAAGAAAGAGATATGAATTTAACTTTAAACACAACAAGAATATTTATATATATATCTAAATATAAATATGGATTTAAATTTAGTTTCTATGTATATGTTTGTATCATAAAAAAAAAAACCAATTTTAATAAAAACAATTTGTGTAGAAAAATGAAAGAGAAACAATGCAAGTGCAACCGCCAGTTTTTGTTGTTGCCTTGCAGATGCTTCAAAGCTGCTGGGCAATACTACGAATTCGCTGCGACTGCAACGCTTTTTACGATTGCCCTGTTTAATTAAAAACAAAAATGTAATTAATGTTAATTAATTGAAAGTAAATACAAAAAAAAAATAACAAAAATCAATATTTCTTTGAAAAATGGAATTTTTATAAATGAATTTTCAGTATAATCAAATCAAAAATAGTTGTTAATTCTCTAAGCTTTTGATATGTTAAAAGGATGAATAAAAATTAAATATAATTAATTTGAATAATTAAAGAGGATATTTAATAGTTTTCTAGCAATTTTATTCATTTGTAACGATTGCTTTATCGAAGGAAAGCTTGAGATTAAAATTACAAATAAATTTGCATGTTGAAATCTTCTTTTGATTTGATGCTTCAATAGGTTCGTATAATCGAGATCCTGATGGCTTCTTTAAAATCGATTTGTGTTTCTCATTTGCAATCAATTAAGTTTTAAGCTACTTAATTTATAAATGTATTAAAAAGAAATCTATTGTTTTATATTAAAATATTTGTAAACATTTATTAAAGGATTCAAAAGTGGCCGTAATTATTTATATTAACAAGGAGCTAAATTAATTTTGTAGTTAATTAAAAAAACTCTTAAAGAGAAAAATTAAATGAATAAATACTTTAATGTTTATGTTTTGTGTGTATGTTTATGAATTTAAAAATGTGGCTTTTTTATCATTAATAATGTTGTATTATGTTCAATTTATGTTCAACGGAATAAAGGAAAGAGACAAAGAATAAAAATTAAATACAGAAAAAATTATTTTGAAAAAACAAGCTCAAAAGAAACGTATGAAAACGTTTAATACACATCGAACAAAAAACCAAAAACCAACAACAACCCAAGAACTTATATTAAAGAAAGAAATGTAATTTTCTTTTAGGTTTTGTGTGTGTAAGAAAATAAACACGTAGCTTGCGTAGTTTAATAAATAAATTAAAACTTCATTCAATGAATTAAATTCATTGTTCCATTTTTTCAATGTGTAAAGAATGCGATTTAAATTGCTAAAAGGGCAAAAATAATTAAAAACAACAAAAACACAACAACAAACAAAAATGAGTGACAAACCAAAAATAAAAACACAACAACAACAAGAAAATACAATATTTCAGAAGAATCCATGAAATAAATCTAAATGTATTTAAATTTTAAAAATTTGTACTTTTAAAAGTTGGTATTTTTAAAAATTAATATTAAAAAAGTTTATGAAAATATGTAATAAAAAATAATATAATAAAAATAACGAAATGTAAAAAATATATATTTAAATAGTTAAAGAAATGATATGAAACACAACAAACAATTTAAAAACAAAATACAGAAATGTCGATTGGTGAACTAACTTAATTAAACAACAACATTACAAAAATAATAAAGCCCAGAACAAGAAATTAAATTTGTAAAAAAAAAAAAAACGTTGTTTTTAATCTTCTATAAGCTACAAAATTTTCCAAAAACACGCCCACAACACATACTTGAAAAATTACATCTAATATTAATATTAAATGTGAATAATATAAACATAAAGATAAAAAACTTTTAAATATTTTTGATGTATACTAACTAAACCAACCTAAAAAAAACCAGATCAAACAACAAAGGTAAAAACTAGATTTAAATACAAAAATTAAAGGACGCAGAAGAAGAAGAAAAGTTATATACAAAAATTAAAAATTAGCGTATTTTATAAATGAAAAAATTTAAGGAGATCAAAAAAATGTAAAAAAGCAAAGCAAAAGTGATGTTGATTAAAAAAAGAAGTGGAAATAAATGATTGTTATTTATCTTAAAAAGAAAAGAAGAGAAAAACAAAGAAATAAATATTTTAAAAGAAAATCGGCATGGTTTTTCTATTATTTTCTTTGAATTAAAGAAATATGTAAAATGATTGAAGGGGGAGGAACTGTGAATGATAAATATTGCCCTTAAGATGTTATGTCTGTCTATTAACTACCTGAAATAGGTAACTAGTACGGTAATAATTGACAGGTTTTTCGTTTAAAATGGTCTAACGTTTATTTTGGCTTTTCTGGTTTTTTAACAACATTTAATATAGATTTTTATAACTTTTACACTTTTTTTATTACACGCAATAATAAAATGACAACTACATTGTAAAATAATTATAACCACAAAGATTCCAAAAAATGCAAATGCTAATATTTTTTAGAGCCTCCTTTGCTTTTTGTAACCGTTTTAATGCGGTTATGCATTGAATCGATAAAATTTTGCAATGTGTCCGCTGGGATCTCGTCATACCAGACTTCTTCAGTAATGCGGTTAACGCAGGTAAAGTTGTGGGCCTCCTCTGTGCTACTTGCACTTTCATTATGTGCCACAGATTCTCAATTGGATTGAGATCAGGGCTATGTCCAAGCCACTCCATTGCAGAAATTCCGAATCTTAACTAGTAATTCTTTAAGTGTAGAAAAATTAACTGATTTGACTAATAAATTTGTGATAAAAATTTGTGTAATTTATAGTCAATTCTACAACCATTCATGAAATATTACTACTTTACAATTTTGCACGGTGTCTGGGCGCAGGGTCAACATGGATAACTTTGTCTAATAGCGAGCACTAAATTCAATTCTTCCAGTAATGTCACTCAGTTTTTCCGCTAGCATTGCCAACATGTTTTATTAATCCTTCCATCAACAATAGTGTCTGTTGTGTTTACTGGTCTCGTACGTCATGCTCCGGCTCCTCGCCACCAGCTAGCTCGAGCGTCAGGGCGGTTCTCAACCCTGCCGGTGCATGACCCAGACACAACAATAAACTCCGATGACGGAGTCAGTCACCTTACCATGCCTCCCTCTTCCCCTCATCCTACCGCTGATCATTCCCCCCTTCAATAAATCTTTAGCATTCCATTTTTACAATTATACTTTAATAAATAACATATATAAAAAAATACATTTGTGCCTTATTCTATTATTCCAAATATTTAAACAACTTGAAAGGATTTAGGTGGGAAGCACCCTGTACATCAATCGTCTTATCAAGTGGGGGTGGAATGGGATCCGCAGCGGTTTATTCACACTGATCTTTATATATCCTAGCTTATTGGTGGTTAAACTTCCTGTACGGAAACACCGGACTCCACACAAACCCGCCCGAAGAGCTCTCCAGGAAAGGACTGTAAGTGAGTTGCAATGAAAGAAACACAAGAAAAAGAACAAGACAGGGACTCCCTTCTGCTCGCCCCTATTCCGTACCCTTACACAAACGCTTCCTTAAAGGAGATAATTGCTAATATAATAGGACGAGATAATTAAAAGATATAGAATATCTATAAGAATATGTAAAATTAATATGGATAAAAATACAAAAAAAATGTGTGTGTATAAAGATGTATATAAAAATGTATGTATGTATAAAAATGTATGTATGTATAAAAATGTATAAAAAAATTGTAAGTGGTGTATAAAAATGTATGTATGTATAAAAATGTATAAAAAAATTGTAAGTGGTGTATAAAAATGTATGTATGTATAAAAATGTATGTATGTATAAAAATGTATAAAAAAAATTGTAAGTGGTGTATAAAAAGGTATAAATGAGTACGTAAGTAATATATAATTAAATTGTAAGGTTAAACGACAAGAATGATATGTAACATTTTACAACAAAAATAAAGACTTTCTGTTAATCACGCGCAGGACATATAAGGTGGGTTAACGTTAAACGTGTGCATGCGACGTGAACTCGTCCAAGCGGCCTTTTTGCTGTGTAACCCCAACCGCGCCTTGCTCCGTAGGATAGCATCCAATACCCTCTTATTGTGATTGCTTTTGGTGAACAGCTGACAGATCTCAGCACTTGCCCATGGGAGATTCGCGCGACCTACGTTCCACTAACGTTTGGGACCGCGCTTGCCACACTTTCTCGGTACTACAATACGGACATAAATATACAATAACTCTTATCTGGCAATTCGTTCCCCAGCGGAGATTCGATTGATATGCGGGATTCCAGTTTCTTATTCGGTTTCCTTGTCCTGCCGGTTTGGTGCTTATTCTGTTGGTGATTATTCTGTTGGTGCTCCCGCGACGAGGATTTGGTTTCAGGGTAGCTTGATTCTGGTGGTGGTTTTAATTTATTTTAGAACACTCTAAATTTTAATTTTCACTTCTCGTACTGAGAAAAAAAAAACTGCTTTGTAGGCGGGAGTTTAACTCCAAGACTTAAGTTTTTTATTTCAAATTTTTAGTTTCGGTCGGGTTTAACGTCCGCCTCGTTTCACCACTCATATGCTAATCCTCTTGCTAATTTTTCATTTCCTCCTCATGTCCACCGTTTCATTTCTATTGTTCCCCCCATTTGACCTTGGGATTCTAAGCACTTTTCCATGCATACCTGCTAATATTCTTCCCGCCGACCAGTTCTCCTTGAGAACCAAAAAAAAAAACCCGTTGCCTAACTATTTTGCTTTTTATTTTTCTTCTGACACAACATTTTCTAGAAACTTCAGTTATCGTTTAAGCGATCATATAAACGATAACTCCTAAACCCATCAATTTTCCTCTCAAAAATTCCTACCCGGTATCCGGCGTTCATAAATCTCCAGCACGTCATTTTCCCTAGCTTCCCGTCTTCGTTTTGCTGGCTTTTGCTTCATTGAGGAATTCTATTTTCATTCTCTATCTGGCAACACCCCATTCTACGACTATCGCCGCTAATTTACTATTTGTCGTGTACCAACACATGCAACACGAGTACAACAGAGTCCACCCGCTATAGCTGTCAGACAGAGACCTGTATAAGGTGAAACTACAAATTTCGTTAAGTTGGTTTGACAAGTCGTTATTATTTATTCTTTCATTCTACTTGTTTATGCTAACATTGATGGCCGCGTATGGGGTGAGTATTCTTTTAAGATTTTGAAATACAAGATATATTTAAGAGCATCTAATCGTTAGAATTCCTTTTAGGTTGCTACGGAACAGCCGGAGAGCGCCACGCAACAAAACTCTGCGTTTGTTAAGCCAAAAGGCTGCGACAAAGGTAGTGTGCGACCGCTCGTCGGAATACTTATTTGCTTTTCTGGTCTGCGGTGCCCAACGTAGGAAATCGCCCACGACCCTGCTTTGATCGGTCCCTCAGAGCTAGCCGGTTCCTATAAATGCATGTAATCTTCATGGGAGTGATCGGGAAGTACTCTACCGTAAAATTTATCTTTCTAGAACATTTACTTTGTTCTCTTTTCCTTTTCACCGGTTACTATTGCGTGGAGGTACGTCAATAGCCTCATCAGGAATCTATTATACCACCGCACAACGACTAGTGTCAACACATTAGCACGCCGGACAAAAAGGTAAACAAAAGCGTGCACGTCTACATACCTATACAAAACTACATGAAAAATCTATAAATAATCACATAAATATAATCAATATTAAAATAATCAAAACATACTATCAATAATTAGACAATTTCTTTGTGTATAGAATATTATTTGGGCTCGGGGTCCTATTCTATACACAAAATTCACATACCGGTCCAGACACAATTAAACTTAATAAATAGACAGTAATTAAAGATTAGGCATGTAGATATTGCACGTTTAAGTCTATATTCTAAGGATTGTACGTTCATCCGATTAATTGCACTGGGTGTTGTTTCGTTTTATGCTAATGTATTGCACTAATGCCGTCCGTCAAACTTCTCGCTTCGCGCGTCCTCGTCATTTGTGGATATAAGATTATTGCTTAATATCCTTGCAGTGGAATATACCTATATCTTTTCCGCTGAGGTCTTCAAGAGCATACATATTATTGCCCAGGACTCGGGTCACCCGACATTTGAGGAACTTACGACAAAATTTCGCGTTTATGCCATTTCTAAAATTACTTTGTACAAAATTACGTCGGTATACTTCTTGTCCTGGTACGAATTTAATTGTTCTTTTTCGCTTATTGTAATATTTTGCACTTTTTTCGTGAGCCGCATGCAGGTTATTTTTAATTTTCTCCCGCCATACTTCTAACTTATCACTATGGTTCAGGATTCTCAATTCATTTTCATCTAATGACTTTAGTTTGCGGGCCAATTTATAGTCGTCTCCGCTGGTGAACATATTATGACCGAATAAGGCAAAAAATGGTGTTACTCCTGTGGCCGAATGCACTGAACTACGGAGCGCGCATTCAATCTCAGGCAAATAGATGTCCCAATCTCTATGGTCCTCTTGGAGATAAGCTCTAATAGCAGCTAAAATGGACTGATTGACTCTCTCTGCCGCATTAGACTGGGGAGAATAGAATGCTGTTTTTAAGTGGGTAATTTTAAACATGTCGGTCATTTTCTTAAATTCTTTAGATACAAACTGGACACCGTTGTCGCTATGGATGACTTCTGGGACGCCGAACTTGTAAAAGATTTCGTCAACCAGGAATTGAACTACGCTATTCGCCGTGGCTGACCTCATCGCCTTTAAACACGTAAACTTGGAGAAATGATCAACCACTACAAATATGTATGCGTGGCCCTTCTTAGAACGCGGATATTTGCCAAGGAAGTCAATGTAAATTTTTTGGAACGGTCGCACCGTTACGACTTCCTGCCCTATTTCCGGCCGTAACTCTATATTCGTCGACTTGGTTTCCTTGCAAGTCGCGCAATCACCAATATACGCTTTCACCTGCCTCACCATTCCCGGCCAGTAATAAAATTGTCGCAAGCGACACAATGTTTTGCCAATCCCGCCATGAGCTGCTGTTTCTGAGTTATGCGCCTTTGCTATCAACGTGGAAGTGAGAGCTTCAGGAACCCACAACTTCCACACAAACTCATCTGTTGGTAAATCATTTTGAAAAACCGTCCTTTTAAAAACTAACCCATCTTTAATTTTCAGATCCGGTAATCTGTCAGCATTTTGCTTCACGGTATCTATGATTTCTGCATATTCAGGAGAATTAAATTCTGTGGTTTCCATGTCGAGGAAGTCACTTTGGCTCACGCTTATTTCTTCTACTGTTCGTGACAGCATATCTGCAACTATATTATCTGCCCCCTTACGATGCTGTATCTCGAAGTCAAAAGGTTGTAGTAGAAGCGACCACCGAGCTAACCGCCCACTCAGGTCTTTCAGAGACATGAGCCACTTAAGGCTCGCATGATCTGTTATTATAGTGAAAGGCATTAATTCTACGTAAGGCCTGAACCGTTTGACTGCTAGGATAGCTGCTAGACACTCTTTCTCTGTCACGCTGTAATTCTGTTGGTGTCGGTTCATCTTGTAGGAAAAGAAAGCGATTGGTCCCTCATTTTTCTCGTCATCGATTTGGAATAATACTGCGCCAATCCCTACACTGGACGCATCACACTGAATATAGAACCTTCGACTAAAGTCGGCGTGTCTGAGCACTGGAGCCGAAGTCAAGGCTTGTTTTAATCGATTGAACGCTTCGATTGCTTCAGGGGTCATTAGAAACTTTTTATTGGCTTTCTTAAGGGTGTCGCTGAGAGGTGCTGATAGTGTCGCGAAGTTGTGAATAAAGCGTCGGTACCATCCGGCGGTGCCTAAAAAACTTCTGACCTCCCTTACAGACTTTGGGATAGAAATCCGCTGAATAGCTGTCACCTTTTCAGGGTCTGTTTTAAGACAGCCTCCTCCCAGAATAAACCCTAAATACCGGAGCTCCTTGAAGCAGAATCGAGACTTTTTACGCCCTACTGTCAAGTTCGCCTTTTTGAGGCATTCTGCCACTTCACCCAGCACTCGCATGTGTGTTTCGAAATCTGGTGCTACAACCAACAGGTCGTCGAGGTATACAAAGACATTTGATTTGAGAGACTGCGGGATGACCTTATCCATGAGTCGACATAACCGCTGCGCAGCGTTGCACAGCCCAAAGGGCATGACCACAAACTGGTACAGGGGACGGCCTGGCACAGTAAAAGCTGTGTACTTTTTGCTGTCTTCATCCAACTCAACCTGCCAAAAGGCGTACTTCAGATCAACACTACTTATGAAGTATGTGTAATCTATGCGGCTTAAGATACCCTCTATATTCTGGAGTGGATAGGCGTCCTTGACAGTCAGGTCGTTCAGTTTCCTCGCATCCAAGCAGAATCTGTTTTTACCTGGTTTCCGTACTAAAGTAGTTCGGTTGTTCCAGGGGCTATCACTTTCCTCAATTACCTTTAATTCTAGCATTTTATCGATTTCCTCGTATATAATTTTTTGTACTGCTGGTGACACTGGATAGTGGCGGTCTTTAAACGGTTGTGCACCTTCTATCACCTTTATCGTATGTTTTTCCAGTGGTGTTCTTCGCAACCCATCTTCTTCAAAGAAACTAAAACTTTTCTTTACAGAATCTAATCTCGCTTGCTGTTCAGCTGTCAAAATATGAGCTTCTGAGTCTACCGTGTCACTGGAATCTTCAATGCTAAGCTGGCTAGCTACAAAAATATCTTTGGCAATGTCGAAGGCTTTCCAAAAATCTACCCCAAGATATAATTCTTGCTCTAAATACGGACATAGATACAACATTATCCGATTGGTTTTATTTTCATATGTGATGTCTACTTCGACTTTGCCAAATATCATATGTTTACTACCACTAGCAGTTTTCACTTTAGAATGGTATGGCTTTACTATGAGATTGCATTGCTCGACCAGCTCTCTACAACCTTTTCCTAAGATGCTAATTGACGCACCAGAATCTAAGAGTCCGTTCACTAATCGACCGCTAATACTAACATCTACATAGGGTCTAGGATCATTTCGCTCTGTTGAGTCTAGAGCTGCTGCAATTAATTTCCGAGTCAATTTTCGCTGTTGGAATCTCTTACGTGCTTTCTTGACCTTATTGGTAACTTGTGACTCTTTATTTTGGCACTCGACGCCAAATATACGATTCCTAACTACTAAATAATCATGGGCTCTACTTTCAACTGTTTTTGCCATCACCTCTTTATTTCGCTCATTAACATGCTCAACAGTTCGCTTCAGGATACTAATTCTATTTCTACTTTCAGGGTTTTCATCGACGGGACTTTCTACAACTTCTGGGCAATCGTGATGTGAGGCACTTCCTACTTTTTCTTCTTCTGTGCGGGACCTTGCCCGGAGGGTGGTGTTCCCGCTACTGCCACACCTCTTGGCTCGTTTCCCTGGCTACAGTTCGGACACTTGGGTGTTACTACATCGCGCTGACCACACTTAAAACAAAATACACTTCGCTGTAAGGCCATGCAATTCATAAATACGTGACCAGTTTGCTGGCAATTCCAACAGAGCACTTTCTTATTGGCAGGCCGCTGTTTTTGTTTCTGTGAGACTTCGACCGCTGTCGGCGCTTGGCTGATCTCATCATCCGAAACTTTTATTTCATCGATTTGTCGATTATAGCGTTGCTGCTGTGGCCCGCGTGGTTCGCGACGCAAGAACCACCGTTCAGTCTCATGGCATTCCTCCCGCAGTTGTTGAACGGAATACGTTGGTATAGGGTATACATTCTGACGCAAGTTTTCTCTCAAATTTCTTTTAATTATTTTAACCATTTCCTCTTCAGAAATGGGCTTTAGAAGTCGGCTGCGCAGCTTTAACATTACCTGAAAATATACATCAATGGATTCGTTGTACAACTGCTTACGGTTCCATAGATCGCTCATGACTTCGTATTCGGATCTATTGCTTTTATACTGGCACAACAACGCTTGACGCAGTGTTCCCCAGTCTGGATAGTTGTTATTCTTGACGTGGAGCCAATACCATTCTTTGGCCTCCCCCGCTAACAGAACCTGGAAATCCCGCAGCACCTGGGACCACTCGTACCCGTGCTGAATTCGTAAATGCTCCACCCTAAAAATAAATTCATCCACTAACAACGTGTTCGGATTGCCATTAAACACAATCCCCCACTTGTCTAGTCTGATGTTCATTGCATGGCAATGCCCCGGTCTACACGAGCCATCCCTATCACTACCCTGACTTGGTGGATTTCTGTCGCTTCGAGAGTCCCACCCAGTGTGTGCCTCTCGAGGTTGAACAGATGCCTTCGTATGATAATCATCATCGCTACGTTTGTACGCGTCCTCACGCTCTGGATTGCCCGGTAACCAGTAATTTCTTTGTCCAATATTTTCACATTCATACTCATTATTTAGTGTTCTTGGCCCTGACACTTGTCGCAAATTTTGGAAATTGGGATTCCTGTTATCGTTGCCGTGTTGGCCACTGTTTACCACTAGACCTTGTAACGTGGTGGTTATCTCAGACATGATTCCCTCGAGTCCTATTTTCAATCCTTCTTGGATTTGTGTTGCGATAGCTTTATCCACTGACGCACGCCAATGGTTACAAGCTTCGTTAACCACGTTGGTTATTTCATTGGGATCGTATTCCCTGGGAAGCGCCTCGCCTGTAGCCCTCGAATTCTCATTTCCCGGTGGTTTCTCTCGCGGCACTCCAGCCGTTGACCAATCCACATTTGAACTTCGCCCACTACCCGCCTGCAATGGTTGCTTGGGCTTAGCACCCTGTGTTTCACCCACAGCCTGTGCGGTAGGGGCCATAGCGAAGGTTGCTCTACCTTGCGATGGTGCATTTACTGGTGGTCTACCGGTCCTAATAGTCTCCGATAAATCTGTGAAGGTGGTATCTTGATACCTGCCAGCTCCCGACTCTGCCATTTTTCTGTTGTTTTTATTTAGGTGTTGGAGAGGAGTATTAAACCTAACTTCCTTAACCTGTGGTGACGACCTATTCAGATCAAAGCTTTGACTTCGCCTTTTCTTTTGATTTTTAATGTGAGCTGCTTTGGACATAGCCCTTTTCTTTGACCAATCTCTGAATGAGTTGCCGACTCACGACTAGTTCCAGCGCCCTACACGATTCTTTTTCTAACAAACAACTAATCGTTAACCCCAAAACCCAATGGTTCAATAAATTCCGCCGAGAATCTTTCCACAATATATGATGAGTAATAACAGAAAAAAATGCAATATTATAAATAACAGAATATGTGTAAAGAAAATGTAATTAAAAAACAGTATAAATAAATAACACAATAGCTATCAATTAATTAATTGAGTAATATGATTAACAAATTATAACGATCAATATATGTGATAACAAATAATAAAAAATCTTAGATAATTATACCTTTTAGCAGGCAAATTAAATATAACTAAATTAATACAATGTGCACTATATAAATACACACACTATGATTTTACGCCAGATCCAAAATTAGATAACGCAACTAGCTGCTGAGTTTTCTTATTCCAAATGATTAATGTAAAACATTCTTTGTTGTAATTAAAGCGTATAAATAAGGTAATTACTAAGTAAAACACAAAAAAAATTATAATATCTCAAATCGACTTCCTTAATAATGATTTATGAAATTCCAGATACAAATAAGTTCACCCTATCTAATCTACGTTCATATATGGTAATGTTTAAAACTAAAACAAACTATAGGTATTATTCGATATGCACTCTTATATATTGATTATGCCAAAACAAATTTTAATCGTACGTTTCGATATTTGATTACAGGGGGTCTATCAGCGGCGATTCTGGGTAAAGGACTTTGTGGCATGGCAAGATAAAACATTACAAAAAAAAACCTAAAATCAACTACATTGGTTAACTAACCTCGGTCATATCATCTATAAATAGACAACCCTTTTGCATCTATTATTCTAGCGTTGTACAGTGCCATTGAAACTAGGATGTGCACCTCCTCTTTCACACGACTCTGTGACACGTACGAAAGGATAAAATCCTCAAAACCGCAAGTGTAAAACATCTACAATCTACTATCCTCATTTTATAGCCTTTTTCTTTTGTTTTTTCAGATATAATCACCGGTGCAATCAGTAAATCAAGTCATCGTGTTAATTCTGAGCCACCGAACATAGCTTGACTCAACCGATATTTTAGTGACCAAGACATCTGATGCTAATGAGACGCCTTCCTAAACTGCTCATGACATCATTGCGTACTTAGTCATTTCTACCAGTACTGGACTACGAATGTTCATCTGTTCCGCCCCCAAAGACGGATGCGATTGTTTTACATTTAACCAGACATATTTGTTACAAGTCACCAGACCGGAGGCCGACTCAGATGAACACTCGCAGTCCAATTCATTATGCGTTCTACTTCCATATTGCTTTAACAGACCGATTGTTAGTTAACTAAAAACTATCATACTATGAACTTTACAAGAGTTTCTCGACGACACTCTGTTCACGAAGTCTCACTCAACAGATGCAATTAGACGATTCGTTTGCCGTTCCTCTAAGCCATCTTTTCCAGAGACCCCGTGATCGAGAGTCGTCAAAGGCCATCACAAAAACAAAAAGAAACGAAAAGGATCGCTTACTTGTCTGCCTACGATTGTTCATCCGCAGATACCCCTTCTCAGATGCAATTGGACTTGGCCGCTCAGCCAGTTCAAGTCATCAGATCAGTGATCTCTGCGGAGGAAAAACCGTGAATGCTGCTTTTCGTTTGGCTGCTCTTGCTAAAAAAAAACAACTACAACCTTCTTTAAAAAAAAACTATTTCCTTCTAGACCTGCGGTTGCTCGTCCGCAGTGCTCCCTTCGCATGCGCAATTGGACTTGGCTGTTTAGCCAGTTCAAGCCGTCCTGCTTGGGAAGCTCTGCTGAGGAGGAACCGCAAGTCCGCTTTCACTTGGGCGCCATATTGTTGTGTTTACTGGTCTCGTACGTCATGCTCCGGCTCCTCGCCACCAGCTAGCTCGAGCGTCAGGGCGGTTCTCAACCCTGCCGGTGCATGACCCAGACACAACAATAAACTCCGATGACGGAGTCAGTCACCTTACCATGCCTCCCTCTTCCCCTCATCCTACCGCTGATCATTCCCCCCTTCAATAAATCTTTAGCATTCCATTTTTACAATTATACTTTAATAAATAACATATATAAAAAAATACATTTGTGCCTTATTCTATTATTCCAAATATTTAAACAACTTGAAAGGATTTAGGTGGGAAGCACCCTGTACATCAATCGTCTTATCAAGTGGGGGTGGAATGGGATCCGCAGCGGTTTATTCACACTGATCTTTATATATCCTAGCTTATTGGTGGTTAAACTTCCTGTACGGAAACACCGGACTCCACACAAACCCGCCCGAAGAGCTCTCCAGGAAAGGACTGTAAGTGAGTTGCAATGAAAGAAACACAAGAAAAAGAACAAGACAGGGACTCCCTTCTGCTCGCCCCTATTCCGTACCCTTACACAAACGCTTCCTTAAAGGAGATAATTGCTAATATAATAGGACGAGATAATTAAAAGATATAGAATATCTATAAGAATATGTAAAATTAATATGGATAAAAATACAAAAAAAATGTGTGTGTATAAAGATGTATATAAAAATGTATGTATGTATAAAAATGTATGTATGTATAAAAATGTATAAAAAAATTGTAAGTGGTGTATAAAAATGTATGTATGTATAAAAATGTATAAAAAAATTGTAAGTGGTGTATAAAAATGTATGTATGTATAAAAATGTATGTATGTATAAAAATGTATAAAAAAAATTGTAAGTGGTGTATAAAAAGGTATAAATGAGTACGTAAGTAATATATAATTAAATTGTAAGGTTAAACGACAAGAATGATATGTAACATTTTACAACAAAAATAAAGACTTTCTGTTAATCACGCGCAGGACATATAAGGTGGGTTAACGTTAAACGTGTGCATGCGACGTGAACTCGTCCAAGCGGCCTTTTTGCTGTGTAACCCCAACCGCGCCTTGCTCCGTAGGATAGCATCCAATACCCTCTTATTGTGATTGCTTTTGGGAACAGCTGACAGATCTCAGCACTTGCCCATGGGAGATTCGCGCGACCTACGTTCCACTAACGTTTGGGACCGCGCTTGCCACACTTTCTCGGTACTACAATACGGACATAAATATACAATAACTCTTATCTGGCAATTCGTTCCCCAGCGGAGATTCGATTGATATGCGGGATTCCAGTTTCTTATTCGGTTTCCTTGTCCTGCCGGTTTGGTGCTTATTCTGTTGGTGATTATTCTGTTGGTGCTCCCGCGACGAGGATTTGGTTTCAGGGTAGCTTGATTCTGGTGGTGGTTTTAATTTATTTTAGAACACTCTAAATTTTAATTTTCACTTCTCGTACTGAGAAAAAAAAAACTGCTTTGTAGGCGGGAGTTTAACTCCAAGACTTAAGTTTTTTATTTCAAATTTTTAGTTTCGGTCGGGTTTAACGTCCGCCTCGTTTCACCACTCATATGCTAATCCTCTTGCTAATTTTTCATTTCCTCCTCATGTCCACCGTTTCATTTCTATTGTTCCCCCCATTTGACCTTGGGATTCTAAGCACTTTTCCATGCATACCTGCTAATATTCTTCCCGCCGACCAGTTCTCCTTGAGAACCAAAAAAAAAAACCCGTTGCCTAACTATTTTGCTTTTTATTTTTCTTCTGACACAACATTTTCTAGAAACTTCAGTTATCGTTTAAGCGATCATATAAACGATAACTCCTAAACCCATCAATTTTCCTCTCAAAAATTCCTACCCGGTATCCGGCGTTCATAAATCTCCAGCACGTCATTTTCCCTAGCTTCCCGTCTTCGTTTTGCTGGCTTTTGCTTCATTGAGGAATTCTATTTTCATTCTCTATCTGGCAACACCCCATTCTACGACTATCGCCGCTAATTTACTATTTGTCGTGTACCAACACATGCAACACGAGTACAACAGAGTCCACCCGCTATAGCTGTCAGACAGAGACCTGTATAAGGTGAAACTACAAATTTCGTTAAGTTGGTTTGACAAGTCGTTATTATTTATTCTTTCATTCTACTTGTTTATGCTAACATTGATGGCCGCGTATGGGGTGAGTATTCTTTTAAGATTTTGAAATACAAGATATATTTAAGAGCATCTAATCGTTAGAATTCCTTTTAGGTTGCTACGGAACAGCCGGAGAGCGCCACGCAACATGTCTGGTTAACCCCATTTCCAATTTGAACGCGTTTTTCTCAATATCTCATTGCCGTATGTGTGTGAAATTCCATGAATTCCTCAAATGATGTTTTCTATGACATTGGGAAAACAAAAATTCCAAAAAAAGGTTTCTGATAGATTTTACAAGGATATTACTACCTGGATACCTAATATCAATGAAAGGGGTCTGGCCAGACCCGAAAATGTTTTGTGTATAAAGAAGTTTTTACAAATTAATTAACTATATTTTTTCTTATACGGATCGGTCCTCTACATTAGCAATACAACTTAATAAAAAAATTAGACTTCACGATAGGTTTGCGGTTCAAACAGTTCGTAACGGTAACTTTAAGCCATTACTTCTTTTCAATTACTTCTTCATACTACTTTAAACGTCTAAATTCGTATCGTGTGTGGTGTCCTTTTTCGTTCCGAGAGTGACAGCATAATGTCGACATGAGTTGTCAAATAACTTTATACCGGAATGCGTAATCTTGTATGCTGTCATTCTTGACAAAACCCAGAACAGAAACTGCGCCAACCACTAAGGCCGTGGTTACCCCGTGGTTATGCTATCGAGTTTTGCTTGGCAAGTAGGACTTTTTTTTTGTTGTTTTGTGTGTAAAAGAGAGAATTGCTTACACACAAAACTCTCTTTTACACACAAAACAACAAAAAAAAGGTCCTACTTGCCAAGCAAAACTCGATAGCTTAACCACGGCCATATGCTATCGAGTTTTGCTTGGCAAGTAGGACTTTTTTTTTGTTGTTTTGTGTGTAAAAGAGAGTTTTGTGTGTAAGCAATTCTCTCTTTTACACACAAAACAACAAAAAAAAAGTCCTACTTGCCAAGCAAAACTCGATAGGCCGTGGTTATGCTATCGAGTTTTGCTTGGCAAGTAGGACTTTTTTGTTGTTATTTTGTGTGTAAAAGAGAGAATTGCTTACACACAAAACTCTCTTTTACACACAAAACAACAAAAAAAAAGTCCTACTTGCCAAGCAAAACTCGATAGCATAACCACGGCCATAGCATAACCACGGGGTAACCGCAGGAACAATGAAAACGTCAATAAAATACAAAAACAAAATTACAGAACTGCGAAATTTCTTAAGGGTTGGTTGTTTTAGTGGTACATTTTTCTAGATTTCTAAAGCGACAGATTATTTTGTGCAAATAAACAATTTGCAGTAAACAAGTAAACATTTTTTCAATTTCAACTTTTGTGTGTATAGAAAAAAGACACCGAGAGAATCGAAAATTAGTAATAATAAAAACATGGCATTTGCAAAATTTATTTTGTTAGCATTCAGCGGATAATATTCCAAGTTGAATTGTATTGTATACATAAACTCGACACTCGGCTGGAAGTGAAAATAGCTCGATACCACACACGGCTGAGCTGTGGTATTGCCAAGTGTTCCTAATAGATTGACGCGTCATTTGTTGCATACGCCGGCTCGGTTAATCTTGCTGCTACTGCCAGAAATCGAATTTGAATCTTCTAACAGTTTTATACATGGCTTTGCCGGAAAATAAGCCACCGATATTACACATTCTGGTGGTGGGATTTCATCATAAATTGGGATGCCAGGTAGTTTATTTTCTTTCCTATTTTTCTTTCAATTGTTCCTCTTCACATTATTTTTATTATCCATTATTTTGTGTCCAGGTTGAGTTCTCATATCCGCCACTTATTACTGGCACCTTGGGGAAGAATGAGTGTCCTTCCGGTTGGAAATACTTGCCTACTTTAGCGTTGCCAGACGGTTCGCATAATTTTGTTGAGGACACGGTTTTCTTTAACTTGCCCAGTTTGTTTGATCCGACGGAGACTGTCTACGGAGTATCCTGCTTTCGCCAGATCCCCGTAGAGGTTGGTGCTAGGATTATTTATTTAGATTATTAATTTGAGTTCATTACTTTGTGAACCCACCCACTCTCAGAAACTAAAAATACGCACTGCTGATGTCACCCGCAGCACCGTCCAGAAATCAGTCTGTATTCTGGCTCACCTCCCCATCTACGGCTACATCGAAGTTAAGCTCTCCCTCATCGCGGATGCGTTCTTCGAGCAAGGCGATTTCTCGAACACAGAACTGCTTATACAAGCGTATCAACAGCTGAACGCTTGCCTGGTTGACGATGAGTCTCGGCGTCCATCGCGTCATTTCTATGTTGGTCTCTCGTTGCGAGAAATTCTGCTGACCTGGCGCCACAAGACGCTGATACTCTTCAAGTTGTTTTTACTGCAACGACGTGTGATCTGTTTCGGTTCTCCGGTGCGTAGTATGTGTGCTTTAATATTGGGCATCGCCTCCTTGATGCCAGGTTTGCTGGAGAAGGGTTTTCAAGAAGTCGCATGTGTACGCACGTCACGTCCGCTCTCTCCGATGCCGGATTTCACTGATTCACTAAAAGGCTCCGGCATGGAAAACGCGCAGCCTGATGTTAACGAGCAATTGACAAACGTTGCATCTGAGTCAGTTGCACGTGTTGAAGTAGCACCAGCACCATCATCAAAGGAGTCCTCGCCAGAGCTGGGCAGTTGTGCAGAGCTGATTGATGATTGTACTTTGGTATCTTCGGCAGCTTCGGCTGGCGAGTCCGTTGGTAGTAGCAGCGAGTCGTCATCGCCACCTCAGTCAGTACGCGGTCTCAACCGTTTAGATTCAGAGGAGGGACCAACCGAAAGTTGTAAATTAAATGAGCGCAGCAACTCCTTGACACGCGAAAGTAGCATTGATACTTTGGCTGGTGAGTGCTGCTTTTTCATTGTTATTCTTAGGTTTTTAAACATGCTTGTTTTGTAGCCATGCTACTTGCGCTCATAGATGTCAATCCAAACGAATATCGTGCTCCTATTACGATTTTTGCTAGCGGCAACCTCTGCCTTCCTTACCTCTCGCTGCCGTACATGGACCTGCTTACGGACCCCTCAGTTCTTAGCTATGTTATCGGCACATCGAATGTCCTTTTCCAGCAGAAACGTCAGCTCGCCGACGTGTTGGTGGACATTGAGAATGCCAACATTGATGCTCACGACCAGGAACTGCGACGCCAGGTGGCTTTGAGCACTGAAGACTTGCGATTCATGGACTATTTAATGAAGCATGTGTTGGCGCCCAAAGAGGATGCAGAGGGCAGTGAACAGTGGATTCGAGAACAGTTTCAGGGTTACATGTTGGCTTTGCTGCGAACAACAGTTGTTGCAAAAGGTGGTTGGTAAAAGCGGCAAGAATTAAAGGCCGCTGATTTAATTTGGGATTTGTGTTGGAATCTTTTCAGATGCAACCACGAAGGATTGCGATCACTTTAATGCACAATTCATTAGTGCATTTAAGAAAACACAATGTTTTCAGGAGTGGTTTGATGTGCGTCCGGATGACGACTTCTTTGCAGCTTTGCCAGCCGGTCATCCATTTGCCGGCACCCTTTCGGTGGCAGATATGAAGTTAAAATTGACGCAGTAAGTCGACAGTAGCATTTTCGAGGTCTTTTGAAATATAATTATATTTTTTTCCCTCTAATGTAGAACAATGCAGAACAGCGAAAGTGGGCGGAAAATAAATCAAGCTGTAAACACAACAAGTCGCGCTGTCGGTGAGTAGTTTGGTGAGAAAGCGGCTCGTCAAAAATCGAGTTTCAAATACTTGGCGACTTTATAGTTCAAGAAACTTTTTTAGGGATGTATTTGATATAGAGAACGTTATGAGAATTCTCTTAACCTAACGTAACATAAAAATTAAATTTTTTATTATACTTTTATTTAATAGAGAGAATATTTAGAGAGTATATTAATAATATACATGTACAATCGAGAGTAAATTATGACCGCAAAAATGCAATATACTTAAAATCTTAGGTGGTGCTATATCACAAGCCAAGGGCGCCTTTTCCAATTGGTGGTCTTCGATTACAACTGCACCTCCTGCAGTTGCATCCAGCTACAGTGCAAACATGGATGATCTAGCTGCTGAAGCTGCTGCACAAGAAATAACCGTAACATTTCAAAACAACAGCAACAGATTAGACATTGAAGAAGCCTTAGTCAGCATTCAAATTGATGGAACATCGACAGATCAGGAGCAGGCAATGACTGATGAAGCAAACGAGGCACAACAAAGCAGTGCTTCTCTGACAAGCAGTGAAAAGTTGATTGACAGTGCCGAAGAGCTTGATGAAGATGCGATGTCTAAACCTTCGCCTGCTGAAGAACATGCAGCAGCAGTGGAAGTGGAAGTTGGCCCATCAGACGCGGATAAATCGCAAAAATGTGGCATCGTCGAAATCGGTCATGAAGCTGAATTACTGCTGGACAGTAGTAATGTTGTGGGGATGCCAATTTTGAGTGGGCCGGCACAAAGTTGTGCGGGCGATGCTGCAAATGTTATTACTGACGCGGAAAAACGCAGCAATGGTGATGTATTTATTGTGTAATCCTATCATATTTATTTTCACACATTTTGTAGTAATTTTTTGTACATGTTTCTCTATTTAAACTTTATTAGTTTTTTCCCCCCTCCCCCTTCCATCTCTCATTAGCTGATAATTTTATCTTTAAGGCTTCTTTCTGTGCGGAGAGCAAAACAAAGTAAAACAAACGCATAATATATATGTACGTATAATGTATTCGATTTTTCTTAAAGTCAATACAATATGTAGCCAAACATTTAATCCACGTATTATATTCAAACCAAAACTTTACTTCATTTTCAAGTGCAATTTGTATTACGATAATAAAAAAAAATAACCTTTTTCACTATACTCGGCTCTCATTAAAGGCTTATCAACACATTCGATTTTTAATAGCATTCATTTGATTTTACTAAGGATTTAGCAATAATAAAAGTTCAAAAACAATAAGAATCAAATTAACAAGCTTTTTAATTCACAGACAAATGGAAAGTAAAGGCAGTTAAATGAGTGATTAAGTAATAATTGATAATATAAAGAACAAATTACCAAAAACTTGTCAAAATAAATGAACAAATTACTTCCGAAAATTACTTTTTCCGAATACTGTTGATTAGAAGCTCATTACTCTTGACGATCTCGCCTAGTTCCTGTAGCTCAGCGTTTGCCTTCTCCAAGGCTGCGGAATACTTGTCTAAATAAGATTCACGCTCATCTGCATGTTTGTGGTAATTCTGTTCGATTGAGCACATGGTTTTTTCATTCTCCTCGGTCAGGCGGGCCAGTTGTTGCTTATTCGTCGCTAATTCTGCTTCGCATTCTTCCAGCTGCGTTTTCAACTCTTGAAATTGCTGCGCCAGTTGTTCCTCCTTCTGTTCCATGGCGCTTCTTTCTTTAGCAACAAATTCTTCGTATTTTTGTAGATTTTCCTTTGCGGCATTCACCTTTTTAGCTAAAGAATTAGTTGTGGGACTCAAATTATATTCGATCTCGTATGTAATTTCAGCGGTTTTCTGATCGAACTGATGGAGAATGTTCTTGTTTTCTTTCAGAATAAGTTCGACTCTCGCTTTTAGATCATTTAAAATAGGCATCACACGCTGCAGATCGTTCGCACTGACTTGAATGGGCAGTTGAAGATCATCCGCCGAATAGTTGAGGTTCAGCTGAGAATAAGCGATTTTCCGAACGCAGCCATTGAATTTTTGAATCTACAAGACAGTAATGAAAGTTTATTTAACCTTTTGTTTTTAGCTAACGCCAAAGCTGCAACACCAACCTGCTCAGTTAATTGATTCTTTGTACGCGATTGTAGAACCTGCTGATTATGACTGAAATCCTGCAGATCCTGTAAAGCGCGTTCTTTGCTCTGCAGAATTTGCTTGTGATTCATCACCTGATTAATCAAATTGTCGCGCTCTTCAACGGTGCATAATTGATTATCGATGGTTTCTTTCATTGATTTGATTTCATTCTGCAAGCTCTTGACCTCGTTTTTTACGAATGGCAGATCATGTTTCATTGTTTTTATTTTGTTCGCATTCGCTTTAATAATATCCTTGAGCTTTTCGATCTTTTGTTGGGTATTATTTACTCTCTCCTTCAGGTTTTTACGCTGTTGTTCATCCTCTTCGTGTATCTTTGGTTGTTGCTGCTCCAATTCGACGAGGTGCTCTTCCAATCTCTTAATTAAAGCTTCCACTTTTACTAAACCTTCCACGCCGCAACGTTTTTGAATAAATATATCGCAAGTCTTTGTTTGCAAAGCTTGATATTCCTGATTCAGATTTTTGTCCCACAGCAAAAAACCTTCCTCGGCATGAGTCAGCATCTGAACTTGAAATTCAACATCAGGTATACGCTGGTACCCATCCTCTAGACGACTAGCTGTAATCTCTCCGGGCGTCAAAAAGGGCAATGAGTATCTCTCTACCGCCTCGACATCATCCTCCTGAGGCGGTACAAATTGCATAAAAAAATCGAAGAGCAACATCACATTTCCGAACGAGTGCTGCGTGTTCGGCGTCTTCAGCCATGATTTGTTCAACTGATATGGATATTCTAATTTCTGCAGTATATTAACAATGTCTGTGACATGGTTGGTGAGGCTGGCGGTGAAACGATTGCCACACACAAATTGAAGAAAATAATTTACTATACCAACAAACT
This sequence comes from Myopa testacea, assembly GCA_949629155.1. Lineage (NCBI taxonomy): Eukaryota > Metazoa > Arthropoda > Insecta > Diptera > Conopidae > Myopa > Myopa testacea. The sequence goes on along the minus strand of OX451345.1, from coordinate 6,896,218 downwards.
GTTTTATAGACATTTGTCGAAGACCACCGGAACGAGCTGAAGGAAAGGAAATGATGATATCGCACTAAGAAGCGCAAGTTGTAAGCCTGACTAAATAACTCACAATTAAAAAAGTCGGCTGTGAAACCAGGAATGGCACCGCGTGCTGCTTCATTTCGTAGATAGTCTGAAACACGTTGCATTTGATCCTGCACCCAACGCTTGTCATTGTGCAGAGCAACGCCCCCGCGGTACTTTTCTGCTGTAAGCAAAAGGCTTCGAGCTGGAGATTTGTAAAGCGTTGTCTTCTGAGGCGTTGGAGCTACCAATGTAGCTGCGACGCTGCTGCTGCGCTGTGGACGAGAAGCGGAATTCGGTGCTAAGGTTACTAAAGCGGCGATATTGGCACTACTTTTACGATCCAAGGAGGAAGTGCGCGTCGGAATGGCGATACGACTCTGACTGCCAAAGAAAATTGTTGTTTAGTAATATAGAGAAAAGCATGAAAAGCTGGGAATACTACTAACCGTGCAGCATACTTTTTAGCTGTACCAGGAGCTGGCGACGGTGCAGTAATGGAACGCTGTTGTCTGCTATTGAACAAGAAAATTTAAATTGAAATAAATCACAAACTTGGATTCAATCACCTCGATTGCCTTTTTGTGTTCTGCTGCGTCTCTTCAACAATCTCATTAGTTCTTCTAGGGCGTTGCATATTATAAACACAAAAGTCTTCACAGAAATTAGATTTATTTAGTGCTTTTTTAAAAGATTTTATATAAATTAAAAACAATTTGATAATATTCTTGAGCGCTTCTTTTTTCCAAACGATTAATTTTTCCACCGTAGTGTAGGCTTAACGCCAGTACAGTACGAACAAAAGTCGCACAACAAAGAATCGTTTTGAGAAATGCTCGCTGCTGGCACGAGAACGTCGAACACGACTACAATTGATAGAACACAACCATAACGACTAATTAATTACTATATTGTAGTTAGATGGGGGAAAAAGAAACTTTAATGACCCCTCCACCGCTAGCAAAGAGTACAGTAGTGGTTGTTCAATTTTGATACGATAGAGATGATCTTCTTCTTCATATAGGAAGTGTCACTCAATTGATAGCTCTATGCTATTGTCGCTATGGTTGTGTACTCTCTATAATAAAGTAAACACATAGAAGTCGTTCGACGACAAAACGACGCGAAAAAAATTACAAATTGTCAAAAAATTCGGAACAATTTTACCGTTGGAGAATCACTCCAATTTTATTGTGGTTATTGTAGTTGTAGTTTCTTTTGCTGATTACAACAACTTTCTTTCTTTTTTTTTAATGGAGGAGCTGAACGTTATAAGATCATCAGCGTTCAAAAACTAACATTGTTATTTCAATTTAACAATGTTATGACACAACGGGCACTTATCTCAAATAGTGTCGTTAGTTACTCAATAAAACAGTGCAAATACTGCAGCTGAGACAAATAATCATCATTTTTTGAAGTGATTTTAGCTACTTGTTATAGCAGGTCAACAGTTGTTCTATACGCCGTCATTTGCAGCACTTTAGGAAATCTGCGCCAAGAAAAATATCTATTTTTAAGTGTTTGTTTCAAATGTTGCTTTACTTTAATTTATAATTTATAATTTTTTTACCTAAAAAAATGTTTATTTACAAAATTCTTTAACAATAAAATACTTTAAAATTCTACTAAATATAAATTAAAAGACTTGCTGTTTTTTAATTAATTTTTACCTAATTAAAAAATGTTTAAAAAAAACAAATTCTTTACAAAATTTCAGTTTAACGTTTACGGTTTTGCATTTTATAAAATAAAATAAAATTTATGACAATAATAAATTCACTAAAAGTGTATTTAACTGGTAATTTCACTAAAAATTAGTTAAATGAAAAATAAATTAAATTAAAGTGTTGCTTTTGAATGGTTACTTTTTTCATTTTTTATATTTTTTAACTTTATGTTTTAAATTAAAAACTGATTTATTTAACTCTCTTAACTCTGCTTTTTACGTTTAGTTTTTGTTTTGTTTTTTTTTTTAGCTTAACTTATGTAGTTACTATGTATGTGTTTTTTTGCAATTTTATTTAATTCAATTAGTTGCTTGGTTGGTTTTTATTTTAATTTATAAACTTGTAGGTTTAAATTTGTTGTTTTTTTTAGGTACTGAAGGTTTCACGCTTTTTTCGTGAGGTGTTGTTTGCTTTTTGCTTCTACTCGTACATTTTTCCCTTTCTCGTTCTCTATCTCTCTCTTTCCCACTCTCGCTAATTTGAAGCATTCAACGGATTCAGATTTTCGCCGTATTCTTTGTTAATCGAGAGCAAAAATAGGAACGCCAACGCTAGGAGACTGGAGCCGAGCAGATCACCCAATGCCGTCAGATATGGAATCGAGGAGTTATCGGGATCGATTTTCCACTTCCACATCGCGTGGACGATGATGTGAGCGATGTAAAGCAGAAGCATCACCTGCCAAGTAAAATTGATATTATTTACTTCATTCATATACAAATAAAAGCTTCTTCGGTAACTTTGAATGCTTTATCGAAAACTTAATAACTTTAAAAACATTTTCTTTTATCGAGGCAATACGTTGAAGTACGTGTTGAGATCAGGAGAAGCCAGAACTCACTCACCTGCACCAAACTGGCCATCAGATAGGCCAACACGAACACCGCGGTCACCGTCGATGTCGACATGTGAATGTAATCGGCGGCGAAGATGAAGACGATGTTCCCAGGAATCGACATACCGATGAGAATGCGAGCTGTTCTCGCGTAAGGAACTGCAAAAGGAAAGCATAATCAATCATTCGATCTCACCATCTCTCTCTCTCTCGCTCTCTCTTTTCTACGTACCGCCTTTGAAGAGCGCTTTCCAGGGCCATTCGAAGATTTTTGTATGCGGTGGTATGATTCCAATGATGGAACTTTGATGCAGCATCGTGGAAATCTTACTCGCCTGGACCGAAACCAAGTTACCGCCGATTCCATTAATAATCGGCTGGAAAACCACGAAGCCGTTGAACACCTCAACAGCGGCATCGAGAACCAAGCCACCCAAACTGCAAGAAATGTAATTAAAATAAATTTGATCATCAGCATCACCGTAACACCGACGATTGATTGACATTGGCCAATGGCTCCGAATATCGGTCACTCACCCGCTTATACACAACGCCGATAGAACCGGCACCCAGCCGCTTTTCAGAACGGGCCTCGTGTACTCATTCTTGAGCACGATCACCACCCACATCGGCAACAGAATCAAGTAACAAACCACTACCACGAAGGTTATCCACAGATGAGTCTCTGAACCCCACCAAAACAAAGAGCAAGGGGTTGGGGTGGGGTCACCAAAAATGAGATTTGAGATTAGAATGGATATTATTATCAGAGTATATTGGATGAACTTTGCACTCACCTATGTTATCAAAGAGTAGCGAAGCTATAAATGATAACAAACTAATTGAGACCACATCGCCGATGGAGGCGGCCAATGGTGTTGCCATATTATCAGGATTTAAGCGATACTTTTGAGATAGTAAGATCACAGCCACTAAAACAAAATCTGCAAAAAACCCGAAATTATTAGATATTTCATTGGATTGGATGATGATTGTTGATTGGAGTTGATTTCCTTTGATTTGTGACTTCGATTTCACATCACGTTTACGTACCCAAAACAAAACACGACGATGTCGCTGTAAACATGGCCGATGCTGTTAACAACATCACGTGTTCGAACTCAAAATTACCATCCATGGCGGCACCGACGGAGACGGCAAACATCGCGACCAGAAATGAAGCGACTGTCGCCTGAACTTGAACCAAAGCAATGTTGCCCACAATCATGCGGATGACTTCTTTGCGTGACGTCATGTTGCCCAGATTCACTTGGGTTGAAAGACGCGAGGCGAGACACATGTCCAGGTTGCCTTTCAGACCGAGGAGGGCGGGAACAAGAATGAAGAGTTCGCTTATGGATTTGAAGACGCGCCATTTCTATGGAGAAGAGTGCAGAGAGAGAGAGAGAGAGAGAGGGAGGCAAAAAGAGATAGATATATTATAATGATACATTAGAATATATTAGATAGTAGATAGATTGATATATATACCAACCATCAGCTGGTTTCTTTTTAAGGTTTTATTTTTTAATATTTAATTTAAATTTAAATTTGTACAGAAAAGCAATTTTAAAAGGAAATCAGTCGATGGCCCAGCCCATATATTATTGTTATTCTGATATACTCGCACATAAGTATTTAAATTAATAGATTGAAAGAGGATTGACAGATACCGTCTTCGTACAAGTTTTAAATTTCTTCTTGTCAATATATGTATGTATGTATGTATAAAGTTCAGAATGAAATTCAGAAAAACGATTACGAAAAGATTGTGGAATGAGATTGAAGACTTTATCAGTTGAAGGAAAAGCTTTCGTTGTTTCTGTTGTTTTTGTTGTTGTTCCGGTTGTTATGGTCTCGCCGTGGTTGTTGTTGTTATTCTTGGTATTGTTACACCTGAGATATTCGGTTATCAGATTTTTTTTTATTACCCGCGCACCGAGATAAATCATTTTAATTAAAAAAACTCACACTTTATTATAATAATTTAACTTTTATTATTATTGTTTCAAGATTTGTCTTGTCTTGACAACTTTTTCAACAGACAATAAAAAGAAACAATAAAAATAAATTAAGTTTTACAATTGAATGTTATACAATAGAATACAATGTCTTGTTTTGTTTTTTTTTTTGCTTGTGCTTTGCTTTGTTTTTGAAGGCATTTAATTATTTTTAATCTAATATCGTAAATCTTATAATTGTTTTCTCTAAATATGATGACTGAGTGAATGAGTCGAAGATTGACTGAACGTGATTGTTGAGTAACTAAGTTATTTTGCTCTTGAAATACGTATGAAAATACGGCATTCACAATGTAACCTGGCCCATTATCGTTCAAGTCTATCGCGATGATGTTTCAACGATCAGACATTCGAACGACAGATCTTTCGGAAATGACGATTACTTTGTACACCTGTCTCAAGAGTCAAAGACACGAGGAAACGATAGGGAAAGAGAGACAACGAGTGACAAATAAAAGTGTGAGTATCTTTGAACAAAGATATTTCTCAAGTATTTCAAAGAATTCCAATTCAAGTAAATTTCGAGTCTTTTCGAATTAGAATTGGTTACTCTGAATGAATTCACATAGATTTGAATTATTATAGATTTGATTACGCTAACAGTTTTTCTTACCTCTACACGACCCAGTATAATGCCAGCTCCGATGGTGCCGATTCCCGCGAGGAAGAATGGTATCGAAACCTGCAAGAGTATCGTGGACCATTTTTCTTGCTTGACAGCTGGACGATTCAATGCTTGCTTCTCGTCGGCACTGCCTGGTATCCCGGCAATACTGCTGGAATCGAAACCTAGATCAAAGTCACGACCAGGACCGTCACCTCCACCGCCACCGCCACTGCCACCGCCACCACTCGCGCCAGGATCCTGTTCGGACGATGCTATCGACGTCGTGATGATTGAACTTAGTGAACCGATTGTCGAATGGGGCAGACCAGACAACTTCTCATTGTCGGTGTCTATTATAAATAAAGAAAGAAGAAGGAGAACAAAAAGGAGAGGAAGAAAAAGAAATAAAATCAAAACATCGTATCAAAATATTAATTAATAAAAGTAATTAATAAACAAGGAAGAGAGAACAAATTGTTATTATTAAGCTATAAAATGTAAAAAATGTTTTTCGAGGGAAAAACATGCATTAATTTCGGGGATGAACCCACATTGAAACCCCCATATTATCCACTAATTAAAGGGGGACATGAAAAACGGGTATCTGAAAACCAATCAATATATCAATTTTCGTGATTTATAATTTTTAATAAGTTTAATAATAATTAATCATGACTGAAATAAAAATAATTAAATAAAACGTGAATCTGATGAAATGAAAATTTAGGAAAAAAATTAGTGAAAATTAAAACTGCAACAGGTAGAAGTATTAAATTCTAAGAGACACCCTACACACTCACAACCTTTGAGAGTAGGGAAATGTTTGAAGATTGAAGAAACTTAAAAAAACTGGTGAAAAAGGGGACCGGGGGCTGAAGTAACGTCCGTTTAAATACAAATACAAGCAGTGTAAATTCCTTATAAAAATCATACAACATTATTATACAACATGTAGAAAATTATATATGTAAATAAAGGGTGGGCCATCAGCCTTTAATAATCAGAATTAAATAATTAATTTAAATTGAATGGAATAATTCACAAGGAAACCAGCAGATGGTACCCTAACATAGTTTTTAATTCTAATATACTTTGCTTAAAAATCCAATTAATTTCAATTACTTTAATTAATTTATTAAATAAAATTACTAATGTTCAGATGATTTAAATATTTTTTTGGTTTATCAATAATAAAAATAACATAACGTTAAATATTATGTTAACGAGATATTATGGTAAAGATTTGATATTATATAGATATGTGCTCATAGATTATATTTAGATATTCGTTAAAAAACAGAAGAATCATGTCATGTTACACACATGAGATCGTGTTGATTAAATTTCAATCAAAGTCATTCAGTGTGTTCAATACAATAAATAGAGTTATGGGGGGAGTGGGGTTTTTTATTTTGTTGTGTTTTCTATCGAACAGAAAAGATATTGAAAATTATTATATTGAAAACATAATTTATTTTATTTTAGTTTTTAAAGAATTGTTTTTAACTTTAATCGAAGTTCTTACTATTATAATACAATATATTTATTTTTATTATAATATATGGTGGTCCATCAACTGATTTCTTTTGCAATTACTTTTTAAAATTAGTTTGATATTGAATAATTATTGAATTTGAATTTAATTGAATTTATTCACAATATTAAAAAACAAACAAATTGATGGCCCACCCCATATAATATCTTTAGTAATATAAATATTAAAATTTTAAAATGCTAAATTGATGTGTGTTTAAATAGTAGAAAAGTGTAAAAGAGAGTATTAAGAAGAAGGTAAAATAATAGCCGAAAAGTTCAAGTGTTAAAATTTAAGTGAAAAAGAATTGATAAAAATTGGATAAGAATAGGATTAGAAAAAAAGGCTGAAGAACTACCAAAGTAGAGTGTAATTGAAAAAAATAGTGCTTAGATTGCTTCAAGTGCTTCAAGAGAATCCTAACGATAAAGGAAAATAAATATTTTCTCTAATTAAATTATTCTTTAATTAATATTAACGATTCATAGTAACCCTATATTGTGTGGGTATATTTTTATAAACACTCATTCGGAGTAATCGGAAAAACAATTGATTTCGTGAAACTCAATACGAAAAAACAGAAAATAAAGCGTTTGACTTTTAATTTCAATGAATTCTATGAATTGATTTATTTGCTGCTCTTTATATTAATTATTGTTTTTTCATTGATTTTGTTTTTGTACACTTATTAATAGTTTAATTGTTGAAAAGAGCACAATAAATAAAAATGTCACTTGGCTTTTTTTTTATTTGTTTTAACGTTTAAAAGTATTTATTAAATATAAAAACAAAAACAAAAACTTAAAGTGCAGTGAGGATTTCCAGAGAGAAAGAAAGAGGGAGATAGAGAAAAAAACAGAGAGAGAAAGAGAGAGAACCGAAAAAACTCACCAGTACCAAAAATGGTAAATATTTTATATCGATCATCATCGAAATTCAGCGCTGGCGAAGAATGTTGCAAGTGTTGCTGTTGTGGCTGTTGTAGTTGTTGTGATTTATACGAAAAGTGTTGCGATGGCACAACGACCACACCGTTAATATACGGTATCGTATTACTTTTCTCATTACCCAGGTAATTGCTAATATTAAGATGAATGTTATTCTTTTTACTACTTTTAATACTGTTACTGTTCGGAGGAGCGACATTTTCAGGTGTGTTTTCGATGTTGTTCTGTTGGTGGTGGTTGTTGTTGTTGTTGTTGTTGTTGTTGTTGTTAAGGAACTCAGTGTTGACAATCTTGGTGTTGGAGTTAATGTTGTTTTTGATGATACTGTTGTTGTTGTTATTGTTATTGTTGTTGTTTTTGTGGTAGTAGTTTGTAGGGCGAATTTGAAAAAAATCCTCCCTATTCTGTTCATGATTTGTTGATTCGAGAAATGGTGATGATGATGGTGTTTGTTGCTGTTGTTGTAGTTGCTCTTTCGAAGATTGCGCCATTGTTAAATTTTGTGATGGTTTTGTTTTTAAATTTAATTTATAATTTTAATTTATAATTAAATTAATTGTTAAAAGTATGTGCGAGTGTGAATGAGTTTCAGTTTCAAGCATTTAAAGAAATGTTTTGCGATTGTTTTTTTGTTTAAAAATAAAGAAATTTTTTTTAAATTAAAAACTTAATAAAAGTAAAAATGAATTTAGTGAATTCTCAATTTGGTTTAAAACTATGGTTTAATTAAAACTATTGAATTAGTTGTTAAATTTTGTGACGCAGAAGAATTTAAAAAAAAAAGTTTCATTCAAAATCAGTGCTTTTTTTAGAGTGTTGTTTAATTATTTACCATAAAATGAAATTCTTTAATTATTATAAATTTTCTTGAAGATATTCTTTTAAAAAGCAACGCTTTTGGTTTTTAATTTATGTTAAACAAATAAATTAAATTTAAATTGAAATTAATTTGGCTTAATAAATGCAACAGTAATAAACTGAATATCACACAACTTTTTTTGATGCATTAAAATAAATAATGATTATTATTTTATGATTACGATTATTTTATATAATTTAAATTATTATTATTATTAGTTTAATTTTTTTATAATTGTTTTAATGTTATTTTATTTGCTTTCTTAATTATTTGTAATATTTTATATATTGTATTATTTCGTTTATATTTATTTGTGTTTATATTATTTATTTTTTTATGTTATTGAATTTATTTAAGAGTATTTGTTAGAATTTCGTTATAAAAATTTAATTTAATAGTTGAGCGATTACATTTGTATTTGTAGTAATTAATTATAATTAAATTTAGACTAACTAATTATAATTATATTAGTTACTCAAAAAGCCCTTTCATTTAGTTTTTAGTGGCTTTTTTATTTTTCTACGATTGATTTACATTTTCTTTGTGATTGTTTTATTTTTTGTGTTGCTGGTTTTTTGTGCACGGTTGACTTTTGTGAGTGTATGTGTGTGTTTTTATTGGTTTGTTGTTGTGGTTGTGTTGGTTGATTTGGTTTTTTCGGGGTCGCTTTACATCTAAATTGATATCCGCTTGCTTTAGTCACCGGACCGTTGAGATGGCTGCAAAGTAGATCAAGAATAAGAACGAGAAGAAGAAGAATAGGAAGAAGAAGCATAGAAAGAAGTAGAGAAGGAAGAAGAAGACGAATTGGATGGATGGATGGTTGTTTGGTTCTTTAGCAACGTTAGAAAAGGACAACCATAGAGCCATGTTGAGGTATTAAAAAAAAAAAACAGATTTTGTTCTTAGAGACAAATCCGTTATTATTATATTTATTCCGTTATTGTTTTGCAAACGCAACACTGATTTTTTTATTTATGTTTTTAGATTTTTTTCTAATTTTTTTTAGAGTTTTCTCATTATTTCCTTATATGTATAATAGAACGTAATACTTGTTTAATTATTAATGAATGCTTTTCTTATCAACAGTTTTAAGATTATATTACACAGTATTAAGACTATGATTTTAATTACTTTTCATTGTATAGAAATCGAGTCTTTTGGAACTCGAATTCTGGATCTGAAGTTTTTTGTTTCTTAGTGCAAAAAATTTTAAACTAGGTAGTAATTAAAATGATTTTGACACATATTGTATATCTGCATGTGTTTTTTGTAAAAAGTGAAATCATCACGATTTTGAAATGAATATAAAATCGAGGAGGAGGATTTTTAAAGAGCCGCGATGACGACGTGAAAACAAGTTTTAAGCAAAAAGAAAAAACAAAAAAAAAAGGCACCAAAAACACCCAAAATAATATCTTAAAAGTAAACATTTATAAAGAAAAAAACATACAAAATTAACCAAAATAAAAACAAAACAAATAAGAAAAAGCAAATAAGAAAAAACAAAACCAAAAATAATAAATAAAAACAATCGAAAAAAAGGATTAAGAAATAAAAAATAAAAGCCGAAAAAAACAAACAAAACAACAATAATTATTGTTTTCGGTGTACTTTTTTCTGTGTCATTTAATATTTAATTTATTAGAATTGATTTTGTGAATTGTTGTTGGTTGTTGTTGTTGTTGTTGTTTTCGTTGAAAATCAATGAATTAACTTGTATACATGTAAAAGTGTACATATATTAAGTATAATACACCAATCGGAGGTAAAATAAAAAAAGTTGCTTCTTAATAATTATTTGTATTGCAATGTGGTTGGTTTTGGTTTTTTTACAAAGTTTTGAACTTTTCAAGGTGAAAATATATCGTAAAAAAGTGCACTTAATCAATGAAGAAAGGAATTAAAAACAAATTTCTGTCGACTGCACAGCTATTGAGATGGGTTGGTGTCTTCGCTTCGACTCTTCTGACTTCTCTGGTTTCGCATTTTAAATGGTGGTCGAGGTGCCGCGTCTGGTTAAAAGCTAAACTAACGCTTATTTAGGGCCGAATGGTCACGTCTATTGATAGGTTGACGTATTCCGGGGATCAGTTAACGTCTTCTCAGGATTAGTGTTCGAATTCGGCTGATAATGAAATATTTAACGTGTGATTTCCGAATGTGGAGTTACATGTGACATCAAGTCAAGGGTATTGTCAACTGGGTGCCTGCTTTAAGTCAAGTGGTTCGGGATGTGAGGCGTTTGAGAAACGCTTAAGAGACACTTGAAAGGCGGTCGAGAGACGCATTGAGTGACGGTTGAGTTTTCAGATTTCTGAAAAGCTTTCTAAGAAAAACAATCGTATAAAAAGCTATAAGAATTTCAAAAATTGTTTATCTATTTTGGGGAATAATGTTTCCCCGTAATTTCATTCAATTTATTGCTTATTAACGATAAGCAACCTCTCACTCAGTCAATCAATCATTATAATTAAGAAACATTTAAACTTCCATTGTAACATAGCAAAACCGGGGAAAAGGCGACTGCATAAAAAACACCGTAATTGAACAACAACAGAGAACGAATTGAATAGCTTTTTAATGTCCGTATAAATTCGCGATCAAAGTACCTAAAAACAGCGGTCGATCGATCGATCGATCGGTCTTTCATGGCAATCATTTGAAAACCCATACATACATACATAAAAATAGTATATACAAACATTATAACATCCATAAATGCGTCATGAGCACGTGCAATAAAGTGCAACAACTAAATTGGTGTTGCTATTGTTGTTGTTATTTTATTATATAATATTGTATAAAAGTCGAAGCAGAAAAGTTTTGTATCATAAAATTAAACGATCCACACAAAACCGCTTTCAAACTAATTTAAAGCAGACAGACAGATATACAAACTGATAAACAGACAGAAATACTGTCAAACTGACAAATTGGTTGAGAGGCAAAAAAAGAGAGAGAAAGGGAGAGAGAGAAAGAGAGAGAGAGAGAAAGAGACAGAGAGAGAGACAGAGAGAGAGAGAGAGAAGCTTGCAGAACGAGTTTAGTGTCTTAGAAGCTTATTTACAATACTCGCCACGGCGGCTCTTTTGGCCCCCATTCGAGGCCTTCAGAAAGAATACAAAACAAACCCGACCAAAAGGAAAGCCGAAAAAATCAAAAGCAAATAAAAAAGAACAAAGAAACACAAAAAACATGTAAGAAAAACAATTGAATGGAGGAGAGAAGAGCTTCTCAACCACAATCGTAACACTGAACTTGAAATGCGGTTTGTTTTGGTTGTTGTTGTTGCTTGTGTTGTTGTATTACGGGGGGGAGGGGATATTTTTTCATGCTTCTACTTCTGGTTGAATTTATGCATTTTCCACTTCGAAATTGTGTCAAGAAGTGTATTGTTTTTATTATTATTATTATTATTATTATTACTAGTATTATTATTAGTCTTGTTGTTGCGGCGTCATTCGCGTCACGCTTCTTTTATTTGGCTTTACAACATCGCAAGCGGATGCAAGAAATAATTCAGGCTAATTAAGAGTTTTTATACTAGAATATGTTTGTTGTAATTGTTGTTGTTGTTGTAATTGGTTTTGTGTGTTTCTTTGCTGTTGTTGGTTTTCAATCCGGAACTTTTTTTCGATACAGGAACATTAAACAAACGAACGAACCAACACTGAATTTACGCAACAAGGTTTTATTATTTGTACCTAAACAAACTTGAATATGGTTTCTATAATGCAACGATTTCTTTCTAAATAAACGATAATAAAGAGTCCATAATAATTTCCCACAATCTCAAGCGTGAACGAGCTGGAACTCGATAGCCAAGACAAAACCCACACCAGAAAAGATAACGCAATCTTTGAGCGAATTTGAGCGAGTTGCAAAAACTAACGAATAGCAAAGTTAAACGAATAGCAAAGTTAACTGGAAAAAAGTATCGAGTTGATGAAAAAGTTCGTCAATAATTTAAATCTGGTTCTAAAAACTTCTTTAACTAAGTAAATCTAAACAATTAAAGTAAAATCTAAATCAGTTTATAGTATAGATAATGAATGAATAAATAAATTAAGCAAAAATAAAATTAACCTAATAAATTAAAAATACTAAATGAATGCGGTTAAATGTTAATAATTATTTCAAATGAACCTTTATTTTGAGAATGTTTAAAGAATTCAAATTGTATTGTAAATGGATTTATATTAAAAAAAAATGCAATTAAAATAAAAAGTACATAAAAATTGAATTTAAAAAATCAAAATAAATTAAAATTCGGATCGCATCGCATCGCAATCGGATGCGATCGACAACAACATCAACTGTGTCACTTGATTAGTCATCGGGTTTTGATTTGATTTGATTAAAATATTCAATTTAAAAAAGAAAAAAAAATAGGTGTTAATTAATTTATACACATGCATGTACACATGAACAATCAACATCAAATGTCTGTATGCGATAACAACTCAATCAAATATGCACTCATAATTATCACATTATAAATTTGACAAATAAAATCATTAGTTGGATTTTATTATTGTTTTGTGTACATGTTTAAATTATTCAACAAATAAATGGATAATGTTAAAAAGAAGTAACAATAATAAAATTTTAAAACAAAATTGAAAATAGTCCCAAGCAATCCCATTAATTTTACGAGATTAAATTTAATTTTTCTTACTAATTATTTAATTTAATATGGACACAAATTACGAAAATAAATTAAATCAAAGAAAGAAAAAAATAAATAAAATATTCACAAAATAAACCACAGCAATAAATAAAAATACAAAATATAAAAACGCAAAATACAATAACTAGAAGTATATTTTAGAAGTTGGCAAAACTTCACCACGTGCGAAATTCAGAAAATAAGGAAACAACAACAAATCATATCATTTAAACAGGTTAACATTGATTTATGTATTTATACAAAAGCTATTAATAAACAGCTTAGTTATGAATCCGAATCTTCTTAAAATCTGATTGCGATTCTATGATTTGATTCTAGAAACAAAAAATTTATCTGAAAAATTAATTTTATAAAATAATTAAAAATCAAAAGACGATGAAAAAATAAAGTTAATTTTAGAAATATTGTTGTTGTTATTATCATTGCTTTATTTTGTCATAGTTGTTTTTGTAGTTGTTTGTGGGGGTTTCTTATTAAAATTCGACGTTAAACCTGTAAAACACCAAGCTCTATAAATAAGCGATTTATAAATATAAAGATCAAAGATTAAACATTTTTAATTTAAGCTTTCTTATTGTTTAGAATTATTTACTTTGTTTTTTAACAGAAGTGGGAAACAACTTTTCTGTTTACAGATCAACGGAGAGGCCGCTGCTGTTAATTTGATCGCTCTGTTAACCAACAGAAGCTACGCGTTCTTCTCGTTGTTTTTTATTTCTGTATTTAAATGTTTAATTATGGAATGTTTTCGTTTCAATTTTGTAAAAACAAAAATTATTTAAATATTTAAACAGTTTTTCTGTAAGAATTCCATTGAAACGCGTCATGTTTTTACTTAAATTATTAATTAAATGTTTATTTTTTATAACACGCGCGGAAATTAAACACTTCATTACAGGGTGATGTGCAGAAAAAGAATATCTTATTTAAAAAAAAATAAATTCAATCGAATAAAACAAGCGACATTATTTTAAATACAACTAAGAAATAAAAATAATAATCTTTAGTAAACGTGTTCGTTTAATAAATGCTAATTTATAAATGTAAATGAGGAAAAAAATCACAAAAAGAATAGAAAATTTGAAAATGAAAAAAACACTTCATTATTAGAGAGTTTATTATAATTTATTACAGACTTTATTATGAAGTTTATTGGATTTTTAAGCGTTGAATGCTTAATTAATGATAAATTAAAACCTATTCACTACAAATTAATTCTGTAGAAACATTTTGAATGCCATTTTGAATGTTTCAAATCTGTAGAAACATTTTGTTTTTATTCGGTCCACAAAAATGTCCAATTTTTTTTATTTCCAGTTTCTAATTTAATGAAAATTATGATTGTAATGATGAGATGATGAGAGTGATGATGGAGATGACTATGAGATGATGATGATGACTGTGATGATAATAATGACTGTGATGATAATGATGACTGTGATCATAATGATTATGATGTGTTTAGTTCTTATGTTAAAAAAGGAAATCACATTAAAAAATGTACTCTTTTCTTTCAACTTCTTTAAATTTATTTATTTTTTAAAGGTTTTTAGAAATTTTGGTCTTTTGTTTCTACGATTTGGAAATTAAACATTGTACTTAAGTGAAGTGATAACAAATAAACTCCATCTGTTTTTAATTAATTGAATACTATTTCAGGTCATCAACCGCGTAATTATTATTTTACTATCCTCATTACTTTATTACCATGAGCGATTGTAATTGTAATTTAACACAAATTTTTTTTCACAATTTTATATTCTTTATCATTCTATCAATTTAATTATAATTATAATGGAAGTTTTTAAAATATGGAATACTAAAAGTCGTAAAGAAGAGCTTCGTACGTAGAAAAAATTAATGTTATGCTTGAGAGCTTCAAAGGGGCAGATCGAAGAGGGTCATAAGGGGAGAGAGAGGTAGATGGTGGGCGATGGGGTAGAGGGTAGAAGTAAGGGAGAACAGGTCAAAAACATTTGAGACCTCTTTGAAGGTAAACAATTGAATGAATGAATAACAAATCAGATACAAAACATGAAATAATTGTTTAAAGTAGTTTCCAATGTGTTTTTGTTATTATTAAAGAACGTTGATCTCTCTGTTCTTTTATTATTTTTTCTGCTCTTTCATTGTTCCCTCGTGATTTATTGTATTTCATTAAATTTGAATTAAGTTCCCTCATTTTTAAACACTTTTAAGTCTTTTCATTAATAAATACTTTGAAAATCTATAAATTATGATTTAAACCAGATAACATTTTAACTTAATAATAAAAACCAACTCGTAAATTCTTTAAATTCTTTATTCGAAATGCGTCAGTTAATAAAACGAAATTCAGTTGATAAAATAAAAAGTTGTTGAAAACATCAAAATGAAGACTTAAAAATAAGATCTGCTCTTCAAATATTGTAAGAAAATATTAAAGAATTACTATTAAAAGAGAATGCTTAGGAATTAAATAATATAGTAAAGACATCAGAAATCAGAGAATATCAATTAATGATTAGATTAAAGAATAATGAAAAATTAAAGATACAACAATTGATTGACAAGTTTTATAGAAATTTATTATCTAATACTGAACAAACATAACATACTAAATAATACATATTAGCTAATTAAATAACATTTTTTTTAATACAGAAATAATAATCAATCTGCGTCTTTTTAAAGTTTTTTTTAAGTTTCGTATCTATTAAGTGTTTCTTTAATGATTGCAGAATAGAAGCGACCTGTTCTCTCTCTCTCGCTCGCACGTTGCGCTTAATCAAGATATATGAAACACAAGAAGAATAAAAAGGAGCAGAAGAAGAAGAAATGAAGTCTTTCCTCTTCACTTTGCACTTGACTAAACTCAGCCACGAAAAATAAACAACAAACAAAAAAAAAACCCCATGAATTTCGACATTGAATGCATTGAATAACATATTTTAAAGTCAGTTGATGATAAGATAACCTAAATGTCTCTATAAGTGCGAGTATATATAAGATATATAGCACAATACTGATGTACGTAAGCCCACCTGTTAGCTTTGGCTTTAGTAGATTATAGTAAATCTTCACAAATGAATGTTTTCTTAGGTTTACATGAACAAACATTAAAAGAAAAGGAAGTGCAAAATATTAATAAAAGTTAAATAATTAAAAATTTACTATAAAAATAAGAAAAATAAAATATCGACGAATATTCATGAAATTAGAAGAATCTAACGTTTCGGGAAAACTTTGACATTTATTAGGATTTAGAATTTATCTTAGTTCACACTTTAGAACCGAATCGAATTTGAATTAAACTCTTTTGACCACTTTTGACCTCAACTGAATTTGAATTGAACTCTTTTTTTTGTCGTGTGTTTTATATGATTTTATGTTAATTAAGAAATGAAATAAAACGGGAAAAATTCAAGAAAAATTCGACAATTTTTAATTCAAATTCAATGAATTGGAGAGAGTGGAAAACAAACGGAAAAAATACTACTTACTGCCATAAAAAATATATCACATTAAAAAATTGCATGGGAGTTTTGCAAAGAAGACAAACAGCAACAAAAAACGAGAGCAACAAGAAATGCATCGAAAAACGACTGCTGCCTCGTTTGCATTGCGGAGGCGCGATTCTCGTGTGTAAAACGGGCCTGAACGCCAAGCAACGGCTAACGGCACATGTTACGAACTGAGTAGTAGTTGTTTTTTGTTGTTGTTGTTGTTTGCGTTGTTGGTGTAATGAAACGTGTTACTGTGCATTTGTCACTCTACACACTCACTTTGCACAACGCTTTAACGAACGGCGAAGAGGAAGAAGAGTATTCATTAAGAAAAAAGAAGGATTTCATAAAAAAAAAATTATTTTAACAAAGAAACAAGCAGTTTTTTTCGCTTTTTGTTTTTATTTGATTCATTAAAAAGTAGAAATAAATCAGCAAATCGCATATAAAAAGTGTGAAAAATAGAAAAATGTAAAAAAATATTAAAAAAAGGCACGCAAATCGGAAAATCACGGAAAACGAAGGAAAAATAAATTTCGACAACAAAACACAACAACAACAACGACGACGATGATTTCTTAATATTTCTTAATAAACTATATTTTGAAATAAAAAAAATGAGACAATCAGATAAGAAAAACAATCAATAAAAAGTAACATAAAAGAAAAAAGGAATTGAAAAATAATCAAGGAAGGAAAAATAAACGAAAAACTCAAGAAAACCTGAAGAAAAACATGAAGAAAAAATATTAAAATATAAAGAAACTATATTAAAAAATAAAGAAACAATATTAAAAAAAGAAACAATTAAATAGTAAACAAAATTAAAGTTAAAAAGTCAGAAAACTTATGATAGAAAATCACTCTAGCAAAATCACTACAAAAACATCACGGTAACAATCACTTCGTGTGATTTATTTACAATAATTTGTGTGTTTTTGACTTTTGTTACTTTTTCAGTGAAGTTTTTCGATGAAGCGCACGCGTACAGCGCTTCAAAGCGTAGTCTTCGAAGCACGAACTTGAATTTTGAAATACACGCAAACATACGACATGGACATTGTTTTTTGGTTTCTTTTCACTAATAAATAACAATAATTCACTAATAATATGTTTGAAACGAAAGACCTTGAGAAGAAAAAATAACAAAAATAAAATACAAAAACCAAAAACATTAAAACAAAAATATACGAATATTGAAAAATGTTTAACAAAAACGTTGCACGTTTAATTTAAATATTAAATTTTTAAAAAATAAAGAACTGTAGAAGAAAAAGTTTCTACATTGTTATAAATTAATTGTTGATTATTGATTAATATTAAAATAAATTTAAATATTATTTAAATACATACATACAATATTTAAATATTATATAAATGAAAGTAAATATATGAAAATTAAAAATCGTAAATATTTAATTTGAAATGAAATGAAATTTTCCATTATTAAATATTATTATATATTAATTTCTTTGATTTTTTGAATATTTTCGGTTTCTTCGGATTTTTCCCGTTTTTTGTGAAATTGTTTTTATAAAAATAAAAGCTACAGTTTTTATATTTTTACAGCGTTTTTTGTAATATTTTTGTACTTTTTTAGAACTCTTTTGGATATCTTATTTTTAGTTCTTTTGGTTTTTTAAAATATAATTTATTTCTTCTATTATTCTTATTCTATTATATTCTAATTTATATTCTGTTATTATATTTTCTATAATTTTCAAAGCTGCGTTTGCAAATATAACAAAACATCATGTACTCAATTCAATTATTATTATTGAACAATTGATGGCAATGAATAAATGAACAGTGGCTTAGAATTGATTGTCTTTTTATTCAATTTAATTTATTTTCCATTTCAGAATTATTTGTTTATTACAATAATTTTTAAGTAAATTTTAAGTAAATATTTTTGGTTTATATTTTTTTAAAGTTTATTAAAAATCAATTATTTAATAAATGAAATGATTTTTAAACATTTTTTTTTTATTTTTTAATATTTATATGTTTTTTATTTTAAGATTATTTTTTTACATAATTTATTTATTCTTTATTTCTTACTTCTTTGAACAGTTTTTAACCTTTTTTTAAAATAAAAACTCTGTTTACGCGCACCAGGTTAAAACTTCTTTGAAATTCTTTTTATTTGTATTATTTTTAATATTCACAAAATGTTGAATATTTTCAAATTCGCACTCGTATTTCGAATAAAAATAATTCTTCTTCTTCTCGGTTGCGCGCATCGATTTTGCCCCGAACGAAAAACTCTGTTAGCCGAAAAAAACCGTTAGCTCTGTTGACGTATGTAGTAGTTAACGGGTTCGTCTTAACAGCACGCGGGGATCTCGTCAACTGAGAGTCCGAATGCGTCGAACACTTCGTATTATACGAACAACGAAAAACTTAAAAAACCCGAATGAAATCCGATCGTCAAAACGATATCTCGTGACGATTAAAAACGATATCTTTTTTGATGTTCGGACACAAGAGTTGGCTTGATTGAATGTCGATGGGAGTGAATGATTGAAGGACTAAGTTAATGATAGAGCAACGTAATGAATGAATGAATGAACCATCAACTGACGCAGAGAGGAAGAAAGAGAGTGGACGAGTGAGAGAGAACCTAAAAGATACGATAACGGTTCGTATTAACAAGATAGAAATAACATACGCTATCCGAACGATCAAACTAAAGTCCAGATAATCATTTACGTTTGATGATACATTTTCTATCGTTATTTTGTTTTTTGTTTCCATCGATCGATCGTTGTTTGGTTTTTCCTCTTTTAATTTCTCAGAAACAGTGCTATCTTGGGCCTGATCGAAGCCTAAACACCCCACATCCTCTCCTGTTCTGTATTGCGTATGGAAAAGTGGCCGGGCCCCAACCACTCTTTGAGAAGAATAGTATTGTGATGTAGTATCTGTGGGCGTATCACGCCCCTGGCGGAGTTAGTATTAATACTAGTTTATCTTTCACAATCGAATGTAGGGTGTAGAAACCCAGTCAAATACGTCAAACCCAGTTAACAACAACGTGATATAATACAATGTATAAATAGAAACATCAAATTAGTAAAATAATCATACTTCACGTCACCTGAAATCGTTTGTTCGTTTATTCATTCATTGATTCAATGCAATTCGATTGATTTATTGATTAATCCAGTCAGCTTTTGTTTAAATGTTTAACTGATCGGTCATTTATCATTATAAGAATTCAAACTGATTCGAATATTGAGACTGATTGCATTTTTTAGAATTGTATTGCTTTTTTATTTCATTTATTTTAGTCCTTACTTCTGCTGTTGTTGCAGTTGTTGTTCTTATTGTTGTTGTTGAATTGTATTGTATTTGGATCTTCTAATAATAGAAGAGTGAATTTCTTTCTTCTTCAGCGACATCATTAATAGATCACAATTCAGGTCTTAAAACATAGGTATTTATTTAGCGTTAATACGAATTTCCACAATTAAACCACAAATATTTTACAAGAGAAAGAGCAACAACAAAATTGCATTGCAAATATAACATTTCTGCTCTCGCGGAAGTTTTGCGGCTAACATCAAATTAAGTGTGTCCTCTGCTTTAGTAAAATGTGTCCATTTAGAAATAAACGTGTCCATTTTTACATACGCAATGCGTACATGTGCGTTGAAATTGGCAACACTGATCGCGATGGTGCTTTACAGTAGTTTTGTTGGTGGGCTTTTATTCTTATTCTTGTTTACGAATGCGAAAAACCGACAAAGGCAAAAAATCATATCCGGAAGCTAGCGTATAATGAACCTGAACAATTCAAAGCATGGATCGCTGCTTTCAGGTCTTTTTGTTGTTTTTTGTGTTCAATTTGTTTGTTGTTGTTATTATTAAAGTATCATCCCCAAATTCGTGATAAAAAATTCCAATTACATAAACAACAAAACACACAAGTAGAGAGTAAAACAAATCAGCGCTCATGTTACGATGTTGTTGCAAAATGAAAAGAAAATGATATCATGACACACGACTCTATCATGTAATCGATTTGTAGAATTCATTTTTGTTCTTAAGTATATAAGAAATTCTCTGAATATTTTGTAGACTATTAAATAATAAAATAATAAATTGGAAGTTTCATATTTCCAAATAAGTTTTTTTTATTGCTTTGCTTCCTATATTCTTTAAACAGCTTGACAAAATATGTCATGATAGTAAATGGAGGGGAAAAATCTCAAGTCATACAATTTTATATCATCAAAATATTTTTTTACCACTTCTTCTAAAAAAATTCTATTCGTAGGAATTTCCTTCGGGGACTTAATGAAAGTAGAAGCTTAGCTTAGCGTGGAAAATCACTTGAATGAATGAAAAAATCCCCTTGAAAGCAAAAACGAAAGAAGGAAAAAATACCAACAACGTCGCAATAAACTCAGACTACGTGAGCGGAATTGATTGATTGAATTGTTGTTTATTGATTGAATGAAGCACACAAAAAGATAGAAGACCAGAAAATACGAGACGAAAATAAGAAACCAACAGCTACAAATAGCAAATCAAACCACATAAAAACCACAAAAGGATATAGTTTAAATGACATATTTGTTTATTTGAACATCCTAAATATCACCAATATTTTTTTTTTAAATTTTTTTTAAATATTTACGATTTTTTTTTTTAAAATAAGAAAAACGAGAAAAAAGTACAAAATCATTAAAAAGTACCAAATTATTAAATCTTTAAATCGTTAATCGATCACGAGCATAAAAAATGGTCGTAAAATTTGACTTACGTGTTTTTACGTATTGCGATGTTACCATATTCTACAGTTTTTATTTCCTTTTTTTCTGTATTTTGTACAGATCACTAGATGCATTAGATAAATCGTTATATAGAGTCAAGGAGGCGTTTCTAAAAGTACCACTAGGATGGAGTATGGTCATGAGAAAGTATCTAAGAGATAAATACTAAGATGGTATCTGTATCTTAGATACATTCAATAGTCTGATGATATGTCATAGATTAGGGCTTCTCATTTTCCGTAAAAATTCAAGTCCCGGGATTCCGGGACAAAAATTTTTCATTTCCCGGGAAATCCCGGGATTAGGTAATAAGCAAGAATTTATCCAATTAGGTGGGAAAAAAATGTGTAAATTCAAAAAAATACACAAAAATGCGTTTTTGATACTATAATTTTTAATGAGAAAACGATAAAGAAATTAAATACAAAATAATTCATAGAAACTAAGACTCTCTAAACAAAACAAAGATAGACTTCATTAACAATAAATTTCATAATTATTGATTTTTATAATAATTTTTTAAAAAACATAAATTGTCAATAGCGCCATCACTTAACGAAGAACGTATTTTGGTAATAAAAAGACCTGCCGCCGCGAAAAAGCTCTTTCCGACTCGATTGATGTCGGTGGGATAGTTAATAGAGCATTATATAATTTATCTAAATTATTTGTACGCTTTTTCGTTGCTTCAAAAATACCCATTTCTTTTGTAATGTTTTTAACGTCATATAATACACCTTCTGGACTCTCTATTCGACTAACATTCGTAATGGCAGCATCCAATTGTTGATGAAGTGTTAATTCAGATCTAGTCGATAAATTTGGTTCGGCCATTAACGACGTTTCAGTCCCATCATTACTGCATTCTAATTCTTCAATATCAGCAGAAGTACCACTACCATCAATATCCTCAACAAATAGCAATAGAAAATAGGGTTTTTCGGCAATATCATGCCTTTATCAGACAAAATTTTTCTTATAAATTCAGATTTTGCAATGCCATTGATAGAAAAGCCATCTATAGCAGCCAATTTTGAAACAATTTCTTCCATAGATTCCTTTTTTATAAATGACGTAATTTTACGTTGAACATTTCTAACCTCAAAATCTCTGTCTTCATTTGGCCTTTTTTTAGTTACTTCAATTTCTACTTCCTTATGAAGATTTTTCAAATGACGAAGAAGACCACTTGTTGAAAATCCTTTACACATTATTGTTGTTTTACATATATTACAAGTGGCAGACTCTGTGTTTTCCACTTGACATGATGCGGTAAATTTATTATCTTATTTATAAAAATTAAAATAGATTAAAATATACTAAAATATAAAATTATATTACCTACAATTTAATCCCGATAGTGTGCTGATAGTAGATTTACATAAAATATTTTAAATTAGTTGTAATTACTAAACATACGAGGGCGCATTGATATAGAAGCTACCACGCTAGATACCAGCCCAAACACAAAAACTTTTTTTTTTTAGAAATTGCGATCTGTCAAACGTCAGCTGTTAAAATTTCGATTTGTTTATTCGTCGATTTGTTTATTTGTTGTAGTCGTTTGAAGTAATTGTGTTTTTGAAAAGTGTTTTGTGTTTCTTGAAAAATGGGAAAAAGTGAATTTCGTGCAGTGATTAAACACGGCGAAAGAGACAAAAGAAAAATTGGATAAATATTATGGGGCTAATGCTCCGTCAGATTACACCGTCAAATATTGGTTTCGAGAGTTTCGTGGTGGCCGCAACTCCACTAACCATTATGATATCCACCAAACCTAACCTAAAGCAGAAAATTGCACCGGCAGAGAACCGTTTTAGCGGTTACTCATATGTCTTACACAGGATCCTACATAGGATACATGTATTACTAGTTGAATTTATTTGTAGTTACATTAGTACGTTGTACTACTACAGTAGTACATTTAATTGTAGTACGCAACGCAGAAAGTAATGCTGATCAAGAATTTATCTGTTCTATATCTAACGTGCCTCCATTAATGCGGCACAAACGACAAATTGGTAAAAAAAATGTTAAAAAAAATTACCGGGATTCCCGGGAAATTTCATTGAAATCCCGGGATAGCGGGCTGATTTTTCAGCCCCCGGGATCCCGGGAAAACGGGATCCCGGGATCCCGTTTGAGAAGCCCTATCATAGATACATCACTAAAATGCACGATAGAATGTTATTTGAATCTTAAATCGTCAGAGACACCCACTTGAGTGTATCTAAGATGGAGATACGTTTTCATTACTGTATCGAACTGGTTTATCTATGACAGTTGTGTCATCTTGACTCTGTCTAGCTTTAGCAGTCATGAGAACGTATCTCAGACTTAGATTCACTGTAGTTACTACAGTTGCGAGAACGTATCTGTCTCAGATACACGACTAGATTGTATAATCACAGTCAATTCTAATACCTCAATTCTATTACCTTAAATAATCAATTCATTTTACGAATCAACGAAAAGGTATCTTATCTGTTCGACCCTTCAAGGTCATGGTCACTTCTTTACAAGAAACCAATGACACACATTTGATTATGTATTTCCTTATGTTGTGCTGCACTAAAGTACCGTAATATTGTTGTTATTGTTGTTGCTCTGCCATCACTATCGACGCTGAGTTTTTCAATAAAACGAGTTTATAGATCTTTTCTTGGATTTATTTTATGCTGTCTTATAACATTACTATTAGAGAACCATTCATATCGAGGTCACGATCATCATTGACCTTAGGATGGAAAATTTCACGATCACGAAATGATTTTTGTACATTTTTTGTATATAATATTTTTTTCCAAATAATATTACAATGATTAATTATCAGATTCGATTCTTAAATTATAAAAATCTTTTAAAACATGAATTACTAGAAGAGAATAGATACGAAATTTTATGAATTTCTACCAAGTCTTGGAAAAGTAATCTGATCTGATGGTTTTTATAACATGATCGAAATCTTAAGGTTATCAGTGATGATCAATGATAATTCTGAGATTTTCAATGATGATCGACGATCATTTTCAGATTTTTTACATAGCACAAAATTTGTTGGGTGTAATTTTTATGAATTTATTTGAAAGCCTTGAAAACCGCAAGGTTCAGAGTGAAAACCTGGTATCGTTCATTATTCGATTCGATCAATAAAATCAACTGATCAAGAGAAGGTAACAAACACAAAACAGAAGAACAGAAAAAACAAGCGTCAGTAATTTTTTCGTTGTGAAGTGGATAAAATAAAAAAAAATCTTAACCTTTAAAATGTGACCTCGTTTTAATTTAGTTGATTATACGATAACGATACTAAGTACGAGTACCTTCTGATAGATGAGCGGATTGTGAGCAATCTGCTAGTCTGTCCGATTCAAGATGTCAAGATTCAGATATACTCGTATATCTACAATATTAATTCATCAATACAATCAATTCTTAAGAAATTCATTAGGGAACAAAATTAAACTCTTTCTATAATCAAATAATTATTATTAAACATAATTAAAGCAAATATATGCATAGTATATAAGTACATATATATCTATCTGAGTGACGTAGTTTTTTATTGCAAGATCATTGATTTGATAAATGAAAATATGAATATTTTAAAGATTCTTTTAAAGTACATATATCATGCTTGTCTTTCTGTTTATATATCACTCAGTAACTCACTCTCTCTCTCTCTCTCACTCTCTCTCTCTCTCTCTCTCTCTCTCTCTCTCTCTCTCTCTCTCTCTCTCTCTCTGTTGGTCACTTTCTTATCAGTCAAGAGAATCACAATCATCAGAATTCTTAATAAATGATGAATGTGTTACCACGAAATCATAAAATATATAAAATCTATAATTTATTTTTATTTCTGTTATCTTTACGACTCTCCATCGGTGTCGTTTTTGCTGTTGTTGATGAAACATTTCTATTCTTTGTATTGCAGAAATTCTTAAACAAACTCACTTAAGTCAAAGTTTATGCCAAGAGAAATGCAATAATTTTTATAATGCGTAGATATCGTTATAAAAAGATTATAGACTTGTATTGATAGCAAAGCGATAGATGATAGATAATAATGCAATTGTACCATAGATAATATGTATTCTACAATATTATCTCTGTGACGATATCACAATTGAAATTACGGTTTTTCTTATTTGTTTTGTTTTGACTTGTTGGCCAAGTCTGCCAAGTTTTTGAGCCTATGATAAATAAATCCAAACCCACCTTCATCGCAGGACGGAAGCGGGGTGTAGCCCCGTTTCGATCGGCTCGCAAGGTACACGAATTCGAATTCGTGTCGAATCAAACCGCTCATTTTTGGGTATTTCTGCTTTCGCTGTTTCTTTGGTAATCTTTCGCGATCGCGCCGCCACTCGAATTCGTTTAAAATAAAGCAAAAGAATAGCTTTAATCGAACGAATGTTCCAAAATTCTGTCACTTTATATTAGTTATTATTTAATTGTTATTATTATCAATTTTCTTTGTTTCTTTCTTCTGACATTATACGGTTCTTTGACAATTTCAAGTTGTAACAATCGAATTTCGATTTCAATTATACTTTTCCAATTTATTCATATTATGTATTCTTTTTTCCTCTGTGATTTCAGTGATTTCATGGAATAACTTTTGAAACGTTGAACTTTTCACGCGCGAGCTCTATATACTTCAACGCCGTGACATCCGTCTGTTTCCGCAATTAGATCTCTCTACGAATACGTTTTTAGTTTTATAATTCTACATGTTTTTTGTTTTTCTTGTTGTTGACTTTTGTTTTTCGCTGCTTTTGCTTTATTATTATATTGTACAATATTTTGTTAGCTGTTCGGTTTTTTCGAAATTATTATCTAAGCCGAATGCGAGAAAGAGAGAGTGTGAGCGAGAGAATCGCGAGGAGCGGCGATTTCAATCAAGCGAAATTAATGAGCAGCTTTAACAGCTTCGGACGGACGAAAAATGACGCGGACATTAAAAATTTTTTTTATTAAAATTGTCAAAATTTGTTTGAGCTTGTTTTCTATAGAATTTAGTTTGAGATCAGCAAAAAAAGGTTTATAAAATGTCAATCACATTGAATATAATAATATTTTTTTTCAGGTCATTAGTTCAGAACCTTTGACTTAAAAACCAAATTGTAAGGAAAAACTAATGTTGTAGAGAAAGAGGTGGAAGAGAGGAGAAGAGAGGGCATAGGAAGGACGAAAAAGGTGTCGAGAAGAGGGAAAAGAAAAGGAAGATAAAAACAGTAAAGAAAAGAAAAAGAGACATTGAACAAATGAGTGGAAAGAAAGAAGGTGAAAGAAAGATTGGAAAGAGAAGAGGAAAAAAAAAAGGAGAAAGCGAGTGGTTGGGTAGAGAGATATAATGAGGTGTGAGGAGAGTAGTGGGTGGATGGAAAAGAGAGGATCGAGGATAAAGGTAAGTGGAGAAAGCGGAGAGTGTATAGCAGAGAGAGTATAGTGCCGGGATGAGGGGGAGAGAGAGAATGGATGGAGAGAGTGGGGAGAGGATAGATAACAGTGGACAGAGTAGATAGGAGAGAGAAAATCGAGAGAGAGAGACAGAGATGGAAACTTTTACTTTAAAGATCTCGACATCGAAATCGAAAGATTTAGTTAGTCATTGAATTAGTTAAAAAAGAGATTAGTTAGAATTGTAATCTTAAAACAATACAAAATCGAACCAAGTTGTATATCTTATATGTAGATATAAGTATATGTATGTACATATAAGAATACACATACACGTACATAGCATATCATAGATTTGGTTTTTCTCTTGATTAATAGATCTTGATAGATGGATCTAGATCGTTTAGTGCTTTTATTGCAACTATTATACACGAAATTATGTATTTTTCTATACATATAGATACTTTTTCATTAGCGTTGCCACGTAGTAGTACGGCGTCTTGGATTACACAATGACAGCCATTGTGTCCATCAGAACGTTGTACGGGTCTTTCGCACATCACACAGTTTAGAGTCCACTTTAGTACTCTACACTTTAGTAATATAGACTTGAAGACTTTCTGAAATGTGACCTTGAAAGAGAAATTAATGAATTGGAAAACTAAGGAAAATAACCAGTGAATAACCGGTGAATAACCAATAAATAGCGAGAGGATAATCAGTAAAATGTAGAGTAATAACGAGTGAAAAATCTTTGAATATGCGATGTGTGAGTAATCAGTGAATAACTAGTTAATAACCACTGAATGAACACTGAATAACCAGTGAATAGCCTGATGAACCCAAAAAATCAATAGAATTTATTACGATAATAATTAATTAATTAACTAAAAATCTAAAAACCAATCTAGAAAGCGTTCAATCATTTATTCAAATTGTCGAGAAAATATCGATTTATGGATATGTGATAAAATACATTGATGTCTATTGATTTCTATCATTATATAAGCTAGATTAAAGAAGAGGTTTTGTCAAAGTTTCAAGTCATTGTACCATAAATATTTTTCCAATTCAATATTCATTTAAAAACTTGTTTTTTTAACAATATAACGTATTCATATATTCGAGTTAAAAACTAAAACCTTTAAACGTCAATTTTATTGATTTATTTGACAGTTTGAAGATAGCACGTGGAAGTTTTCTAGTTTATTATCGTATAATTTAAATTTTCTTTTTTAAATGCCAAAATCTGGTAGTACCAAGTACCGAATATCGAATACCGATTACTTATTAAACCGAATTATTTACTCAACCTCTTCAAGTTGGGGAATTCTGGCGAATCTGTCGCTTTACCTCAACCACATTCAATTTTTAACCACTTTTTATATCTGAGATTGCAAAAAGCAGTGATCTCAAATTTCGGTTTTGAAATATATACAATACAAACACAGTCATTGGTATCTATGTATTTTATATGAAAAACTGTAGTGTTTTAGATTCGATACACTCCAGCTTTATAAGTTAACATTTCTACAGAAAATCTACATTAATCACTTTTTGATTCACAAAGTTTAAGATAGTTTATGTCAAGAATCAAGGTTTTCAATGCCTTATATTGTAGTTTGAGATCATCTCTGAACTGGAAAACCTTTTCGAAAATTTTAAAAAAATGTATGAAGGATTTATAATACAATAGTTAAATATTTTTTAAACCAAACCGATCAGGTTATTGCTCATGGTTCAGTTTTAAAAAAAAACCTGAACAATAAACTTTAAAAAGATGTCTTTTATGGGTTTCAGTTAAATGATCATCATCATCATCGTCTTCTCCATCATCTTTCTCATAAGCTTGTTCTCAATATTTTTCCTCTTCCTCATCGTCATCTTCATCGTCTTCTTCATCGTCTTCTTTATCTTTCTTCTTTTAATTAACTTCTTGCTTTGCTCTTAACCCAGAAAAGTATTCGCAAGCAAAAAAACTGGTCTGCAGATTTAATTCAAATGCATGTTTATTTTCAAGTCGAGTTGCTGCTCGATTAGTTTAAACGATTTGCTTGCGGCGGTAACTCGAAATTGATTCTGTTCAGCCGGCAACGGAATCTAGTGATGCGGTGTTGCTCCGTGATTAAAATAGACGAATAGACGAATAGAAGTTTACAGTTTTGCTATAACACACAAACATACACACAAACATACACACAAACATACACACACACACACACTTAATGAATTGAATGAATTTCAGCGCCTTGACAGTGAACTCGGCGTGTTCAGAGCTGCTTTGAATAGACAGAAAGGTTGCCTGGGGGGAAAGAGGGGCGAAAGAGCGAAAGAGAGCGAGACACAATGAGACAAAGAGAGGGAGAGAGAGAGAGACAGAGACCATCTGGACTGCATGTTATTGGCAAACAAATTGGCAAACAAACATTCATTGGAAAACATTTATATGAACGTATATATATTTATATATAGACATTAATTTATACATACAGACAGTTAATAAGTATTCATTAATGTCATATACATACGCGTGTGTATATATAGACATATGTTTATAGATAGAATCAATTTAAATAAATGATTTTCAGTTAATACATATTATGCAATGCATTTCATATAATAAACTGTTTTTATCTTAGCTCAAACTGTGTTAAGTGCTCTTTTATAGCTTCACTCTATACACTATACACTCTATACTCTATCCACTCAATGGTGAAAGATTGCATTTATCCGTAGGTATAAAATGCATAGAATAGGGCGTGGCTGAAGCAAATCCTGACTCAGTTTAAATCACTTCTTCGATTCACTCTTTTCGTGGATCTGTTTATCTGTTTGTGGAAATTGCAATTAAAAGAGGATATATTGTACATGTATATGTATATGTATATGGTGTATATATCGCTATGAAATATGGCAAAATTATTCCCAGGAATAGAGCTGTAATTGGAAATTAAAATTTCTTTATTATGCTAAATAAAACTGAAGGATCTTATAATTCATTCGGATATTAGCAGGAATTATGAAGGTGTGTAGGGTACTCGTGTATTCAAAAAGAAGAAGATTTCAGTATTGATTTTCAACTGATTTCGTCTGTTAATAAATTTAATTGTGATTCTAAATTTAACTGTGATTCTTGTTTTTTCTACAATATAAAATAAAAGTTATTATATTATATATTATATACTTTATAGTTCAGGAATAGAATTAGAATAGAACTAAAACCATTAGCTTAAAGTTTAATTGATTATATAATATATTCACCGTTGATATTTAAGAAATTCCGTTATATTAAATATACAATAAATTCAATAATCATTAACATTCAAAAACTACTACAAAAAAAGACAAAAAGTGACGAAAAAAATAATCTGAACTTTAAAATATCCAATTCAATTATTATTTCTATTATGCAATATGTATAATATTTTTTCTTATATAGTTCTTTAAAATGTCTAATAAAATTATTTTATACAAGATTTTAATTCAAGTTTCAATTCTAAATGAATAAATTGAATTGAATTGTTGTATTTTTCCAAAGAATCATGAATTAAGAATGATTAATAAACTCACATTTGCTCTTAATAATTGCAGCATCTAATTAACTCAATTTTCCAATTAAACCGTGAACTTAATTAAAGAAACATTTTTCCTGCACCTTTTTAAATGATTATCTTCTATAGCAAGTGAACAATAATAAAAGATTTAATTTATGTGTAAATAAATGTTAATAAATGCTAAACATCGAACGTGTTGACATTCATTAAATCATTTCATCAAATCATTTCATTTAATGTAATGTAATTAATTTTATTTCATTTCGTTTATTCAACTTATTTATTTTATTTAACTTATTTTATTTCCTGCAAGCAGAACAACAAAAAGAATTCTTAACCGTTTATAATTCAAGTATTGATAAACAACAGTTGTTTGTTATGTTATCGACTTCTTCTTCTTTTTCTTCCTATTTGTCTCTTGTTTATCATTAAGTACTTTATTATTGTCCAAGCTTTGTTAAAGATTTCTTCAACAAGTCTTCAAAAAAATTCCCCTTGTTTTTTGAGATAATATAAAAAGTTCATTCGCTTGAAAATAATTTCGTAATTTACTCTGAATCATAAAATAATCATCATTGTTTATTTTTTATCTAGAAAATTGAAATTATTACTATAGCAGAAAACCTAAAGATGAAGAGCATGAGAGGGGTGTGGGGGAGGGGGGAAAGAGAGGGAGATAGAGAGCGACAGACAAAAAGCAGACGACAATCTGACAAGAAAAAAAAATACGACAAACAGATGACAGGCAAATAAATAAACATACAAAAAAACAATTAGATACACAGACAGACGAACAATAAGACAGACAGACAGATTAACAAGTAGGCAGATAGACAGAGGAATAGATAGATAGATAGCTAGATTAAAAGCTATGGATACCACAAATAAATCTTTTTCACAATTTTTCCCCATAATTTTTGTATAAAAATGAAGACCCAAAGGATTTGAAATCGTTAAAAACATCGATTTCAATTATAAATT
This sequence comes from Myopa testacea, assembly GCA_949629155.1. Classification (NCBI taxonomy): domain Eukaryota; kingdom Metazoa; phylum Arthropoda; class Insecta; order Diptera; family Conopidae; genus Myopa; species Myopa testacea. The sequence goes on along the minus strand of OX451345.1, from coordinate 6,864,731 downwards.
CGATCATATTTCAAAAATGTTAAGTTTTTTACTTTAAATTGTTCTAAAATCCATTTTTAGAAGCTTAAAATAATATCTGTTGTATTTGATCGTTTTTGATCGTAACGAATCCTTTTTTAATTTTTAATTATTTTTATATTTTCATGTTCATTTTTCGTATTTTTTATTAAGAACGTTGCTTATTTTGAAGATATCTTGAGTCTTTGATATTCTTCTTCTTCTCTTTCTACTATTTGACTCTTACGTAATACGTTCATATAATGTATGTAAGTAATTATTACTTATAAAATATATGAACATGTAAACCGATTCTGATTTAAATTTAGTCATAGTAAAATTAGTTCTAAGTTTTTACTAACTTCGAATAAAACAACGAAATAAAAGTAAATACAACAACAAGAACCATAAATAACACGCTGTATTGTAAATGATGATGTGTTAATTATTGTTGTAATTATAGATACAGTACAATTATAGTAATCTTAACCTTAGGAAAGAAATTACAGGGTGCTGACTAAAATAACACACAATTGACACAATAATCAATGATTTAAAGATAAATTAATCAAAGATAAAAAGATGAATCAAAAAATAAAGATCGAAATTCATAAATAAAATGTAAAAATATTTATTTGTTTAGTAATTGTTAATGATTGCGTGTTTTGGTTGTTGTTATTGTATTAAATCATGTTAAAATGTACCGAAATAAGTTGTACTTATAATAATAATAGTTTTATTGTGGGAAGTCGGAAATTCAATAGATTTTCGTTATTATTGTTGTTGTTTCAAGTCTCTTCAAGTGTCAAAGTCTCTTCAAAATCATTGTTGTATTTTATACAATATATAAAATGAGTTAATAACACGTTCTTTTGTGTTGTTGTAGATGAGGAATCACGTGAAATGAAGTTGAATGGGATATTTTAAGTGATAAACTAAAATGTCAATAAAGGAAATTCGGCAAAAACACATTCCGAAATTAGTTAAATATTATAATAAAATTAAGAAAATTGTTTATGAATTTCTTACGTATCGGTCTGCGTCTCATGTTGTTGACTGTTGTTAATATTATTATTATTTTTGCTGGTTGATTTTCTGAGTGAACTGCAGGATCCACGCTAAAATTCGGGAGGAAAACAAAAACTAATGAAGGAAAAAATATCGCTGCGATGTTGGCACCAAATCAACGAAGAAACACAGAAAATGAAAGTGAATGAAATGTTTAATGAAGTAATCTTATTTAATATGATTTCTTGCGAATCCTTAGTTTTTCCTTTGCAGAGTTTTCTCAAAAAAGTCTTGAAAAATAACCTAAAAAGAAGGTTCCTTTTTCAAAGAACTTGTAAGAAATTTTTATCTTTTAAACTTGCTTCATTTGCTGAAACATTTTTTTATTACTCGTCTTTCCGGTGCAATATTATATTTTATAGCCATTAGTAATTTATTATGAACTCTAGAGCAACAACAACAACAACAACACTAGCAAGAAAATGCCACGAATTATTGTATGATTACTTTATTAACACTCCACTCTTCAGGCGAACTTTTCACTCACTACTCATTCACTTGTTGACTTGTATCGTGTATTTATTCTTTGAAATATCAAAGAGCAGATTTCTCTAGCATCCAATCTTTAGTTTAGTTGAATTCTTCCTTTTTAATTTAGTTTTTCTTTTCAATTCAGTTCCTCTTTTTAATGCAGTTCTTTCTTCTTTTCAATGCAGTTCTTGTTTTCAATTCAGTTCTTGTTTTCAATGCATTTCTTCTTTTCAATGCAGTTCTTGTTTTCAATGCAGTTCTTGTTTTTAGTTCATTTCTTGTTGGTGAAAAACTTGATTTTTATTACGTTATGTACTCTTTCTCTCTCCCTCTCTCAATGAAGTACTCTCTCAGTTTATTCACCTCGATAATAGTAAAACTCTTAATAATAAAGAGCAGAAGTTTCACAAGAAAAAAAATAAAAATTTTGAGTTGCGTTGCGTTTTGAGTTGTTGTTGTAATAAAAACAAGTAAAATTAACATCCTTAATTAACATACGTCACTTTTCAGGCGGTCGCTTTTATCTTGACATTTTCTCGATTTAACCTTTCAAAGGATAGACGAAGAAGATGATGACATTCAAATGAGTGGGCGGCTATTTTTAAGTTAAGTGTTATTGCTGTAAATAAAGAATCCCCACGCAAAGAAGCATTTTCTAGAAAAGGCAGCAAATGCTTCATGAATGATACAAATTTTCTCCGTCGTCTTGTTATTCTTCTTCGTCTTTGGGAAAAGACCTTATTTTAAAAAATTTTGATACCTCAATAAATGTGTATAATGTCAATAATACGTAATCGTGTCTCAAGCTGTCACTTTGTTAACAACAACAACCCAAAAAAAGTACAACAAAAAGGAGCAAACGTCATCAAAACTGCATGATTTCGCTCTGCTGTTCTTGGCTGCTCTACCAAAACAGTGGAATCACTCCGTGTATTTGTTGTTGTTGTTGGTGTTTTTATTGTTATTGTTATTTTTGTTGTTGTTGCACGTGGTGTAG